>JAOPFQ010000004.1:12962500-14162500 GCA_030064505.1 Chouioia cunea
CGAATCTTTTGATACTTCCTAGATGTAACTGTATAAATTCTTTTGTTATATATAGACAACATTTCCAAATGACACGATATCACTGAAAAACTTTCATTTATGAATAATTGATCATTTAGTAGGATCTCCGCATCGCCCGAAAAAAGAATACTAGCTAACATTTATTCGTTTAAAAAAGTCAAATCAAAAGTAACAATTTGAACTGCTAAAACTTTTCTTTTTCCAAGTTACCAGGATGCTCGAATGAGATATACTATATTATAGTTCGAATAACTAATATAAATTTTGGAAGAATATCTAAATCATTCATTGATACTGATTCGAATTAATCATTAGATGATTCCAACTATCTGAATAGCACTACGACTGAAATTGATACAATTCAACCGTTTAAAACTACGTTTGAATTTGCTATAGATGATGACGATGAAGTCGAATATATAATCAATGACGAGAGTGAAGTTGGTCATGTGGAAAAAATATTATGTGGAGATATTTTGAAGGACCTACTGTAGTACGCTACATGATAATAAGGAGAAAATTAATTCAAACAAGATGTTTAATTTTCATTTGGTGGAAAATAAATTAATGATTGGTAACTCTTCTATTCAGTTTGAAACTGATAGGATGATAGTTAATGATAAAGTATACATCAAGTATTATGGCTTGGTGGAATTTCTATTTAATGAAGAATCTGATTCTAAATTAATCAACTCTTTATAACAAGACAATTATATTAAAATTTTCGAAATCATGAATACTCATAAATATCAGACAGTTCATCAATATGGCGATAAGAATTTTTAAAAATTAAAACTTTTCATTAACCCGAATTCCATTGAACGTCCATTCATAGAGGTGGTCTTATACTATATCCCAATAAAATTGTTAGAAAAGAAACATCTGAATATGTGTACTGAAATTACCCGATCACTAAGATTGTTTATATTTGAACAAACTCATAACGATCCTAGTCACTTTAATCAAATCATTGAATGATTAAGGAGCTTCTAGAGGCAGGTTATACGACAGAAAAAAAATTAGTTTTAGGTCGTATCCGAACAAGGTCTTTTTTTTTATTTGGTACATCGAATGCCTATATGGAGGTAATCACTTGTGTCAATTTCAACGCTAAAATATTAATTCATTAAAAGGTTATAAATAATTAGAATAAAATAAAATTTTTATTTTCAACTGTTATAAATCGAAAACTATTTATCGGATCTGCATAATTTTTGTTTTCGAAATACACGGAAAAGATTATATTTTGAAAAAATATATATGTCATAATAATATATTTTTTAAATAAAAAAAAAGATAAATAATTAAAATAATTTTTTGCCAATTTTGTTAATAAGGGAAAATGTTATTTGAAATATTTTTATCACAATCAATTTCTTGGACAATTTTGTATAAGAAACCGTAATAAAACTATCATGATTTTTAACAGGGGTTAAGTAGTGACCTTCCAAAAAAGCGCTTAGTTGAATGATCGAACCGATAGAAACGTCTCACTCCCCCGAAACTTTTCTAGGTAGTCCAGTTCTATAAATCAGTACATTTATTAACTAAACTTTCTTAATTTAAATAGTGATACGTAGGACTAACTTTTTTGACAATAATAATTAACGACTATATGCTGCACTTAAGTAAATTAATGCGAGCAATGATGAAAAAAATTCTCCGCTCAGTCGAGCTATTTAAAGTTTAATGGTCAAAGTGAATGTACCTAAGCGAACGTCAAACTGAAATTTTTAATTGTAAGGTAGATTTCGTAAAATTACTTCAATTCAGTTTCAATGAAAATTATATAATCATGCCATTACCAAAGTATTCCAATCCATTCAAAGTACGTAAACATGGACGTCGTCGAGAATCTTTGCTTTACGTTCCCACAGAAATTCAAGATAAGTGGTTTTCTTTAGTAAAAAAACGATCTATTATGTACAACATGTTTGAGATACTGCTATATCAAAGATCCAAATGAATTCTCTGACTACAATGACAAACGTTTAGAACATACAAATGAAGAAAATGGATTTTGTGTGAATTCCATTAATCAGAACATTGAGGTCACTTTCGACTCAAGCGCTAATGAATATCAAGATATCTGAAACGTACAATGTGATGAATAATTTTCCATCGACGAAAATGAACGTAGAAAATAGTATTGTATCGCTTAAATCCATTGATTGATTTTTTTTAAATAGGAAAAATGAATTCAATAGATATTGAAATAGCTGATTTCAATGAAAAAGAATCGATTCGTTATCGAATAATTTGAAAAGTTTACTTGTGAGAAAATATAACTACGTAGACAGTAATCGAGATGAATTTATAAAAAAAATGTGAATTTTATAAAGACCTAAAAGAAGTGTATAAAAAGCAACTACTAATTCAGAGAAAATACATACAATAACTGGAATTCCGCTGTCTATATGTGTCTGTGAAATAGAAAGAGAAATTAATTGTTCGTTTTATTTTATACAAATGGCTAAAAAATTTCATGAACAGGAAGGAAGGATATTATATTTACTCTCACAAATCAGAACGTGTATAATAAGTGAAGAAATAAAATGTATTCCTGTCTCATATTATTTGCAAGATGATATAAGCCGATCGTGTGAAGGTGCTAGCGATACAAAAATAGCGCGAAAAGATAATAAAAAGAAGGTTAAAATTCAAAGGCGTTTACTTATGTTCAATCTAAAAGAAGTCTCTAACATGTTTGAAAGATACTGTGCTGAAATTGGACTCAATTTTCGCCTGGGGTTTACGTATTTCTATAATCTAAAGGTATTTACAATGTTTGCATTTGGCTGATCGTATGGATCTCACGATTGTGAAGCAAACGACGAAACATACTTGTTACTTTTATCAGAGATTTTATACAACACTGGCTATTACTTTCAAGCATATGTTTTTTTTCTCGTAACACCAATTTGTTTTCTGTCATAACCTGCGCCGTCTCTGAACTGCAACGAGTTTTTTAAAGGATTTCCCCATTGGGATTTAGAACTTCTGAAATACTTCTTAGGTTAGAATGTCTGAGTTCCAGCTATCTTTGTATCAAATCGTTAGTGTTCAATATTACAATCTTTAAAGAATTATTCATTTTTTTTATATTGTTTAAAAAAGTTGTGAGTAACTTAAGTATAATATCCATTCTCGACATAAGTTTTTCGATTATGATTTCTTATTTATTAATGGTGTGCATTGTCCGCACGTTGTTTCGAAGTTATTGTATAACTTCTTTTTTCTCTTGTCTTTTTTAATTATTCGATGTGTTTGAAGTAAAAGTAATCAAGTTAAACATATCCAAATAGCATTTAGTACGAAAGTGCATAAGTATATGTGTAAGTAGTCTTTGGAGGAAGCCATTTCTATTCTTGTGTGTAACGGTGTAATTGGAATAAACTAAATCGAGTTTGCAAAAAGCATCAAAAGATTTCAATGCAACACTTTCATTAAATTCGTCAAGCGAAATCTTCCGTTTCAACGTTGAGTAACTGCACGTTAAACTACGTGAAGGTGTATCATCCCAATACTTGTTAACATGACCAAGAGCATATATGCTCTTGATAACATCTACATTTATATCTCACAGTACTTTGAGACACAAAGCAAATTCAATGTTTCATTCAATGTTTCAATATAAAAATCGATTTTTCAAAATAATTTGAACAAAAGAACAAATATCTTCAAAATGTTCAACTAATCCAGCGTAAGCGTTCAATAATTAACAGAATATTCTGAATAAAGTTACCAGTTTCCCGATGGTGCTTGCCTTGAGGTGTGCAAGACGCTAAATATCTGTGAGATCGCCATGTTTTTCTACGACAGTCTGAGAAAAACTTTTTAACGAAATCTCATCACAATACTTTCCGTAATTTTCAAAATATTAGTCGAAGGAAATATAATTATTAATCCCGGAAAAATAAACGATCAATCATTAAAATAATAAATCTCACTTAAAATAAAATGAATTACAATAGAAATGATAAAAAATTAATCAGCCAAAAATGCAATCCATCCAAGATAGATGGGATGTTAGTTATATAATATACATTGTATATTATATGTATATATGATATATATTGAGAGTACAGCTGGTGCAATGTTTATAACATAGAAAAGTATTATTCAAACAAAACTTGAATAAAGGTGGATATAATGGTACAATATTATAGAATAAAATTTAGTAATTACAATAAATAAATAAATGTATTATTCATGTTTTATTTTCTTAATGGTTTTTTTCCTAAAATTTCTAAATTCTTCGGAATCTATTTCAACTTTATGTAACTTTGATGTGAACGATTCTTCTAAATACTTATTTATAATTTAATTTAGATATTTTCTTTATGCGACATATAACGTAATGGATACAAATTTACCTATATACATGTTGATTTTGAATTTTAATTAATAATACAAAATATAACAGCTTGTAAAACATGCCCAAAAGACCCTGTTAAAAATAGAACTATATCATGTAAAAGTAATAATGCGTATGAAAAGAGAGGGAGAGACAGAGACTGAGATATAAGTCTTATCGCTTCTTGTACTTTTACAGTGAATGGTCTAGAGAGGTTATCAGCGAGCTAATAAAGGTGTATAAAGGCGGGAAATTCATGTTAATAACAATAAAATCTACAAGTGGGTTTTTCGAATTATTTCAATGTAAGTGCGCAAGCAAATAAATAATACTTTGAATATGAATAAGTATTTTAGCATCTTAAATTCGGTAACCTTGAATCTCAAAAACTGTTAATGAACAGTAGCCGTTTCTTCATTATTATAATAAGAGATTGTTCGAAAATCAGTTATTTGTATGATTGATGAGTGACGTACATGATGATGCGAACGCACCAGCGTGTGAGTGTTAACAAGTATACAGAAAATTCCAGAATTACATTTCCTTTTGTCTTATAAAGATAGGCATATATCCCGCAGTATTTGCACATGTAAATACTTAAATACTAAGATAACAAGCAAAGAATGCTTTATTAATTTACTAATTCTTCTTCTAAATAATCTGACAGAGATGATTATATTAAATTTTAAATGTTAGTTTTATGAGAGGTTTAATAGGTGAATATAATTTAACCTTCATTTATTTGTTAATATAATTATTTATCACTATATAATATACATTCATATTTGTAATCATTAAATATTTTCAACTGTTTTTAATGATCAATTTATCATTTTCAGGCCACAATCAAGCAATTGGTTACTGTAACTGAAATGTTGAGTAAACATAAACAGAAATATAAAGAAATGTTACGGTAATATGAATAATGTTATTTGAATTACTTAAATATGGTTAAGATATTTCAAATATTCAAACAAATTATTTCTACAAATAGACTGATGTGCCATATACTCATATATGCTAATACATTTGTATTGTTCTATAAATTATTTCTTATAGTAAACATATAAAAGAAGAATAAAAATGATACTAGAATGTTCTATTTTCTATTTATTTCCATATCGTAAGTTTATTTAATATAAGTTATTTCTAAAAAATGTACATCGCGTGAATAGTAAGCAGACTTCGGTAGCGCTCAGATCCCTTATTAATGGATTCACGAAATCTCCAAACTGGTCAACAACGTTACACATGTTGATGAGACATACATTTTTTTAATAGTTTAGTTTATATATTATTTATTGAGACATACATATGTCTATCGCTTGTATAAACTATACATTATGTCTCTATACTCTTTTTGTGATAAGTACTAATTGGCCATAGTTGGGTCACTCATTGCAGGATTCCGTTATTTATTTTTGTGCATCAATCATCTTACGTCAATGAGTCTCTAAAAGCATATCAATATTTTTCTTAATTACAAAGAAGAAATGAGCCTATATTTGTATAAAATCATTATAAGTAAATTTCAAAGTAAGATGAATCGTAATCCTTAAATTATATATTAAACATTTTTTTAATGCCGTAGTCATCTATATTCCCGTTAGGCAACTGAGTTGGCCCAGTGACTATACAACTATCCGAACCCTCTATTAAATTAAAATTACTTCGATGGAGCCTACTCTGTCCATGTCTGTTTCCCTAGTAATTGATGTACCCTTTTTACTCTTCTATTTCCTCATTCTACTTATTTGGAGTCCAGTATTTGAAAGATGTCAAAATGAGTAGGTCAACAATTGTCATTCCTTATACAAATGGTTTTATGTAAAGAGACTTATTTTTTGTTTGTTTTATCTATATATAATATTGAATCTTAACTTCTAGGTACAAAATAAAGGCTTGCAAGATCACTTGGAGAAAGGCCAGTACAACTTTTTAAATGCGGCTCTCGCGCTTATAAAAATTGGTAAAGAGAAACCTTCCCTTTGACGAGTTGACAAATGGAGAGAGTAGTTTTCGTTAGCAAGCCAAGAAATGAATTGACTGTCTTTGCAGAACAGTGGGCTCATAAACTATACAAAGTCTATGCGCCCACAGTTTCCTCTTACCTGGAGCTCTCATACATAAAATTTTGGACCTTCATTACAAGCATACTTTACATGCCCCCTCTTTTTTATCTATCTCTTTCATCATTCTCATTGTTCATCAGCCTGTCGATCAAGGTTTAACTTTGCAACTTCCCTTTTCTGTATGTAGGTCCAATGCTTCGCGTGAGATCGAAAACCTTCAGAATTTCCTTGGAGCTGATTTTTGGTATAACAGCGATGACACAATAGTACCTAATACACTCGTCTACATCCATAGGTAAAGCTGTGAAAGAGACGGTCTGGATACATAGCCGCAGTTTATATTTACGGCGTTTTCTAGGCCCTTCTTACTCAGGATTAGGAAAGTGTTCGGTATGAATACGTTTTTCTCATGTTTCTCATGTATCTAGAAATAAGAGGGAAAAAACACGTACGGTATGTGCGTTTTCAACAACTATTCTAATATCACATTCAGAGATAACCATCAAATTTAATTTATGAAAACTTAACAAAATCATTCAAACAAATCTCACAGATGAGTCAACATGTGGAAAATTAAATCAAGTGAAAGAAAATCCACCCACTCAATCTTTAAACTACCAAAAGGCATTTTATAAAGTTGTATTTAACCAACATGGACTTATGACGTTCAATTACGGGCTGGTTCATCAAACTCAAATATTGAAATTTTAAATTGAAAATACTACACAATACGTGCATACGTAATGGTTCGTCACAAATAAAATTATCTACAATGATATTGAAACGTTCACGGTAAAAAAACAATAAAAATTAAATTATCAAACCATCCAAACCAACTAATCAATAGTCGACTAGTTAAGTCTGTCATCTTCACTAGGCTGAAGAAATATACAATTCTAAATGGATAAAACAACTTGTAACACATTGCAATAATTTCTCAATTCATTAACGATGCTGAGAGTCAAGCGTTGATGCTTGAGCATAGTATGCGCGTGACCTAAGAGTAGTTCAGCCGGTCTTTGGTTTTTATTTGGCTAAAATGACTAAGGATATTGAAGTATATAAACTTATTATAATTTGGTTACTTTTGATATTAGTACACATTTTTTTTAATTAGAAAAAATACAGATAATAACGGTATGGAGTTAGCTAGTAGGTCCACTATCGTAACAGAAAATATTTTTGTGGAAAATGCAACAGTAAATGTAATAGAAAAATGAAATAGTCCCAGCAATAACTAGGATAAAAAGAAAACCTCAAATATCCCTGATTCAATAGTATGATTCAGAAGAAATCTCAATATAACACTCTGAATAACCGGCTGAACTCTCTAGTAAAAATAAATTACAGATTTGATTCTTTAATAAGAAACGAACCCAAGAAGAATCAAAAGAATTCAACCATAATCACTTAATGTACAAAAACTAATAAAATTAACGCCAATATTCGTGAGCTGCACAGGTAACATTGAATCAATGGAGGAAGTACTAAATATAATGACAAGTAAAATTTGTACATTAAAAGTTTTAAGTAACAACAAAGTAAAAATACAACAAGGAACATTCAATTAACGAGCTAGAAAATGTAATCGAACACCTGTCGAGGATGGCTACTATGCAAGACTTACTTTTAACTCTCATAAATAAGATAGCAAAAAAATTAATTACCCTTTCAAACTTGTCATCTAGCATGCTAATGGTTTAAGTTAAAAACAAGAAACGACAAATAATTTTTTATACTAGTAGATAATGATATAAATTTATTGTGAGAAATTCAATTTAAGACCACTTAGAAATTTCATATTATAAAATATACGTCAGAAACCCTCAGATAACAATGCATATGGAGACATTGCAATAATGATAAAAATCGACAATAAAATATTATGGAAGACATAGCTTTTACACCTAACCTTCAAGATTCTAAATTAACAATAACTGGCCGGATTGGACCAATCGCTCTGTCATTTAATGACTGTCCCCTAAATCACAATATTCATAAGGAAGATGATCATCCAACATTATTTCGAGAGGGGAGAAGCTATACTTGTCAATCAAAAATAATTATTGTACTTCAATTTCAATTGATGAACCATTTTACTGGCCGACAGACTTGAACAAACTACCAGACTTAATAGATTTAATCATATGAAAAGGTATCGGTCTCACCTACTTTGAGGTAAAATCATGTTAGTCGTAACATCAGGGCACCTATCAATTATACTAACTCTCCATGCATGGATAGCGAGGAACAAATTTTTCGCCAAGACAATGGATTGGGTGAAATAAAACAATACATATAAGATCGAACTGGCATTTTTTTAATTAAAAGATGTTTGCAGTTGAAATCAATATGTTATGCAGGAATTTTTCAATCACAGTAGGAATCCCATCAGGATACGTTTCAGAACCAATACTCTACATACTGCACATAACTAACATATCAAATATGCAAAATATTTTAGGTGCGTGATCGTCTATTGAACTCAGAAGAGTACATCGGAAACAAAAGAATATAACTAAATCTTAAACTCAGAAAATTGTACTAGTTAATAAGAATACAATTTCATGGCATTGCCTGAAATTTGAATATAAAATTCTGGAAAATTTTTAATAAAATATTCTCTAAAATTATAGTGCACGCTCCCTGGTTTATGTTCAACTATATTTTATTAAGAAATATTTAAATATGTCAAAATCAAGGAAGACTATTTAACCGTTTAAATCATCAAGTAAAACATATTGTACAGAAATATATAAAACATTTTTGATTACATGAAGTATAAGAAATTAAAATAATTTCAAACCTATTATAAATCATCTAAAAATGTATTTAAGTTTCCAATAGGAACTTATGTTTTTCAAACGTTTTGTCTTTGTTGCTCGTCTCTTTTCTTTTTTAATTTTTTTCTATATTCTTAACAAAAATGAAACATTTACTAAATTTATAATTATATAGATAATTAGATGTATAAATATACAAGTTGTAAATAAAAGATTTAAAAATAATTATCCATGCTGAAAGCACGTTCAAAGATTTACTTGGGTATTTGAAGCATCTCGTGTAAACTTAATTATATAGCAAGCCGACTTAAGGTCACACATGAAAGACATTGTAAATATGACTAAGAGTAACAGAAACAATGGTTACTCTGTTCCGGTAAATATTATTAAAGCTATAGCAATAGTCGCAAAATCGCAGCATTTAGCAAATTCTTATGAGCAGTTATGCAGATTCTACTATGAACGAGGTGTGATCTTGAAATTCTTGAAGCTACTTTTATACTAAGTGTTTAATTTAATACAGAAGAAGAATAAGGTCACATCGTTGCCAGGAGGCTTCTCTCTAGACAATGTGTATCATGAAAATCAATTATGTTAATAAATATACTACATCTTTAAGTATTAGTCTCATCAAGTTAATTTGATTAACTATGAGTGACTACTATGTTTCAAATGAACTTGACGAAAGGACCTTGCGACCTTTAGCCACTCACAACTCAAAAACTCGAATAATTAAACAAATCCTGTTTTAACTTAACATATTAATTATTATTTTTAATGTACAATGTTACATGAACTTAAATGAATACTTGAAAAAATACTTGAAAGGACCGTTAAAAGGACAATTCTATTAAGTTTATTAGACAAATTTTTTTCAATGCCAACTTGTATGTCAAATTAGACCTATTTTAAAAATATATTGAGGCATGCTGTGGGAGGAATGAGTATTAATAAAGACTATTTTTGTTAAAGAAACTAAATATTAGACTGTGCTATATACAAAGAAACTGTTTAACTTGAACATAGATTTTAAAAATACGTTATCTATCAAGGAAGTTCAGTGTGGGCAATAAATTATCTTGAAACTTGGTTCGATGACTGGTATCATACAAACTGAACTCTCTTCAAGGATTCCGTCTCATAATTCCTCAGAGCCAAGATATTCGAACTCCAAATTTCCGAAAATAGAGTATTTTTATTGTGATTCTGTAATTTCAGTTCAACTAGGATTCGTGAGAAGTCACATATGTAATTGATCAATGAAAGTAATTAAAACGATTAGAAGGTATAATATTAGATCATTGTAGATACATTTATAGAAGATTAGTTGAGTTTTATAATAACAATTCTGATTTTCATCTTATTCCTTAAGATAGCTCGGGTGGGATCAGCCGTTTTTTGCGTGAGCATTTTGAAAGGTTTAATTTTCGTTAGTCCATGCGATATTCTGAGAGTAAACAAAGTTTTTAGCCAATTAAACTCTAAATTTGTGAATGATCAAATTGTTGAGTTGTAATGACCTCAATTTTTACGTTTATGAGGACGTAACAAAGTAGATAATTATTATTAATAGCTTATTGTACTAAAAATTACAATTTTGTTTTAATTCTTAAATCAAGTAGAATTAGTTCACCAGTCCATGTGAAAGTATTAAGCCATAATATGCATTTATTCATGAATTAGAATAAAAATGCCCTATTTTTGGAAAATAGGATATTGAATATCTTGGCTCCAGTGCTATGGGACAAAATTTTTAAAAAGGACTCAAACTACGTAACACAGTCACCATATCAAGTTTCATGAAAATCTGTTACCAATACTCTCGTGGTTTTTCCTTCTAAGTGTAACCCAATTTTTAATTCCGTGTCTACATGGCGTAAATTTTGTGAAATTAAGATATTTTTACTGGGATTAACTAAAAAATGCATACTATCACTTAATACTTTTATGAACTAGTCAAATAATTCTACTTGTTTTGTGAATTGAGACGCACAAGCCAATTGAGTCAACTTCATGGTTCGAGCGAAGTCACTTAGTATAAACTTATAGAAGAATTATATAAGTCTATAATACATAAACTATAGATAATAGTTAAAACTGATTAAAAAATAAATATAGAACATTTTAATTAGTGATGTACAGTTGCATTCAAAATGATTACTTCTGTGCAAACATAAACTAACATTGATCATTTTAGTCTTCCCAAAGGCCGACCCGAAGAGTAGTCAGTTTCATGATGTCTATGTTTCTTTTTTATCATTATCATGATATTATACAAATATTATCATGATAATGAAAGGAAATACCACGAATTGATGTTGTGTACACGAACTTCTTCTCAGTATAAATAGTCTAGACTGAAATTATTCTTTTCTAATTTTATTTTCAAAATAAAAAGAAAAATAGGCTTGGTAAATTCATAATATTATATTTTTTCGAAATCTACATTTATTTCAATAATTATATCAAAGATGACAATCGTGGAAAAGGATTTTGCTTAGAAATCACTAATTTTTTGTGTTGATGCGAAATATAGCCCTTAATTTTCCCATCATATATCAAATTTGCAACCAAGCATTCCGTTTCGTCTATATCTAAATCACTATGTCCGTAAATTTTTAATGCAGCCAGAAGACACTGAATATCTATTTGATGAGTTTTTAGAACTAAATAAACGTTCTTGAATAAATTTCTGTATGCAATCAATTTCAGTTTTTCAACAATCAAATATATTCCGGCATTGATCAAAAAGCTTTCTTGATGACTCATAACTGATTCTAAACTTTGTACATTTCCTTTTTTAACAGCATCGATCAAATCCCGGAATTCCAACAAATTATATTTCTTCAACAAATGATATTTAGGGACAAATCCAAGTAACATCTTGACAGGAACAAGATATAACAGTATAAGTCGTTTATTTTGTATGGATCGTTTGTGGCAATGTTGAAACGCATATGTTAAGTATTCATCCGCTGAAAGACATAATAAAAATGTATTATAAAACTAGCACAACAACATTTTTCATATTATATTTACTTATATTTAATATAATATGGATATATATATCAACTAGTTGAAAATAATTAAAAAATACATATATGTATCCATATTATTATAACATAAAAATCCATCATATAATTTTCTTGAAATTTAATACATTTATTACATACATTATAATGAATTTTTTAGGCCATTGATTCGAAAGTCACTTTTACGATGATATATAAAACAACTCAAATATTATTAACACTAGTCAACAGTAATCGGGCGACTATTTTATTTATTTTTTCTAATTAATTGAAGCTACAGATGTGTCTGATAATTACATTTTCTCTACTTTTATTTCATTTTTCATGAAATTATGATAGCATCAATTCAAAATAATATTTTGATGCTAGCTTTGTTTACATATAATACACGTGTATATATGTAAACGTCTATCAAATAAGTATCACACGTGACTTTCCCTTAACCAATCAGATCACATTAAATTGTTTCACATATTTATTTACATATGTAATTGTTTGTAATAATATATATTTATATATATCTTTTCTATTTACCAAACAGAAAAGATGTTTGATTGGTTTTTAATACTTCTAATTACTAATAATTATTGCACAATTAATTGTAATCTTGACTCTAGAAATGAACAAACAATTTGGATTTTTAACTCGTCTTGTATTAATTGGCCTCAGATAATAATAGTTTTTCATGTTATTGACAGTCTCTGTTGAATTACATTTTTTGAGAATATTACCTGCCTCTGCTTGCATCTTTGACTACTAATATACCTATTGATAAGAGACCGATTACCTTCGAAAAGTTATAAAAAAACCTGCTTGGCGACATCTGGTACAAAACTCGAGATATCGAAGAGTTTGCATGCGTGAATCATTTCTAAGGCATGCGTCAGTTAAGTCTCCTTCACTCTGCGTTGTATACATAACTTTATTTCTCAATTATAAATAGTAAAAGTGAATTAAACATATCGCTAACAAATGTTAATTACGTCTTCTAAATTTTTTTAATTCAGACAAAAATGTTAGAATTTTATTTTGTTATGCGTCATTTGCACAAAATAACATTGAAATAGTTGTTCGAAAAAACATGTTTAAAATAGAGCGATTTCTTTTATGTTATTATTTGAATAGCCACATTGATAAAATCGCAAAATTTGGTTAATAATATATTAGCACAACTCGTTACCAACGAAATAAGCTAAAAAATCCTTATTGTAAGATGATGCGCCGAAAAGATCTAGTTCATTTTCAAGGGCATCGTTTCCTCCGATAGTGAATATATCTCAAAAAATGATTAATATCTTTGGAAATGTTAAAAAAAGTATTTGTATATATTGCCGTGATGTATACTTGTAGCGAATAACCTGAGACAGAACTCCTGGCCGTTGGCCGGAGCCCGTCGGTACTCGTAGCCAAAGATTAGGGCATCTTATTCCGAGGTCGCTGACCTCAGAAAATTTGTTGTAAATATTCGGCGCAAAAAGGGAGGGAAGGAGTAAGTGGCGCTAGCCAGCTCAGTATGTCTTGAACCGTAGAGCTAAGAGTTTAATTTTGGTTTGTTGTTGATTTTTGAGAAGTGAGTGACTTGTGTAGGCGATTGAGTTTTTTTGTTTCTTTGGGTTTGGACCACTGAACCAGTGAGTGTCATCACCTTATTCTCTCTCTCTCTCTCTCTCTCCGTGCCATTTATTGTTGATTTTGTTTTTGCGTGCATTGGGCCTGGCTCGGTTCTCCTGACTAATTAGCCGGAGCTTAGCGATGACCGTTATATATATATATTTTTTTTTTATTTATTTAATTACTGTCGCCAACAAATAGTTTTCTTTTTAATTCGACCTTTGTATGCGCTACAAATTTCTTTTTATTTTGTAATCGTGCGTTTTTTTCGTTGACGCCTACCTACTCACCTGTCCTTAACCTTTCAAGGTCATTATCTACCTGGCGCACGTTAGGTCGTATCGCGCCTCCTACCTTCACCTTTTTTGTATTTTTATTTGCAATTAGCGAATTTCAACGAATGTCTAAATTTTTACAATTCCATTCTTAATACTTTTAATAATAGAACAAAAGCAAGCTTTTATAGTTTTATAACTATTTATAACAGTAAATAAAAGCAAAATAATATTTGGTTGAGGGAGCCTTCCGTTAAAACTAAGGTAAGTTTTCTCTCTTCTCTCCTGTATTGGAAAACTCGCGTTGCAAACCATTATAGAATTACGACTGTTAACGAGTTATAGAGACCTGATATATTTTTAAATAATAAAAAAATGATAATTACAAAAAGTTTACGTTTATTTGTAAATTGTAATTGTAATTTGTCTATTTATAACCGACATTTTATTTAAAAATTATTCAATTGTAGTATAGGAATATAGTTTGTGACGGAGCTCCTGGCCGTTGGCCGGAGCTCGTCAATGTCGGTGAGCCTGCGACGGGGCTTGTTTACTTTCCGAGGTCGTGAACCTCGGAAAGTCGACTTGCCATGCACGGTAAGTGAGAGAGAGAGAGACGGAGAAAGATGAATGACACTCGCCGATATTCAGTTGGCCTTTAGCCTCTGAATTGAGCGTTTGCGCTAAAATTTTTCTTTTGTTTTTTTTTGGTTTTGTGTGTGAGTGAGGTGATTTTTGTTTTGTGAGGTGTGCACCAGGTCCTGCTAATCGATGAGTGCCCTTATTCGTTATCTCTCTCTCTCCCTCCGTGCAATTTTCTTCTTTTGTTTTTTTTTCTTTTTTTTTTTGTTTATAAATTTGCGTGCGCCGGGCCTCGTTCGGACTTCCTGGCTAATTAGCCGGAGCCTTACAACGGCCGTTTAATTAATTATATTGCGTGCGTGGATTCCACCTTTTTGCCGTCGCCAATTTATTTGTTTTTTTTTATTCTTTTTGCCGCGTTTTATACAATTTTATTTGATTTTCTTTTTAGCCGTATCTTAATAAATCGTTCTTTTTTTTTTAAATTTAAATCGTTCGTTAATTTATTCAAACGCCTGCCTACTCAGCTGTCCTTGACCTTTCAAGGTCATTCCAACCCTAGCGTACATTAAGTCGTAAGCGCGCCTCTTACCTTCCCCTTTTCTCTTATTATTCTTGTTTTATTTTGCGATAGTTGAACCGTAAACTTTAATTTCAAAGCGACCGGAGGTGATTGCCCTTAAATAAATAAGGTAAATTCCCTCCCTTAATAGGTAATAGACTTTAGGGCTATTCGCGTTGCAAGTTATTAAAAACTAGTTTTCGTCACTTTGTACATTTTATTGGCAAGGTACGTCATTTTACATCGAATTTAAATATACTTAAAATTTTATTTATAATATGGTCATATTTTTTTCATGATATTAATTTTTGGAATCACTTATTTCAAACACTTGAACTATAAACCTTTTCTTTTAGGTATTGACATCGATAAACAAGTTTATTTATTAAAACATAATAGAGCTAACAAAATATGTATGTGGATTGCGTCAAATACATAAATTTATTCAGGTGAAAGGTCAAGGGAACAACATGGTTAGTTGTATATGTAAGTTGCGGACAACTTACAAATGTATGTGCCTCATGTTTTATATACGATATAGCGCGAACTAGTACAAATATGGAATGGACGTTTATATTTATTTGTTATACATATTAGTAATTATATATTTCAATGTCCATCTCTGTCCACGTTTGTCCGCCATTAAATATTGATACTTGTTTGATTTTCTAAATTGATTATAATCAAAATTCATTTTGAGGCTTAACTACAATTTGAATGCATTCAAGGTTAGTTCATATTCTCGTGACCGGAACTCTCGGTTGTTAAGGCGGAGCTCGTCTTAAGCTTCCATAATCAATCTGACACCGTCGCTGGCCGAAGAGCAGTGTTATAATAATTTTCTTTAAAATAACGATTATTTTTTTATTTTATTTAATCAATAGTTTATTTGTTTAATTATCAACACAATTTTTTTTATTGCAAGGTGCCGAGTAACTTACGAGCTTAAAAGAGATCAAAGAAAGTATGAAGTGACGTAGAAGTGCCGGTAACGAATGGAAGCATAGAGAGAAAAAGAGAGAGAGAGAGAGAGTATTGTGAGGAGAGCGAGGCAAGTGGGGAAAGATCTCTAATACTGGTGCTAACAGATGATCATACGCGCTATTAAAACTTTATGTACATGATAACGTGACTTCTACCTACTTGTTTGAAGCTTGAAAATAGCTACAAAATGAGACATCACACGTAAAAACGAATAAATAATTTGTATGTTGTAAAAAAGCCATTAAAATTAGCCATTCATTGTTGTTTGTTGTTGATATTGTTATTATAGAAAATGTGTGCTTTATTGCAAGGAAATTACGGTTTAAATGTCAAATAAAAGTATTCTTAATTTTGTATGAAACAGTTCCAGAAATTAAAAATTTATTAATTGCAAATGTTACTTTCGCAAGTACAACAAGTTTAGTTGACAGTGTGAGCTTGTTCTTTCTATTAAGAGTTGTAGTTTAACTGGCGAATTTTGTTCTGATCAAGTTTTAAATTTATATGGTATAACGAGTGAGACATTTACTACTTCTATCTCTCCCTCCTTTCATCAAGTATCATACATGTAAATATGTATATGTATTTGTTATATGTTATGTGCTGTACACGTATATTTTTTTATGCCTAATAATTTCTTATGAGACCTGCATAAGCGTGAGACAAGGAAAGAGAGAAATAGCGAAGGAAGAGATGTGCACGCCCGCCATCGGTACTAAGCGCTGAGCATGGGTTAATCCATTTATCGCACACCATCCTCTGTGGATCTAGGATCGAGAATGCTCTGTAAGCAGTAAATCTGTGCGACTAGGCCAGGCTTCTATATAAAATATGCAAAGCCTACGCCTTGCTAAAGTACGTCCTTTCATCGATTCTCTTTGTATTTTTTTTATACACACGGGGAACCGTTTGGCCGGACAAAACCCTTGTTTTATAATTTGGTACCCAACAGGAAAAGAACGTAAGCTATTGCAGAGACACAAAAAAGAAAAATATAAATACGCCGTCTGAAAGTGCGAGGAATTGTAAACCTATTGGAATTCATAACATGTAAGCACGTGCCGATAGCGTGTTTCTATAGAAATATTAAATTGCGCCCACAAAGTAAATACACGATATTCTTCATTAATGGCAGACGAAATAATCTTAGTCAAGACTAGGTAAGTATGTGCAATATTTGTAACCACGCGAATATACGCTTTACGTAGGAAACATATCCGTACGAAGTTCACAAAGAATTGTATAAATTTGCGTTTCATCTAGTATACGTACGTAAATATTATCTAATTCATCATCCATCTCATAGCACATTAAAATTTATTCTTTTGTCATTCCTCTTTAAGAGATAAACTCAAAATTATTTTATTTTTTTCTCTTCTCTTTTATTTCACATTTTATTTTATTTTACTTTTATTTTACCTTTAATTTCTTTTATTTTGAAAAAAATAATGATATCAATAGCAGACTTCATAAACCTTGAAGATTGATAAATCTTCAAGGAAAAAATGAATGAAATATTTTCAGAATGGATCGAAAACCTACCGAGCGTTGAATTAGATTTAGAATTGGAACAGCTACAATTGCATACAGAAGATTCCATGTACGAGCGCAGGTATAGATTATATAAATGATTGTAAGGCGACTACACCGCGACAGATTTTATATAAGCGCAAAATTAGGAAAGCACAATAACGAGAAACAAAAGAGGCCAAGCTTGCTTTTGATTTATCCACTTGAATACAGTCATAATGAGTTTGCACGAGGATCTGCATGAAACTATACAAAAAATTACATAGTGCGATAGATTAGTCGAAACAGCAGACAACCACACACAATTCTTCATGAGTTTTCCAATGTACATAAACAAAGGAGCAGATATATTTCAAACGAAGCAGACAAGAATAGCAAATATTTAAATATAGCATCGCAACAACCAATTAGGAGAAACAAAATTCACAGATGACCGTATAAGATGGTGCCAATTACCTAATGGTATCAAATAGTATGTACCAAAACTAATAGCAATAAGCTAAAAAGAGCAATTTTTGCAGAACAAGAACTATAATGAATAAACACACAATTGCAAAACCATTAATCGAAGACAACTATTGCTTACAGTAAAGCAATAGTGACCTTAGGCCAATCAACGAGAACTTGGACTAGTACATACAGCAAATTACAACACATGCGAAAAAACAGAAGGCAGAAGAATAGACTGAGCTCAATACTACACGTATAAAAAAAGCGTCCAGTTCCAAGTTATTATTATATTAATAGAAAACGAATCAAACGAATTCGACCTGTCATAAGGGGAGCTCTACCTAGATAATGAATTCTTCCATTCGATAAGACGACCCACGTATCTCTCAGGTGCGACACCGACCCCATCCGTTACTCCGCCATCCGAAAATATTATTCCCGCTAGCATGAGCTGGGAGAGGGGAATAATAAAGTCCTCAGCTCCGCAATACGAGCCTACAGCGGCCACACTAGGCAACATAGACTAGGGAAGGGGAAAAATGGCGGATACGTCGTATACTTCGATACCGCAAGTGGTGAATACATAGCCACAGACAACCGCTTGGAAGTGAGAATTGGCCGAGCCTACAAGCAAACACGAGTAAACCCATCAGTGCATCTAGTCTGAGTTATTCAGATAAACACCTGGGAAAGACAGTAAGGGAATGGTAGATACAGTTTTCGGGCGAGTCAGATGTAAGCATTGAAGAATTTTTAGAGCTAGTCGAAGAAAACTCTCGACTTGACCATATAGAAGAGGATGAACTCCTATACTCATTCTCTTCGTTATCCAAGGAACCGGTGCTTTTTTATTATGGCAAAATTAGCCCAACGGGAAGAACATATGAGAAATTCAAAGAAACTACGATAGAGGCCGACACCAATTCGAGGAGATTCAAGAGGACCTATCGAT
The DNA here is from genome assembly GCA_030064505.1 of Chouioia cunea. Lineage (NCBI taxonomy): Eukaryota > Metazoa > Arthropoda > Insecta > Hymenoptera > Eulophidae > Chouioia > Chouioia cunea. The sequence continues at coordinate 12,981,712 of JAOPFQ010000004.1, forward strand.
GGAGGTATTTCTTCGCACACAGGGAGCGTAGGAGCCAATAAGAGACTACTTATCGGCCCTCAACAATATCACACTGATTATTGATAATATGCTTCCAAAGCTCAAAATGAAGATAAAGAAAAGCTAAGACCGCTTCACTACGCTCCAACAACCATTCGATAAAGCGTAAGATCTATGAGTTGAACGAGCAATTGAAGCCACCATCATCTCTAGAGCGAAGCATGCTACCAGATGCTATTTATATACTAAGGCTAAGGTGGCTAAAGGATAGGCGACTATTGCTTCCGTGGTAGAGGACGCCCCGTCGGTCAAGGAAGCTGACCTCGAGAAAGCTTTCCATAGCCTCTTTGACAAGAACTTGAAGGACCAGGTCGCCACGAAGTCTAAAAGGTTCCCCATCCTTAGGCTTAGAATAGGGGATGAAGTTTCCTTTAACCTAATCAACTATGCTAAGTTCTTTCCCCTTGTATGTTTTTGTAACCGGTCTTACGATCGTGTCTCCGCGCTGTAATGCGACTAAGATTCTGACCAAAGGTCTCGCGCCACGCCCAAATTAACACTATCGAAACATGGATACAGTGGTAGCCGAGGACAAAGAGCAAGAAGTAGGGACGGTGCCCGAGTTATTATCCCCCTCCCTCCCCCCTCCGTCAGTCCGATAAGAACAAGGATAGACGCCACCAAGGTCATTTATTGGGAGTGTAATTGACTAGACTATACTAAACTCAACTGTTCAGAGTGTTCTAAGGCTGATGAGACAAAAAACAAAAAGGACAATGAGTAGAAAAGGTCTCTATCGCTCCGCTCCAAGACATTGGGATTTTTAAGACAGATGACACCGCGAGAGGAGCGTATGCAGCGGACATTATGCCAACGCCTAACGATGGAGGTATCGCAGCCAGGGCTTCAGTCAAGAGGCACCCAGCTAGCGGCTAAATGTTCACATTGACCCTTTATAACACAGAAGCTTCGCGCACGGTCTTCCGTCCGATAAGTTCTACATATCGCTACATCAAACGGCCTTTGGGTAAATCCGTACATTGGGTCTGGGGTTAAGGCTGTTGACAAACACTATGTGCCCATCGAAATCAATGTAAAGTTGTCATTCTAAGTAGAAGTGAAGCATGCAATCGATGTCCTCATTTTAAAGGATGCAGATACGAGAAGATTCTTAAGTGGTGACTTTATTCACGCTTTTTTGGCAAACCTCGACGTGAAAACGAACACGCTAATAGCCGAAGGCAGCGATGAAATAATACCAGTGATACTTTATTCATTGCGGACAGGTGAACTATTCTTCCTAGTGTCGCTCGAGATCGAGGAGTTCACAGAGAACGAACAAATGACGCATGACACCCTACCAGAGTCCTCTGACCACTAACTCGATCATACAGATTGGATTTAACACGATATTGATGTCAACAGTACGCGCCTTATAAAACAAAACTACTATCCGATGTTACACAAGGTAGAATTGGAGATGCATGAGCATCACTTATCGGTAGAAAAGCGACTAGTCGAGTCCGATTGTGATTGCGCGCAAGCAAAATGGCTCGTATCGATTCTACGTCAACTATCGAAAGGTGAACGCACTAATTCGCGTGTATGCCTGTCTCTACCCTTTATGGATACCCTTTATATAGATATAATCTTGTGTAAGATTTGGTGCGTATTGGCAGTTTTTTCTTACGGAGAGAATCATTCTCGTTACCGCGTTCACTGTTCCAAGCATGGACGAATTCATTTGGATGCAAAATATTTATCTCAGAGCATCCTTTAGATGGACTTGATGGAGCATCGGTAATATCCCAGATATTGGCGGATAGGATCATCACGGCAGAGATGAAACTGTATGCTTTCTTCTACCTTGACGATCTAATTTTAGCTCGATAGGATAAGGGAAGCCAAACTGACGATAAACGTCAAAACCAGGATTTGCATGGCCAAGGTCCGCTACCTTGGTGTATTGGACAACCGCTATGAAAGTTGTCCTGATACGAAAAGAGTTCAACTGATCACATTTCGACATTGTAAACTGGAAAGGTAGAGACAATATCGTGCCAAACGCCCTTTCCTGTATGTTTGAATCAGACATGGGTACCCGTGATACTTAGTATTTGCAGAAGGTGCGACAAGTTCTCGAAAATCCAAGGGGTCAACTCTATTGGAAGATTGTAGGAGGCCATCATCTGATACCAGTCATCAGGCAACCGCTTTCCGGGATTGTACGCCAAGTTTAACGTCCATGCGACAAAGCCCTGTGATAAGTAGACAGGACTACTTTGGGATCTGATGAACAGGCGTTACTGTAACGTCTGTTACCTTACCAGGGTCCCGAGATCAAGGAACTGCCTGAACCATGCCATCCGCTGAATGTGGATCGAAGGATTGATGGCTAGATGCACCTATGAGTAACGCCGTATAAGTTCTACATTGTAACCGCCTGATCATCGCAGAAGCTCATATACTGTAAAATGAATAAATTCAATAATTAGGAAAAAGGAGTTAGAAAATGATTGTCATCTTTTAGCTATTTTGCAAGTCTGATACTATACAAATACGAAGAGAGGCGTATTGTCCCCTCGCTCACATAGCTAATTAACACGTTAACTGCCACGTCAGGCATACCAGGAAACAAATAAAAATAGTCATATATTGTCATTTATGCTAATATAACACCATATATAAAAAAAATTGCCGACATCAAAATTTTGCTACGGTAGTTAACGTATTAATGAATAACACAGAGTTCGTATATCTTCTCTCTCTCTCTCTCTCTCTCTCTCTCACTCTTTCTTCTTTAATTCGAGATAAGTAGACTAGGCATGAATGTCGACGAGCTCAATCTCTGTCTGATACCTCAATCCACAAGTTCTCGCGTTACATATAAGTCTAAGTGAACACAACTTTGGCCCTTTTCTTAGTTTTATTATATGTATTGTGATATATGTAGATTATTTATAGTTTTAAAGAGAAAGTAAATTACAAGTATTCATAACTTTGCAACGAATAAATTGATTCAAAAATTAAAATGTGCTTGTCATATCATAGTAACTAAATCATGGAATTGCAAATAAACGTTTGATTAGATTCATTGAACAAACCTTTAATTCCTATTGTTTTGCATGTGAGTAGCCATTTAATCTGCAGTTTTTACTCCTGCAAAAGTACAGTATTCAACAGAAGTTATTTTAGATAAATATTTCTGAGCTTTAATATTGCCAGTAAGAAAATGAGACTATTTGTGAGTGTTTTATATTTATTTATAGGATTCAACTAATTATGTAGAAGTTTGAATGAAAACGGATAAAATTCTGATGTTTTAATGAAAATTTAAATATACGAATATAGTTGAAAAAAAATGTAAAGTACTTTTTATTGTGTTCATGATTATCCAGATTGTATTAATTAATACCGCTGCTGCATAATTATAAGAAAGTCTTGAAAGTATGCCTTGACTTCAAAAATTTTATACGCATCTACATCATTTTAAATCTAATCCAAACAGAGTAAATTATTGCGTAATTAAATAATCAAATTCATCTATAAAAAAGACGTTCGTTAGTAACAAATAAACCATAAATTTATTCATGGTATTTAAGTAATTAATTTTTTTACTTGGTGCGCTTTTATATAGACAAATTAGTTTTAGTACAAATCAGAACAACGTTTTCGATTTTGTTTATATTTGGCACATCGAATATCTATATGGGGGTAATTACTTGTGCCAAGTTTGACTCTAGAATATTAATTAATCAAAAATATATATAGATATCTCCCACGTACAACGTGATAAAGAATTTTTGATCGGCGAAAATGAACGTAGAAAAATATTATTGGATTGCTTAAATCCATTGCTTGATTTATTATCAAATAATTTGAAAAGTTTAATCGTGAAAAAATATAGCTATGTACACAGTAATCGAGATGAATTCATACAAAAAAGTGGATTTTATAAGGACGTGAAAGCAGCGTATGAAAAAACAAATATTAATTCAGAAAAGATACATATATTAATTGCGATTCCACTATCTATAAGTGCCTGTGAAATGGAAAGAGAAATTAATTGTTTGTTTTATTTTGTACAAACAGCTAAAAAATCTCATGAACAGGAAGGAATATTATCATATTCACTCTCAAGAACCAGTACATCTATCAGAAGTGAAGAAATAAAAAATGGTGCTGTCTCATTTTATTTGCAAGATGATATAAGCCGACCGTGTCTATTATATCGACTATCGTATAATTTAAATAAATCTTTACAAAGCATTTGAATTCACTTCGATTATCGTTATCCATCTTACTTGACTAAATTAGTCCATGATGCTCAGCGTTGTTATGTTGGATTAGTTGCTGCACGATGCTTCGATGAAGCCTGATTAAACCGAGCTTACACATCAATAAGGATCCGCAAGTACGTGCAACAACATTTTTATTACCTTTCGAAGAAAAAAAAATTTGAAACTCGCGTGATGGCGGGATTAACGTTTTGAAAGATTGTACATGTAATTGCGCTTTATTTTTACGATTTACTTTCCTCTTTTCACTCTTTTTGAAATGTTACGCTGTTACGAATGATATGCCGTTTAATCATTTTTTTTGTTGTCACTGTTGTAAACCAACAAAAAGTGATATGTGATCAAAATTCAACTAGCCTTAACATTACTCTTTTTCTTTTTAGACAAATCTTTTCTATTCCGGAAAGTGAAACTTCAACGTAGTAGACACAATAAGATATTAAAATAAAGAATTTTATGCTTTATTTAAATCCTATTTTATAATGGGTTGGTTTGTAAAGGGTTAGTCATGTTTAATTTACTTAAAATGGCAATGCATGTATTCTAACCATAGCTATTACGTTTTCTTCTGAAACAAAAGTTTTTACTATAAAAAAGCAGTAACACGACGAAAAAGAATCTACTTGTTTATTTTAATCATTAATACATTAATATGTCGCATGTTTTTATTTATCTCCCTTTACAACAAGAATTAAATTAGAAAGCAGATTTTTCTACTTTTATAATAAATGGCAACGACGTCAAATGATCAATTACGTATGTAGTAAATCGACACTCGAGTTACTATTGAGTCTTGCATTTCTTAATTCTCATACACAATTAAGAATGTTATATTATTGTACGTTATAAGTTATATATAAATAATTTGATAAACAGTGATTAACTCCCAATGCAAAGTTGCTTTAAAAGCAATTTATTAATGAAACTTGTACAGAGTTTATTATAAAAACGCTTACGCTGTATTAAGTATCCTATACAATTGTAGTAAGGAGGCTTCGAAAGTGTTTTCTAGTCGATTGCAAACAACGGCAGTATTGATTGTTAACGAAAAAAAAACGTAACGTAAAATATGTATCAAGATTTATCCGATCGATTACCGGACTGTGCGCAGGATATGGTAAAATAATGTGTAATTGAAAATAAAAATTATGAGAAAAAAGTACTAATACTGCAATTCCAAAAAAATGTACAAATTGATCTGTGTATTATTGTGATGAATTTTAAAAGTTTTAATATTGGTTTTATTATGTCTAAAAAAGAAAAAAGATAATTCTAGAAAAAAAAACAATCGGTGTCAATTGAATTTTTAATTCGTTAACATATTCAAAGTTTATATCGACGATGAAAAGATTATATACTACGCTTCAACTGATTACCGATTACATCGTAATCATCGTCTCTTAATACGATCGTATTAAGAGACTATAAAATAAATTTACTTAAATATTTAAGTGTGATTTCGTATAAACTTAAAAACTTTTATATTAAATTTTATAATTAGTTTATGAACACATTAATAAATTGTAGTAAAATAATTTTAATGATAGTAAGATTATGAAATATTATTATATATATATATTTTTTTAAATAATTGAGTATTTTAATTTCATTTTCCTAATATCTATTGAGTAATTTAACATGCTATAACTAGACTGTTTATTTATAACTATACTTAGAAAATAGATTTCTTGTAAGCCATGAATATTTTGTAAAATAATATGACATATTATACTCCATCTAATTGGGATTAAATTGTTTATATTTAAGTAAATAAGATATTCTTTATACTGATCATTCCAATTATATAATATACAACCTATGGTGCTGACTTATAGAATTAACCTACCTGGAAAAGTTTTAGGGGAGTGGGACGCTTCTATGGGTCCGATCTTCCATCTGAGCGCCACAGGTAGCGCTTTTTTGGAAGGTCGTTACCTAATCCCTATTAAAAATCATGATAGTTTTATTATGGATTCTTGTGCAAAATTGTCCAAGGATTTGATTGCAAGAAAATTTTTTTGAATAAAAGTTGAAGCGTTATTTAACCGCTAGAGGTATTCTACTGCTCGAATACGCGCCGTACTCGCCTGATTTAGCACCCTGCGACTTTTTCCTGTTTCCCAAGATCAAGTCTACCTTAAAAGGAACCCGGTTAAAGTCGATGGAAGAGGTGAAGCAAAAATTGGCCGAGCTCCTAAATGCTCTCACAAAAGAAGACTTCCAGCATTGCTTTGACCAATGGAAAAAAACGAATAGAGTGGTGTATTATGAGGGGAGGGGAGTACATTGAAAGGGAGCATTCAATTATAGAAGAATTTTTTAAATAAAACTCTTTTTTATAAGCAATTTCGTTATTTAATATCTAGACCTCGTAGGGGGTATATAGTTTACTCTCCTCGCTCCCTCTCATTGCCTGTTTCTTCTTCATTCTATCTCAAGTCCAAATCTCACTCTCTCTTACTTCCACGCACTCGAAAGCGAAATTGTCTTACTTTCTCCACGCCTATCTCTCACACTATAGCAAATCATACAGTATGTGATAGTGTACGTTCTTTCTCGCGTCTATTTCTACCTTTCTCACTCAATAATAAACCTTATAGTACACGGTATATTAATGAATATAGGAAAGAGCACATTTTAAAGTATTTTACTACATCAGTGGTACAACAAAATATATGTATCAAACTGTATCTACCAAAAATCAATAATTTCCATGATAGAATGTGATGAATAATTAGTATGATCTTTTTTAGTTATTATACATTTTAACTATACGGCGTAGATACTTTGAATATTAATCGTGAACTTTTGTAAATATTTGTGAATAATTTTAATAATAAAATAGATTAAGTTTAAATTTATTTTATGGTATATTGATTATAAATAAATGAATTTATTTAAATTAGAATAAACTATTGTAACAACACTATACTTCAAACCAGATCTATGATATTCCAATGTATTTTACGAAATGCAACTTAGTAGGACGGACTGGGGCTAATATGATTAACCACGTCGCATTGAATTATGCGTAAGAAGCATAGCTTTTGTGAACAATCCGATGACCGCTCTATTACTTTTACTAAAATTATTTTGTTATAAACTTAAAAAATGTGTGATGCACCTTACCAGTTTTATAGTCACTATCAAACATAGCTTTGCGACCAACGAAGAATTTATAAGTTATTCGTTGAGCTAATGAAAATTGACTTTTGTAGGTTGATGATTCTATAGCTCTTATCAATGGTTTGCAAAGATGGAGTTTATTTATTCTGAAATAGACTTTTAAAAGTTGATTTACAAGCGAAAGCATGCCCCAGCGTTTCGTGTCTTCTTCTGAACTACGATTATCAGCTGCACATATTCTAAAGCAACTCATTAAACATTCGGCGCATTTTTCTAATGTTTCTCCTGGTTTCATATTTTTACTTTTTTTTGCCTGTTCCGTTTTAATAGCTAGTAATCTCAATTCCAAACACATCAAATTCATTACTGGTAGCATCCAATTTTCGTCCTTTTGAATTTGTAGTATTTTTATTAATATTTGTACACTAGAGTTTTGACAAGCATAAGTGACTGAGATGTCATCTTTATTCAAAGACATTAGAGTCCTGAAAAAATATATTATAATAAATAATTATTAGAAAAAATAAAACAAGTAATACATTAGAGGGCAAAATTGTATTTATGCATGAAAAATTTTTTTAATTAAAATAAATTTCGTAAGACAATTAAATTTTAGCCAAGAAGAATTGTTTCTGATTTCATGGTTGCACGATTATAATGGATTGAAATATGTAATAGACGACTTCATAAGTGCAATTTACGGGTCAGGTTCCAATGTGCAAAATAGTCATAGAGTCAGCCTTCAAAACAAATCCAAATCATTGAACATCCGGGTTAATTTTTAGATATATTTTCTGCTTGATTATGCTGATTCCAAACATTTATTCTTGTTAATGGTTACTTAGTGAATGAGTATAATTTAAATTTGTATTGCCTTTCTATATCATTTTGACAATCAAACAAGAGCTTGGCAAAAATTAAAGCTGTTTAAAATTTATATAAACTAATCACGATAACTATTAATCTTTCAAGATTTTGTATAAAGAAACTGAGCACAGCTAAGGTGCAATTCATATATACGATTATTTTTTTCGCATTATTTTGTTCGATTTTTTTTCCACCATATACTAAATTAAAATTAATTAGAAGCTATAAGCTATTCCTTAAAAATAATTATAAGAAAATAGTCATAAATTGTAATGCGATAATGAATTCTGCGGATGGAATCATCTTCGCCTTCTTTGGAGCCGACCCCCCCCCCCCTCCCGCTCGCTAAGACCATTATTTTGATTGATGGACTGAGGAGGACAGTCAAAATGTTAGCTTGGAATAACAGTTTTCAAAATACTGTTGTCAGCATGTCTTCAGCTTAGGAATTCTATGAATAGTCTTAAAAAGTCATACCTTTATACATACCATGTTCATTCAATCAAAAAATAACATTTGTTGACTACACGATGCCAGAGTATACAGAAATTGAAAAACAAATTATCATCAGTACTAAATCAAGTGTTGCGTATTGATGGTACCTTCAGTTGTTATGTGTTCATTTTTATAAATAAAGAAGGCAAGAAGACAATGATTAGAAAAAGAACGTTGTATTTTACAAAGTATCCTATTGAAAATTTACAAAAAATTGTTAATAAGTATCTGAGTAAAAATTGGTGTAATTTTTAAAAATTATATTTTTAGCATTTATGAAATAATATTAAAATAATTGTAAAAATTATGAAATTACGAAATTAAATGATACATTTCTGAAATAGATGAGAGTTTTAATTTAAGTTTTCTGACATTTTCTAAGTAATCGTAATCAAATGGATTAACATGTAAATTTTACATGTTATATTTCACTCCAATTACAACAAATCACGAATATTTTCTATAATAATATAAAATATTACGTTCCATTTAATTTCGGTCAAATTGCTAATATTTGGGTAAATAAGAATTGGTTACTAATATCAATACCCATTACAACATATATAGCTCGCAATACTGAGTTACATAATTGAAATACCTGCAAACATTTCAAGTTGGGGTCGATTTATCTATTAGTCGCGTTGGTCGACTAAGCATCGTAAGGAAATTCTCTTTGCCGAGCATCAAGTAAACATCAAACAGATTTTACTGCGGATTTTTACTACGGATTTAATAAAATTTTACATGAGGTTACATTATTGTATGCGAAATTTGCACATTTACACTTTCAATACATGCATGAATTGACTTCTGATATTAATAACGCTGAATTAGATACATACATATGTAAAAGAAACATTCGATACTGTTTAAATACTTGATAGATTTTAAAATTCATTTTTTCTTATGCCAAGGCTTGCATTATATAATTTTATTATATCGTTGATTCTACCCCCATTAAAAAATATATACATATGTATAAAAAATTATTTTATCTTGCTCGAATGTATTTTCTCTGATGAAGAAAAGGTTCGCTTATCATGCTCGAACCAGCGAAGTAATTCGTCTAATTTGAAAATATATTTTCTCGCCGGCAGCCAGGTATACGTTTAGTTTTTGCTACTCCCCTGCAAAGTAGTATTCCTCTTTTTCCCCTGGCAGCCAGGGAGCTCTCTTCCTCCTCTAGCGACTAGAAAGTTCACCTTCCCCTTTAGTGGTGTTACTGTCCCATCATCGATGAACGAGTTTTTTTTTTCAACGAACAATTATATCTCTTGTTCTCTTTATCTCGCTCTATCACATTCATTCATTGTCTGGAGACTATCTTCTAACGTTAACAACTAGGAACGCTATTGTGGACTTTTCTTCAGTTCTTTAACATAGCTTTAGCAATCTCCCTTTTTAACTCTGGTATAGGTGAGATCACGGAACAGACAACAGCTGTCAACTTCACTTTTGATGCATTCAAGATGACGGCCAGTCTGACATCGCATCAAATCATTTATTACAACGAAAAGACGTATTTAATAAATATTCCTCGTTACAATGCTTTAGAAGTTTTATACTTAATTAAAATATCTAAGATAACTAATGAACATAACCGTGCAAAGAAAGATGTCGCAGAAAATAACTGAGCTTCGAATAATACAAAATTAGAAGATTTAAAATATTTATGAAAGCGTTTGGATTAATATATAAATACCGGCATTATATACATATAAGTATTTAAATAAATATATTGTCAAATTTTATGGTGGACAAAATATTTATTTTTCATTATATGCAATAATACATATAATAAATATAATAAATATCTAACATCATTTCTGTTTGTGCTTGGGAGGCTGGGGTATCCCAAACTTTGAGCTTTCTACAACCCATGTTAACAACACAAGACGTAAAAATTCGGATAATAAAATCGATGAACATAACACCGACATATGGGTTTCTTGACTATTTCAGTGGCTCTAAAGATGTTTGTCAAACTTTACATATTTATTACATATAAGAAGGTAAACATTTTTCCAAATTTTAATGTTCAAATAATAATTAGGACAAAAATTATCAACAAAAAAAAAACAATGATGAAATTTTTTCAAAAATCCATATCTTGAAAACTAGTAAAAATGTGGGTTTTTTTTTAAATAGTTAAATACGTGGAAAATCTTATACTATAAAAATATGCAGTAACAAAAAGCAATATATATGTAGTTTTTTAAAGTCGTCAACATTTTTTTAAACAATTGCAAATATGTTAAACCGTTTTTTTAATTCTTGCACCGACGCATTGCTTCTTATTTTAAACTCAGATGAATCGGAGAGTTTTTGGAATTTTGATTGTGTTATATTCTGATTATTCACGGGAACGAAATTGTGAAATGTTTTAATTTTTTTACTGCCTTCGTTTGTCCAAATCTACTTTGTAATTCAGTTTAAATATTTTCATACTCTTGCTTACTGTAGTAGATAAAACTATTATTTGGCATTGCTTGTAGTCCCCATTGATACAAATTCAATGCATTAATTATTATTTCTTTTTGCATACTAGTATTTCGAGCAAGTCTTTTTAATTCTCCTTCACTATCAACACATGCATTTTTACAATGACTGCTCACAAAAAAATCCCACTCAGCTTTAATCGAATAATCTTTAAAACGATGGGATACATTGATAAAAATATATTTATTTGTATACTGTGATGCTGCTATATTAGAAATATACATAATTTTCTCAACGGGATAAGGCAACAGCGTACTTGTCATGTTTGAAGTTTTCGGAAATAATTATCATGCTTTCTTGTACAATTTATTCATCAATTTTTTATATAGTAAAAATAGATAGACAGTTATTTGATCTTAGTTATAATAAACTGTTTGAATTGAATCTTGGAAGTTGGTAATATAATTTTCCATATAGTCGAGATTGGCCTTTTGAACTTAAATTTACTCTATGGCTCTTCACGTATTCGCGTTGCAATATGATGATGTACACCAAATGAACCCATGAAAAATAATTTTAGTTCGTGTAAAAATATATCTTTTGATTCTATTACATCGATTAATTTGAATCTTAAGACTAAATATTCTTCTTTAGTTACTACCTTTTCTTATTGTCTGAATTTAATTTAAGTAATAGAATCCTTTATGAAATAATTCAAACATTTATTGGCCATAAAACTGAAGCCAGGGCAATGCCATCACACATTGTATTGCCTCTATATAACTTTTCAGTTATATCTAGACATAACAGTTGTTGAAAATATCACGTATTTTTAGTGAAATAGGTGCGTCACTTTTCATTTTTATATTCATCCCGTTTATTCTTAACTTCATATTTTGGTGGTAAATATAGGCACAAACATTATGTAACTCTTTTAAACCAGTTACTAAACATTTCTTCGGACATACATTCTTTCGGACAAAGATGACCAAATGTAGAGAAACCAGTTTTCACATCAGGAAACTGTTTCTTAAAGAGAGCGTAAACTTCATTTAAATTATGTAATAATAATCGGCTTTGCACTTTTTTACGCTATCCACCTTTTCCCACGATCATAAAATCTTACCAGCATGGACAATCCCTACTTCTATAATCTTGACGATAAAATTCTTTACCCTTTTTCATTATTTCTAACGTTATTTTATAAACTCTAGTACGGGATGCAGGATATGATAAGATACCTTCCTTTTCACGTAGTTTTTTTTGCCATCGATGCCGCGTAGAAAGTACAAACAATTTCAGAATGTATTTCATTAATGCACATAGAATATGGAAGAACTGTTAAGACATTTATTTTTTCCGTTTGATTTTTTGTTTTTTCAATCTTGTTTTTGATCTTTACAATCTAACATGATTTATATTTTTCTTCAAATTCAAATTGTGCCCAGTAATAGTTTTTTACAAATAAAAACTTTAAATTACTTGTTAAAGTATCAATTTTTTTTCGACACCATACGTGGTTTTTTAAAATCTGCAGAGATTAGACCAGATAAATGCAAATTTAAAAACAATTCGTTTATGGTATTCATAATATATTTCTTTTTTTTAATATCTCAAAGCTGAAACTGTTTATTAATTTATGGTATTACAACAAATTTACCTTGAGTATATTTTTTGAGATAACTAGCAGATTCTGAATCTATCATTTCGATTTCCACTGTTTCTACCCTTAAACAGCTTTGTGAATTATTTGTATCAATTTCCATACAATTTTTCTCTTGATAATTTGTTTCATGAATTGAATCAACGAAGCATTCATCGACTTCTTTCTGAACAACGTATGCATCGATGGATTTTGCTGCTTTATCATGGTTCCTTTATTCTGCTTTTATTTTGTGACATTTTATTTCATAAGATAGACATATACGATCTTCATGACTAAGGTAAACACTGAATGTTGATAAAATACTTTTTGAAAATTTAGCGAATCGACCATCCCAATAGTTATGAGTTTCAAAAATGTTTTCACACACGTAAAGTTACTAGTTTTTGTGCTATTTTTTGTTTGCGAGAAGCAAATTTTGAAGACGTTGATGTGCTCATTTCAGATTTTGTTAATTGATCTTAATAATGTCACTATTTATAATGATATAATGTCACTATTTCCACTAATATATATCAAAATTAAATTTTAATGAACAATTTTTTCAATTCAATGATTTGCAATTGAATCGTTAATCAATTAAAAATTTAAATAAACAATATTACTGTGAATCTCAACTAAAATCTTTGTAAAACTGGTTTACAATTTGCGTTCTAAACTCTCCAGAGAAGTTGGAGACAACTAAAGAGAAATTAGACAGATTTAGTGTACAAGGTGACGTAAATAATGCGGAGAGAAAGTATTGTTTGGCATTTAGAAATGATATTGAGTATGCTGAAATCATATTACCAAAGTAATTATAGAAGTTTATGATAATATAGTATTATAGATAAGTTGATTTCAAAAGCCGAATCTAACCATCCCACTCAGTCTCCTGCAGGGCACGCGGTTGCTGCCGAGTGTAGCATCCTCTTTCCTTCACTACTACTAATTACCCAATGACGGGCAGTTAAATTGTATTAATGATTTTTAAAGAAAAGCCCTCAGAATTGCGTCGGTGCAAGAATTAAAAAAAAATGCTAATAACTTTTGAAAAAATATATTTTTTTTATTTTTCATTGGATATCGAAGGATTTTATAAAAAATGACATGTTAATAAATTCATATTATTTACACCATGTCGTGAAATTTGTTAAATTATTATTTTCATTTTCTATATTTTGTTTAAAAATCAAATAAAAGAAAAATATAATATGCCAGATGGTGCTACGAAGGACAAAAATAAAAAGACAAAAAAAGGCAATATGATAGAATGGATGGTAATTTTTAAGCCCGCGCTATGACTACCCGTCATGCGAAATCTAACACTCGAGATATCAATTTATAGGCGGAATCACACAGATTTACGCTTTTTATTAGACGATACAATCCCGAAATTATAACCTTCTAGTTAAAAAAGCTTAAACAAACCGAATGTTATTATATAAATACGACCACTGCATACCGTGAAAATCAAAAGAACGAAAGACGTAATACAGCAAATCTATAAGTATGAGAATAAATGTTACTTTTCTAATACTTCTCCAGAAAAAAATTAATTTTTAATATTTTCTTTCCTCAATCCATACTTCCGATTAGAGATAAATATTACTATTTCATTAAATTTTTATTCATAATAGAAAATATCATTGAAGAGTAATAAACTTTTTAGAAAGGTCCAATATTGAACGCTTTTCGAGTTTTATCTAAAAGCTCACCTTAATGTTACAATATTGATATACAAAAATAATATAAATTTTTCTACCTTCATATAACATCATACAAGAATGTCAAAAGAAAAGATTAGATTTTTCAAATACGCCTTATTGAAAAATACATGTCAATTTTTAACTTGTATTCATATTCATGAAAACACATGTTATTATCTTTGCACATTTGAAATTATTTATATATTTTTTAAAATTTATTTTATATTTCATTTCATATTATAATAACAAATGTATAAATATAAGAATAATGTAAATATGCATAATTGTATAAAATAGTATCCCAAAGGTAGTATAGAAAAATGTCTGCACGTTCCTGTAGTAATGCTATTTTAATTTTGTTCATCATACTTTTAAGAAATATGCATCTCTACTATTATTTGGGCGTTAGAACTATATATTATAGAAACCTCAAAATATATATATTGAAGTTGAATGTAACTGGTTGAAATGTGTTTGTACATTTAATGTTAATAGTATACTATACAATAAAAAGTGAGATAATACAAAAAATTTCATGTATAATATTCACGATATATTTTAGTACACTTACTTTAAATGGCACAAAACGAGATCATCAAAAGGCGTTGGTAGTCCATCTAATTCTTCTCTTACGATAACCTCTGAAGTAATAGGCAAATGTACATCTCGTCGAATAGAAAGTAAATTCTAGGTAAATAAAATTATAGAATATATTAAACCATTATATTGTAAAAATTACTATAATATTCATTTTTATAGAATTCGATTTTCCAAATAAAAAACATTGTATTATCGACAATGTGCAAATGTGAAAATACATATCATTGAAAAATTCTACGAATGTCTAATTATAAGCGGCCGAGAGAATGAGCTTTTAATGACGTCAATAAGAACATGTGTACATGCGATGGGAGTCCGTGTTTAAACTTTTATTGCTTATAGAAATTTATTTATATTTTTAATATACTTTTCAAAGTTTGTACATATGAGAGTTGTCTCAGTAAAACCCAACCTGATGTATAGATGTTGATTGTTGTTTGATAAGAATGACTATAATAGAAAATATCAACCTTAAAAATCTCAAGTTTAAAGTTTCGCGACTTTAAACAGACGCTACTTTGTTCTGTATTTGTTGGTCAGACATCAATAGTTAACGCTTTTAGTGAATACATAAAAGTGAAAAAATTGGTCATTATTTGTGATACAATACTATCATTTAAAAGGTTCTAGTCCAACCGATATCAAAAGGATGATAGTATCTAATTTGAATTATTCTGCTCCTTCGCTTACAAAAGTAAAATATTGTGTAGTAAAGTTTAAACAAGGACGTGTTTGTCTTAGGAACAAACATGTTCGTTCATAACCCTAGAAGAAACGTGATCTATCACATTACGCCTGAAATGAAGGAAGAGTCAAAACAATGGACTTAAAGCAGGGAACCTGCT
Organism: Chouioia cunea; assembly: GCA_030064505.1. Classification (NCBI taxonomy): domain Eukaryota; kingdom Metazoa; phylum Arthropoda; class Insecta; order Hymenoptera; family Eulophidae; genus Chouioia; species Chouioia cunea. The sequence goes on from JAOPFQ010000004.1 coordinate 12,997,733, forward strand.
CCAAAGAAGATAGTTCCATCTGCAGGTATGGTGAAAGGGTAAGATTTTGGGATGCACGTGAAATAATTGTCATTAATTATCATGCCAAATGAAAACCATTTAATGTTGAGTATCATCCAAATTTATTAGCGTTTGAGTGGCGAAATCAATATAAAACGGTTGTATTTGACGAGAAAGGAAGTTTTGTTTTATCAAGACCATACACCGGTCAAGTGAAGTTTCCATTATCGCGGAATCTGCGAAATGGAAAAATCCGTTATTGCGATGGCATAAATAAGGGAGTTCGAATTGCTTCCTCGTGCACCCTATTCATCAGATTTGACCACTTTAGATTATTTTCTATTTCCAAACTTGAAAAAATAGCTCAGTAATAAAAGATTTGTCAAAAATGAACGGAATTTGCTGTTTATGGCTATTTTGAGAAGCTTGGCAATGTTTACTGTAAACAAAATATCGAAGCTATTGAACAGCGCTAGAAAAAGTATATCGAGCTATAAGGAAACTATATAGAGAAATAAAGATATTTGTTCCCAAATATTTTGTGTTTTCAATGTGAAACCAGATACTTCTGAGACTATCCTTGTATATTCGAAATTTCAAAAAGTTAGGACATTATTATTTGTGTGCTATAAAAGGCGAAAACAAAAAGGTTGTAATTGAATAGGGAATATTAGCCTTTTTGCGAAACATTATTTATTTGAATATTTTTTTTTACACTGCTTAAAAAAAGTTTTTACTATTCTAATTTAATACACATTATTTAAATGTATGTAACGCATCATATAATTCATTTAAATGTCCATATTTCTATATAGTATTATTGAGATGATGAAAAGCTTGGTGTGAGCTACACAAAGGATTATTTATAAACCCACCGTAATACGCAATGAGGCAAACGAAATCCTCGTAGAGAAAACTTCCTCTCTGGCTAAAATCGCATTTTATCGAAACTATTTGGTTTTCAAAATTAAATCAGTCAATTGTAGGTGACAGCAAATTTTAAACAGGGTACCTATTTTTAACTGAAGATTTGAAAAGAGCATGAAATTTTACTTCCGAAATGGTTGTTAAAATTACCTTCAGACGATTAGGTTAATGCAAAATTTAAATAACACCTCCAAGAGATTGTTTTTTTACGACTTATTCTGGAATAAATATTTCAGTAGACCCAGGGCAGCAGTTTTAACCTTGATATCAACTTTAAAAGTCATTTCCAGTTCAAAGATTTGAATATCTATTTTTGATTCCTAATTTGAGGATCGTTAAAAATTTTATGCTAGAAATGATATCTAATAATCTGTTAGAGTGACCTTCAAAAGATCGAATATTAAATAATTGACGAACATTTGTTTTATGCAAACGTTAAAGGGTTTATAAACAAACAAACATTTGAATAGATTCAGAGGCCAAAAGCATTGGTTACGTTGACTTGACATTATTTTTAAACTTCAGGTAATCCTTTCAGTCACGCTATTCAATTTTTGTTTGTTTGGAAGTGCAAATATATGGTTGTAATCTATTTTTCGATGCTGAATCCGAATTTGATGAGGGAAATACAATAAATCCAAAAAAAAACCAATAATGGGGTAAAAACGGTATCCTTTGTCAAATTGTCATTTTTGTGTTCTTATAGTCACCAAATTAAAATTGTATAGCTCCTATGATACTTATAAAATTTTTTAACAATAATACGTAAATTTCAATAATTTTTAATACTTTTACAATCAAATTCTACCACTAATAAACTTAACTTCTGTAAAATCGTTTTTTCTGAAAAGATATTTTTATAACAATTGTAAATAATGATTAATTAACAAATAAGCGTTATAGATTTAAAAAATGAGTCTTATGTTCTAAAAATGCAATCAATTAAAAAATTTTAATGAAACAAAAAAATTACAATAAAATAAAAGGAATCAGATAGCTAATGTATTAGCTTCTGTGAATGAATGAGTAAACGAAATGATTTTTTTAAAGAGAAATAGTTACTTTTGTTCATAAGCTTACTTTTTGCGTTACCTAAAAACAGCAATATAGACATATAAGCTCTATACCCTTTGAGTTGCTTGTTTACCCTTTGTACACTCAATGGAATTTAATTAGCGAATTTTTAAAACATTCCTCCGATTGACGAATTCTAACGCTACATAGACACGTTTGTCACTTACATTAAGGTAGCAACGATGCCAATTTCGCCTTCACTGATTACATTTTAGAAACATAGGGGTTATTATTAAGGGCTAACGTGAACTGACTCCAAAGGGCAGCTTAGATCACCCTGCATTAGGAACAATGAGAGGAAGGGTACGCGATCTAATAAGAAAAATGAATTAGTTGTTCATAAATTTTATTTTAAGTTTCACTTACAAATGCTTTTCTCGGATTCCCCTCTAGCTCTACACTTAGTTTTGCGGACTTCCTTGCGCTCCACTTAGTAGTACACTTCACCGACTAATCACGTTTCTCATGAGAGGAAGCTTTTTATACCGTTCAGGAGATAAACTCCCATATAAGGGCCTAAGAGTTGGACTATGATTTTTTGGGGACCCTATTGATCATCTGGCCCTCTCAAACCACCACAATCCTGGGAAACACGTCTCAAGTTTGTGATAATCTTGGAAGGACTAACGTGGGTGTGTCTCTATACAAAAACGCGGTTCCCTTTTTGGTACCCTGTGTAGAGACATTACAAAAAGATTAAATTTTATCTTTTTTCGCTGAACAACTTTTGTATATTTTTTTTATCGAGTTTAAAAGAAATACGAAAAGAAGAGAAAACATAGTTTAAGGAGAAACACATGTTGAAAAGTAATTTTTTTTCTTTACATTACATTTCTATTTCTAGCTTAAATGTTAGTCCTATACTGTGACCATCCCTTTTCTCAATATATTTATGTGTTTTCCGCGAGACGTTCTTTTGATGTTTTAAATCTAAAAAAAGAGGCCTAGTCTCGTGATTCTATGGATTTTTTAACGACGAGAATGTTTGGTAATTTCCTAAAAATTCCCTTCTGCCTCTTTTGCTTTTTTTTTCTCTTATTTTTAAGAAGACCAATAAAAATGAAAAAGGCAAACTGAACACTAGACCACTTTCTCATTTTTAGAAAGAGAAAGCAGTTGTTCAACGCACGTGCGTGGCCTCCATAAAAACAACTAAAGTCCGTTGTTCCTACGTAAGTGTGTATAATATAAATATAATTTTTTTTAAATGTGTATCCCGATATTACAGTTTGGAGGGAAAAATATATAAGAAGCAAGCATTAAGGGAAACGGGCGCTTTAATCAACGAAGCAATGGAAAATAATACAGAAGGTCATGCGTGTAAGAAAGAGAAAGTAGACGTAGCCGAGAGAAAGAAAATCCGTACGGTACCTATTTTGTTGATATTGTCATCTATTTTCGACATGGAAGGGCGTTCCAATCGTATTTGATGTCTATTCGGCCAATTTGAAACGCTAAACTGACTCAAAAATTTGCGCACGCTATAAAGATTCATTGCCTTAGAATTTTTTCAATAAATTATAAGTTTCAGTAATGTTTATTTTATATTAAATATGAAATTACACAACAATTTGTTGTTCTACGTTCACACTTAAACTATCTTGATGAAATAAGATAACAACTTTAACGTGAACAAAGAATACAGTTACATGGGTTTCTGGATAGCTACAAAAAGTAATATATTCAAAAGAAAATAGCCTTCACATAAAAAAACTGTTGGTGGCTGGCATTTGGCACAACTTTACTTTTTCTGTAGCAGTCCCAGTATTATTATTTAATAGGCACACGTTATCGAAAAAAGTGAACGGCAATGAATGTTTATCGCGTGCACGTATTTTCGAAATATTTGAAAGTTTTTGAAATGGACGAGATGATATTGAAAATTATCTACAACCGGGATACTTTTCTAATACTTGAATGTAAACTTAAATTGTATGGTGAAATAAACATGAAAATTCTAATTAGTGCATATAATATTTAAAACAGTGTATTTTTAAATTACTAAGCTTCTTGAAGCATGCCATTTGAAAACTTACTTCAAAAAAATGTCAGAATGTCCAGAAGAAAATCAGACAATCGAATTAAAAAACCTAAAAACAAAATTCAGAAATTCAATAACTGTCTGGATCAAAGTTGAACAAAATATTTTAATATATCATCAAATCACAGCATTGATTAAAAATGTATAAAGGAGTTTTTATATTATAAAAATTATAAAACCATATCACAAGATCAACAATTATCCACTGATCATTTCACTAATTTATTATTTCTGATTTAAATCTTCTACTCACCGCTAAATAAGATCCATTTTGAGTTGTCCATGACCTCCGCAGCTGAAAAAGGTATAATTTGATCAATGACTTAATTTATAGTGTTATAACTGTCAATTAAAGTAAATATTAATAGATGTTCAAAATTATGGTATAATAATAATTTATTTGTAAAGATTTATGAATTATCATTAAATCTAACTTGAGCAAACCAGAAAATCACGGTGTTGTGAGAAAAAAAAGAACATGCCCGAATGGTTGTTAACTGAATACTTTTTTTCATTCACCTTTATTAACAATCTGTCTAGTGTAACATAACCCATTAACGCCCAAGCATCCCGATTTTTTGGCCAACTGTCAACGCGATTATTTTTTATGTTATTAGTGTTGAAAAAAAACTTCCGATTAGACATCAAGAAAATAAAATGTGACCAATTTAAACATAAAAAACGTGAAAATTAAAGAGAAAACATTTCTTTTCTGGATTCTTTTTTGCTATATTACCACAAAGAATTCATGCTGTAATCATAATCAGAGGTGATCGCAATAGTAAAAGTTTAACATAGAATTTTTGTATAATTACTGAACCACTGCTTTTTACAATATAATAGCAAGAACTTACATATTTTTTCAGGACATGATTGTACAAAAAAATTGTAAACATAAAAAAATTATATAATTGTATGCTCTATAAGATGGTCGATATTAAAAATATTTTAATTTGTTTAAAAGTTATCCATGAAAAATTTATTTAAATTCTGAACTTGAATTTTTAGTAAGTAATTCTTTCAAAGTTATGTATTTAAAAACAAAAGAAGATTTAATAATTAGAACCTGAAATGACGGGACTTAAAGTTCGTTAAATAACCTCTGCTATTAGAAATTATCATATTCTGATTGATTCACCCTAATACACATTCCAAACTGTAAATAAATACATACTTCCATATTTTTTGTTTTCTGGGATCTACTCGAAAGAGACCGATATTGTTAAGGCACACATGAAAACTACAATCTGAGCGTCGTGGATAGGATAACATCTCCATTACCAAGTCAAGCGTTGAATCGACCCTTCGTTAACACACACACATTTTGTTCGTCTACTATGTAAGTATCCTTACGTTGACGGAGCTATAACAAGTATAGACATTTGTTGGACCTACTCAGTTGGTGCAGTTTTCAAGATTTCTGACATAAAATTAGTGCGAATATCTGTTGTAAATCAGTGAGTGTTTTATAAGTCAAATTGTGATTTATCACGAGAAATCTAAGTAATCATTAATTAATAATCATGTTATATTTAATTAATTTGTGTGAAAAATAATAACGAATTTTAGGAAAATATTTTATCTGTACATTGATATAATGTAGTATTTAGAATTACTTTACATTAATTTATAATATTAAATAAACATTAAAATTTACGGAATAATACAAATCTTTCATTTTGAGAACACTGCTAAAAGTAACATCGTTTTGGATTAGCGTCTAGTGTAGCGTCTTGTGGTTCGAAAAAGAAAGCGCAGCTATATATTCGAGGGGACCAGGGACAGTGAACTTCGAACGTTTATTTTATTTGTTTTCATTCAATGTTGTACGCATATTCTTATTCCCTTAAATTCAAATCAATGTATTTTTATTTCTACTCACCCTATTCCTTACAGGAAAAATTTTTACAACATCAACAATTATATTTGTATCTTTTTTAAATACTCCATCGTCTGATAAAGATACGACTTTTACAGTTCTAATGAAATCAGTATAGAACAGTCGATTTTTTAGTAAAAACTACACAACAGTAACTTTTGATTTGTCGTTATTTTTAAAAACCTTTGAAATTATTTCTTACGCTCCAAACGATTCAGATTTAAAATGCGTTATTTTAAGACTTTGAGGTTTCCACATGTTCATGACATACTGGAAAGCGGTTGGATTTATTATGAATGAAAGTAGCGCAAAAGATTTATTTTCTCTGGCTTTCGGACAAACTTCTATCAATAAAGTTTTTGAGTGTGATAATTACGCAAGAACTTCACGATGTTATGAATCAGAATATATGCTAATTATCTCAAAAAAGATACTGAAGGTGAATTTCTTGAAACATTAGAATGTTTCATTCATACTCATTTTAAATTTTTTAATTGATTTTGATATGTACGATTTTCACTCACATATACCACGATTCAATTTTAGTGAACACGTTTTTTAATTGAATGATCTGCAATTGAATCGTTAATCAGTTAAAAATTCGAATAAAGAGTATTATTATGAATCACAACTAAAATCTTTGTAAAACAATTTTTAAAAATCAGCCAAAATCAACAAATGGAAATTGCGAATTTAACAAATTATCGTTTTTATGGATAAAGGAAATATTCAATAAACTGCATGACTCATCAATGTTGTATATTTACTGTAATTGTCCATATCAACTTTTTTACATTTACTTTTCTTGAGTTACAAGAAACGTTATGTTAAAAAAGTTGTAATGACGATGACATTTTCATATCAGGCTTATTTTAATTGGATAGCAAAGGAAAAAAAATAAGAAAATGAGTCCGATAAGTAATTTAATACGTACGAACACAGCGCAAAAAGCGATGCGCCATAAGAGTTAGTGTTTGTGTGTGTGTGAGAGAGAAAGAGAGAGAAATAGGCCTAAGATCCTCTTTTTTGCTCACGGTGAGTCACATAGAGAGGGGACAGCAGTAGGCACAGCCGATAATATTATTCGGGAGCTAAATATGACCCCGTATATAACGAATATGCCTTAACTAAAAATCCATCGTTCTTATGTATTTTGTTATTCTGAATCCAAATATACTACTAGATTTTTAAACAAATCTAATGAGATTTTTTTAAGACGCTATTTTTGTTTTTTTTTTATATTAGAGAAATGGTCGACTTTACAACGCAAAAGTTCTTAACAATTTCATCATAAAATTAATATTTAAAATATACAGTTTGGAAGGTAGTTATTCTAATGTTATTAATTAACTTGTGTTAATAGCTAATCATCTACGTGATATCTCTTTATTTTTAAGAAAAACTATTTATCTTAGGGATCTTTCTTTACAAATTGATATAGATAAATTCATTTATACATGTACCATATCAAACATTAAAGAAACGTCTACGAATGACTTGCTGTAATGTAGAACTGAATCAATTTGCACAGGAAGATGCATATAATAAATACATGTTTCAATTTAAAAAATATTGATTACATAAAATATTAATCACACACAAAGTTAAAAAAAAGATAAAAATATACAAGAGTGATGAATTTTTAGTCGGTGTATTCTCATTACATACGGAATTACCATTCTCAGTCTACAGTCTATATGCCTTTTAGGTTATTAATTATTGTTTTAATTCATCATTCGGAAAGCAAAGAAGGAAATTAAGTACCATTGAGAAAATCGAAAAAAGAAAATAAAAAATTGTACCCAATTTACTACGGATTTGAAACAAATTTATAAACGTCATCAAAAGTTACGGTCTGATAACAAAATTTTATGGAGGGTTTATAAACAAATGCCTGTGAGGGTTGGTTACAATTCGTTCCAGTCATCGAAACTTTGTACAACTTTGTACTCCGATTAATAATAACATTATCTTCAATATGTAACAACGATAAATGTATAATTTTGGGTAATTTATATTTACTATTAAAATAAAATAATTCGGTAATTCGATTATATGAAGGTCCTCACTTTTACCAAGTTTTACGTTAAAATATTAATTAATTAAAATTTATAATCAATTACGGATTATTATGCAAAATTGTCCAAGAAGTCGATTGCAACTAAAATTCTTCAAATAAGACTGGACCCTTACAACGTAATAAAAAAAAATGTATTTTAATTGTTTATAATTTTTTGTAATTAAGATTAAAATATACATTCAAAATACAATCCTTTCCTCTTATTTTAACAAAATCATACAGATCCAATTAATCGTTTTCGAATTATAGCATTTTAAAAAAATATTTATTTTGTTTTTGATTGTTTATATTTTTAATTAATACATATTTTATTATGAAGCATGTTACAACTGATGACATTCACATACTCATTTGATGTACCAAATGTAAAAAAATTCGAGACCTTACTCCGATTTTACCTAAAATTAATTTGACTTCACTCATCAGATTTAAAAGAATACATGAATGAGGCATAAGAAGGGGAATAGCAATAGGAAAAATAAACACATGGAGACTAAAATGTACAGATGACATTGCCATACTTGTAGGGAATGCAGACGATATGATATATATGATGAGAAGGTTTGATAAATATTTAGAGTGTAAAATTATGTTACTGAATCGAGCAAAATAAGATTTAAAAAAGTTATAGAAATAAATGCAGGTGATGGTTAAATAATGAAAAATAGATGAGGTCACAGAAATAAAGCATGTAGGATATATTCTACAAAAAATGAAGAAATTGAAAAACACTTAAAGGGAAAATAAAAGTAATAGCAATGGCATCAATGAATTGAGTAATATCAAAAACAAGTACATCCATGCTTTGATGTAAAAATTTTTAAAGACAGTTACCACAGGCGAATGGAAATGTTTACAGCATTTACAGAACGTATAGTGTTATTGGGAACTGAAATATGGGGTTGGAAAAGAGATAGAAGATTTAACGAAACAGCGAGAAAGCTATTATGATGTACATCAAACATTTTTTCTGCAATATATCACAATTGGTCACTATTTAAATCATTAACAACACGCATCTGATACTTACGCATGCGTAAATTAGCTAGCTGCAGCTAATTGCCATTGAGTGCAACTTGTCAATAAATGCCTCTTGTTGCATTAATTTGAGCTAAAATTTGACAGACTGCGTACTTTACCAAAAAGTCGAAAAAAAAAAGGCCTGATAAGGCAAGACTGACCCAAACGATCACAAAGAAGTCATGCTTATTAATAATGAATTCTGTGATGGAACACGTATATAGTTAAAAAGTGGAGATGATTCACATGAATGAGAGCACCACATTGCTGCTGGCTAACAGAATTAGCTGGGAGCACTTTCTACCTCCACTTTGGAAAAACAAACACCTACATATAGGCATATAGAAAAACCTGTTAAGCTTGGATTAGAAAGCTATATTAAAATAATTTTTTCTTTTTCAATTTTTAACTTCAACTAGGCTATAGTTGTAGTTCTTTTGTAAGTCATTGAAAGTATTGATTATATTAATTATTAGATATATCCGATATCTAAATTGTCTTTACTTTTAATTGTTTTTCATGGTGTCTGTGATTTAAGACTCCCTTTGAAATTACAGTATCATCAAATTCAAAATATTATTCTGAATTTGGGATTATTCTTATATCATATAAATATGCATTTATTCTAGCAATCACATCAGTAACCTAGATAATTTTCTTTAGCTAATCATCTAGCAAATGAAATGGTTTCAATTTTCAAGCGATGGATTTATTCACGAAATAATATTTATAATTGCTAACTATTTTTTGTAGTGCTAATTATTTATAACTATTATTGCTCAATTAAACATTCTTAATATTAAATTAAAATAAAACTAAAAACTTTGATGTTAGAACAATTATCAGTAACATTTTTATTGTAATTTAACAAAAAAATTATTATTTCAAATGATTGGACTTCAAGAGTAAAGTGGTGGTTATGTTTTTCATAGTTACTCATGTACGTTTAGCTTAATATCTACATAGAGTTACATCATATAAAATGTTTTAATATGAAATAAACAATTAAGTTAATTTAATATTAATTTAATATTATAAATTTGAAAATATACTTAAAAATATAAATCAAGCAATGAGCACATATTATTTAAGTCATATTTAATTGAAATATTTAAAAATTAATTTCAAATTTGTTTAATAAGGGTTAAACATATATTTTGATTACACATAAACATACAAATTATTGACAGTAAATTTCTCATAAATTAAAAATGTCTAACATACATATATTAGAAATATATTGTTATAACTTTAATATTTCTAAAGACATTGAAATACTACAATTATTTTGTTTTCATTTTTATTATATATCTGTGAATAAATATTTGAATATGTATATTATTTTATAAAACATAATATACATATAGTACAAATAACTTAATAAATAGTATGATCACTCAGTTTTCAAATTGAATTTTTTCATGAATGTAAACAAAGCATGTATAACATTATACTGAAAAAACATGCTGTTAATCATTGAAATAAATTAAAATAATTAATAGCATCAATGAAATGTCTTTGCTGTATAAATAATCTATATTAATGTATTGTCTACTTAATCTAAGAAATTGGGTTTTCTAACTACTTAATTAATAATTTCATCAAATATTCGAAACAGATCATAATAAAATGATTTTATAATGTAGAAAATAATTTATATTTAATTTTTCGTCATACCTGCAAAAAATAATTATCCATTTCACAAGCGATGGAGAAAATTTTCACATGTCAGATATTTTCAAAAACTCCATAGATATCAACTTGTACTGCACACAGATCACAAATCTATTTATAAATCTAGGAAAAAATATTCCCATATAAAAAGACATAGACAATAATCAAAATTGATTACAAGTTTTTTCAACCAAGATGAATTGGCTCGTCTTGTGTTTTCTTTATACAAATTTAGGTGAAGAAATATCGTGACAAAATACTAATATTTAGTAAATCTTGAAATCTCAAAAAATTGTAAATTATTCAAAAAATATACCCTGTTATAACGTGTGTATGTGTATATATATATATATATTAATTATTCTAGGGTAGGGAAAACGTTGACATAAAATATTAAAAATTACCAAATCAAAATTGATTTTATTCTCATTTATTGTCAAGTGCACTCTTCAAAAAAGTAATTTATATTATTTGCACCGCCGTGAAAGAGAAAATACAAAATATGCACATTACTGAAAATTAATAACTCGCACCAAAATATACAATATTTATAAAAATATATATGCACATCATTTGTTTTCGTATGCAACCTTTAAAAATACAGGTTTGTTTCTTTACACCCTTATAAAAATTAAGAAATAACATTTTTCTGACGAAAAAATGACGAAATACAATGCGCATGCCCCATAGACAAGTGGAACCCTGGTAAAAAATAAGATTTTTAGACTTAATACAATTTTATTTTCTTTGTTTAAAATACATCTTTCAAAAAAGTTATTTATAGTATTTGCATCTCGTGAAAAGGATGAATAATAATTAACCCAGCTTAGTATAACAATAGCTATGCAAGGGTATGAGCACGAATATTTGTTAATATTGTTTTTTCAAATATCAAAACATCGGAACCATTCTAGAGAATTAATTTAGAATCGATTTATCAAAAGTTACATAACTTATAAAAAATCATACCTACTGAAAACAGCATGTGATTTATTACGTATTAAACCACGTGGTATCGTAATGAGTGAGATAGTTTTAAGGTCAATTTGACAACGTGGCGGTAAAATTAATTCCATGTTAGTTATTACAATTCATCCGGTAAACAATTGGGCTAATAAATATTAATGTAAATTAATAATGCCCAAATTAAATATACATCTTATATCCTAACTAGAATAAATTATACACTTATATATCCTTATCTAATCAAATTAAAAAAAGTGTATTTTTGTAATCATAATTAAAAAAATCATACACAATAATTTCTTTCAATATGCTGCTGGGAAATTGAATGAAACAGAAAATAACTTTTTACAATAAGGTATACTGTACTGACAAAATCACATGATTTGTTACATAATAATAGGTGCTCCGAAAGAGTACGTGATTTCACATGTGTTCAAACATTTTCGGCTTCTAGCTGCTAAATGGACCCCTCACAGGCGTCGCCCGCAAGAGAAGTAGCAAGCAGAGGTTTCTGCTTTAATTGCTAAGTGGCTATGTCACTGGCACCAATACACACGAGAAGTAATCCACCGCAGGCCAAATACCCTTATCGAAATTCTGGATGCACCAAGTTCTGTGGTGGGTATACCACTCAGACCTTCTGTTCGCTGTGACTATATGAAGGAAGAAGATAGAAGATCTATCACAATTCGTTAGGCGGCAAAATAAAAAAATTAAATTGGAAGATGATGTTTTCTGTATTGAATTTTAAAAATTAAATGGAATATTTAAATTGCTGGAAGAACAAATTTCAAAATAGTGGTAAAAACAGTACTTGTATAAATATTCTAAAAATGTCCAAGAGCCGAAAATAAAATACACCTCAGAGGTTAAACGAGTTTATGCAAATACAAGAGTGATCATAGATTGTACAGAATTTCGAATTAATGTATCTGCTAATATCGGCGATAGAATCTTCACTTATTCTCACTACATAAAAGACTTCACGGGAAAATTTTTCATAGAATTAACTTCAGCTGATTTTATTTGTTCGAAGTGAAAAATGACTGAAGAAAGAAAAAGTGATCCGCAAATGACTATTGCATATGGCCTAATAAAATTATTAGAAGATGGAAGTGTCAGTTTAGCTGATAAAAGTTTTCCAGGATTTCGGTGATTAATAAATGAAAAGGGCAAACAAGTTATACTAATTATGCCATCTTTCCTTACCAAAATATCGGAATTTTCAATAAAAGAAATCAAAGAAATTTATAAGGTTACAAGAGTTTGTGTCTATGTAAAAAAGTGCAATAACTACGAACCTGTCAGATTTTACATACATACAATTTCTTAATATTTAGTTAGTTCAATCGATAACATTGTTCATATTTGATGTGTTTTAGTAAATATACAGCCACTCTTTTTTTGCAGAACAAACTACGCAATAGTATTAGCAAAGTTTATACAAAATGAACAATATTATAAAAACATATAAATATTTCACTAATTTTTCATACCATGAACTAACGTTGTAACATCAAATACGATTTCTGGCTCCTAATCTTATATTCATACATTTGATATGATGATTAATGCTGATATCCGTAAAAGTCGAGCTGAAAACCATTCATCAGTGTGCTTGTTGTACAGTATCACTATATAATTTTATTATTTCTTTTTTTAATAGAACAATAGAAACTTTATATATATTTCTCGGAATATTTTGATATAAATAGAAAAAGTCTACTCTTCTTTACTTATATTTATTATTGTTTACTCTAACATGGAAGACCTAAACTTTTTAATTGGTTCCTTAACGCTATCTTTTTTGTTTCAATGAAAACAGATTTAAGTAATAAAGGCCTTCCGGTTCTAAAATATTTACTTCCCTTATGTCACTATTTTTTTTTAATGGCTTTTCTCTTGTGGAGGAATTGTGTAAAAAATATCTTCCTTTGCTATAATTCTTTTGGTTCTAACACTTGATTTCTCCACTGTTGTTCTTAATCTGTCTCTATTAAGCTTTTTTCATTACTGACATAATAAATGAAAGCTGCTACATGCTCACATTCATCACTGTTATTGTAAATACAAGTGCATGATACACTATTAACTTATCAGTCAAAATGTATTTGTAAACATTACAATTGTTAAGAAAAGGTTCAATAATAATAGATGTGTAGTTTATTCAGACGAGGTTCACTCAGTTTTATTCATAATCACAGAAATAACAATATTACAACTATAACTAGACTACAATACGATTTTACTGTGATTTCACTATGATTTCGTTTCGATTCGTATCCTTGAATAGAAGTTCCATTCAAGAAGACTGCTCGGACCAAGGTTCAGCGCGAGTATATCGCGTGGGAGCCACTACTTCTATCGCAGATAGACTCTGCCGCAGAGCTATCTAGCAGTTCAAGAGAGAGCCAAATCACGTCAGTCTTTTTTGTCGGTATGATCCGCAAGGAACAAGGGCGTGAGTCTGAGCTCGAGGTTAGGGATCTGATGATCCCCTCGTTTATCGTCGGTTTCCGTGAAGGTGCGTGCGCTGTGCCATCACCGTGATCACGATGAAGTTTTCTTTGACCTACACGACTCCCGGGTACGAGTGCATGCATGCGCCAGGAGTAGCACCGGTATGATGGATAATCGACCATCTACATGCCGTACATATAACTCGGCCTCGCAGTCGCGATAGCAAATGCACCATAATCTCCGGGATTATTATGAGCCTTAATAATTCCGGAATGATGGCGCTATTTGATTGTCACCCTTATAATCAGTCCAAGCGCACAATATTGCGGTTGCCGTTGAGAGGCACAGTACGCTGCAGGTATCACAGCAAGCCACTTCTCACGACTACTCATGAAGCATAGCCTTTGCAACGTAGGATTGCGGATACGGCTCAGTGCTACTAACGTAGTAGCTTGAGGCAATTGAAAAACTGAACTTTGGTGTGTTTTTGAAGACCATCACCCTTAGCAACTGGTCGCGATACTCCTCCAGGGTGTCCTGTGTGCCGAAGCTCGATTGCTGCATGAGCGCCAGCATCTCGTCGAGGTCAGCTTCCGTGAGCTAGCTTACCAACATCTGGATGCCGGTATCCTCACTGATACGGCACATTCTGAGCTCACGATCGCACGATAACGACATAGCCTACCACCTGCGAAAACCTAAAAAATGGATAGTAAAAGGGAACACACGGAAATAAGAAATCCCTTAGATGCGTAACACGAATGAAGCATGAACAAAATCAGTACGCGTTCATAAATACAATGTGTACCCAACAAGATAAAAAAAAGGTTAATTTCAGCGGCTCAAAATGAACAATTACTATAAGCACACGTCCCTAACATTTAGATCCCAAAACAGCGATCGGAGGTAAAATTCTTGAGCTATTATCCTCACAAACGAAACGGCTTCCGTGCGTATGCACACTAGCTCTCGCGACTCCAAAATCATAATCAAATTAAATTATAGGAAATACCGGAGGGTCTGAAGAGACAAACCACCTCATCGGTAATAGAGCACACTTTAATAGTATGAAAATACGCTCTATAGCCGAATATATTGCCACCCTTTTGCCATGGACTCGATTAACTGTTCAGTTGACTTAGCAAGTGTATATTGAAAGTATTAAAAAAAATGTACCAATCCCAAGAGTTTCCATTACTCTTTATGAATATCATTGTAAAAAATATTCTCTTCGTAACGATAAATGTTTCATCAATTAAGTTTGAAAAACTAACTTTCATCATCATTTATTATGGAACTGGATGTCGCATGTCTTAAATCGGTTTTTTGTACTTCTTTTGACGTAGCGTTGTCATATGACAACAGTCTAAAATTCAAACTTAGGAGACATCGAAATTTGTCATTTAACCTAAATATAAAGAAAAAACCGTAAAATATCTTTGGTTTGTATGGATAATAAAATATTGAAATCATATATCATTTGCTGCAGATCCTATTAAATAATTTGTTAACTCAGTAAGAAATTAAAATAATAAAATTTCCCGTTTACCAATCGAATGCTCTTAACTTATTAAGAACTGAGTTTTTGAAATACATTTTGTGGTTTTTCTTTATATTTGGGTTGAATGATATTTTTCGATGTTTGCTAATTTTGAGTTTTATACTGTTGTCATGTGACAACGCTACGTTAAAAGAAGTATAATAATCGATATTTTCCTGTTTTACTAAAATAAGAATTAATCGACTACTCACGTTGTATAGCAATGCAGTCCTTAACAGGTAACTTTTCTCTTTCGACTGGCAGCAATACCTTTTAATTATTTCTAAGTAAAGCGTCAGAAATAAATGTTTAATATTTCCATAATAAATTATACTGAAAGTTAGTGTTTTAAACATTAATTGATAAAATATTTAAAGTTGTATGTGGATAAGTTAATTTGAATTAACATATATACTGGATAACGTTAGATTTTCAGGATAAGAAACATTTATAAGAAATGAGTGAGAATAAATACTAATGTAATGTTATACATCTATTGAAATGACAAAAGCTGTTGTACATTTGTTCTTCAAAATGTTAAGTAAACGCATATAAGTATTTTATTATGTAAACGTGTTGTACAAACTTTGCATAATTAATAATAATAATTTACAATAAAAATAACGTTATTGTTTGGGCGATCGTTAGTCTCGACTGGTCTGTGCGCTCGTAGGGTATTCCCGGAGTGCTGAATCAGGCTGGAAATACCCAACACGTGTCGCTGCGATCCCTTGAAGCACTCTCTCCACCGCCGAATGAGTCAGTGTCCTTTTTGTCCTCGTGTGAGAACCTCACAGTGAACACGCGAGCGAAGTGCTTTCTAAGCAAGTGTAGAAAATGCATCAATAAAGGAAACAATACCGAAATTTACCACCGTCCGATTGTGTTCATAGCCTCTCCTTCAATCTTATTCCGTCCTCAAACAGTTTTTCTTTCTCAAAATTAACTTTCATTTTACAAGCCTCTTTGGTATTATTTATTAGCCATGGGTGAATTCGAATAAAATAACATTGGAACAGTAAAAACACTAAATTAGAAATGAATGCTTCATCGCTGGGAACAAACAATTTTACATGTATTATTAACACTTTCGTAAATTATAAAACCACATTCTTTTAAGTCAACCCATTAAAGCCCAAGAGCCCCCCATTTTTTAGAAAAGTTGATAAGAAATACAGTGAAAAAGTAACTAAAGATAGTGTCCGCTACTATTTTGGGGCATGCTCCTTCGATTTTCGGAATCCAAATTATATTTTAATGTCCCTTCCCCAAAATATATGGTGGATATAAAGAAAAAAATTCGAAAAAAATGAAAATTGTTTTTTCAATATTTGTTCGAATCGAAACAGTGTTGAGATTAACTTCTAACCATGATCATGATACCAACAATTAAAGAAAACCTTTTTTGCTCGAGCGTAGAATCACTATAACCTTTTCAAAATGGTGGAAATGGAGTGATATTCCATGAAATCAGGCTTTTTCTTGGACATTTTTTTAGCAATAAATATTCATGTGACTTTTTCGAACAAAATATTATTTTATGTTAGATGTAATGTTGATGTATATATTTTCTTCAATTTTACATGTTTAATTACATATCACGGTCAATATGAGAGATATTATCACTATTTCGCAATAACAAACAAAAGAATTTCTGTAATTATTATTTTCATATCTTTGCCACCATTGAATCTGTACATGGTAAGAAACTTTAAAATTCAAGATAGCGGGTGTCACTAAAAATATCGCTATTTTGAAATGGAAAAAATTCGTTAATAATCTACGTACACTTTGTAAATGAAAATTTTCTTGGTCAAATTGACGCTTGATGCACTTTTTCTGAGAAAATAATTCGTAAAACCTTTGTGTTCATTTAAAATATGATTTATTTACGATAAATTTCAATATTCTGGTAACAAGTAACAACGTACTTTTCTTTTTATTTATATGCATGCATATGGCTATTTCCAAATGAATGAATTTTACTTGTTTTGGGTATAAAATTTATGAACGACAATACTGTGAACTTTTTCTATGTTTTATGTGTTGAAAGTTGTGTTTTTACAATACGTTTGACTAATAAGCAAATTAACAGTAAGTTGACCAAGTAGTCTTTTTTGCAACAAACAGATCGGTGCCAGTATTATAGGTCAAGTGTATCTCTGCTTAAATTTAATTCTTTTTTTTGACAACATTATTTATTACCAAATCATACTTGAGATTATTAGATCGGGTATTATCAATTACGGTAATTGGAAAATTGTTTTCACCAAAAATGTCTTGTAGAATGATTATTTCTTTTCAATGATATGTTACGAAAACGACCAAAACCTTCTGGTTCAACTTAGATAGAGTATGAAAAAAGTTCATCAGTAGATGATTTTGGTTTTCATGATTCGGATTGTGATAATGATTTTGATCAAAGTGTGCAGATTCCTACAAATATCTATAATAAAAGCTTTTCAAAATTACTCTAAGAATCAAGATAAACTTGAGAAACTTGAGATCATCTATTTATTTGGGATGATAGTGAGAAAATAAATATAGATATCATTGAAAATAAGGTTTTGTTGACAGAATGTATGAAAAAGAAAATATGAGATAGTGAACCTATAGAAATATTTGAAATGTGTTTTTTCTAACGAAATGAAATAATACATCATAGATGCATCTAAAGAAGATTGATGGGTATGAATTGAAATTGTACGACTTGAGTACGCTTATAGATATAGTTATTCTAACTTCGTTCAATGAAAAAAAAGTCTGAGCGTGATTATTGGTCAAAAGATCCATTAATGGTTGGGGACAATTTAAGAAAATACGCCTTAGGTTCCCGCTTGGTATTGAATCTATTATAACCATTTTTCGAAATAATGCTTCACGGAAAGATGCCTCAATTTCATGTTTACTTTGACAATTAGTTTACAAATACAGATTTAGTTCTACATTGAACAGAAATTAGTTTTGATATCTATAGGTACTATTGGAGAGAATCGCATCAAATCCAAGAATGAAATCAGTAAAAAGTCTCCAAGAGGTACATGCATTGTAAAGCATGAATTGTATTACTGTAAAAGTTTCAAAGCCAAATACACAGGCCGACACAATTTCAAAATGAACAAGATCCAGAAATGCGACAATATATTTCCAAAGATTTTCGATGCGCTGAATCCGATTCTGGCTTCAGAATTGGTCCATCACCTAAAGATCTCGAGAGATTCTAACTTAAAAGTGTGAAAAACACGATTATTCGCTATATACGAAGTTATGTGACATTCCGAGTAATTTTTGTTCTTCAAAACGGGTACATCCATCATAAAGGAGCACTCTTACCTTTTGAAATCCATTATTCAGATTTAAGATTGTTTTTTTTTTCATCCAGATGTCATTGATTAAAGTTAAGTATTTTCGCAATTTCGTAACATTAAAAAAACCTATTTAGTATATATGAAGCTATTTAAATTAAATTTACTGATCGCCAATAAGAAGTAAGATTTTAAAATTAAGGCCGTTTGGTTTTAAGCATCAAGGGTTATAGCCGTGCAGGTTACAGGGCTCTTAAACCCCAATTCTCATAACCCCCCGAATTCTATAACATACGAGGCTATAACTTCAAACTCGTAAACTCCAATGTCATTAATCCCCGAGCCCTGTAACCTGTGAGACTATAACCCTAAAAACTCTAATTTCCTTAACCACTGAACTCTGTAACTTACGAGGCTGTAACCCCAACCCCTTAAATCCCAATTTCCTTAACTCTCGAAGACTAGAATTTGCGAGGCTATAATCCCTGATACTCAAGACCAAACCGCCTTGATTTTAAAATATGACTACTTATTGGTGATCACTCACAATAATAAAGTACCCTAAAGGAGAAAAACATCTACCACGTCTACGCCGTTGTCTCTGGGCAATGCTGAGAGTAGAATAATAAATAAAAATGTGCACACATATAAATGACAGAAAACAAATTAGTATTACGGCATAACGGTGAAAGGTCTTCGAGCCATCTATTTTTTTTATATTTGACACATCAAATGCCTATATTGAGGTAATCATTTGTGCCAAGTTTGACGCTAAAATATTAATTAATTAAAAAGTTATAACCAATTTTTTTTTAATTTGATTTTTTTTAGCTGCTATAAATAGAAAACTATTTATTAGATCTGGATAATTTCTTTTTAAATACCCGGAAATAATTGTATTTTGAGAATATACATGTCGTAATAATATATTTGTTAATATAAAAATTATAAATAATTAAAATAAATTTTTGCGATTTTTGTTAAGAAGAGCAATATTTATTTGAAAACTTGTTGTTACAATCAATTCCTTGGACAATTTTGTTCAAGAATTCCTAATAAAACGATGATGATTCTTAATAGGGGCTAGGTAATGACCTTCCAAAAAGCGCTACCTACGATGCTCAACTGGAAGATCAGACCCATAGAAGCGTCCCACTACCGAAACTTTTCCAGGAAGTTTAGTTCTATGAATCAGTACATTTATTAGCTAAATTTTTTTTGTTTAAATAGTGGTACGTAGGTCTAATAATTATGACAATAATAAGTTTTTTGAACTTATTATTGAATAATGAAGTTTTTTAGCAGTTTGTGCAAATTAAAACGAACAATTGATTTCTCTTTCTACTTCACAGACACTTGTAGACAGTGGAATTGTAGTTAATATATGTATATTTTCTGAATTAGTTGTTCCTTTTTCATACGCTGCTTTCAGATCTTTATAAAATACACTTTTTTATATAAATCTATCTCAATTACTGTCTACACAGCTATATTTTCTCACAAATAAACTATTCAAATTATTTGACAATGAATCGATTTTGTTTTCTATTAAATCAGGTATTTCAGTATCTATTGAATTCATTTCTCCGATCTAAAAAAAGTCAAGCAATCGATTTAAGCGATTCAATACTATTTTTCTAGGTTTATTTTCATCGATCGAAAATTCTTCATCACATTGTGCGTGACATATATCTTGATCTTCATTAGCATTTGAGTCGAAACTGACCTCATCGTTCTGATTAATAGAATCTTCGCAACTACCATTTTCTTCATTTGTGTGTCCTAAATGTTTGTCACTGTAGTCAGAAACTTCCTGTAGATCTTTGATATAGCAGTATCTCAAACATGTTGCAATAATCGATCGTTTCCTTTCACTAAAGAAAACCACTTATCCTGTAATTCTGTTGGAACGTGAAGCAAAAATTCTCGTCGACGATCATGTTTACGCACTTTGAATGGATTGGAACACTCTGGTAATGGCATGATTATATAATTTTCATTAAAACTGAATTGAAGTAATTTTACAAAATCTATCGCACAATAAGACATTTCACTGTAACGTTCATTGAGGTCCATTCACTTTGACCATTGAATTTTAAATAGCCTGATTGAGTAAAAATATTCTGTATTTATACGATTTTCGAAGCATAACTAATTTCAGTATACCTAATTTTGAAAGAAAAAACATTCAAAGAAAACAAACATTTTTGAACTCCTTAACATAATTATTGCCAGACTAATTTGTTTAAAAGCAGCCTATTTTCGTTAATTATTATTGTCATAATTATTAGACCTACGTACCACTATTTAAATAAAAAAAATTTAGCTAATAAATGTACTGATTCATAGAACTAAACTTCCTGGAAAAGTTTCGGTAGTGGGACGCTTCTATGGGTCTGATCTTCCAGTTGAGCATCGTAGGTAGCGCTTTTTGGAAGGTCATTACCTAGCCCCTATTAAGAATCATCATCGTTTTATTAGGAATTCTTGAACAAAATTGTCCAAGGAATTGATTGTAACAACAAGTTTTCAAATAAATATTGCCCTTTTTAACAAAAATCGCAAAAATTTATTTTAATTATTTATAATTTTTATATTAACAAATATATTATTATGACATGTATATTCTCAAAATACAATTATTTCCGGGTATTTAAAAAGAAATTATCCAGATCTAATAAATAGTTTTCTATTTATAGCAGCTAAAAAAAATCAAATTAAAAAAAAATTGGTTATAACTTTTTAATTAATTAATATTTTAGCGTCAAACTTGGCACAAATGATTACCCGCATATAGGAATTTGATGTGCGAAATATAACGAAAATCGAGCATCTTGCTCCGATTTGCTCTAAAACTAATTTTGTTCTGACATATATATTGTCTAATTTTTACATCTGTAACGTCGGTTTGACGTTTCGGTCATGTAAATTATCGTCTAAGATAATTTTTTTCATCTAATGCACGTTTTTATACCTGGAATTTTCGTCCCACTAGCAAGAGATGCGTGCTGGTTACATTAAGAGAATATTTCTCCAAATTTCTATGGATTTCTAATCCTAAATGGACACCTGTCACTGCTTATTAGCAGCAACGGTATCCACATCTCCTTCAATGATTATTAGAAGCAAAGGGGTTAGTTCTACTAGGTTAGTAAGGACTAACTCCAAAAGGCAGCTCAAGTAACCAGGAATTAGGAAGAGTGAGAGGTAAGGTCGCGAGTTACTACGAGATATATATATATATTGTGACGGAGCTCCTGGCCGTCGGCCGGAGCTCGTCAATGACAACAGCCCACGATTAGGGCTTGTTTACGTTTCCGAGGTCAACGACCTCGGAAAATCAGCTTACCTTCTTGGCATTGAACTAGAGAGAGAGAGAGAGAGAGAGAGAGAGAGAGGTAACTGACACTCACTGATAGTTTAGTTGGCCGTTAGCCTTTGAATTGGGAGTTTTCTTTGAGTTTGTAGTTTTCGCGAGTGATTGCAGTGTGGTGATTTGGATTTTTTTGTGTTTGTGCTAGATTCTGCAAATCAGTGAGTGCACTTGGTTACTCTCCCTCTCCCTCCGTGCATTATTTTTCCTTTAACTTTTATTATTGTTTATTTGCGTGCGCTGGGCCTCGTTCGGAACTCCTGGCTAATTAGCCGGAGCCTTACGACGGCTGTTGACTATTTTATTTAAATTTGCCTTTGGTCTGCTATCGTCGCCGCTTGATTATCGCGTGAATATTTTATTTTCTTCGCTGCGCCTAGCAACCCAACTTAATTTTGTTTTATTTTGTTTGCGCTTTCTTGTTGCCGCCGTTTCATTGTCGTGTTTATATTTTGTTTTCTTGCGCTGCGCTTCATAATTCAATTTAAATTCTTTTTGTTGTTGCCTAGCGTAATAAAGTTTTGTTCTTTTTTTTTTTACATTAATCCGTGAGTACATTTATTTGAAAACCTGCCTACTCACCTGTCCTCGACTTTTCAAGGTCATCGTAATCCTGACGCATATTAGGCCGTAAATGCGCCTCTTACCTTCCCTTTTACTAGTTTTTGCGATAGTTGTTGCTTTAAAAATTTAAATTCAGCGCGATAGGAGGTGATTACCTTTGAAAACCAAGGTAAGTTTTCCCTCCCTTAACGATAAGGGTCGTTTCGCGTTGCAATTTTTAAATATTTATTTTTCTTACTTACAGTAGTAGTAGTTTTAGCTCTGCACTCTGGTTTTCTTGGGCATACTTCCACGAGTAACTAACCCCGAACCCTAGCAAGAGAGGCTCCTCGAGGAGGTTAACTTCCATTTAGTGTTCTAAGGGTTGATCCTAAAGTTAACTGGGACCTAATTGATATCAGGCCCATCTCGAATACCCACAACTCGAAAAAACATGCTTTCGAATCGTGAAAATTCGAAGGAGGCTCGAAATGGGTGCGTCCCTTTGGAAGTGTGCCCTTCGTACTCGCCCTCCCTCGCAGAGCCATTACAAGAAATTTCTTAGACTATTTGCTTTTGAGTATATTTTCATTTTTTCTTCTGTTTATGACTTATCGGTAATCCACAAAAAGTGAAAATAAAAAATCATTGAAAACAACGAAACAAAAAAAAGAATATCTGCCCAAAAATTAAATACCATTATTTCTTATGGTTGTATTTTATGGGGTTTCCTGGGATGCTGTCCCGCCTTATTCGAATCTCAAAATGACTTCGGCCTAGTGTTTGAGGTTTTATAAAAATAAAAATTTACGGTTATACTTTTCCGACAGTTCTTCTTTTAATTTTTATAGTTTTTGGAAAAGTAATAAAAACTATATTTCGTGCACTAGGGCACTTCGTCATTTTAAAAGAAAAAGAAAAAGGTTCGATAGCTGTCCCGAGTACGTGTGGGGTCCTATAAAAACAAGTATGCACAAAAATATAAGGTCTCGCTTTCTGGCCGATGGCGCACGCATACAAAATTCTTGCGTCTACAAATGCGCCTTATTCCAGCGTCACTTATCCATTCATCATTGCTGTGTAAATTTTTATATACATATACAAATTATGACATATAAATTATAGATTATTACGGATCTTGGAATTCTTACTTTTATTTTTTGGCACTAAAATAAATAATTTTGTTTAAATTATCAAGTCGAGAGAATATATATTTAGCTTTAACAAAGTTCAAGGTAACTTTATTGTTAAATTAACTTATTCTCGATGAAATAGGTTTAATTGAAACTTATTAAAAAATTTCGATCCGATCCAATTATTTAAAAATTCTAAATATTGTGATGACATATTGTTTATATCACTCTAACCAATTCCAATTATTTAAATCAATTATTTTTGGAGCTTTAGTTTTATTACTGTCATTCAAATCTTTCAAAACTCTGAGAAGGAGTCTGACTTAAATTATTGGAGAAATTTTGTAATGAAGATCAATAACAATGCAGATGCTGTCCCAACTCAGATTCATTGTTTACTTTGCAGAAAATTCTAATCATTTCGTACTTATGAGCTTTTTAGAATTTTTAATGTTTTTTGTGACCTATAACAGAATATAATAGACGACTCAGAACTTTACGTGTCATTCATTTTCTGTGTTACTTCACCTTATTGTCGACGTACAAACCAAATGCTTTGTTATTTCTTTTGTCTTACTACCCAAAGATAAATTTAATCAAAATTTATATTATTAACTTTTAGATCTTATCCATTGAGGTACAGCAATGCACCTACAATATGCTTAGATTTACCAAAATTACCAACTTCACAACAACAATGAGCATTTATAATTTTGTTTATTCCACTGCTCGAATATATATTTTACGAGGATAACTTGTCAAAGTAGAAGATTATAAGCACAAAGCAAAATAATTATCTCCTTATATAGTATTTTCTAGAGGTCGGAGTTTGTTATGTTTTTCCTATGCAGACTGTAGGCGAGGTTGTAGTGATTGCTTTTCATTCTTATTACTGTGGTGGTTTCTGTCTTTAACAAAGGTAATTTGCAAAACCAAGGGTTTTAAGAGTTTTGGTAGAAGTGCATAAAGTATTGTACACTCAACGAAACTTAATTCGCGATCCCCGAGATTAAAAATGGCCTTTTTATCTCCGTCGATTGAGCATCACTGTCACGAATCGAGCTTAGATATAAGTTTCTTTCTCGCGAGTTGTGTGGTTAATGCTTGATGCAAGCGCTGTCCCAATTGTATTTAGTTGGCAATGCAATTAAATCAAAATGCAAGGATCATGCACCTTCATCACCTCATACTGACAAATAACTTAATTTCAATTATTTCTTGCTCAATTATCCTTTTACTATAAGTCATTTACTTTGTGTTTTATTTATTTTTAGATCAGAGCTCCTCACTAATGAACTTGTCTAGAATAGTTTATTTATATTTAGACAATTTTGTGCGTACAAGTTGCAAGTCAAAACCAAGGTAAATTTTTTGTGCAAGTAATTCATGATAAGTTTATAATTTAATATAACAATGTATTTTATTTTATTCTATAAATTTGTATACAGGAACCGATTAAATGGATGCTATGAAATCTTTATATGGCTGATAAATCTGATGTTGCTAAAAAATGCAAAGCATTCGAAAAATACATTAAACGTTATCAAGATTCATACGTTTAATGTATTTTTCTAATGTATTTTTTTATTTAATTGCATTGCCAACTAAATATAATTGTGACAGCGCTTGCTTCAAGCATTAACCACACAATTCGCGAGAAAGAAACTTATATCTAAGCTCGATTCGTGACAGTGATACTCAATCGACGGAGATGAAACGTCATTTTGAATCTCGGGGGTCGCGAGTTAAGTTCCGTTGAGTGTACACCTTTATCTCTATCAACGTCAGTGAGGAATACGTGGAATTTCTTATTGTATACGTTGTTGACTTTCTGAGGAAAATCGATAAATGGGAGGAAACACAATGGTTTCGTTCCTTCTCCTGAGGCCTTTTTTACGAGAATGTCAAGACTTTTGTTACCAGGGATTCTCACATGGCTGGGGATCCAAACTAGGATAACATCTTGATTGTTATGTTGGATTTCAAGGGTGATATTGTTTTTCTCGAATATTGTTATGTAGGAGGAGTCTATATTGTAGTCTTATATGAGAATATCTGTAGTGTGCACAATGAGTCCGTAAATATTATTGACTTGTGTATGTTGTGTAAGCAGATGTATTCGAGTACCAGTTGTATGGCGTAGGCATCTGCAGGGAAGATTGATGCTTGAGAGTCTAATCTAAATTGTGCGTTTAGGTTTACGGGGGCTGATGTTATATATAACAAGATCCACGTATAGGCCTAAAACTTTTTTTGAGTCGTCTGTCAAGGAAGATGTGTGTATTGAGAATATCTTTGAATTGGTTAAGGAATTCTTCGAGTGAGTTGATAGATTTTTTAATTTGTGTGCCTATGTCTTGTATCGTCAGGGTCGTTTATTGAGTTTCTAGTGAGAACAAGTAGCAAGGAGGGATAGGATATGAGTGTATCATTCTTGCACGATTTTAATTTTATTTTTGCTGCTAAAAGGGAAAATGGTGTAGGCAAAAGGATATTAGATTTTAGTGAATCTGCAAGGTTGGAAATGGCGTCAATGGCGGGGTGATCTGTGATTACGAAAGAGCGTGGTATGTAGTTGGAAGCTAGTTTCTTTTGTTTAAGTCTCATTCTGCGTAGACGATTCTGTTGGAAGGTTGTATTTCTCAGTCCCAATGCTAACGTAATGGCGCGTGTCTTTGTGCGATGTTTAGTTTAAGGAACATTTTTTTAAGTTGTTGGGAATACATGGTAGTGATAAGTCGATGATTGCTGTAACAACTGTTTTGTAAATGAGAAGGAGCGTTGTTCGATGGTCACTCCACCACGTTGTTCTAAAAACTCTGATTCTAAAACCAGAGTTTTTAGAACATTTATGTCCGGCGTGATTTTGACGATGAGATGTTGTAGATGTATTGACCAGATTAGTTTGGTGTCTAGAGTTAACTCCAGGAATTTTGTTTGTGTGGTAACTGTAACAGTGTAATAAAGGTGTCTTCATGTTTATTTGAGAATAAAACGACGTTTGTTTTTTCAAGTGTTAGTAAGAGAGCTGTCTTTCTTAGTCGATTGGCTTGTTCGCATTCTTCATTCTACCATGGAGCGTGTGGCTGAGTGCCGCGCTGTTATTTTTTGCTATTGGGAAAATGGCTGGCAGATGGTTTACAGTGCCGGAGGATATGTTATACAGCCTGTTTTATCGTTAAGATGATGTTTGAGTATTTGTTTTGTAAATTATTTTCTGTGTTAGTTGTCTGGTGCTATGTTCTCTAAATTATTGTAAAAGTGTAGCGGCTATGGCGAGGTCAGAGTTGTCTAGTTTGACGATGGCGATGAGAGTTTCTAGGACATCTAGAGTGTTTGGTATTGAGTCCTTAGATGAAAAGTAAATGTTGTATTTTCTAGCTATAGCTATGCCTCCGCCTTTACTATTTTCTCTATCTTAAAGGAGAAGGATAAAGTTGGTGGGTTTTATTTTGTATTTCTTGATGGTTTTTATTTCTATTAGGATGATGACGTCGTATTCAGATACTAGGTTTTGGAGAAAACTTTTAAAAAAGGAGTTGCAATTCCATTGAAGAATGCATAGTGGCTTATTGTTGTGACTTGAATCCATTTTGAGTGTTTCGTTTTATGTTAAAGCTATTGATGAGGTATTCAATTTTTGCGCCTTCTGAAAGGCTGTATAATAACGCTAAGATCATACGAGTCATGCTAAGAAAGCGTTGTAGTGCTCGGTTTACATCTTTTGGAACAGGGATGAGTCGGTAGTAATCCTCCAGGTTAATTTCAGTTGGCGAGTCGTTGGAATTGGCGATGTAGGTTGCCGCACTTTCTACGATGTCAGGGAGCATTTTCTTGTGGATTTCAAAGGCTTTTGAATAGTGGACTGGTGAGCAGTCTCTGTAGAATATGATGAGGGCTTCGCGATTAGGTATATTATTTTGTGCTGCAAATCTGCTGACTTTTTGTTGGTAAAGATATTAGAGATAGTCTCTAGAGTTAGGTAGGTGATCGCCCCTATAATAAAAACTTCCAGGAAGATATTTAAACAAGAAGACACGTCGTGGGAGTTGTTTGGGTCATGTTTGAAAGTGCTGCATTGAAAGTAGCGTGTTTTGCCTTTTATCCGGTTCACAGATACCCATGCATGTCGCAGCCGAAATACATCTTTTTGGGGGAAACATATATTTCAACGGGGTGAGTGGTTTTCTGAGTATTTGTTTAATCGGTCATCTTTCCTTGTGAAGGTTGTGGTATCTGTCTGAGAGAAGTTAGCTTCTCCGTCATCCTTGCAGAGGGTAGATAGTGAATCAACGTTTGTGTTATTATAGCTGCTTTTATTTTTGGTATCATGAAGTATGATATTAATAATATGGTCGGTAAATTCAACTTCCATCTCATGGCTGCACTTGTCTTGTCTTTTTGAAGTTGGGTCGCCCTTGTCTTCTTGGTCTGACGCGAGGGCAAATAGTTCGCTCATGGGGCATTTGGTCATTTTATTTATCTGTTTTTTGTCGTTAATGTCAGGATAATTCCTTTTGACACGTTTTGTAATTCTAGTAAAGAAACTCGCAGCTATCTTTGGAATACTGTTTAGTACATGCGTGGGGGGAGTTAAGAGAAAAGTATTGAAAAAAGTAAAAGGACATTGTATTTCCTCCTGATCAATGGTTGCGTTGCATCCTCTGTGCTTTCCAGAAGTAAATTCCACTATTCTGCTTGAATAAGGGTTTACCTCAGAGCAGTCTTTTAAGGCCAATACTTTACGCCATCTACATTAGATTTATTGAATGTATTAAAAAAATTTATATAGAACTTTATTTTTTAAGTTTGCTATTTCTGATAGCTTTCTATAAAAGTTTATTGGTAAGTTGGTTCGGATGATTTTGTATTTTATAGTTGTATCTTTTATACAACGTTTTTATTCCTTCTGTAACCGTGGGTATTTGAATGTTATTAATTCTATATTTTACGAATTATTACATTTTTACGATGTGCATAATACTTTTGATTAAATCAATCTATGATATATCTCTTATTTAATTTGAAAAGGCATCCTTAAGTTGAATGAAATAAATCCAGATTGATTTAAGTACAGCTTTATAGAGCAGAAATTTGTTTACAGTTGTGATTTGCAATTTTCTACCGATGAGTCAGTATGTTTTCCTCAATTTTAAATCTAATTTTTCATCTTTTCTGAACATATGTTCTCCCCATATTAGCCATCTATTAGAGTATATATCTAAATATTTTAATGGTTATTTAGTGAAATATTTATGTTGTTTATCATGACCGGTGACCTGCTGTTTCTTCGTAGTGTAAAAATGGTGTGAGCTGATTTACTTTTCTTTGCTTTGATATTTCATACACTGATCCATTATTTAATTTAATTTAAATAATTATGTAGAGTTATGGATACCGTAGTTTTAAGTGTAATGATACGATAGCTATGTCATCTGCGAATACTGCTGTCAACATATCCGAAGACTTTGGTATATCAAAAGTATGAGGGTCATCCCAGAAGTAACCGAACTGACGTATAGATGGCGATTGTTTGAAAAAAATAACTATGATAGAAAATACCAACCTTATAAATTGGTTGGAAAATACCTTAGTTCAAGTTTGCAATTACGTTACGCTATATTGCTCAGTATTAGTTCGGAAGCTATTAATAACGAACGTTTTTAATGAATTCATAAAAATAGAAAAAATTGATCATCCCTATGTGATACAATAGTTTCATTTGAAAGGTTTCAGTCCAATTGATATCAAAGAGAAGCTAGATTCCACTTTGAGTAAGTGTGCTTCTTCGCTTACAACAGGAAAATATTATGTAGCAGAGTTTAATTGAGGACGTATGAGCTACTAAGATGAACATCACACTGGTGGAGTAAACGGTGAAGGTAACAATGCCATATATGGTGAAAATCTCCATGAATATGCATGATGTAGTAAAAGCCATGCGTGTGCCATACGGAACGGCAATTAACATTTGAAGTTCGAAATGAAAAAGTTGTTGGTCACATGGGTGTCGTGTTTATATCAATTGTAAAGCACTGTTTGAATTTTTTGAAGTGAAATCCCCAGAAGTTTTTGTAGTAACCACCGTTGAGACATAAATTTATTTCTATGTATCAGAGTTCAAGCGATAATCAAAACAGTGTATGTTTCCAGGTAACTTTGTTTCGAAGTAGGCCCAGACAATCCCATCGTCTGAAAAGGTCATGGCTTCGATTTTTTAGGATTTAAAAAGAATAATCCTAATGGAATTTTCGAATTTCTGAATTCTGTGTTTCAAATAATTACTACGCCGATATAAAAAGTTCTAATAAACTTTATTACGACATTGTCCTTTTCTTACATTTTATGGTCATCCACTATTATCAATTATAAAACCAAAACAGTATGTAAAGTAATTCGTAATCCGTAATAGCTATAATTTATTATATAAACTCCAGAATTTCAACAAATACTCGTACGCGTATTAAACCGTGACCGTCGCTGCCATGACGCATAAAACTTGTAAAACTGATAAGTCTCGTCAAATAATAGATGATAGCGTATTATCAAGTTAAAAAAATTCCATAATAACGCAGTAAAACCTAAAATCTCTATACGTTTAAATAGTAAGCAATAACGCTTTCAACTTTCAAAAAAAGCCAAGAATTAGAAGAAAATACACAGAAACATCATAATAACGTGCTTGCTAGTCTTAATAATAACAACCTAAAGAACATAATCAAATAACTTATGTTATAATATCAACATTCTCATGATTTAAGGTAACCAACGTAATTAATAAAGTTTCATTCTCTGCGCATTTAATTATAAATAGTAGCAATAGTGAGATGTCCGTTCAAATAATTAATAGATTATCATCCGAGAAACGTAACAGGATTTTTACAACAATAGAGTATCATTTATAAACCTTCAAAGACTTTAACTATTTTTACAAACTGAGATTGATAATATAATTTAGAAATTATTTAATTAAGTAATTGCGACAAAATGGTCACATCATCTTAAAGTTCATCCTTACTCAAGTTCAGCCAATTATTCTAAGGAGAAGAGGTTATGTATTATAGCAAGGTTACGGGCAGTATCGGCCAAGTCCCCTCGTATGCCTAGTCGTCGGTAAGATAGCGTTACCGTGTAGTTATGTATTTATAAGAAGCGCTAATGTTATTCGGCACTTATATTTCTATTTTTGATAGCTAACGTAATTATGACATTTCGTGTCTATTAGTTTATATACCAGAATTATGGAATGTATTTTTGTCTAGCAACACGTAGCTCTTGGACTTCAAACTGAGAGCACGGGTAAGAAGAGAAAATTTATGGTGTGCAGGCAATGAACAGAGTATCTTGGAAGAGGTGCCTCGCGAGTGCCTTTAGTATGAATATAAGACAAATGAGTGAGTGCAGTGAGAGAGAGAGAGGTTAAACTCCCGCTATAAAGTGGTCAATGCCGGCGCCCGCAAACGTCAAGACGACGATCAGGAGGACCGTGACCGAAAACAACTATGTGGCAGCGAAGGAGATAAATAAGGTCTCATTGTTTCAGCCGAAGTAAGTCCTCTTTCTGTTTTTTATGCGATAAATCATGGAATACGACTCTGTGGAATTGTTCAGAGTGGGCGCGTCACACCACTTGGTGAACGAAGATCTCAGGGTATAGCGACGGCGTCGACCCGAGTCCGTTACACGCGTGTATGTGGGAGTATGCGTGTATAAGAAATGCAATACATGGAGGTGCCGCAGCACCTTGTGTATAGAGATCGTGGCGTGATTGTGCCGGCCTTTTGTATGATGCATGACGTGTTATCCAATCAATAAATGTAACTTAATTAATACGCGTCTTGATAGTTTATTTATGTACTTGCCTACTCTACCAGTTGTCCTGACTTTGCGTTCATAAAACTTTTATAGTAACCTTATCTAATGTGACTAGGTGCTTGTGATATAAAATACTGTCTGCGCCAAATTATCTTTTTATTCCAATCCTAAGTAAGGTCTCTCTGATGTACACCTTTTTATAGAACTGTACAAAAAATTATTATTTCTTTCTCTCTATCACCTATCCTGTGTAGGATAATTTATAAATAAATCGATAGTTTTCCCGGTTATTATAGGTAAAAGTCTACGACCACAATACATTCTTAACTTAATCAAATTGTGTTATATCTATTGGACGTAACACTAGTCTAATTGTAGTAAAAAATTTCTAGTTAAAATATATCCATAAAAAATAATTAGTGATGACATGCCAAACTGAAGTTAAATTTTTCATCCATTTAATTAATATTTCTCAGAAAATTTCAAGAAAATTAAATTAATATAATAAACTACATAATAATTATGTAATTTATTTCCTAACTTCACAATTATGATAATTTTCACTATTATCTTGTTATATTTTATGAATATGCTATTTATATAATTTTTATAGATTTTTGATAGTAAACGCTGAAGAATGCGACGTTCTTTTTGCAATTAATTTCTTTTTGTTTTTTGTATTTATAGGATTGAATAGGTAATAAGGTAATAATTTAAGGTACCATCAATATACAATGCTTGGCTTAGTACTGATGGTAATTTATTCCATTTTTGATTACTCTGCTCTAGTATAGTAAGGAAGTGTTATATCAGGTATAACTTTTGAGCCTATTAATATAATGAGCTGAATAATTGCTTAAATTTGTATTTTGTAAACTGATTTTCTGAGCTTTTGATTGTTCCACCAAGTACATCCCATGCACCTTCTTGATGGCAACTTAATAAAAAGTGACATTAAGCTTCAATTCTATACGCATCATGATGAGAAATTAAAGATAAATTTATTTATTTATGAATAAATTGACTTGCAGCTCCTTTAGAAACAACAATAATTTATTTTGACTTATTTTTCGTATTTATTTTTGTATAATCTATTGATTTACGACGGAACAATGTAACAGTATCCACGTCATGTTTCGTACTTTACGAAATAAAGACGAAGCTCTCTCCTTCAGTTTTTTCGTAAGTTTTAAGTGAATTGCAATTGGATAAATAATTACATTTGCTCGTACGTAGTTCTACAATCCTGTTGTATAATTCTGAATAAAATTTTCTATAAACATGACCCCTCATTCATTCAACTTGTTCCGAGATTGTACATATTCACTTTGACTTTTGGTAATAAAATCATGTTTTAATAATTTATATTTAAACTATATCCAGATGATCAAGATAGTTTTTAATATTTTACGTGTGTTAACATGATCACACTTCTAGTTCATAGTTTCCCATTGTTTATAATTAATATAATCTGTGGCATTCTATTTCTATGGCATCTTAAATTTTCTAAGCAATAAAAGTCAAATGAATGAACATATAACATCAATTTTCCATGTTATATCTTATCACCAATCATTTCTTATGAGTATATATTAACTATACATTTTTACTGTGATTAGACCAGAAAATGGATTTCTTGTTAAGTATGAATATTTTCTAAAATTATATGAAATTCAACACTCCTCTAATTTCGGTTAAATTTTTAATATTCGAGTAAATGAGATGTTGATTATACTAATATCAATTCCTATTATAAAATATATGGTTCACAGTAGTTAATTATAAAATGAAACTACGTAGAAATATTTCGAAATAGGGTCGACGCTTCTTTTGGT
The DNA here is from genome assembly GCA_030064505.1 of Chouioia cunea. Lineage (NCBI taxonomy): Eukaryota > Metazoa > Arthropoda > Insecta > Hymenoptera > Eulophidae > Chouioia > Chouioia cunea. Next base: position 13,031,398 of record JAOPFQ010000004.1, read on the forward strand.
GGAAGAAAGGTGACTGCAGTTTAAATAATTAGATTCGATGAATTACTTATTTTTTTATAGTTCAATTGCAATATTTCTCATTCTATCTAATACATTTAGCGTTTTCAAAAAGCATTAAATTCCTTGCAAATGTTTTCAACAATTTTATTAACAAAAAAAGTTGTAGTGGTTTGAACAATAGAATCGCCCACTGTCATGCGTTTTCACTAGTTGAACGTTTATATCTTAGCTTCTAATCAATATTTTTTCAATTTTAATTTTGAAAATGCTATTTATCCGTTATGAAATTATCAATCATTTCTCATTGTTAAAAAATGCATAATTTTAATACAAAAAAATTTAAAGCGTTTTAAGAAGTCAAAATGTTAATAAACAATTGAAAGTCACTTTCTACAGCTAAACATTATTTATATGTGGATTCAGGAGGTCAAAATATACTCTAGAAACTTTTGTGCTTAGGGGGTAATAATCAGTCATGGAAACTCCTTGTGTGTCCATCTAAAAAATGTCCTGCAATCTATTAAGAAACTTACATTTCATGACGAACAAATTGCAGGTTCTAGTAATTACCTTTTACATATGAACATATACTTTACACTACACAATCAATTAATATTTTTATACATAAAAACAAAATAATACTATGTATGTTAATGCCAATAAGAAAAATATATTTTTTTTTTCATTAATTTTTTTCTTTCAATAACAATCAATTTTGAATTTTCACCTATACCAGACGTTCCATGATGGTTAATCTTTTTGTTCAGTCGTCTAGATCGTCCTTGTATATCAAATGACAACCTTTGATCTTAATCGAATTTATTAAATCTATCTGGATTTGAATTGGATGTTTATATAGAAATAGTATTATTTTCGCAGGCAAGTGAGTAGACATAAAAATTTGCGGTTCCGTGTTCCATGATAGAATATTAATATGTTCCTGAAGTTCCACTTGAGCTTATATCTTATATCTATTGCTTTATACTTGCACAAGAGGAATAGCAGACTGTAGATTGTAGTCACGTGATTAGTTTACGTTTCGAGTTCGAGAATATATTTGATCAGAAGTACAATAAGCGTTTGTTGTTTTCCATCATTTATTAGTGTAAAACGATAGTTATCCTAACATTATTTCAATATACATCTATAAGCGTCTTTTTTAGACGCTTTAATCTTCTGGAAAATTTTGTAAGTTTACATATGCTGGGTTAAAAACGTTTTAATTTACTTGTCACATTAATTTTGTGAATTATTTTTTAAATAACAAATTCTTCCTTTCGAATAATACTGCAGTAATACTTTGTTTATATGGAAAAATATAATATTCCTTTTTAAAATCATGTCGTACTTCATTATGGAAGCTACATTGTTTGTATCAGTAATATTAATTGTTAAAATGTTCAAATCCCAAGATATTTGAAATTAAATGTTATTCTGTAAACTTAAAATACTTAGCTTGACCTTATAAATCGTCGTGTAATTGGGATAGTTAATATGTAATAGTTATAGATAATGGAGATTAATTTTTATTATTTTGTACTATAATTTTAAATATTACATATACCAAGAAATTTGTTTGTTGTGAAACATTGTAAAATTAATCAGGATATTTGATTAATTGTTAAACCCCTTGCCATTTTTTAATTTTTGTCATGTATACTATATTAATTATTTAAATTCTGATGTTATGTTCCTAACCTACAAAATATATATTATTTTTTTCTGTTTTAAGTTTTTAATATCTTGAATATATATTTTATAAAATACTGTTTGAATTTTGGTGAATCCAGACATTTCTTTTATAGTATACGTTAGGTATTATTTTCTTCAAGTGTGTTCACAAATTCATATAATATTAAGTTCCAAGATTTGACATATTATTTTAAGAGTATTCACTTAGTTGTATCTAAATATATAATGAAGAAATGTAGTATATAAAATATCATTCATAATGTACTTATTTTCTATAATGTTCTGTATATTTCATTCAATTAATACAATTGAATTAAGTATAAAGGAATTTTTAAAAAGTTAATAAGAACAAATTGGGTTTTAATACATTATGCTTGAATTATTAATATAATTGGATGATAATTAACTTATTTGAAAGTGTCGGTTGGATCAACTTCTAAATTCATATTTTGAATGTTGTCATTTAATCTTATTTTTAATTATACTATAGTTATAGTTTTGCAATCATTTTCATTGTGTTATAAAGGTTAATTTAGAGGATTTTTTTATTTAAGCAATTTAATTTATAAAATATTATTATGTGACTTATAATTTAAATACACATTTATAATTGAACATAAACTTATCACTTGAACAGTTATCGAAAATAACTGAAATTGGTTATTTATTCAAATGTCATTATTTCAAAAATTATAATAATATTAGCAGTAATAACTTTACCACCAGTAAATAATATTGTATGTTATATGAAATTTAAAAAATTTCGTATATTGTTGAGAATAAAAATATTTTATGATAGTTAAGAAATAAGGCAAAATGCATTACTTATCCATTTCAAATATTCAGAGTTTTGTCCATCAAATGATTATTATAGTATATTTTATGAAATTTTTGTTGTTGATATTTGATTAATTATAATTGTTCCTAAAGAATAATATTCAAATTTTATAATATGTTTGTATTAAGAATTTTAAAATATCATTAAAATATTATTTTAGTGATTAGTTTTATAAACTGATTACAGCTAATAATACTTTATGGACAATGAGGTGAGTAGGATTTTTTCAAACAGATTTGCCAGAGTAATTTAACAATAAAAACGTGGTTATAAATATAGATCCAACGTCAATAAAATTATTTATATATGTTAAATAATTTTTGTTTTCTTTTTTTTCAAATAACTTTTTCAAACTATTCTAACTCGTCCAGTAGAGGAGGTCTTATGTAATGTCCTTGATAAACACATTATTTAAGAAATTTTGTTTAAGTTCAACATTTGATGTTTTTCACTACCTTTATACATTTAGAATTTTATATTTATTTATTACATGAAATTATATTGCAGTTTTACTTTCAAAACTTTTTTCATTAATAACAAAAAAGATGTCTCAAAAATACAGTTAAAATCCAAAATATAATGAATTTGACCAAATCAGAATAAGACACATAATTAGTATTAAAGATTTTCATTTTGTAGAATAAACTTAAAAAAACAAGTTTTTTCATTTTGTAATGAAGTTTCATTTTGTATGATATTATGTTAATGAAGACAGAATTATCATTCAGTACTAACCACCACATTTTTAATGTAAAAATTTGCAACTTTTATAATATGATTTCTATGAAAAATGAACTAAAAAAATGTTGTCTTCAAATTTAAGTATTCAGGGTAAAATTTCTAGGATGATTTATTTATTTATGATTATATAGTACATAATGACAATATAGTAAAAAAATTTTTTCACAATCATCAATAAATCAACAACTTACCGTTAGATGAGCATCTTTCCATATTTTAAAAACTATATATATAGTGATATACTCTCATGTATGTGATAGAAAACCAATTACTTTCAAGTCGAATTGGAGCAAAGTCTAAGATATTTTAAAATATTTGGTACATCGAATATCTATATGAAGGTCATCACTCGTACCAAGATTTAATCCGAAATATTAATTACAGTTATAACCATTAAAAAGAAAAGTGTAATTTTTTTTTCAAAACTATTAATCAACTCGGTATAATCTTTTTTTTTTTTCAAAATCCGAGCGAAAGATTGTATTTTGAGAATATATACACGTTGACACGATAAATTTATTAATAAAAATATTATACATAATTTAAATAAATTACTATGACTTTTGTTAAGAAGAGCAAGTTTCATTTGAAAAAGTTTAGTTGCAATCGATTTCTTGGAGAATTTCGTATAATAATCCATAATAACATTTCTTCGATATTTAATAGGGGCTCAGTAATGAGCGTGCAAAGAAAGTACTATTTGTAGCGCTCAGTTGGTACCGTGATCGATAGAAGCGTCGATTCTGCCCCGAAATGTTTGCAGTTAGATCGATTTTATAACTCAGTAGATTTATTGGCTAAACTTTTTCTGTTTTTTTTTTTAATTCAATATTTCCCTCTTACTTAAAAAAAATCATGCTGATCGGATCAGATTAATAATTTTTGAGTTATAGCATTTTATAAACATATTCACATTTATTTTTTTGCATTTTTTGTAACTTTTTAATCAAATAGTATTTTTGCTTAAAACTTGGTACGAATGATGACCTTCATAGACATTTGATGTATCAAATATAAAAAAATATCAGATCTCATTTCGATTTGACCTGAAAGTAATTGATTTTCCGTCATGTATATATATACCTACATTAGTAGCAAAGAAGGAATGGTCCATTTTTTTAACGACTCCCTCCCCCATTTTAAAAAATAATCTAAGAATAACCTAATTATGGTTTTATTTTGAAACAGACTCACCTCGGCATTCTCCGCCACACCGCTTATATTTCCCCCCTGACCCTACCCTCCCTCTTCAATCCCTTAAGTACAATGATAGGCAAGAGGCGTAATTTTAAAATTTTGAAAATACCTATAAAAATGTATTTGCAAGAATAATTTGGAAGTTATGAAAGTTTAACACACAATAAAGACATTCTTTATATTACTTGAACACATCGTTACCTAAGCAGTAACTTTTGAAACGATTGGTCGGTACGTTAAGAAATAACTAAGATCTCCCATCATGGGACTGTGTTCTGAATGCTGAAGAACAAGAATTGAATAATTCCAATAATATCAGTCGAGATAATGTTGAAAATGATACAGTATAAATAGTAACTGAAAATTAAAATAATCCAATTTTTGAACTTGAATTTCAATTTTTTTTTTCAATGATAATATTTGTTAACTAATGGATACTTTCATTTTTATTCAAATCAGGGGGTACTAACAAGTGAATGAGCAGGAGAACAGAGTCTTACTAATGTGTACGGTCAATCTCAGAAGTACCCACTAAACAATGAAAACACAATTACTTGAAAAATATCTTTATTTATGTACACGGTCTCCTTTTAGATTGATACACTATTTCCAGTGATGTTCAATATCTTCGATATCTAATTTATAATAAGAATGGTGAAAATTCTTAAAATAACTGTCAAAAGCCGATTATATGTCTTTATTGTTGGCAAATCTTTTACCACCGAGCCATTTCTTTCAAGTTTGAAAATAACAAATAATCTGATAAATAATATATAAGAGGAAACAATTCGAAGTTTAACTCATTGATTTTGGCCATTACAATATTGGATCTATGAATCGGTACATTGCCTGGATGAAACAAAAATTTGCATAATACTCACCATTGGTCGTTTTTCCTTTCGGAAGATAATCAATTAAAATTATGTCGCGCGCATTTCAAAAACTATAAATGGAACTGTCTTCACCTACTTTGGAGCCGATTCTTCTCATTCAGTCGATTGATTTGACTAGTCCTTTGTCTCAGCTGTACAGTGATGGTCCCACATTTCATCAAAGGTTATAAATCAATATACATTATTTTATTACGACGAATCTTCGTGAAACACTTGACTGAAATATCCTCACGACGCTGTTTTTATTTCATTGTGAATAATAAAAATATTATTTGTTTGATCACTGCGTAATAAATTACACGAAGTCGGATTTCAGATCATTATTTTATCTCAATATTTGTAAAGATCTTTTCTATTGAAAAGAATATCTATTTAGTAAACTATGTTAAGATAATGTGGATGAAAAAATCTGAGTCAGAGATTCTTTTCTGTATACAAATATCAAACATTTAATTGTTTTTATTCACACGTTTAGGGGATACAATGTATTTCAGCTTCTGTATGTATTTCTTTCAATAATGGCCAAATAAAATTTGTTAAGTTATTAGATAATTCCACGGTAGCTTTACAAGAAGTTAGATTTTATACAGTGTATGACTATCCAAAAGAAAAAAATGAGGCTGAAAAAAAGATTATTGTTGGTTTGTATGGAGGAAAAAGTGCGTAGATATCGATCTTAATAGTATAGTTTATTTATTGTTTAAAAGTGAATCTAAAAAAACGGATTTCAAATTAAAATGTTTGAAATTTTGTTGAAAATGTTTGATATTTGTTTCGCTAAAATTAGCTCCGAATTTATTGCCAAGTCCCAATGGTAAGTTAATACAATAGATGCAGTGAATTGGGCTTGGAAAATTGTTGATAATATATTGAAGCTAATTAAAACAAATAAAACGTTAGTATCTTATACTTTGTTGAAATATTTATGTTGCAAATATGTGGCAAAATTGTATAAAAATTGTAATTGCTGGAAACAAAGATTAACATGTTTGGACTATTCTCTTACCTAGTGTTTCTAAATATTTTAATAGGCTTTTATACTCATAACGTGAGAATTTACTTTTGCTATCTGTAAATATGTTAATACATTGTTATTTGATAAAAATTATGATCTGTTGATATATATTAAAATATATCAGTATAAAATATTAATTGAACTTGTTCTACTTGGTTAAACAGCTTCCTTATCTTTTCCCTATTCTTTTCTATTTCCGGAATGAGAGTATATATTCTCATTCGTACAAGTCTGGAAAAAAACATGTTTGTAAATGTGCATTATCTGTAGTTGAGTCATTGTTCAATAATTTTGAACAGAAAATTAGCAATGTGAATGATTTTGCACTGTATTCCTGTTTTGTTCTGCTTGTATCACGGAAATTTTTCACCTTTTACAGGCATAATCTTTTGTATTTCTTAGCAAGGAATCGAATAGAATAGGTTTTAAAACGGCGCCGAAGCTGCATCACGCTAAAAAACACTGAAAAAATAAAAAACCTAACAAAAGTGCATTTTATAGCCTGAAAAAGCATTCCAGCCAGCTCTTGAGTTGTGAAAAAAAATTTTTAAATATATATGCGTGTCGGGAAAAGTTGTCAGGAGTAAAAATACCAAGAGAAATTGTAATAATAACAAGAATATTCAACTCTAGGATCAACTAGAGACTCGAAAATCAGCGATAATAACGATTATACGCTGTTTGTACGCCTATAGCGCTTGTGGCATGGCGATTTTCGTACTTTTTAAGGCATAATTTCACGTATTTTTAACCGGAAAATCGAATGAAATAGATCTCCAGATGACATCGGTTTTGCTTCTTGCTAAAAAATGAGAAAAAAGTAAAAATAAATCCAATTTTTTCGTTGAAAAAAGTTTTCTCGAGCACCAGGTCTTCAGAAAAATTCTAAAAATATCTCTATCAGTTAGGAAAAATCCTCACGAGTAAAACTAAAAAAAATTACGTCAAAATATATTGCTTTTTCTCTGGGATATAGGCCAAAACGTGAAGAAAGTGCTGAAAAACGTTTTTTTGCATTTGCCTCGGTTCTAATGTATCTTAAGAGCTGAAAATAGGCGTGAAGACGTTTCAAACCACCCAAAACAGGATCCCGTAATTGCTTTTTGAAAAAGGCTATCGGTCCAAATCACTAGAAAGTCGGCTATGGCCTTTATTACAGTTAGATTTTTACGTACAACTACTAGTTTTTTGTTATAAGCCACGTATTGAAAACAAATTAGGGATTTGTCGCATTTTCCACGTTTATGCTTATAACCAATTTTGATTCAGCTTTCTCATCGTAGCATTGAGGTTACTTAAAATTTACTACTCTCTGGACTTAATTAAATTGTCTGTTACTTTACCACTCCCGTCTATTTTGAAGCCATTTTTTATTAATTCGATTGGACTGTGGCACAACTGGAATTTAATTGTAGGCCCTTGATGGTCGATGTACATGAATATTTTCTTTCCATGTTGAATCTATAGAAGAGCTTCGACCCAGGAAACGGACTAACGATCTAACAATTTTGACGTTAAGGTTATGAAAATTACCTGTTGCACGTCTATACCCGTTAGTTTTCTTGACCATGTAGAACGGGCTAGACCATTGACTGTTGGGAGGACGGTAAGCTCAAAGAATTCCGTAATGTTCATAAGCTTGTTAACTGTGAGATGGCGGTTAAGAAATTTGTTCTATTGTAACAACATGGTACTGCACTGAGACAGTCGATCCTAGTTTTAGCGCTGAATCTCCCTGCGAGAGTGTTTGAAGCTTCTGGCTTACCTGTTAAAAGGTTTTATTATATCGTCGGCTGTGAAAGCATAGACCATACCTTGCGAACCTCAGTTGAGTATGGGTTTAATGAGGCGACAACGTAGTAGGTGGACTAGAATCCCAAAACGGGTAAAGAAATTAACTCCTATGATAGTTTGCTTAATATCTGCTACGATAAATGTTCGAGTGCAGTTGCGCCTAACATCATAATATAAATTTATGTGTCATTTGCCTGAAGTAAACATTGTGGAGCCGTTAGTTGCGATGAGAATTACTTGCTCAAGAGATGGAAATTATTTGCTCTGATCAGCTACACGACGAACTTCTTAAACAATTAAGCCAATTATATACTTCACTGGCTATACCAGAAGTAGCGAGTTTCTTTAATATTTACTTACTGAGATTGATAATTTGGGCCATCACTATGTTCCCAAAAGATGTTTCCAATATCGGAATTGGTCGGGCTAATTGCTATAGCTGTAAGTTTTTTTATTGTGAACCAGAACAGGACATTAAGACAGTAAACGAATAGGCTGGTTGAGAAAAAGATTATGGCTATCTCGTTTTACCAGGTGTGCTAGCGCAAGACTAAGAGATCGATATTCTCACTGATAATTACTATATAATTATCATCGCTTTAAAAATGAATAGCCATATTAACAGTTAATGTATCTGCATCTTTTTCAGCCAGTTGCCTATTTATGTTTTTTATCGAACTCTTAACAATAGGAAATTAATTAACTGTTTTTAATTTTTTTTTCATCGATTAACAATTTCTCTTCACTAACAGGGGCTACCGAAAAATTATTGATGATCTACTTAGAATATAAGTTTTTAGTTAACGTTCGGATTCACTCATTTGTATTAATACTAATAACAGTATTTTGATCAAAATTACCGTTATAAATTACATATGAGTAATGATAGTAATTTAGAAGTTAGTCAAAATATTTGTTAACAATAGTCTCTATTTACTTCTATTCAGTGAAATTACTGTATGAAGAAAAAATCAACCAGCAATTACGCAAATACAATTGTTATTAGGACGTAGTTCTGAAATTACATTGAAATTTGTATGAACATTGAACATTTTTAGTCCCTCTTGATATGAACAATATTCATAACGTTCAATAATGAAGACAAATACAATTGTCTGTGGACATGACGGAAATTCGTAGCATACGTACTTTTTAATACCATGCTTACCTTTAAGATTTAGTATAATTTTATGAAAAATTAACGTTCAATCTAAGGTTATCGCGTCTTTAACAATTTTTACAGAAGTTACTATTTTAAACAGTATTATTCTTCGTTGTCATTTGTATTGATCGATTCAATAACGGATCTTTACTTCTGTCAAATAACTTCTTAGTTTACACTGCGAGTTTAGGTGCAATTGCACTTGGGCATTGACGTTGTAGATATAATACAACTTATCATAGGATTTGATTTTCTTATCCATTATTGTTAGCCATATTATTAACCGTCAACGTTCCTAATTCGACTGCATTATGGAAATTAATTGATTGATTGATAACAAGATCAGTAGCAAATAATATGGACTTATCTGTTTTGGGACAAGGAATGTGATTTACAAAAAATGTATTAACTTTGTTTACATGCCCAGCAGCTGTACTAATTCTGGTATGTAAAATATAAACGTCCTGTTCAGACAGTTTGTATTGCATATTCATGAAATCGTCCATGAGAGTTTGTTTTATATTGATGTCAGACCCTTTTACAGATTGAAATTTTTGTCTGTCATTCGAATTATAAAAAAGTAATTTTAGTAAGTTCCGTGTATTCAAACGAAAATAAGTAGGTGATGTTTCATTGTCTGCACTCGTAGAAAAAGAGGAGCTCATTGCTGGATATTCGTTACGTCTGACTTATTAGCGTTGCAATTTACACAAAAATGGTTGCGCCAAAAAGTATTCGCCATAAATACGTCGAAAGGTAGTGGAGAGAACCGCACTGCCGGCAGAAATGATGACCCCGGAAGGGATACGTTGCTGATTAGAATTCCCCGATGCTCGAAACGATAGTGATTCCGGTAGAAACGCCCGGTGGACTAGAAGTTCGTGTCATCCGAAGTGATAATAATCATGGTAGAAATGCTCTGTAAACTGATAGTCCGTTCTGGCCGAAGAGATGGTGTTCTTAACAGAGGTGCAGTGCAAATGAGGAATCCGCACTATATGTATCAAGTGATGATGGTGACTGCAGAAGTGTGCAATAGACGACATTTCCTTGATTATATGGAGAGAGATAATGACTTTTGTGAAAGGTTGCTCTGCATATGAGAAGTTTACGAGATGAGAGCCTCTAGTCAACACTGTCCATGAGAGGCTTACAATGCTCGACCATAAGTTGAAATTGTCGCAAATAGAAGTTTTGAGTGGGGAAAGCCGCCAAAGAACTGGTTGCAGCTGAGATTTGGCGCGGGTATATGGTTTATGGTATATCACATCTCTTGCGAATCATGCGGTCGAAGTAGCCGATAAATGATCTCATATCTTGCTGTCTATCGTTTTTCCATATTGAACCACCCTTTTCTTTGCTAATAAGTAATTTGTCCATGATCCTTAGTGCAACTATACTGTAAGCCTTCAGGCCTACCTTTATGAAGTTCTATGAATAAATACCTTTATATAAATACCTATATATCTGATATCATCCATCAATCGTATCTCACTATTTTCAACCATGGATGTTGCATACTGGTTTTTTTTTATAAATATTTAGTACTGCTTCTTTTTTTCTGTTTCTAAGCTTCAGTGGTTTTTAATCTAGACAGACACTTTCTCTATTGTGGAATATCCTCAGTATTGCATCAATTCAATATTTTTTACAATTACAACTAGTGTAATATAACTTGCGAAGGTTGTTATATTTATGTATTTGAGAGGGTTTAATGTAGCAACTTGTCATAGATGACCTTGTAGGCTAGGGAACCCTGAACCGAAGTAACTTCGGATGTCCAAAGCGATAATAGTATACTTGCTTGTTGTATCAGCTCCCTTTAGTGGCATTTTTAGTTAATGATTTACGATCCGTTTGATGACTTTGATTATGGTACGTGGTGTGTACGTATACGTATGGCCTAACCGTTGCTTGTTTTGTACGTATACATGGTTTTGGATTATTTACATTTACTTCCATCACTACTTTTTCACTTGCTTCGAGTTATAATTAAACGTTCACCTTTCTCGTTGCTATTATGTGTATCATAATAAATTTTCATAATACATTTTTTTCTATAGTACTTTGTTTATAAAAAAAGAAAAGTTTTGGTATCAATGAATTATTATTTTTTTTAGGTTGTATATAGAAGTTGTAAATAGGGTAGACCAACTAGCTGAAAATGAGTTCCATTGCTAAGATATCTGACAGTAAAAGTAACGTTAAAAGCAAAACCACTTCGAGCAAGAATGATCATAGCAAATTATCGAGCACTTCAAAATTTGAGAAACACCAGGTAAAATAATCATATTTATCAAATACTAAGTTTTATAATAGAAGCAATGAAATTGTAGATGAAATATATATTCTTTGTAGATACGGGTTTATTAAAAAAAGTTTGATAATATAATCTATTGCATTTATAGTGAAATTTACTGTAAAAAATAGTACAAGTGGCCAGATATTCGAGACATGGTACAATATAATACATTTTTATCACTACTACTGACAATGATAATTTATTTTATTCGAACATTAAAATGTAGACATGATTCGAATAATTGTTACTATGTTACTTAGTCGATATAATTGGTGATGTAAATTTTGCCGCAATCAATTAGGTAACTAGTAAAAATTAAACATTTATAAGGAACACATTCCACTATTGTCTGTGGCTATTTCCCAACATTATCTGTTGTCAAACGTGAGAAAATTCAAACTTAATTTCATAAAGTTATCCCTACTTATAAAATCCTAGGGATAAACCTTACACTCATCGATAAGTAAGCTACTTTTCTTCAATAACTCATAAAACGGACCCCCTTGACGACGTTTTCTGGCTCCATGCTAACAAAATCTTCTAGATGCATAGGGCCATAAAATTGATCTTTTTCTATCATAGTGGAAATCACACAATGCATATCAATATTAAACATCCGTAGTAATTCTTACATAAATAATTCAGTTAATTACGCATCCTGTTTGGAGCTATCGTCACTTGTTTTTCTTTTACTGTTTCATGAAAATTATTATTAAATATAGCAATCAACATTGTATGTAAACCTATTCCTAATACATAATAGCTATGTTATATAAACATGGATTGTAGAAGAAACAATCCCGTCGTAACATTAAAAATAATTTTCGACGTCAATGTTGTTAAAATAAGTCTCTCTCTCTCTCTCTCTCTCTCTCTCTTCATCTGACCTACTTTTTATTCCTCTTTAAATAATTAATTAGTTAATTAATTACGACTAACAGTTTCATAAAACCAAAAACAGTACAACGTGTGACATCTCTAAAAGGAAAATCATACTGGTTTTCTATCCACATACGCTTAGTTTCCTCTAATTAGGCTAACGAAAAAAATGTACTTTTCTTTCATTAATCTAATCCGAAAAGGGCTCACTCTTAAAGGGATCCGAAAAAACTTAGAATAAGGACACTGAGGCTATTCGCTATCACACATACATTCGAGCAGTCAGTCTACATTTTCTAGTTGTGGATAAGTTTAAACTGTCGAAAATAGAAGTTCTATAACGAGTCCTTCACTCGTTATGTCTCTTACCCCTCTGGTATCAACTATCATATATATGCGTGTATTTTTATATGTTTAAGTATGTATTATGCATGTATATTCCCTAGTATATTATGAGATCTGTGCATGTGCGGGATAACGAAAGAGAGAAAGTGAGAGAGCGAAGGGAGAGATCCCCCAATATTTCAACTTATTAAGTCATATTTTACAGTATATTTTCTGATATTTTCTATGATTTCTAAACCATTGAAATAAGGGATCTTTTTAAACGATCGAATTAGTGAAAGTTCAATCGCCAAAGTAAGCACTTCTTATATAGAGGAAACAATATAAGAAAATTCGAATATTTGTAGCTCAATACGAAAATTATTGTTTGAATTTTTGTTAAGTACAGCAAAGTTTTTGTTAGTACTTTTTTTAAAGAAAAAGTTATTCTCAGGTAGAGCCATTTAAACAAGTAAAGACAGTTTAGTCTATAAATCTACTGAGTAAGAAAACCGAACTACCGGCCAAAAATTTCGGGGCGGAGTAAACATTTCTATTTGTCTTTCTTTCTTTGTATGAATTTTTCTAATAAAATTTGATCTTTCCGACGAAAATCGCACAAATTTATTTGAAATATCTATAATTTTTTAAAAACATTTTTGTATAAACAATTTATATATCCTCAAAGTACAATCTATCCAACTTATTTTTAAAAAATCATGCAGATCAGATGAATAATTTTCGCGTTTTGTCGCTTGAAAAAAATGCACATTTATTTTTCAATTGTTTAAAACCTTTTAATTAATTAATATTTTAGTATCAAACTTGGCACAGGTTGACCTTCACATACACTTTTGTTGAGTCAAATATAGAAAAAGTTTGAAACCTTGCTCAAATTTTACAAAAAATTAATTTTCTTTCAGTCACCACAGCATTTATCTAACCTTTCTTTGGTTTAAGTAATAGTTTTTTTTATGTAAAAGGTAATAATTAATCAGCATACGAAATACACGTTTTACATTTCTGTTAAAATTTACGAGGTTGTTTGGTTTCAATGGCTGTCAAACACAAATTAGATGACGAAGCTTGCTCAAAATTTGATAGTAATCAAATAATCGTCTACTTTTAGATTAACAGTTGATGGAAGCAATTTTTCATAGCAATTGATTGCGCGGAAATTAAAAAAATTAATTGATTTATAATATGAAATACAATGCATGGGTTCATATATGTGTAGGTATCATAGCGAACATTTATAAATTGTGATATGAACTGAGACCCCATTTGGTATATTTTCCAGATTTAGTCACCGGTGACTACTTCCTACTTCCAAACCCAAGGAATGGCTGAGCGGTAAGATATTGCGTCTAATTAAGAGGTCGCTACTGAATCAAAATCCTATTTTAAGAGTCTTAAGTAAACATTTAAAAGGAATAAATATGTTGGAAATCGCTAAACTAAATCTATTAAGCTTAGAGAAAATTATGTTGAACAATAAAATATTAATTCGTCGAAAAAAAAATCTTTTATTCGAAAAATCACTGACCTATCACATTTTTCACGAATCAACGATGAACACACGTTACTTTCACTCTACGTTCAACAGATATTTGATGTTTTTTAGCACGTACTCGTAGTAGCTGTAATTATATACGCGAAAAAGTAGAAATAAATAGAACTGACTAATATGTTTTATTTATTTTTTATGTTAAACATAAATAACATGGCACACGCGTAAAAGGTTAGAAAAGTTACACAAAATTCAATTTTGTATTATATATTTTACAGCTGCACATACAAAAAATCGTGTACAGTTTACACGGTTTACAACTGAATATGGATCGAACTAATAAAAAATGAATAATTTATAATTTAAAATACCTACTTTGCTACTCGTAAACGTTTTTGCAACATCACAATGAGCAGAGTAGAACTCTTAATAGTGGCGTATACAAATGTAAACGAAACATTTGACTGTCAGTTAAACTTTTCAGTTTTATGGAAATCCATTATTATTTTGTAATGTTGCAGATATTGATCATCGTCATATTCATGAGTGTTATTATAATAATACATGACAGTTCATATTTTCTTGCAATAGGAATGCTAATAGATATTTACAGTAGTCGGTATGGATAAAGCGACACTATAAATTTTCATATTTTGGAAAATATAGTATGAAAATTACTGTAACTTAGCATATATAACTTTGAATCATAATAAACAATTTCCTCGCTAATAGTTATTCATAAGTATAAGTTGTGATTTTTTTTTAATCCGAAATGTGTGCTCCGTGTTAAGCAGCTTACATACTTCTCGAAACTTACCCACTAGGGTCAAGAGCCGTACTGATTACTCGATGCATGCTGCTGCGCAATATATACCTCCAATCTGCGTTCCTCTTCGCACGTGTCCAAATAATCATCATGCATGGATCTCAGCTCATATAAGACTGCTTATGAAAACGATATTTCATAAGACTGGGTATGAAGGTTATGCATAGCGATATTTCATAAACCATAAATTATTATTGTTTTACAACAAAATTTTTATTTTATTAATTATTACTCATTACTTCTTTTTAAATATCTATTATTATATCACAATATCAAATGAAAGATAACATTCTATGAAACGGTAAAAAAGTTTAAAATGTAATGACATCTATCCATTATAGTAAAGAAATTATAACTAAAATGAGTTATGAGGTCTGGCTATTTAATAACGAAACTGCTTATGAAAATGAGTTCTTTTTTAAAAATTCTACAAGTGAATGATCCCTTTCAATGTACTCCCCTCCTCTCGTCACACACCGTTCCATTCGTTTTTTCCATTGGTCAAAGCAATGCTGGAAGTTTTCTTTTGTAAGAGCATTTAGGAGCTCGTTCGATTTTCGTTTCGGCTCTTTCATCGACTCGGACCGAGTTCCTTTTAAGGCAGACTTGATCTTCGGAAACAGGAAAAAGTTGTAGGGTATTAAATCAGGCGAGTACGGCGCATCTTCGAGCACTGGAGTGCCTCTAGCGGCAAAATAACGCTTTATGGGGCATTGTCCTGGTGCAAGATCCACGATTTGTTTCTCTACAACTCCGGCCGTTTCTTACGAACTTACTTTCGTAGTGTTGTCAAAACTTTAAAATAGTAAGTTTGGTTTACAGTTTCAACGTCTGAAGCCCATTCAGTCATTACGATACCATTGATGTCGAAAAAAAAAACGATTAGCAGGGCTTTAAATTTTGATTTTCGTTCTTTCGATTCTCGGCCTTCAGAAAATCGTTTATACCATTCGAAAACACGCGCACGAGACAAAGAATTCGCACCATAGGCCTCTTTTAACAACTTATAACCATCAGTCAGAGCTTTTTTTAATTTAACGAGAAATTTTACATTGATCCGTTGCTTGTGTTTTTCGTCACGTTGCTATCGACGCGAGAAAAAAATAAGTTCGTTTCTAACCTCTATAGAAAAAAGACTACAGCGACAAAAAGGTGTTTTCGTACTAGAATAGTAGACGCTTTCAGCTATCCATCGCTACATTTATTTACCAGCCTGCCCCTCTAAAACGCCTGAGCGCGTAGTCTCGTACAATAATAATATTCTTCTAAAAGATACTTTTCCAAATAAAAAAATACTAACAAAAAATGTGCAACCTTCATAAATGATATTCTGCACTCCAAATATTTTATATTCTACATATTATATTCATAATCGTCATGGAGACATTAGTAAAATATCGTTAATAAATTTCTTAAGAATTAAAAAATATATTTTTGTCCACTCTATCACCTTAACATTTATCAATGAGTTATGACCTATTTATCATTTTACGATAACCGAGTAAATCTTTCAAATGACATATAACGCCTGAAGGATATTACAAATTAAATATTAACAAGGATAGTCATTAGATCTAGAAACTTGACTCTAATAACTGGGGTGTCAATAATTTTGTCATGTTCAAATCCTACTAGAATGGGTTGTGAAAAGGGGGAAGTGACAGGGCTGTACTCTCGTAAGGTTCTGTAAAAAGTCGCACACTAGAGTGACTACTAAGGATTGGAATTATAAAAATTTAAAAATGGATAATACTCGGTTCTACAGGCATATAGTTTGCGCTGGATAATGTTACTAAATGTTCTAATAATGGATAGACAAGGAGAAAGAAAAGAAAAGAGTTCGAAATATATATGGATTTATTTGCTTATTCTATTTACTTATTGATATTGGTGTCTCTCTACCATTTTCTCTTTCACTCTGTACAAGATGAAAGTTTTAGAGCTCGATTCAAATTATATTCTGTATATTTATCTATTGCAACTGAAAAGTAAATTCAGACTTACTACATGAATACTTACACAATAACGTATATCCTCGATTGCGCATCCCAATTTCTAAGTTTTGGAACCCTTTTAGGAATAAAAAACCATTATATTGTCGGAGTTCAGCAATATAATACAAAGTTAATGTTTTTCGTGAATTCTTAAAAATGGAAAAAAATGATTATTGTTATGTAACCATTTTACTTAAAAGTCTTAGTCCAACCGATATGAATGCGGAGCTAGATTCCACTTTGTATAAGTTTGCTCTTTCATCTACAACAGTAAAATATTATGTGCAAGAATTTAAACAAGGCCGTGTAAGCTGCCAAGACGGAGATTGCAGTGGTTGGACAAATGAGATGACAATATTAGAAATATTTTAAAAAATCCACAAAATGGAACTGGATGACTATCGATTAAAAGGGCACAAGCTGGCAGTCATTCTAGGCATTTCATAAAGTGCTGTACATTGTATATTGATTGAAAATTTAGTCATAAAAAGCTGTCCATAGGAACAAAAGTAGTCATGTGAGGATATTTCATTCGAATGTTTGATGAAATTTCACAGAAATAAACAGATTTTTAATTCAGCTCGTAATCGCGGATCAAACGTGGGTCCATCGCTTTATACATGATACAAAGGAATAGTAAAAACAATAGACTGAAAGAGAATCAGCTCTGAAGAAGACGAAGATAGTTCTACCTGCAGGCAAGATCATGATGAACCGTTATTTCAATAGCTAAATTTGACTGCATCAGCTTATTTTTCATTTCTAAACTTGTAAAAACGACTCTGTGGTGAAAGATTTGCAGACGATGAAATCGTGGAGTTTGCTGTAGATAACTATTTTAAGAAACTCGACCATTTTCACTATAAATGAGGTATCGAAGCTATAGAACAATGCTCGAAAAAAGTGTATCGAGCTAAAAGGAGACTATGCATAGAATTAAAAATATTTTTCTAAATGTTTTATGTTTTCATTGTTATGTCGGGTACTTCTGGAACTACCCTCGTAATAGAAAAATGTATAACTAGTAAAAGGTTTGTAATATAATTTATTGTAAAATGAAGAAATAAATTATCGGGGTTTTTAATACTTTATTCCTCTCTTTAGTAAATAATTTATAATTTCTGTGGATGTAAGATTCGATATATGTTTCTGTATCTCGTAATTTTTTATTTCTTTTGTGAACCTATTCAATTTGTCCATGTCTCGCGTGAGTCTAGTGAACTGCTAAATCTTTTTGAGTTTCTTCTTTCGAATTTTTTTGAGTGCTTGTTTTGTTATGTCATGAACACTTTTATTTTCAGGTTTAGTTGAATCATTATACGTCTATCTAATTAACTCATTAAAATTGTCAATACTTCGTTTTATCTCTTGTTTTTCGTTTCTCTTGTAGTTTTATGCGAAATGTTGCTATAAACTTTGTCATCGATATATTGTTTATACTATACCCATTTTTTTATTTTAGTCCTGCTTTCGCTCCTTCATTCTTAACATTGGGTATGAATATAACCAAGGAACGGTCTGATGTTAGATTTCTGTAGAAGGGTACTTCAAAAAAAGTCGGACTGATACCTTTTACTGTGGCAAAGTTAATTAAGTATGGTAGTCTGTATAGGTCAGTTGGACAGTAGGTAGGTTTATCTATTGACATTGAAATGCAATTATTACTTACTATAGCCTCATACAGCTGTTTATCTCTTAGGATGGGGTTGCTTAATCTGGAACCCACCAGGTATTTTAATATTAGAATCACCTTCAGCAATAAAGCGGTGGCCAAGAATTTCAAAGAAAGTGAAAAAGACATTATTAATACGATATTAGGAGACCGGTAGACTAAAGTCAACATGAACGATTCAGTTCAGTTAGTTACTATTTTATTAATGGCTTGAATATTTAAAGCCTGATCGTTATCGTTTATGTAATGTTTTATTTTTATTTTTATGATTATGCCGATTCTCTCGTTTCTTTTCATGTGAATTCGTTCTATTGATTGATTAGTTTTACGTGATAATTGTTGAGTATATTAAAAAATAACAACCTTAAAAAGGAAGTACAAATAGTCTTTTGATTAAAACCTTACATGTCCTCATTACGAAAGTATCTATAAAGGTAACAGAGAAGTAATTATAGAGAATAAGAATTACATATTGTTTATACTTGTAATAGTATTTAGATAAAAACCTTGTTTATATTTACCAAATGAAAAAGAGTTTATTTACGCAAACTTAAAAAAGATTTTAACATTGATAAATTCTGTTTTGAAGCGTTAATCCTCATGTAACTAATCTAGTATATTTACATTTATTAACATAGTTTGTTATAGTTTACTATATTTAAACCGTTGGTATAATAATATAGTATTATGATTTTTAATATATAATATGTATTTTCTTGATCAAACACTTGTTAGGAGAGTATAATATACAAAGTTTAAATCTTTAATATCTGTTCTTGATAAAGGCGTTTATGATTATTAATTATGACTAGTTACTGTTTTTATTTTTATTTTTGAGTCTGTTGTGTAGTTCAGCTAGTTCTTTGTTATCTTTTTAGAGCCACCAGTATCTATCAATGTTTAGGCATACGTAGAAGTATAAATTTGCTTTACGAAAAGTTGGATTCATGATTGGAGTTTGTCACTTATAGTTGTGATTAGTATACTATGATTTCACGTTTTAAAGGTCTTCTGATGAGAATTTCGATATTTACTCCTGTAATATATTTAGCAATTCGTCTATTCGTTTAATTTTGTTTCACTGATTAAAACTAAGCTTGGGTTATACAGGTTAATAAAGTTTAATAAATTTAAAGGATTTTGCATTAGCTATTAACGATTTTACATTTACAGCAATTATTTTTAATATGTTTTAATTCTTATTCTAGGTTTAATTTTTTCAGTATATAATTAAATCTTGCTGTTTCATTAACCCTAATTTATTTTGAAATATCATGTTTGTTATTGCTGCTTTTTGTTCTTCAGTTACTTTAAGATAGTAATGTCGTGTTGTGGTATTAATTTTCCTGTCTGGATGTTATATTTCGTACAGTATGGTGTTTGAAGTTGATTGGTTTCTTATTTGGCGATTATTGTTGATATTTGTTTGTTGGTCCTAGTTTTGTCCTTCAAGTATTTGAATAACTATTGAATTGACTTGTAGGCTATTATGCTAAAAGCGACATTGACGTCTAAATTTGTATTTAAATGAAGCACTATTTGATTACGCGAATGTTTAATCTAGATATTTGATTTGATATTTTCAATTTAAATTAAGGAGAAAGGATAAATATCTGTAAGATACAAATAATAGAAAAAAACCTTAATGGCATAAAAATCCAGTTTATTGAAATTGCAAAGATAAAATAGAATGCACATACGACATTGCTAGCTCACACCCATATTCACGTGAATTCCTCTACAAAATTCGTTATAATCAATTAAACTATGTAGCAATATGCACTTTGTCTTCCTAAGCACATGTATTTAAATTCGCAAATTTATATGCAACTAACTCTTCCTTTACGTGTTATCGGCTCACCTGTTATAGGCGGTAGCCCACAATAGTCTCAGAGAGACAAATATTTTACCTTAACAAAGCCACAATTACCCACATGGTCATTAGTATCCTTTGTTTTCTTTGGTAAATATAAAACTGACTTTTCCTCTTCAGATTCTCTACTATAGATCGACATTTTGTGGATGTTCTTGATTGAATTTTAATGTCTGTGTTTTTTATAAATAAAATAAATTATAGTTCGTGTGCTTAGTTTTTATTTATTATTTCATCAAGCGGTCTTTTCGCGATTTAATGGTTACTTCGCCGCTCAAAAAAACTTTTTGGATACTTTTTTTGTTATTTCGAATAGCTATGCTGTTATTTCTATCTTGGTCGGGGTATTTGATAAAGATTGAAATTGTTACTGGTTTCCACCAGATTGTTCAGTTAGTGCTATAAAGTCCCCTTTTCACGATTCTTTCTACTTAGGCTGTCAGAGTTTGAGCTATTTAAAGTTTTTTTTATTAACACAAATTCACTGCTCGCTTGCACTAATTGCTATATTTATTTAAAGCAACAATTTTTTCTGTCAACATATCAGTCTTGTTGGCCAGTTGTGATTTACTATTATGAAATAAACCAGTTAGCTAACCAGAACATGCACTAATACATAAACTTAACTGTTTTATAGATCTTTCTCTTTCCATTCGTTATTTTTATGTGTCTCAAATTTTTTACAAATCTTTATATCTTAATAATGTTAATAATTCAAACATCAACTTCAAAATTTAAACCATTGAAGATATAATGGTATATCTTCAATCTTTGACTATTTATCTTGTTTATGTTTGTTTTCACTTCTTATGTTATATTTTTTATTTTGAAATGTTCGTCTCTTATTTCATATCCTATATTTGCCTCTAAAGTGCAACAATATTCTATTGTTTATAACTAATTTATACTAATCTAATTTAAGTATTTTCAACAGCGATCATTTTTCAATAATTGGTATTTTCAAAAATCCAATTCACGGTTATTTTATTCATAAATCATTATTCATAATTTAATAATCCTATAATCTAGGGTATTAGCATAGTGACACTGTAACGAAGCAATTTTAATTTTAGGGTCATATTATTCAATGTACCTCAAATATCGTTTTACACTAAATCATTTTCTCAGAGTAAATAATTTTTGTTTTCAGATAAGACCAGACTTCTCTCGACCCGTGCCAAATACAGATATTTATGTGAATAGCAAAGAAGATATGGCTTGGCAAGAACGTATAAGGCAAGTAATGGAATTGACAAGTCGTTCTGAAGATGAAGTAATCATGGCTTTACATGATAGTGATGGGGATTTAAATATGGCAGTAAATGATTTACTTGAAGGAGTAAGTCCTGAATGGGAGGTGAAAAAAAAAAAAGCTCGACAATCTGCAGGAGCCAAGCCTATCGCTGAACAAGTTGGAGAAACTGAAAGTAATATATATCAATGGGATAATAAATGCTTTGTTTATAATGACGGATCATCGCATACTCGTGGTAGAGCGAATCATAATAACAGGGGATGTAAGTTTGAATATTAATTTACTAATTAATTTATGCTCAGAATTCTAAAATATAGCAATTAATAATGTTATGGAAGATCATAAAATACCAATAACCATAACAAAGGAAAATGCTGGAAGCCCTACTATCTAAGTCAGCGTGAAAGCATTACATAATGACACTGGTGTTTACCTCTTTCGCAATAATTAATGCGTGCTATAATAGAATTCAATGAATTTCTTGTAAATACATAAGAGGTAACAAGGTGCATATTTTCAACGTATTTCATTTTTTCCACGCGTATTAAAAAATTCGTTTATAACGATTGTTTCTTTCTTCCTCTCTTTATATATAAATTACCTTAATATTTGTCCATAACTGTGTTTGTTACTGAGATATATTCGACTAAATAGCTCATCATTAATAATTTTATAAATAATGAATAAGTGAAAAATAAACCATTGAAAAAATATCTGTACAGCTCTTATGTTTGAACATAGAGGACGCATTGTTGGACCATTTCCAGGTTAAAGTATTTGGGCGTATCAAAGTAAGTTTAATAAATTAAATTCGCTTAACCTAGAATATTAGTGCAAGATAAACTTGACTAACTGAGTTAGAAAACAAAAATATGGAAGTAGCCAATAAAGCTGCTATTCAAACAGAAAAAAACCGTTGTGGAACGTGTGACGAAGAACATTGGAATTTTGTCAATAATAAGAGTAAGAAAAGGACCTTAACTGCCCCAAGCTCGGATGTCATGGGCATGAAGAAGCACTAATATTACTCTGGAAAACTGCCTGAGCAGGCTAATAAAAACAAGCAACAGATTTGACTTGCTATTAATTACCCAAACTCAGGAAGTAGCAACAGAACCCATTTTTTTTTATTTATAAAAAACTTATTTTTAAAATACTAAGTTGGCAAGGCGAATAAATAAATACTGCGACGGTTAAAGAAAACTAAATTTATTAATAATAAAAAAGAAAACTCCAAAAGGAAACCCGACAGACACAACAAAAATGAAAGAAACTAATTCGAATGACGAACAAAAGCAAAATATGTAAAATTAAATACGTGACGACAGTTAAACGTTACAATACTCCGGCTGTACAGCACGGAGGAGAAAGTGAGGCTCAGATGACAATAACTCTTGTTAAGTAGTGTTTTTTTCATTTTTATTTATTTTTGTTTTGGTTCTTCTTGCATTTTGGATGCATTACCGTTTACAGCTTAATGGAAGTCATGTTTTGTCATGTAATTACATTTACTTGTATTTCTTGAGGCATTTGCTTTGGAACATAAGAAATTGTTTTCGCTAAAGTCGTTTTCGTGCATTACAGCCTCTATAACTTGATATATGATTTCCGCCACAATTAGCGTATTTCAGTTTTTAATTTTAATTTCCATTGTACATTTGAAGATACGATGGGATTCACATTGAAAATTAAGATTTTAGGACATTAATATTTTGTATGGCTTTTTGATATGTCTTGACATTTTTGTATAACCTTTTCATAGCTTATGACGATTATATCTAATTTTTTTAAAGATAAAAAAAAATTTTTTTATTACCTACTTTGAAATACTATGTCACAACCTGATATAAATATAATAAAATTATTAAATAATAGAATAAATGATTAATATTAACAATTGGAAGCAATTTTGAATACAACAAACTTTATTATCATTTACTTAGCGCATATTTAAATGTTATAATCTTTTTTATAATGTATTTAATGAATTTCACAAATATTTTTTTATTTTTATACTAAAATAATTATTTAAACATTAACAATTTAAATGACCTTAAAAAGGCCAATTAAACTCTTTTGACAATTTATAATGTATATCAAGATGAATTGATTTGGCATATGTATCGTTAAAATAAATATTTTAAATTCATATTCGTATCACATATTGTGAAGCCAAGTTTTTATAACTACAAAATTATCAAACGAAATTTAACGTCATTAACAAACGAGTAATCAGTGAATGTCTAAAATTCAGAAATCGATTTTTGCTTACAAAGAGTTTATTATGTAATAGAATAAAATTCTTGACTATTTCAATGGCTCTAGAGACGTTGGTCAATCGATTCTTTTCAAACTTGGCATGCTTATTACATATAAGGAGGTAAACATTTTTCCAAATTTTTATATTAAAATATTTGAGGACAAAAGTTATTAACCTTTTTTTAAAACAATCAGTAATATCTCAAAACTTGTTTTTTTAATTCCTGCATCGACGCATTCCTGAGGATTTTCTCTTTATATATCATTAATGAACATTTAACTGCCTATCATTAGGCAATTAGTAACAGTGAAAGAAAGAAGACGCTACGCTCAGCGACAAGCGCGCGCGCTACAGGAGACGAAGCGGTGTGGTTAGATTCGTCTTTCAAAGTTGATTTAACCATTATGCTATATTGTCAGAAACGTATATAATGACTTTGTGCGGCAGGTAATATAATTTTAGCATACTCAATACAATTTTGAATGGTCAAACGATAGTTTCTCTCTGCGTTTCTTTGAGCTTGAGGCCGCCGCTTCTTAATTTGCGGCTGCATTAAAAATATTGTATAATGTTGTATGGTAATTTTGTATGGTATGGTAGAATTGTAAAACAATCAGTCAGAATACTTCTTATTACAAACTCAGTTGAATGGGACACTCTTTGGCATTTTAATTGTGTTGTATCTTTTGTGGGAACAAAACTGAAATGTTTGAGCGTTGTTCATGACCTTGGTATTTCCAAATCTACTTTGTAAGTCAGTTTCAATATTTTCATGCTCTTGATTACTGTAGTCGATAAAACTAGTATTTGGCGTTATCTTGTACTCCCCATTGATACAACTCTAATGTATTACCTATAATTTTCTCTTGCATACTAGCATTTCGAGCAAGTCTTTTTTATTCTACTCCAATACTGCTACATGTATTTTTGCCATAACAGCTTGTAACAAAATGCCACTCAACCTTAATCGAATAATCTTTAAAAGAATGGGTTAAATTGATAAAATTATATTTATTTTTATACTGTGATGATGTTCCATTACAAATATAAATAATTTTCTCAACAGAATTCCCATATTTATGTGTTAAATATTCGATTAATTTTCATTGAAATAAGGAAACATCGTACTTGTCATGTTTTAAGTTTTCGGAAATAATTATCAAGATTTCTTGTACAATTTCTCCACCAATTTTGTTATAAAGTGAAAATGGATGGAAAGTCATCTGGTTTTAGTTATAATAAACTGCTTGAATTGAATCTTGGAATTTGGTAAAATAATTTTCAGAAAAGTGATGTTTGGTCATAATTTCATTTCCATTTAAATTTGCTGTATAGCTCTTCACATATTTAGCCTGGCTTGTTGCAATATGATAATGTACGCTAAATATATCCATGAACAGTCATTTTAGTTCGTATATAAATATATCTCTTCATTATCTTACATCGATTAATTTGAATTTTTAATCCAAATAATCTTTAGTGACTACCCTTTTCCACTGTTTGAATTTAATTTCAGTAATAGAATTGTTTGAAGATCGGATGAGATTGAAGAAGAGGCGATGAAGACTATCAGACGGTGGTGAATTCCGGGTTTGTTCTCTTTAGTAATGCACTTGCTTGGGCAGTACTTTGCTCGCGCGTTCACTCTGAAGCTCTCACACGAAGGCAAAAAGGACACTGACTCATTCGGCGGCGCGGGGTTGCAGCGACACATATTGGGTTCTTCTGGCCTGACTCAGCACTCTGGGAATACCCTACGCGCGCACAGTGCGGTCGAATCTAACAATCGCATAAACAAGAATTCTCTATGAAATGATTCAAAAATATATTGGCCATAGAACTGAAGCCAGGACAATCCCAACACCCATTGTATCGGCACTTTTCAGTTATCTGGACATATCATTTGTTGAAAAATATCACGT
The DNA here is from genome assembly GCA_030064505.1 of Chouioia cunea. Taxonomy (NCBI): domain Eukaryota; kingdom Metazoa; phylum Arthropoda; class Insecta; order Hymenoptera; family Eulophidae; genus Chouioia; species Chouioia cunea. The sequence goes on from JAOPFQ010000004.1 coordinate 13,057,547, forward strand.
ATCTTGATTGGAATAGATGCATCATTTTTCATATTTTCGCCCCGCCTATCTTTAACTTCATATTTTGATGGTTAATACAGGAGTAAACATTATGTAACCCTTTTAATCCAGTTACCAGAATACATTCTTTCGGATAAAATAACAAAATATAGAGAAACCAATTTTCACATTAGGAAATCTTTTCTTAAAGAGGATTTTAAACTTTATTTAAATTGTGTAATAATAACCGGCTTTGCACTTTTTTACGCTATCTACATTTTCCTACGATCATAAAATCTTTCCAGCATTGTCAATCTCTTCTTATATCATCTTAACGATATAATTCTTCAGCCTTTTATGTGATGATGTGATAAGAGACATTCTCTTTTACGTAGTTTTTTTGCCGCCAAAGCCGAGTAGAAAGTACAAATAATTTCAGACTGTATTCTATTAATACTCATAGAAGGTGGGAGAACTATTAATTCATGTGTTTTTTCGGTTTAATCTTCTATTCTTTCAATTTTGTTTTTGATCTCTACAACCAAAGATGACTTATATATACTTCAACTTAAAATTGTTTTCTGTTATAGTTTTTTACGAATAAAAATTTTAAATTACTTGCCAAAACATCAATTTTTTTCAAAACCGTATGTGGTTTTTTAAGATCTGCAGAGGTTAGACAAGATAACTGCAGCTTTAAGAACAATTCGTTTAACGTTTTCTGAATATATTCCTTTCGATCAATATCTTGAAGCTGGAACTCTGCATTGATTTCTGGTGTTCTAAAAAATTTACTTTGAGTATCTTTTGAGATAACTAGCAGTTTCTGAATCTATCGTTTGTGTTAAGGTCTATACAACCTTCCTCTTGATAATTTGTTTCATGGATCAAATCAATGAAACACTCGATTTATTTGTTCTGAACAACATATACATCGATGGATTTTGCTGCTTTACCATAGTTCTTTTGTTCTATTTTTATTTCGTGGTACTTTCTTTCACAAGATAGACATATACTATCTTCTTCACTAATGTAAGCACTGAATGATTATAAAATACTTTTTTGAATTTTGACGAATCGACCGTCACGGTAATTATGAGTTCCAGAAATATTTTCACACACGTAAAGTCTACCAGCTTTTGTGCTAGTTTTTTTATTCACAAGAGATATTCACAAGATCAATTCTTAAAAACAATTCTTCTTTACCAAACATAACTTGTAATGTTCCTTTCTGACATTAAATTCCCTTAAGTGCAAATAATGAAGCCGATTCCTTTCCAGAAAAAATAACTTGTAATATTATTCTATTCATCCTTATATCTATCTATCATTACTTCATGAATATTATATAAATTACTGATATCTTCATTTAATACATTTAATACACTTAAAATAAAAAAGATGATTGAATCGCTGAATTATTTGGTTCATTAATTTACCGATTACGGAATTTTGTTAATTATCTTAATTTATTTTAGTTCAATAAATAATAAAGCTAATAGCTATTTTGTAATTTTATGTTTTACGTTGGCGATTCTGAATCCTAGGTGACGATTTTACTGTATGTATTGTGATTAGTGATGGTGAATTTTAGTTCGTTTGATTATCATTTACGCCTTCTTGTAGAATATCGAAAAAATGGGTTGTTCCTACTGGTCGTTTGTTTATTTTATTAAACCAGTAGTCGTTGATTAGAGTTTATCTATTCTTACATATTTTGTTTTCATTCAAACTATCGGATATTTTTACAGATCACAGATTATTATCCTGTGGTTGCTTTATTTATTATTTCATTAGTCGTACTGTCAAGCATCGCTGGCTCAGCTTACTGAGGAGCAGCAATATTGAGTGAATATTCTTAACATGAGGACTATATATTTTGTAGATTTTGTAGCTTGATGTATAACTGGAAATATTTCAAAAATTATTCAGTGAAACTATATTATGTACATATAAGTTATGTATTTTTTTTGTTCACACTCATAGGTGCGTGCGATTTATAAGTTCATACTAGGCCAGTGCCACAAGCAAACTGGTTTATTTATTATTGAACGAAATTATTATTTATCCAGATGTATCATTTATTCTTTAAGACATTTTGGAAACACATTAAAAATTCTTTATGAAAAAACACAAAGTTTTATAAATTAAATTGCTGACTAAAAACAATATATCATAGACCCATTCTTTTAAAATATACCTTTCTTAACGATTATCAGATATAAATATAATGTAATCTATCTGTTGCAGGGCGTCGACGAGAAAATAAAGAGAACGAAAAAATAATAGAAGACGTTAAAGTTGAAAATGAATATAATAACAGCAGACGTGGTCGCATCACTTCTGGACGATCCGGTCGCGGCGGTCGAAGTGGAGGAAGAGGTTTAGGTCCTCGGACCTTTGCAAATAGAGGAGACCAAACAAAATTATCAAACAATCATAATTTTACAAGGCCAATTGAAACATGGACTGGGAATGAAGAACAAATGAGTTATACTAAAGATCCGAGTATAGGTAAAAATATAGCTGATATTAACAGTACTAAATAAAGTTGAAGTATATTCATATTGCATGAACTTTAAATTTTATTATTGTTTATATTATTTTTGGTTACAAAAATTTTGTAACGTAGCAAAGTATTACTTGAAAAAAAATTAATACATCGTGAGACGTGCCACAAAAGACAGAACTTGATAGCTAAACATTGATATTAATCATATGGTTGAGAGCGAAACAATGCTATAAGGAGAAAATAAGAGATACTGAGAGAAGAAAAGACAACGCGGTGTATACCGATACATGCTGATCATGGAGTTAGGTCTTTTCTTATTATCGTAAATTCTTGTTCCCCTTTTCTTCTTATTTTACAGAAAGTGTAACAGTGTAAAATAAAAAAATTTGGCTTTCTCTAACAGCTATACTTCTATCCTAAGTATACTCTGTGTATAATCTATATAAATATTTCTAAATGAGATATAACTAAACTCTATCCCAAACGCTTTTAAAAACTGAGTTATCTATAGAATATTGAGAGAGTACTTTCGGTAATACAAACTAAAAATGATGTTCTGTCCCTTGACAACAGAAAGCCATGCTCCTCAACGTGTATGGTCTTTTTATACATATGGGGAGTGATATTCTATGCTTGAACTCATGAGTTCATTGGGAAGGACAAGGAAAACTGTCTAATTAGTTACTTAATACTTCCAGATTCCCATATCTTTAGAATAATTTATTGGTTTCTAATTGGCTGACCCGATATTTTCATTATAGAATAATTAGAATTTTTATCTATAGAAATAGCTTAATGGATATTTATTTGTTTTCTAACAGTAAAAATTTAATTGCTATAGTCGTATAAGTTATTACAATTATTTAACCTAATATTATATTGCTTTTAATGCGAATTGGAAAAGAAAAAAAGAAAATTAAAATTTTATATTATAATAACTAATGATTAATTTGAAAATATATACCGAACAATAATGACTAAGAATAAAATATCTAAGAATTATCGGCAATTATAGCATTGTAAAATATTCTATATTTTGAAGCTAGTGACCTATGCGAAGATAGAGAGATAAGACTTAGTTGACAAATTCCAATTGTTTGCAGTAAATATAATCTATGGCATTTCTTTGTAAATAATTTAGGGAATATTGTAAAACATTGACTAATCCAGGACATTTCAAGCATTTATTAAAAAAGTAATCATCACTGGACTTTTCAAAGATCGCTTTATTTAAAATATCCATGAGTGTTTGTGATAACTCTTCATTATGTTTAATCTTCAAATTCTTCATTGTCATTCTACAGCCTTCTACTAGTAATTTTGGATTTTAGTGGTGGATACAAATGCAAATATTTGAAACAGCTATATATATATATATATATTAACTAAAATACACTGATCAGGTCGTAATGTACAAAAATAGGTAAACTCTAGGTGAAACTTGAGTCAAATTTCAACACAGTGTTTTTCAAATATTTTGTAGATCTTATTTAGATTGAACATAAGTAAACGCCTTTGAATTGTCACTTTCGTTTACTTATCTTTTTGCACTATTTCTGTATCCTTACGACCGGGATACGGTCGATTTATATTATCTTGTAAATAAAATGACACGATAGCACTTATTTCGTCACTCATTATAGATGTTTTGGTTCTTGAAAGTGGATATGATAACAATCTTTCCTGTTCATGAAGTTTTTTAGCTACTTGTACAAAATATAACGATCAATTACTTTCTCTTTCTATTTCACATTCACTAATAGACAGTGGAATTTCAGTTAATATACGAGTATATAAATTTTTTTTCTGAATTGGTAGTTGCTTTTTCATACGGTGCTTTCAGGTCTTTATAAAAACTTAAAAAAATTAAAGAATGGATTTAAGCAATTCAATACTATTTTTGTACGTACATTTTCGTCGATAAAAAAGTTTTGATCACATTGTACGTAGTAGATATCTTGATCTTCATTGTCACTGGAGTCGAAACTGAATTCATTGTTCTAATTAATAGAATTTATACAACCACCATTTTCTTCGTTTGTATATTGTAAACATTTGTCTCTGTAGTCAGAAACTTCATTTGGATCTTTGATACTGCAGTATCTCAAACATCTTGCATATAATCAAGATGTAAATTTCTGTAGCAACACGAAATAAAGATTCTTGATGACCTCCATGTTTACGTACTTGAATGAATTGGGACACTCTGGTAATGACATGATTATGTAATTTTCATTAAAACCGAATTTAAATAATGTTAGAAATCTATCGTATAATAAGAATTTTCACTTTGACGTTCGTTGAGGTCCATTCACTTTGACCATTGGAATTTAACCCGACTAAGCGAAAAGATTTGTAATTTAAACGATTTTCAAAGCACAATTAATGTCAGTAAATCTAATTTAAAAATACTACTTAAAAATCAGAAATATTAAGTGAAATAATGAAAGAAAATTAAAATTTTGAAACTCATTAAACAAATTGTTGCTCGCATTAATTTGCATAAGAGAAGTATGTTTTCATCAACTATTAAGCACCTTTCTAGGAGCTTACCAATAAATCACACAATATTGTGTGTTGGGGGTATGGCGTATTGGCTTTCCTCGCCTAATAGATTCTCTTCCCCGTGCAGACGTTACTGCTATGTGAAGATTTGTATGTACACTATAAAATAATTTTCCTTAAAAATACAGTAAATTAATTACTAAAATTAAGGTGCAAAACCATAATTCTAGGACATCATGGATGCTTAATAATAATTATTATTATAATTGTTACCTATATATAAAAAACTATATTCACTTTATAATTTATCATAACATTGTTCTAGATTTTCTATAATACAAAATTGCTATTGCTGCGCCGTAAAAATTGTAAAAATATATTCCAGATATGTAGTATAATTTTCCATCAATTTCAATGATTAAAATATGGTTTAGTAAGTTCCATTGAGGTCGTACCAGCACAAATATCACTGATTGCCCATTCAGGTTACCCAAAGAGATCGTCACGTTAGAAATCATCGATAAAATCCATATAATGATATTAGAGGATCGAAGAGCGAACGTGCATGTGGTAGTTAATATTGTACAACATATTTTACATAAATATTCGGACATGAAAAAGCTATCCTCGACCGTAAGCGCAACCGCATGACCACTGCAGAGTAATATTTTGCAATGTTCCGCAATCGAGTTTTAACGAATTTGAACAAAAGTATTATTTAAGTGGAGCGAATTATACAATAAAAAAATTACCGCATGATCATAACGAAAAGGCTGAAAGTACAGGTCTTAAAGTTTTACGTAGACGAAAAACAAATTACATGTAGATCAAATCGTCGTAATGTCTCAGAGAATTATTATATTTATCATATCGAATGTTAAGAATATCACTTATACTCAGCTTGACATTAAAATATAAATTAATTTACAAGTTATAATCCATTGCAAATAACATTTTTCGTTTAAATACCGTACCTCAAAAAATGTGCATAAGATCTGATAACTTTTTTATCAAAATATCTGGAATAGATTATACATTAAGAATATTTATAAATCATGACAATAAATTTATTAATAAAAATATTATAAACATATAAATTCAATTTTTCGATTTTCGTCGAAATATTTAAAAACTTTTATTTACAATCGACTTCTTGAACAATTTATATAATTGTTATTTGGCTGAGTGCCATACAGAGCACTCGATATGTTAGCAAATATTTAGATTTCAAGAACTAGTAGATTTAAGGGCTAACCTTAATTTTTTCTTATTTAAATGGCTCTACCTTGGAATAATCTTTTCTTTACTACAAGAATTTACGATAATTTCTCTGCACTTAAAAAAATTAATCCAAGCTTTAATATTTTTATTAAGGTAGAAATGTTTAAAATTTATGTTGTTATTGCTTCCTGTAATATTCCAGTTTATTACCTCATGTTATATATTTTACTTTCTGATATTTTCTATACTTCGTAAACCATTGAAATAAAGAATCTTTTCGCAAAGTCGCATTAGTAAAAATTTAACCGTTTAAGTGTAACTCCTTATCGTACGATAGTTTTTGTACAAGTTCTTCGTTTCAAATTCAAAGAAAATTATATATTAATGCCATCGTCAGAATGTCCTAATCCATTTAAATTACGTAAGTATGAACCTCATCGAGAATTATTGATTGATGTTACTGAAGAAATTCAGAATAAATAGTTTCTTTTAGTGAAAGAGAATTATCTATTGTATCCAACATCCTTGAAATACTGGTACGACAAATGAAGTTTTTCACTATAATGCCAGATGTTTACAAAGTATGAATAAAAAAATTAAGTGAGTTGATGGATAGGCAAATTCTATTAATCAAAACAGTAAAACCAATTTTAACCCAAATGAAGACATGATTTTTCAGAAACACTTTAATAATGATGATCTAATGATATGATATTTACTTCAGTTTTTTGACAAATAATGTCTCGTGATAAATATTATCAAATTATGCGATATTAACACTTTCCCATTACCCTTTTCAGAAGATGAAATCAGTAATAGATCATCTACAAAGTCTTTATTTGGTACCTCTTAATCTAAATAGGATTTGGTGCAAGTATTATATTCCATTGAACGAAAGTCAATTAGGTATAAAATGTTTTAATGTGGTGGATTCAGTTTAGGTTTTATCGTTTTCAGTCGAACAGATACTGATTATCGACAGTTTAATTTGGATTTTAATGGTGATATTGTATCTCACTTTTTACAACTATATTTTCATATTACATATATAGATTGTTGTACATTCTTTACTATAGCTGAATTTTTACACGGTCGCAAATGAATGAATAAAAAATAAATGCCAAGGCTGAAAATTAAAGCGGAGTAAACTATAAGTAGTCAATAATGATATTTGGATGACAAAAATATGGAAAGACAAACGTAAAGTTCGTATATTTACAAATGTACACGCTTAGAGTCTGTGCAAATGAAAAAAAAAATTACAAAATAAAGAAAGATTTTATAAAGCCTATATTGTTTTCATGAATGCAATAAAAATATATGGGGCGGTGTTGAAAATATAGAGAGACAATTATCTATTATGAATTCAATGCTAATAACGATGACGGATGTGGATAACTGTAATTTTACTTTTTGTATTTATATCTATGCAATGTTCATGGTTTATATAAAATAGAAATGAACAATAGAGATAGCTTTCTTTATTTCAATTATAAATAGATAGATCATTATTGTAACTTGAGTCTACTTAATGATGTTCTCGTTATAAAATTCCTCCTGTTCGATTAGTTGATGTCCACATTTCATAATGTGATACAAAACGAAAATGCTACTTATGTACTCTGTGTAAAACCCAGCCTCGAACAAAGTACATATATCCTATTTAAGATATTCCTCTATACCTAACACCATGTTTTATCTAGTACTACATTAAAGTCATAATAGTATAAAATCAAGTAATTTAACACAACCTAGAAGGTAAGGAGACCTACAAAAATCAAGTACTTCAAAGAGATCACGTTTTCACCACATTCATCATTGACCCTGGAATATACTGCGAGCTAAAAATCAATTGCTTTAGAGTTATCAGTTACGGTTTATTTGGTCAAATATATAATTATAATTTTTTTTATTCGTTTTTGTGTGCTCAGGGTATCAATAAACGTAGCAACGTTTCGGACAAAAATGAGAACAGAAAATATGATAATGTTTAATTGTAAGAATGAAATATCCTTATTCAAGAACCCGATTTTTTCAGAATTTTTTAACAAATTCAATCGTTCTTAGTACATTAAAAAATGTGGATATACAAAGTTTGAGCTCAAAATAACAAAAATAAAACTTACTCTTGAAAATGTTTTTTTTTAAGGTCAAGAATGTATGCAGAAATGTTTAAACTGTTTGTTCAGTACAATGAATAACATTGAAAAACAATCAAAAACGATTTTATCAATTTTGTTCTTTCATTGTTCCCTTGTGGACTGAATTTATCTCTATCCAGATGACTTGTTCAGTCGGAGATTCTTCCTGAGTTATATTTTCAATTTATATATGAAATATACGATTTAAAGTAGTCTGTTTGTACAGAACATTTCCAATTCTTTAAAGGTCATGAGGAATTCTGAATACTGTTGACAAGGTACTATTTATATTTTACCCAGTCATTTGTTTTAGGGAAGGTTTCTGATCGCATTACTCTTGCGTGAAATGTTATTATAACTGACATATGACCGAAATTAGATCTAAACTAGAAATTTAAAAAAGATGAGGTCAATTGTAGGTCAATTTGACGAGTCAGTGACTTTTTGGACATTTTTTTTTCGACAAGAAAGTGCTTTATTTTTCAACATAATCTCTTTTTAGTTAGGTACAGTTAGTTCAGCGTTTTTTCGTTGTATTCCTCGGTCGATGTTTGTATTCCTTCTAAATATTAGGTTTTTTCAAAGTCGTCATAATAGGCATTCGATTCGCTGATGTCATTTTCATTCGATCCAAAACCTTATTGTCTAGCCATTTATTCAGGTTTAGAAAGAGGACATGGTCGCATGGGTCTTAATCTGAAGAATATGCTGGATAGAATAGTCTTTCTTAGCCAAATTTAATATATACTTATGCATTGTTTTGATGGAACAGCGCTTTTTTTCAGGTTCTATATTTTTTGTTCGCGTAATAATGCATGAACGATAACTAAACTCTATATACTGTCTTTAGTATGTGGATAATACGAAATAATTTTTTTGTCAGATCAAATATCAAGATTTGCTTATAACCTCTTATTTTCTAAACGCGGATGTGATGTGCAAGACAGACGCTGTGAATTCGTTTTTCAAATACGTTTTTGTATAGGAAATAGGTAATATTCATCTATTGTCAAATTAAAATATGTTGCTTTTGTTCTTGTATTTTAAGTATTCTTTATTTATTTATTACCTTTTTGCGAATGTATATATTTCTTGGAAGCGTTTTCTGCGAAACTATATATGCGTTCACATGCAGTCTGACCAAACTTAACCGTTTTTTGTTGGGACCGTATATGGTTTCGTATGCACTGAGGTTCTTTCACATTTTCTTTTGATAGGCACAGTATTGTGTTTGCTTGGTTACAAAATGGATCACACTCGCTTTTATAGCACTAATAGGCATGTTAATCCTATACCTGGCGATGGTTTAGTAAGCGAGAATGAATTGACTTCCGATTCTGACAGTGAATATGCTCCTCGAAGACAATTTCAACATCAGAGAACATCTCTTGTGATCTCCAAGACAGATAGTGATTATTTTGATGACTAACCAAATCCTCCACCGGCCACACAAAAAAAATTAGGTCAAAAAATAAAAAGCTCACCAAGATCAAGTGGGAATTGAAAAATTATAGGCATTTGATGCAAACAATTTCGAATTTACAGAGGTTTTGCAGTTACCAGAATTTATTGAAAAGATTGAAAAACCATCTGTTTTCTTATTATTTTTTTTCTGAAGATCTGCTACAATCTATAACAGACCAATGCAATTTAAAATCTATTCAAGACAATATAAATAAACCTGCTAATATTAGTAAACAGAAAATGGAGCAATTTATTGGAATAATTATGTGTATGTCTATTGTAAAATTATCTATATCACGGCATTACTGTAACAAGACTATAAGAGAGCAACAGATATACGAAATTATAACATGCAATAGATTTGAAACCATGAAAAATATTACATTTCAATGACAATAATAATTATATCCAGATTGGCAGTTCAGGTTATGACAAGTTTTTCAAAGTGCGTCCATTTCTAGATGGTATTAGGCAGCAATTTCTATTAGTACCGAAAGAGGAATATAGGAATATATAGAATATATAGTAGATTAACAGATAATCCCGACAAAAGTTCGTAATGACTTGAAAACAATACAATCCCGCAAAACCTCATAATTGGGGATATAAGAATCAAGTTCTTAGTCGAGTATCCGGTTTCAGTTACGATTTCGATATTTTTGCTAGTGACCAAAGTAATACACGTCCTGAAGAGGCACCAGACTTTGATGTTAGTGGCAATGTCGCGACTCGTCTAACTGAGACTATAACAAGACATGCAAACCACAAGATCTTTTTTTGAAAATTGGTTCAATAGTCCTAAACTCTACGTACAGCTGACAAAGATTAGACTTTTACCTTAGATACAGTGCGCTTGAACAGAGTTCCTAATATAGCAATGCCTCCGGAAAAGGAATTGAATAAAGAACATGGAGTTTTCATTTCTGAAAAAGTTGCTACTATTGATGGATTTGCAGTGAGTGCTATTACTTGGTTTGACAATATACCTATTAATATGCTATCAACGTATGAGGTAGTGAGCTAATCACTACAAAACGAAAATACTTTAGAAAATAAAAAAAATTGCAAAATCATTAACTGTCCTCAAACTGTTGAGATATATAACAACATATGAAAGGCATTGATTTACTAAATTCTATGCTGGATCCGTATAGAATTCACTTAAGATCCAATAATTGGTATAAGTGAATTTTTTTCATGTAGTGGACATGTGTATTGTAAATGTTTGAATTCTGTTGCGTATAACGTATCACCACGTTTATATGTGTCTATCTGATTTCAAACAAGCAATTTCTGAATATTTATACAAATCTGGTAAAGCTGTGCTAGCATGAAAAAGAAGGCGACTTGCGAATCAGAGTAGATATGGAAGTCCAGTAAGTTTTATAGGTCAAGGGAATCTTGCTCCATCCAATTTAGGAACACCAACTCGTCCAAAGAAAATGAGAAAAGTTCTTACCAGGCACCAGTATATGCCATTGAGCTCTGTGAGAACCAATAAAATATACCATATGCCTGCATGGCAAAAACCCGACTAAAATATCAATCTTGTGGCCCTACACCATGTGCGGAAAATGTAAAGTTTTTTTGTGTTATAATGAAAAGAGAAATTATTTATCAGCATTTCATGACTAAAATTGTTATGATAACCTGTTTTCATAATTAAGAGTCAAGTTCTCCGATTTTCTTTAATTCATATGAAACCATATATGTTCATAGTATTTACGATTAAAATTGTCTTGAATGCAAACAGACCCACATATGGTTTCAATTTTATTCTTTCAGGTCCTGTAAGTAATTTTTTTTTCTTTTTTGTAATACTTCTTATCCTCAAATAAAGCCCCAATAACCATCAAATATTTTTTTATTCACTTCCTTTATAATTCATGCAGTAGAGGGTTAAAAACGAGGTGAAGAATATAAATTTATATGTAGTACAGGCAATGTCATGAGAGACCTACTCTCTTGTAAACCTATATTTTAGAAACATTCGCAATATTACTTGACTACGAAGTAAACCCTTAACCCTTATGTGAGAACCCAAGTGCCCATCACCTTACACTTCTATCACTGTTTGGGGAAGATTTCTTTTCGATCTGGACTTCCGGATCCTGTCAATTCAACTCATTTACAAACAATTTCTATGTTAAAACATTTAAAAAAATAGGGATTGAAAAGGTACATCCGCGAAGAGTATTCGGGTGCCCACTACTTTAAAAGTGATTTATTCATCTAGAATTAAGTTTTAATATGAATAAATATTTTAATACGATGACACAGGTTCATAGATAAACAATTTCAGTCATTTGAAGGATAAATTAAGTACATTTATATCATTTATTCAGAATAATCAAGATATGTCATTGTCGATACAGAGTGCCCATCGCATACAGGTATTCTGCTTTTTGTATAAGATTTTCGGGGTTTTCAATGCCTTTTAATATTCATTTGTAACAAACATAACAAGAACCTGGTTCTTCCCTACCAGAGCTATTTCGAGGCTCGGCTTCTTTTTCAGGAACAGTAACAGGGGTGAAATGATTGTCATCCTCAAACTCTGCAACTTCATTATCTTCTTCAAGTAAATTTTTCAGATATATTCTTCTTTTAGCCCGTCTCAATCTAATAACAGATAATAACAATATAAGTTATAATTCGAAACTATGATAAAACAGTACTGACCTGTTGTATTGAGAGCGTGATAAAGTATCATCCATTATGAAAAGTTAATTAATTTATACAATAAACAGTACTTGCAAATACTTAATGAATTATAGATATGGTTAGGAATTCATTAATTGTTAAACAACAACACTTATGCTGACGCTATGTGGCTCGATGCTCAACAGTGATGCCGATGCACGTCCTTTTCCTTCCACAAACACACTTCTCACTAATGCTAGAAATAAAACCATTCCGAGTTATTACCATTACTAATAACACTTTGAATAGCTGCTCAGATTTCTGCAAGTCAAAACTGACCGCGCGCCCGAATGTCCTACACCAATGTCTTTCCTTAGTATTCCAAGGATATTGTAAAAAGTTAAAATGACTCAAATACTTTTTATTTGTATTTATTAAATAAAGTAAATCAATTTCGAGTGACTGCGTTCTTATCGACACTCAAAATATAGCCGAAACTAGAGGTGGATACCCGGGTACTCTGGGTGCTCACATAACCATTAATCAGAGTATGTATAAGTATGTGACAGTGTTTATGTACGAAGACTGTATATTTATACATAACAGCATAAGACTTTACAAAATTTTCTACTGCATTATTATTTTATGTAATCAATTTTTTATATTAATATTTTAGGAGTATTTTTTGTACAGGCGACACGACTTTCTTTCTTACGACTCCTCCCGCTACTTTCTCGAAAGGTTACGTATTTATTGTGTACATTTTAACGACGATCTATCAAAATGTATTCATTCACTCTGTTGCATGAAATCTACCTCGTTTTATAGAAATACTAATTAAAGAAATGTCGTGAAAATATTTGTAATTTAAGCGAATTCACAAAAGAAAAAACGTTTTCATTCGATTCTACTCTATTTTATTCAATGCTCTTGTTTGTACAATAATCGAATAGATAGAGGACTCGTGATTCAACGATAACTAGAAGTTTTACTTTTCTTTTATCGATTGCAACGAAATTTTACACATAGACTTATTGCACTAAACACTCTCTTGAAATTACTCCGCTAAATTGGTCGCCCAACCTTAATACTGGTGGGTTTGCCACCTAGCGACCAGAGCATGAACTCCAATTTCGCGATTTCTTTGGCAGCCGATGTCTGAGATGGAGCCGCCCGCTGATACGTCTGAACAAATATGTAAGGTTATGTCGGCCTCTACCATACAGATCAAGTCGTTTTATTCTTCTTGACCATCCATTCGTTTGTTCTTGCACGCTACAAGACTAGGATTTCATTCAAAATTTAAAATTTTTTACTGTCATCGCAATATATTAATTAATTATTGTAATCTAATGCTATCATATTGATTGAACAGAATCATGGAATCCGGCCGATATTACTGAGGACTGGGATAATGAAGAATATACTGGATCTTTAGCGGATACCAAAGTTTTTACACCAAGTTCATTGACATCAAAAGTTATTATAGCATCAGAGAACCATATGAAAGATGAAACATTTCCTAGTAAATCAGTAGAGACATCTCACTTAATCGTTCAAAATGTAAGTAATTAAATATAATATAATTAACGAGCATTTTTTGTTACTAATTTATTCATTGCCAATAAAGACATTAACGGACTCAAAACCCTTTAAAAGTTTAGTAATTTTATAGTAATTTTTTATTGAATTATTTATTATTCCCACTTTGGATGATTTTTCATATTTTGTTACGTGACGATATAATTAAACCACCTGTTAATCTATGTATTATAACAAATTACATGTATATATATATATATATATATATATATATATATATATATATATATATAACATTATCTGAATAAACATCACCTTTATTACTTTCAAGTCAAAATAAAATAGAGAGTTGTAATCAGATTTAAGCTAATTTTAAATTTCTGCATAATTACAAAAGAGCATAATTATCAAGAAATATATTTAAACGTTTAGCTGGAAGCTTAATGTCTAGCCCAGACTAATTAAAAGTCAAAATTTATTAAATAATAAAAGAAACACTACTAACAATTTGTCAAATCGGAGAATGATTCGTAACTTCTTTTTGTTCTCAAGAATCTTTTAGAACTTTCCTTTGATCTATAGGAACAGCTACAGTTTGAACTGTACAAATTATAGCAAATTACAACACGCATTCATGGTTGAATTTGGACTAATTTAAATTTAATTGAAGTAATTGTAGACTTTATTCTTTTATATTTGAAAATGAATGTTTCTTAACTAAATGTTAATCGTTTAATACTCAATACTGAATAATATTCGCCAATCATCATTTTACATTTTTCAAGGTAATCTATGTAAACGATACTGCGTACATTCCAAAGAACTGTTGCCTTGACCTTGTTGACCAACAAACCCATCTTGACATTCTTTGATGCACATTCATTCAGAAATATCCATTATCTTGATTATTCCTTGGTCTCTGGTATGCTATCTATGTTTCGTCTACGTTTATGAAACGGCGCAAAAACTCGTTCTTATACAGTTGGCAATATTTTCTTTTTGGAAACTTTACAAAAAAAGAGATTCTGTATCCAATACGGAAAATTTTGTGTGTGTACATATATCTGGAACTGACAATCTGAGTTCATCGATTCGGAAGGATATATTTCTAGTTTCCGTTTTATTTAAAATAACTTATTAGTTTTCTTATTAGTAAGCTTACCTCACGCCTTCCCTCAAAGGCTTTTGCCCCCTTATTATTTTTTCCGAAAAGTTTGCCAGACTCCATGCCAGTCAGTTGGTGACCTGAGTGCAAGTTTGCCGCGAGAAATAGCTGCAGCTACATGAGCACCAACAACCGAGAGTATAAAGGAGAGAGGTCAAGGCAGTTGTTGGTTTTCTTCTTGTTTTGTGATTTTTAAATTGAGTGTAAATACATTGCAAAAGTTAAAAACTTTTTAATTTTTTCTTTATGAGTCATAGCTTGAATGTCACAGAGGCTAATGTGTTAGAGAATTGGACTTTGTTGAATTCTTATCATTTGTCGAGTCGTGTCATTGTTAGTGAGTAGCATATGTTAGTATGAGATTTAATAGATATGATTGAGCACAGCATTTTCCTTCGACAGTAGCTGTTCTAATTTTTTAACTGTTTTCCTTTTGTTAGATTGGTGATGTTCATCTCTAGTTATCTGAAGGATCTTTCATAGTTTTTTTTTCTCGAACTTTGTGGATTACTGTTTTTTTATGAAAATTAGGTATTTTTCTTATATATTAATTTTATTGCGTGAAAGTACGCTCTTATTCATTCCGTGAAGTTTCCTATACTGAGTTTTATACCTTTCGTGGTCTTGTTTTGAATATTACTGTAAGTTTTATTGTTTATGTATTGTTTATACTTTATCTTGTTTATTATTTTAGTGATAGTTTCATCTTTGTTATTCTTATGCGGCATATTATTGTAATCGGTGAATGTTATGAAATTATGTCTAGATAAAAGCATGAATTGAAGTAGGTGATATTGGTGTTTTGGTCTGGTAGGTTGGTCTGTTCATCTATCGATATTGGAGATCAGTTGTTAGTTTTCATTGTCTTATATAGCTGATTTTCTCTTGATGTAGGTAAGCTCGATCTAGAACTCCAGCAGGCATGCTTAGTATTAAAGTCACCCACACCGATAAATCACTTGTCAAGAATTTCAAAGAAAATAGAAAAGGTTTCCTTATTAATAATATGGTTTGGAAAATCATATGATAAGTCCAGTAAGTTTATTAAATAGTGTTTTCTAACTTGTTGCATTTGGTCTTTACATTAGTTTAAGATTTCTGTCTGATAGCATTTAGACGTTGTTCATCTAACTATAGTCATTTAACTCACTTGCTGACCAATAAGGGTCATTTTTCCGGTATATTTCGGAAATTTGAAACTTTGAAAATAGATTTCAATTACACAGTGAATGAAATGAAACCCTAGTGGGGCAAAATTGCTCTCAATCTAAAATCAGGTTTTATCGAATCTATTCTTTCTTCAAAACCTTCCTTTGTGTAATCAATATAAAATGTATTTGCAACATTTACGATTCTCTAAAACTTGCAGATTCCGAGATCTAATAATGCTTAGGTGTTCAAACCGTTAGAAATGGTTTTTGTTATCGAAACAAAAACCACCTATAACAAGAACTTCTTATTGCAAATTTTTATGTATAAATCACATCTTTTTAACCGATATTAATTGTATATATACGTCAAAAAACATCAGAATGTCGTTTTCAGAGAAAAATATTAGGTTTTTTATCTCATCTAGGATATAATTTTAGTGGGCGTTTTTGTTTGTGCAATAATGAGATAAATAGGGTAGTTGTGCTTGAATAAACACTATAGTTTTCTCTTTGTTTTATTCGTTACAATAAAATTTTACATGTACGGGTTTTGCATTAGACAATGTCTTGTGCAAGACGAGGTAGGCGGCCGAGGAGAGGCCTAGCCTGCTCGTGGAGATGGTGAGCCGCTGGCTTCCTGGCTTTAACGTTCTGGATGATGATGATAATGGTGATAAAGATCAGATGGGAACGCCTGAGGTGCTTCCGTTAGCGTGTGTGCTACTGTGCACGTATGTTACAGGACGGCGAGGATCGTAGATAGACAGGGCGAGTCAAAGGAATCTGTCCCGTCGACTAGAGTTCTCTGATCGTTGATCGAGAAGCGCTTCGATTGAAAACTCTTTGTTTGTCCATTGGCGAGAGGTCTATTGTTAAAAAGAACCTAGGATCGCTGTGTCGGCGAGAGTCGTGCAATTGCTGACAGATCAATCAATACTCTCAGGATAAATCGTCTTTTCATTAACTTAAAATCGATGAAGATTATGTTAAATATGAAGGATAGATCGGATATTGCGTCAAAGTTTGCCTATTCTAGTCTGGCGGAAGTTACAAAAAATTTATTATCCCGTTTATTGTCACTTTATTATTCGCCATTCTGTCGCCTATGTGTTGTCGGAGCTACGTCTGTACTGGAAGCTCATCGAAATCCCTCTACGTTATCAGAAAATGGGAGAAAGTAGCTGTATAATTTGATATTGTCCATTTCCACATATGTAAAATTCGATTATGGAAAGGACTTCTGTATGTATTGACTTTTTCATAGATTAGATGAATGTTTTGCTGAAACTATCTTTTGGAACATTGAACGAATTAATCTCATTTTAATTTCGGCCTGTTAACAAAAAATTTTCAACATTAATTGTGAATAAAAATGTATTCATTATCTACCATGGAAAAAATAGGATTAATCTTCACTAGAATAAATGAGTAAACGAAGCCTTAGCAATAACTATATAAGCCTTCTATCTATATGAATGTTGGCCCTTTCTGTTATATTCAAAAGTGTATTAAAAGTAAGGATTAAGAAATAATATTTTTAAATTGATAATGTTTCTATATTTTAGCAAATTCATTTTCCTTTTAATATTTTCATACTTTTCAGAATTTATCTAAAATATCAACTGATGAAACTGAACAAGATCAATCAGATGAACAAGTGTTATCTTCAATTCATCTTTCACACTCATTAAATAATACGAAAAGCAGAAGTTTGTCGGTAGCACAATCAGAATATTTTTCTCAATTAACCGAGAATGCTAACGATTGCCTCAATGTATCTTCTGGACAACCAACATTTATAACTATAATGACGAATCAGGTATTCGTTAAAGTTTTTAACTTATCATCTTCTATTTGTACTGGTTAATTGAATTTACATTCTTAGAAAATATCTTATTTACGTAAAATATAACCGAAACACATGATGTCTATATTCTTATTTAAGTTAACTTAGAAATACTTATCTTACATATTACAAAATTTCAGTTATAAGAAAGGCATCCTACCAATTTTGATGAAATCCTGTCAAGTTATCTTTTAATAAAAACAGATTACATTAAATAAATATAACAAAATAATTCCATATCTGTTTCATAATACATTCATTTAATAATGTTTTGTTGTTGAGTGAGTTATGGTTTATTCCCTAGTATCCTGTAGTAAGTTTTTATCATTAGATTATACTGTTTATATGGTCTCGCCACACTAATTGACATTCATTGTACGAGGATGGTTCTATAAGTACACGACTTAAGAATGAAAACACGAAACATTTGAGAAATTTATTTTTATTTGTATACATAGTCTCTTTTTAGCCCAATAAACTTTCCCAGCGATGTTTGATGGCTTTAATACCTCGATTATAGTGAGAATCATCGAGTTCCTCAAAATAGCCATCAATCGCAGACTTCATCTTTTCATCGGAAAATCTTTTAGAACCGAGAAACTTTTTCAAGTTTGAAAATAAAAAATAATATGAACTGGATAACTACGGTGAATAGAATGCGCGAAGAAGTAATTTTTAAGTTTAACTTCTTGAATTTGGCGATCGCAATAGGAATAACGGATGTGAGAAATAGGGTGTTATTTTCTTTTTGTCTAGATGCAGGCCAAAACTTCCATTTTGGTGAAATTCAGGCATTTTTTCTTGATTTCGTCACTCTCTTGTTGTAATAAATTTACATAATACTCGTCGTTGATTGTTTTTCCTTTGAGAAGATAATCAATGAATATTATCCCACGCACATTTAAAAAAACTAATGCCATAATCTTAATTTCAACTGGAACTGTCTTTACCTTTTTTGGAATCGATATCCCCTTTAAATACATATTTTTGACTGTTCCTTTATCTCAGGTGTAAAGTGATGGACCCACATTTTATTCATGGATATGAATCCATGTAAAAACTCTGCTTTATTGATGTGAAACATTGTTAAACACTTGAATGAAATATCTTGACAACGCTGTCTTTATTCCATTTTTTACATCCAAATTTTCAATCAGTATCCGATGCACATCACTTTTTGAAAAATCTATCATGTCTGTTATCTGGTACACTTTTAGTTAACGACCATTCAATACAATTTTTGTAATTATTTTTATCACTTCTGGTATTGTTACTTTATGTGATCGATTACTGCGATCTTCTCTTTGGATGGTCATACAATCTTATTGAAACTTTACTACTCAATATTTTACTATTGTGAATGAAGAAGTAAACTTATCCAAAATGGAATCTAGCTCCCTTGTAATATCATTTGAACGGATACCTTTCAAATAAATGTATTGTTACATATCCAAATAAATAGTAAACAACGTAGCGTCGTGAAACTTTAAACTT
Organism: Chouioia cunea; assembly: GCA_030064505.1. Classification (NCBI taxonomy): domain Eukaryota; kingdom Metazoa; phylum Arthropoda; class Insecta; order Hymenoptera; family Eulophidae; genus Chouioia; species Chouioia cunea. Next base: position 13,077,210 of record JAOPFQ010000004.1, read on the forward strand.
GCGATTTACTCTTTTTGAAAAGGATCGGAAACAAGAGTAGTAAGCGATAATATTTTGTCTGTTTTTGACAAAGAAATGTTGGCCAATATTCTTGTAATCAACTATTCGAAAAACTATTTACCATATTTTGCACGTATTCGAACATCTATCGCGGATTTAGCATTTCTGTTTCGTAATTTTTGAGCTAAAAATAATCGGACAATTAATCAATAAAACAATTATCTAGCGTCAATGCTTCCTCATCTTCCTGATTTGCCGATATGTGAGTCAAATGTGGCAAGTTCACCATATGCTCGAAGTCTATCAATGTCATAACAAAACATTAATTTTAAATCAAATCGGAGCAATGTCTCTAATATTTTTTAAATTACACGCATCTAATGCCTATATGAAGTTTGATGTTAAAATATTAATTAATTAAAAAGTAAAAAACATTTTTAAAAAGTGCACTTTTTTTAAATGGTATAACTTGTCCCATTTATTAGCATTTAGCCAAATCCAATGTAAAGGTGTTTATAATGTTTACATTTGTGTCAATCACCAAATTCCAAAATTATTATTAGAAGGCTGTAAAATGACAGCAAAGAATTTGAAGGTCGAATATGATAGAGTTACCTCAAACAACAGAAGATATTTTAATTAAAATAACGCGTGAAAAGTCTGGCGAAGCTTGTTTAAAAAAAATTAATTTTCGGAATTTCCTGAATTGGGACGGACAACCTCGGATTTTATATTTATTAATAAATTATTTTTTTTAAATGGCATAGATTATATTCATTGCAAACAATGGGAAACTATGAACCAAAAGTATGATCTTATAAAACACATTTAGAAAATTAAAGAGAATCTTGACGATTTGGAGTTATAATTTAAATATAAGTTATTAGAAAATATTTTGTTAACAAAAGTCAAACTGACTACATAAGAACTCGTCGGCATAATTTTAATTCCTCTGAAATTATGGTCAGGAGATTTTGCTTAGAATTATACAACCATATACCAAGACCAGATACAAGTAAATCATAGCAACGGAAAGCAAATATTGATTCAACCATTTGTAATTCATTTAAAAGGATAAACAAAACTTCCTTCTCATTTTGGAAAGTACGAAAAATGACGTAAATACAGTTCCATCGATCCGTTAAAAATTAGTAGATTATATCAAAACAAGATATGAGAACAGGGTAGAAAGATTATTTCCATTTCTGATGAAGTTGCAAGCTAGTATAAAAATCAATATTTTTATCTTTGATTTCCCTTTATGATACGCACAGAATTATAGCTGAATAGCACTTTTTTGTAAGTTGCCATGAAAAGTGTATATGATCGACTTGGTAAAAGTGTAAAAAAGCTAGCTCCGAACGTTAGTTTGCGAAATACAATCTTAACTATTCTTTCAAAGGAAGGATTATATGAACTGGCTCAAAAAACCATATGTGGTATAGCATTTGCTTACTGTACGATGGCGGAGCATACTGAAATTGAAATAAATTATCATTGGTACTAAACCACGTCAGTTTTTGCGGACTCTATATCGTTTTTCAAATATTATATTATATTTGTAAGCGAAGTGAGTAAATTTAGCATTAAATGTATTAATTGTATTCATTAATTGAATCATAGATTATAACTGATTGTTGTTAACTATTGATTGTTAAGTATTTGTTTGGACTCTTCTAGTATTTTGAAGCATTACTCTACTGTTTATGCAAAGACCATATTTGATCGAACGTTTTTAACTACCTGAATTTCTTGAGTTATATTTTTTGGTCTTAACATGGGGAATAATTTTTGTTGAAGTTATTTTGTCGGATTACAATCTTTAACTGGCTACTTGATTGCGACTGATTAGGCATTCAACTTCTTTTATTTCTATTTCATTACTTCCGGGACTGTTATTAACTAATTTTCAAGTATGTTATATATACTTCCAATAATCAGCTGTGTATCGTTACATTAGAGCTAGATTATTGTGTTATAATGGATCCGTCCGTCAAGCCTACTAATCAAGCCAATAAGTACTTTAGAGATAATCATGAACCGACATTAAACTCAACAGTTTGACATAAACTAAGATAATGTAATGACTTATAGCCCCATAAACCCCCTACCAATACTTTCAAAATTATTTGAAAAAATTGTGCTGCAAAAATGACTCCAGTAAAAGAAGAAAGAAACTTAATCGATAATCACTAAATTAGGTTCAAAAGTGAACAATATAGTTGAATAAGTTAACCATCTAATCGGTTATATTAAAAAACCGCTGGAAGAAAAAAAGATCTGTACGGCTGTTTTCTTTCATATTCAACGTGCTTTTGACAAAATCTGACACGTAGGGTTATTAAGTAAAATATGACATTTATTTCCAACAAAATTTTTTAATTCTTAAAATCGTACTTAACGTATTGTATTTTAGAGATGTAGTCAATATTGTAATATCGGTTAATCGTGTATCAAAGCAAGAATCCCATTCGGAATCTTTCTCAGAACAATACTCTATGTATTGTATACAGTTGACATACCAACTATACATAATATGATTACGGACACATACGCAGACGACACTGAATAACTGTTAACTTATACAATTGTCGAAACAGCATCTTCTAATCTATACAAATAGTTAAACGAGATTTAATATTAACATTATGGAGAATAAATGTAATTACGTAAGCGTCACCCTCAGAAGATGGATACTAGTCAAAGCCATATGACTCAGAGTGCCTTGATCGTATTCTATGAACAAAGAATATTCAAAAAATATATTAAAAAAGTAAGAGTGGAATTATTATTTTGTAATTATATTAGATATACATACTCACGCATGTCAAAAAGTTGTTTGTTAGAAAGTGAGATAGCTCAAGCTATACGTTATCAAATTGGATGTGCGGAATATAATTTTAAATAGTAAAAGAGTAACTTAAAATAGTGCTTTTACATGATTAAAGATTTACTTGTAGACAAATGTTATAGCTGTTTGTATAAAGCGGATAGAATCTACATAATTAAACAATAGTTATAAATTAAAAATATTTATTTTTTCGGAGCTTAAAAGGTCTATGAAATATAATTATTAAAGCCAAGACGAATAAACTTAAAACTAAAACTCACAAAACTGTTATTAGTAAACGTTTCAATTGTACTCGTTAGAAAATCAACTGAAACAAGGAATGGATTTGTTGTAATTTAATGTTGAAATATAGAAGATGCATATGAAGCTCAAAATCAACTATGTGAAATAAAGGAAATCAATGTAATGTTATATATGATGAATTTAGTGAGCAAGGAATGAAAATAATTTGTCAAATGATGAACTTGAAAAAGACATTAGAAATGTTGAGGTTACTGCATATTTTTGTAAAATAATTTATAGCTGCAGTACTGTCAGATATAACCGCCAGAGTATTATATATATATACATGGAATTTTTGACAGTATATTTGCCGGATCTCTTAAGACTGACTGCCATACACTACTGATTAAGATACTCATGTTAGGTTGAATTGCCGTAATATGCTTATCTACATGTGTCGCATAGGCTCATGCTGTTTACTCGATGTTCCATATAGCTGTATTGAGTATATTACTATTAACAGTATTTGTCTAAATATCGACCATAGTTCTCTATAAGTCGCAATAGTGATGAACAAGCTATTGACACCTTTGTTGCTGCACTCTGCATAAGGCTTAAACGGCCATTCCTTATCAAATCATAATTCTAAGTAGTTTATTTCATCTTTTAAAAGCATTACTTCATCGTTGATGTCAACTTCCTCTTTCATCGCAACACTCGTCGAGTGTAGAGGATTTTCTTATATTGAAGCTATAGAACGAGTTGTGCTGAATACGCTTAACCCCCATAACTCTGTTCGTTGGAAATTCCGTCTAGTCCTGCCATTTTTCTACATAATAACGTTTAGCTTCTGAAAGCTCACGGATTTACCATGGTTTTTAAAATTGAAGATGTATAACGAAATTAATGAGACAAAGACATGTAATTTCCTTCGGCATCCTCTTAAAAACAATCAGTATAAAGTTAAAATAAAATACTTGCTTCCAACGAGTCTGCCTGATATTACTATCTAGCTAAAAATTACATAGAAAATACAACAAATTTAGAATTTTTAATCACAATAGTGAATCCACTATATATTTCATATTATTTTATAATACCTTTTATGAGGTTTTCATAATGTAATGTATATATTTAACTTCTTACAGCCACAAAAGCACGGGAAGCAGAGAACTCGAGTACCACCTCCTTCTAAAATCCCTTCATCTGCAGTGGAAATGCCGGGTGATACTAGTATCAGTTATCTAGATGTACAATTCGGAGCTCTAGAGTTTGGAAGTGATGCCAATATAAACGATAATTCAAATCAAGATAAATATGTTTCTTCTGAAAGCAATTTAAATTTAACTCATATAGAAAGTACAAGTATTTCGTCAAAGAATGTTACGAATCCAAATAATCCACTCACTATTGAGTCCGCACAAATTTCTAGTCAGAAACTGAATTCTACGACAGAAGCGGTAAGTTAAACTTGTATATATTCGTAAATAAAAATCAGCAGTTATTACAGAAAGATAACTTTAAAATAATACATTTTGAAAACTAACAAAAATTGAAAGTAACAGCAATTACCACAGATGTTCATAGAAGACTGGATCTTCATTATCTTTAATAAAGAATATTTACTCATGAATTTTAACACGTGTAAAATGAAGCCGATTTATAAAAAATTATTTTTTCTTAATATAGTTGAATAAAAAGTTTGGAATCTATGATCAGTTGATATTTTGGATTTTTATAGATTAACCTCAAAGAACCTTCATTAAATGAGAAAGTAGTTTAATTGCTAAACACGTAATTTTATTTTAATGATGCGTTAATGGTGCGAAACAACGACCCAGTCGAGATTTTCGTTCTAAGTTTATAAAGTTTTGCTATTCGCGATAAATTCAATGAAATTAATGGTCGTGGCCGGCAACTCACACGCCGTAGTACGAATATCGGAGATGTAGTTTTTACGTATTTTACAGCAATATACTCGGCAGTTTCGCGTATAGAGGTTTTTGATATCAATTATATGTTTATAGGATCTGTTAATGTCATGCATAAAAGATTTTTTAGCTTTATTTCATCAAATTTCCAAAAATCCGGCTTGTAAAAAATTATCGTCTATTTTTTCATCATTTTCTTTTTCTGTGACCACCTATATTAAATATCAATAAAAAGAATAGAAATCAGTATGTGTGATCAAAAAACCTACATTCGCATTAGTGTGAGTACTGGATCCATTCCTATATGCACCAACCATAGGCCTTACACAAACTATGTAATTATAAGTAAAATTTCGTACTAAATTTGAATATCTGTAACAAAAATTACAAGTTATGTCCTTTTCCAGTAGGATATGAAAAATTGTGTTTTCCAATTTAAAATAATTTTTTTATTAGAAATAGAATATAGCTAAATACAAGAAAAAATCGTTGATATTTTGCTTTATAAACTTTATGCGATTAATGCTTTACTAACTATATGCCATTTAATGTTGCCAAATTCTCTATTTACTTTATCTTCCAGAGTTCATAACAGTGTTGAAAATTAATAAAATTTTCAATCATTTTAAAAATATTTGAATTTTTTAATCTTTTTCTTCCTAGTATGATACAAGGAAAAATTATCCGTGTTTGAAGGTAAATGGCATTGATAAGAATAGTAAATATTATGTTCATAAACTGTCAATCACGATGTATTAGTTCAAGGAATTTATGAACACTGTTCTTATAAATGTATTTCATATAATATGTTAATTTTTGAGGGAACAATATAACGATATCATGTTTCGCACTTTCGGAAATGACAATGAAGCTTTGTTCTTCAATTTTTCTTTTCCTTTGAAGTAAATTGCAATTATTTGAATAGTTACTTGTTTCCTCAACGAATCATATATAATTCATATATAATTTCTCAGCGTAAGAAATGATTCTATTTTGATTTCGCAAACTTCTGTTTGAAGTAACTTTTCATTATATTTGATCAAATTATTTTCTGACATTTTGCGACTTGAAGTAAGAATTTCGGATATTGATAGTGAATGCAAATATAAACATTGTAAATATCTTATGAGATATTTACTAAAATACGATTTTTAGTTCGCAGTATATGTGAATCTAAGTCGAAATTTGAGTACGATTTTGACACGGTGTTTTTCAAAAATGTTGACTTTCAAAGAATTAAACATAAGTAAACACCTTTCAAATTTTATTTTTCTTTTATTATCCTTTCGCACTATCTTAGTCTCGTTAGCTCCTAGACATAGCCTGTTTATATTGTCTAAAAAAAATGATGCAACATAATTGATTTTTTTTTCTGTAAGGATATCACTTATTCTAAATTTCAGCAGCAACATGTATCAATGAATCTCAATGTCCATGTTTACATAATTTGGAGATATTAGGACATTCAAATGATGAATAGAATCTTTATGAAATTTAAAATAAAGATGTTTTACAAACCCTATTTTGCGATGATGGATTTCGTTTTGACATTAGTTGAGATTAATTTCTTTTTGAGTGTTGAACTGTAACTAATCCGGTTGTGCAAAGAGTTCGAAGTATAGAAGATGTCTGAATTTACTGTAATATACGATCTAACATACTGCAATACTGGAGAAAACAATGAAAAAATTTGATTGATCTTAACTGAATAGAAACATTATTACTCGAATTAGAGTGTTTATGTGCAGAAAAATGTTCTTAAATTCTTTTTGTAAAGAATAGATTGTTCCCATCTACAGCCGTTCAACCCTTAGCGGCATACCGTTTTCAGGAGAACGTATTTTCATGATAATTAGTATACAGGGGTTTTTAGCGTCGTTGATCACGAATCTGAATTTCATATGGCAAATATTTCGAATATTGACATATCAAAAAATTTAAGGAGTTCATGTGAAACCTGCAATCAAAATATTCATGGAACAGAGAATTTTTTCAATATTTATAAATTATTATAATCTGTGTTACTCGAAATGGAAATCGCTGATATTCCTAGCCATACGGAGTCTGTCGATGGACATGTTGATTCAAATCAAGAGGAGGATAACATGAACATGGAAATAGAAGGTGAATTTGAAGAGAATGAAAGTGATAATGATTCTGATGAAGATAAAGGAAAATGTTCTGAGGATGAAGTATGGAAGAAAAAGGAAAAACAAAGAGATAATAATCCATACACTGCTGATTATGGGCCAAATATCCCCGATAACGTACAATCGTTATTAGAAATCTTTTTGTTTTTTTCTTGAAGATATGTTGGATTTACTAGTTCAGCAAAAAAACATATACAAAATACATACAAGAGAAATCGCAGGAAGAGCAATTGATGACAAAAGAGGAGTTACTGTTTTTTTTAGGAATTAATATTCTGATGGGAATAAAGAAATTGCCTTCCCATCGTAATTAGTGGCCGAGTGACATAAAATTGAAAGATTCATTCATAAGGTCATTGATGCCTGTTCTATGTTTTGGATCCATATTAGGTCATTTACATATCTCGGATATCAGATAGATTTCAAGAAACTTTCGGAGCCTATTGGAATCCAGGCAAATAGCAATCTATTGATGAATCCATGAAAAATTCAAAGGTCGAAGAAGCTTGAAACAATACTTGCCAGCTAAATCGATAAAACGAGGATATAAATGTTGGTTTCGCGCAGATGAATCGAGTTACGTATATGAATTTCAAGTTTATATCAGTAAAACTGAAAGTTCCGAGAAATAGTTAGGAACATGAGTTATCAAGGATTTGACGCGTAAACTTGTTGGTAAAGATCACCATTTATATTTTGATAACTTTTTCACCGACGTCGAACTATTGATTTCACTAAATGAAGATAAAATATTTGTTTGCGGAACTGTACGTTCTAATCGTATTGGGTTACCTAAATATATAATGCTTGATAAACAAAAGAAACATAGACAATACGATTTTTGAACATCTGATACTGGTATTAGTTAGATCAAATGGATGGGTAAAAAAGGTGTTTGCTTCCTATCAAATTACCATGATCCATCCGAAATGACAACAATAACTCGAAGGCAGAAAGATGGCACACGGGTGCAAATAGATTATGCAGTTATGTGCTCTGATTACAACAAATACATGGGCTTTTTCGATAACGCTGATCGTTTGTTACTTACATATTTTATTATTTCATTGATTTGACTATTACGAATTTATTTATTATATTTTCAAAAATAAACACTAATAATCCTGAGACATTAAAACGTTTAGACTACTTTTAGTGGATCAATTAGAAACATATAGTTTGTGAGGATTGGCAAGAAAAAGTTGTCGATTTCTTCCTTTTTTACTACTAGAAACTAATTGATCCACTAAAAGTAGTCTGGACTTTTTCATTGTCATAGTGTTAATATTCCTTCATTTAAACGTATTGGAGTTTTCAAAATAAAACTTATAAATTCTAATGCTATTTTTATTTTATTTTTTTGCTTTATTTTTGTTCTGTTCTTTTTTATAAATTAACCTGACCAAATATTTATTAAATGTATTGTAATAAAGATTGTAAATAATGAATGGAAATTAATAAACATATGTTGTAACGGGGGAAATTATTTAATCAGTTCTCACATTGTAATAAATGTTTTTAATGCATTACAAGGGTAACCTATACCTCAAAACTGCATCAAATATGTAGTTCTGGGCTGTTGTCTATTCCGTGGCCTTTACTGTAGTCGCGAAAGCACGATTTAGAAAATTTTTCCACATTCATTGAATTCAAATTAGGCTCTTTTTTATTAAAATATTAGAATAGGAGATAAACAAAGGAAATAGTAACGGCCAAGAATTTGTATGTCAACAATTATCACAATATGAACAATAGAGACACAGTTAGCTCGCCATAATCGTGTCTCGTAAACTAATCTATGTCGTCGTATAAAAAGCCAAACGTATAAAAGAAAAGCAACATGCGAAACAATACAATAAATACTCTAACTTGCTGCGTGATATTGTTGCTGCAGACTATAATGTCACCGAGGATTTTCTGCGCTGATGACCAGATAGATAGATATTTCCATATTTCGAAGGTAGTTTTTTGTGGGAAACGAGCTCGCGAATACAATTTGTTACAAATTTTACATTATTAATTTAATTTATGTCATTTAAATATGAGATTTTAAGAATAATATGTTGCGTTAATTAAGGATCTCTCAAACAAAATTGAAAGAAAATGGTTATTTATAAATTAAGATGTATTTAAACAAAATTTTAACAGGGGTATCTAGTTATTTTGCGAAGATATTGTTGGTAGATATGCATGTACATAACATTTTACAGAGATTTCATGCAACTACGGTTGATAAAAATAATAATGTTTTTGATTGATTTTATAAGAGGAATTCTGTTTTGTAAGTTATAGATATACAATCATTCCTCGTGCACCGAAAAATGTATTTTTGTGCACTACTTGTAAAAAATGTATTCGTGATTTAAAGTTGTAATATTGAAATAATATAGTCAACCGTATTTTCACCTTTACATTTTTATTTTTATTTTTTTTTTAATATTTGATTATTGCATATAGATATTTTCTTTTACCTTTGGTAATCATCACGTAATAATAGATTTCTTTCATATTAGACATGATTAAGCACCGTTGATGCGCTAATTTCGTTCAATTTTGTACTGATGTGGATTAATACTCTTTATCTTTATATTAAAAATTGAATTGACTCCTTATATATAAAATTTAATCGTGTAAACTACAAATTTATCAATACACTTATTAATTGATTTATAACATAGTTTATATGACCATGTTCTTTTAATGTATGAACCAATTATTTTGTACATCAGTTAGAAGATAATGATTATCATTCTTTTTAAGGTTAGAATATAGTGTTTAAAGGTATGACTATACGTAATGTTCTCGGACTGTCTGTAATTATAAGAAAAAATAATTTATTTTTCAAACGCTGTATTATATTGACTGTTCATAAATCTTTTTTAAATTAAATTTTAACTCATGATGAAAATAAAATTTACTGACACATTTTGTTAATTGTTAAATTCAACCAATCAAGTCACCACTATTAATCATGGGTGCTTAATAGTGGAGACTTATGAATTTTAAAAATTAGTTTTTTTTTTACAGGAATAGGATATAGATTATTTTTTATGAGTAGTAAATAAAAATAAATATAAATCCTTATTTTTCAGTTGCTCTGCGACAATCAATCTTCAACTAATGAAAATTCTAAATCTCAATCAGGATTCACGAACCGAAATGCAAACTCGCAAACAATTGATGTAATAAAACAAGAAGTACATACATCTTTAATTAGTTCCTCATCGTATAATTCTCCAGTTACTTATCAATCATCTGTGAAATATTCGACCTCTAGTACAAGCAGTAACTACAGCACATATTCTAGTAATTCTCAACAGAATCAAATGAATTTCACTAGTTCAACAACAAGCAGTAATAATACTTTTTCAGTAATGACTCCGGCTACTCAAACTGCATATGGTTCCTCTTATACCAAACCAAGTACATTCAGCCAAACATTACCGTCTTCATGTGGAACATCTGGTTTGTACAATCAAACTCCAACGACTAGTCAGGTATTTAGTTTATTTCATTTTTTTTAATAGTATCCCATAATTAATGTCAAACAAATGACAGGTGAGGTTGCGTGAAGATTAAAAAGAACGAAGCGCAAATTGCAGCTATTATAAAACTTTACTCTAGACTCTGATAACGTCTGTATATGTTATATTTATCTAACTAGTATCTTACATTTTTCTTCAGAACTTAACGCATATGAATGAAACACTTTACTGAAGATAATAATTATTCATTTGCAAAATAATTGGCCTGTTTTGATTCTTTAAAATAATTGATTTCATTATTGTATATGTTGTAATGCCTACTTATTTTTTCCTGTTCTTTTTACTATTCATATAGATAAAAAAATGTTGCGTAGTACTGTAACTGGGTTGATATTTTATTAATTGAATCATTAATTGTATGAGAATAAAAAATTTAATTGAAACTCGATACTGAAAAAGTAGATATTAGTACGAGTATCTTCTCTCAGTAAAGTAAGTAATCATACAGTTCAAGCAAGGTCAAGTGTTTTTGCACCGTTTTTTATGACCATGAGAAAAAGAGAGAGAGGATGCCAACAATGCAATCATCACTTTATTAAGTCGGTAAATAATAACAAAAACTTTCATGGAGTGAGCTTCCGTCCTAAAATCTTCGTATCTCTTTTGATCAGACAAAATCTAGAGCATATCACCAATGGTTTTTGCATGATATGTTAGATACGATGATTTACATCTGTATTAGTATCTTATTTAATCGTGTAATTATTATTTTTTCGCATAATTTATGTACGACAAGGTAGGAAGTAGGCTTATGGGTCTGTTATAAGACGTATTTGAGTGGATTCCTGGTTATGTAATGAGAATGATTCTTGTCACCTCGTTAAATGAGTGGACAATATAATATTTGAAGTATTGCGTTAATTACAACGGTAATAAAAATTTCTTCTTTAGCAAGTAGTTCATTTAGTATCTTTCGGTTTATGTTATGTTTTTAACTCCTTTTAATTTTAGAATGATTGGTGATTTGATGTATTTCTTTAAATTTTATATTATAAGTAGATAATTATTACTGTTGCGGTAATGTGTATTTTTAAGTAAAATAGATTCGTCTTTAAAATATGTTTTATAGGTATTTAGCAAAAGAAGCAGCTTTTTCAATATCATTTTTTTCCTACGGCATATAAGTTTTCAAAATTGTTAGAGAGAATTATTGATGGCGATCGATTTTTTCAATTACATGACAATGTAAATAGTCTGTAGTTCCAGTAGTTGTCAGGCTTTGTAGATAGTTTATGCTCATATTTTCTTCCTCATAGAGAAGTTCTTTTATTAATTTAATATATCTAGTTCTAGGAGGATTTTGTTTACTTTATTATTATGTTTTGCTTCATTTATTTTCTTATAACTTTTCCAAGACTATTTTATGTATAAGTATGTTAAATTTGTATCTGTAGTATGTTTAGAAGTGGTTCTATTATAGCAAGATACATATTTTTGTTTTGATTTTCTATTGCAGTATATATGTAAAACCGAATTGAAATGGCATTTCATAAGCAATGTTATCTTTTAAAATGCGTATATAAACACTCCAGTTAGTTTTTTTATTGAATAAGGAATTATTTTTAATATTAATTGCAATTTGTAAATCATATTTATAGTAATAAGAGAGTGGTTTGATGATAAAGTTGGGCATTACTTAATTTTGAAACATCTAAGACATAATCCTTTTATTACTGGAAAGTCTATTAAATCTGGTAGTTTATTTAAATCATTTCCGTTTGTATGATAGAGTATAATTTTATCGCTTTAAGGTTTAGAGTGATTCAACTTGATTCCCAACAAGGGTCCTTCGCGTCATAATCATATTCCGCAAGATACCGATATCTAAGACTAACAAAGGATTATTTATACTATTTTTTGGAGACTGCATATCTCAGAGGTTATTATATAGCAGAAAATACGATAATACCGTTTTTACTTTCAACCGTTCCATTGATTGCTTCAAAATAATTATTTTCATCTGGTTCATTTTCAGTGTTTAAATCTATTTTTAATTAAAATTGTAGTTTCACCATGTGTTCTGTCTCAGGGTGATTAGTATTATAAATAGAGTATTGTAGAGTTTTTAAAAAATTATGCGTGAAGTGAGTATCATATATTAACATTATATATGTATTGTTATTTATTAAAATGTTTTTAGTTCATGATTGCTTTGATTTTAACTGATAGCCTTTCAGAAAACTATTTTTATTACTCTATTTATTTTATGGTTGCAGTTATAGTTTCCGCATTTAACTTCTTTTATTTTCGTTTGAATTAATTAGTTCGAGGTGAAATGGTCTTCAGTACCTTTAAGGTATAATTTATAGACTATTTTGGTTCCTACGCGGTGGGTCTAAAGTAATAAACATTTTTTAAATATTTTCATTTATCGTAAATTTAATAAAAAATATTGATAGAAGTTGTTTTGTTTCTGTACATTACTAAATGCTATATATGTTGTGATTGCATGATTGTAATTCTGCTTTTAATTCAGTAAGATCAACAGCTGATTGCACATTTTTCAGAACATTAAAATAACTTTGTAAGATTTATTTTCTTTCGAAATATAAAAAAACAGTATTCTTCTTTTCTAATTCTTTGATTAATATGCTAAAAAATCGGAGTTTTATTTCTATATTACTAAGAACTTTTAATATATTATCTATTTTTCCAAGAGGTATTCTAAGCAAAAAATATTTTACAAGTCACTGACGAAAATTGGCATTGTTCTAGGTAAAAATCTTGATATATATTCTGTTTTCATCTTTGAAAATGATGGATTAAATTTAATTGAATTTGAATGTGAGTTTACATTGTAAAATCCACCACAGGCAGATATGTAGCTAGTAAAAATTAAACATTTATAACAGAGACACACTACAATCATCTGTGACTATTTTCCAACCATCTGTTTTCAAACGTGAGAAATTGTAAATCTAACAGTTATTCTGTTCTAAAATCTCACATCTAAACCATGCACTCACCGATAAGTGAGTTAGTTTTCTCCGTAAACTCATAAAACAAAACCTGTTTGTACAAATTTGTAAAAAATTTAACAAATTCATACATGCCCAAAGACAAGGCACAATAATATAAAAATAATATGCATTTAGCTATCACTCCTAATCCATCAACCTGAAACTGTCAAATTATCAATTTTTTGACACAAGAAAGAATGCGATGATTTTAATTCATTACAAGGTAACAATACCTTTTCTACATTAGAATAACATCTATACTTCCCATGCTAAATGTCGACTTTGATTCAGTGAAATTCAGAATCGTTTATTCAAATTCAAGATGTGGATACTTTTAAATATTCAAGAATCTGTATATCATATCAGTCAATCTAATACTATGACAGTTAGATATATACTAAATTCTCAAGAATAAATAACCATTATCTATTTCAATTTCATACAATAAATCTTGATACTCGTAGTCAGAATGAATCTATTGGACAAGTAGATGTGCAGTTATTCAGTTCTTGTAAAGCAATACGCGTAATTTATAGAAAAATCTAGTTCCTGTCGATATTTTCTCATCAAAGTACTCTGCTTGTCTTTGTCTCTTCCTCCAGCATTCCGATTTCATTTACTCCTAATTACAGTATTTATCTCTCCCTCCCTCAGTTGTGTAGCGGATGTCCCCGTATGTCACTGTTTAATATAAAAAACGCTAGTGAGTAAAATTGGAATTTCGATGTTAGTTTTCTTTCAATAATAAAAATTTTAGATGTCATATTTTATATTCGAAAAATAATATTTCATGAGCATTATATCGATTATCATTGAAATGAAAATGAATTTATATTTCACGAAACGGATTTCCAGTCTTCGACTGAAGATATTTAATAATTTTATTTTAAATATGACTTATTATGTTTGTGTAGCGTGTGAAATCAAATAGATATAAAAATCAAATTGGCAAATAAAATAGGCTATCTAAAAGTTTTATTATTAAAAGTAAACTAAAAAAAATCTAATTTTGTGCATGATTGTGGGTCACATTGTCTACAGACATTACAAATGAAAGTGTCGTATAATCAATGCATGTATGTTAAAATATGAATTTTTAAGCATATTCTTTGAGTCTCTTGACACACATTTATCTGAATGTCATTTTTAATTATATATATAAATATATTTAAATTGAAAAATATATATGGGGCTTTCTATACAAACAGAACAAAGCTCCTACCTATTTTCATGAGCATGGGCTCGAAATATTTCATATTGATTCCTTTTTAAGCGCCTTTTAATCTCTCAAGAAATTTAAACATAACGGTTCAAAATGTCAGACCGTAACCATAATAATTCGGTATCTTAAATCAAAAAGCTTGCATATAAATTTGTATTATATTTAATTGTTTTAAAGCTTCAGTTTTTGCATTTGTCATCGTCAATAAGTTAGTAAGGTATGTTGGTAAAATCCAACATAGCCATTCAAGACTATAGCTAAAAGCTCGAAAATGTTGAATTATGACAATTAATTTGATCAACGCCAATGTTGGTTTACGGGTAATTTTGAGATTACAGTTTACACTCATTGGTCACGAATTCATAATTAGATTTTCAAAATTCAATATTCTTTTTATTTAATTTAAATAAATAAATTTCTAAACTTTTAGTTTGTTTTATATTATATTATTATAAATACTTAAAAGTGCACCAAACCTTGAGAGGACATGGATTAATTATTGAAAATTTGGTCAGACGTTATTAAGTTAGAAGATTTGACTCAAACCTCTCCCTGATCCTTGTAATCTCTCGTTTTAGGCGTCCAATGATGTAGGAGGAGAAGGCAGCAACAGTTATAATAGATTATAATTAACTACGATACTAATATTAAAAATAATATATTAATGGGCAGTTATTTTTGTGTCTCGCTCCTTTCTAAGGGCCTGGAATTTCTCCCAGTTTTCGTCAACCATGATTCATGACAAAGCCGTTTGCTATCTTGTAGCTATACGTTCCACAATAGAAAAATGGCCCTTGTAAATGTATTAGCATTTCTTAATTTATGACTTTTATTATGAATGAATTATCCCATATCAGAGTTTAAATATATATCTTAATCTATTTTTATTTTATGCTGTGAATTTGTTACACATATTAGGTATCTTTTAAATTTTTTTAATTTTCGAAGGCATCAATTAGTAACTTCTAAGGCAAATTCCATATTAAATTCTACCTATGAATTGTAAACCTCATTTACACAGATACATTTGACTACACAATTTATTTTCTATGTTTTCTAAATGATGACAAATCATATCTTTTAGAACATAAAATGTATCAGTTACATTTTTTACCAATTCGGTTGAAAAAATTCATGCCTAACAAACAGAACAGAATCCCATTTCAATAGTTAAATAAACTGGTTATATTTGAGTAGAGCAACATTTCTGTTGTATTCGATATTGATGAACTGAGACTGACTTCTAAAACTCAAAGCAGTATCATAATATTTATTTGAGACCTACAAATTATTCACAATTCAATAATATCAACTATAAAATAAAGCTTGCTCTGTCCGAATATATGAATTATTGTATTTTATTTTTAAATCGTATATTAATTTAAATCAATTTATTTGATTGTTGAAAGTGATTGTTTCATAAGACATAGATTTTTTCAATGCCGACGTGCCTGGAACATTTTACGTTTTCTGAAACATGTATTGATGGCAGTAGTGATATTGTACAATAAAAAGAAGTTTTAACAATTAATTATGATAATTTCAGACTTATCAAGCAACATCAGGATTCACGATACCAATATCTCAGTATCAATCACAGAGTTCACCAACGACGGTGCCGAGCACTAATTCCACATATATGACAAGTGGATATCAAAATTCTTCGTCTTTTCAACCTACAGCACAGTCTTATCAAGCTCCACATACTACGTTTACATCAGCAATAAGTCAAGCCTCGAGCGTGTATTCAAATACAGTACAATCGGTAAAGTCATGCATTAAAATTTATATTTTGAATGAATCTTTATATTGTCTGTTGATGTAGATTTGTTCTAAGTAATAGCAAACATTATATTTCGGCATGATCTTATAAATCGATCATGACTAATTTATAAATTTATTATTATAGTTTAAAGCAATTTTTCTAATATTTTTTTAAGTATTCACCATTTTAACCTTATATCTCATACCTTCAACTATTCAAACACGCATATCTTACTCCCTTTACATTAAACTCATTTTTCTTTGCACACTGAATATTTGAGATTTTATTATATCACCTTCTAAATGATTACTTATTCTACTGCTTTGAAATATAAATACTACTGTAAATATTTGAAGGATCACAGTCATATCCAGACAACGCCTGTACACCCAGTACGTTGACAACCTATCGTGTGAACGAACCATCATAAATTATTTGAAATTCTAAATATTATTGCATTCATGTCCTTTTACCCCTTCCATTCCTGTAAAAGTTACTAAGTTTGTAAATTGTATCTCATTTGAAACGTCATTGAGTTTGAAACGTCATGTTTCCTTCGAACAATATTAATAAAAAAAAATTTTAAGAGTATTAGAAATTTATTATAAAAACTACAATTAAAAAACAATTTTCCGAATATTTTATCTACTAAAAAATTATTTTATAATAGAAACATTTAAGATATCTATGGAATAACACATTTTATACAAACTAACTAAAAAGGCATTCAAGTTAATATCTGGATTATGCCCTTATTTATTTTTCTGATATATTGTAAGTTTCAAGCGATTATTAACAATAGTATTCGATATGTTCACTAACATTACTAATATATTGATTCTTATTGTTTCGTAATAAAATTGTAGAAGTATGTGTACAACTATAGGAACAATTTTCGTTTTCACACACATGACTTGATGAAGTTTCGTTAGTTAGAAAAATTTAAATTTGAAGTTTCTTCAACAAAAGAATAATTTATATACGAAGGTAAAACCATTCCAATGATTTTATAATTTCTAAACTAAAATATGGAAAGGGATTAGTCCTGATGTGGAGTGCATTTTGTGGGTAAAACGCGGTGATATTTTCAAAATTGACGGTACTTTGATAAGCAAAAGTTTAAAAATATTGTTGAAAAATATGGATTGCCATCTTCGTTAAAATTAGTATTTTAATAGGATAATCATCCGAAACATCCCTTAATATTATGTCAAAAATATTTAATAGTTAGAAAATATTAAAATTTATAGAAATATTACCAAATAATCAGACTAAAATTTCATTGAACAGCTACAGGAATAGCAGACTTTGCAATCTTTTCATAATATTAGTTATCCAGATAGACTAATTATTTTTAATTATTAGATATTTACTTGATTTCAAATGATATCCTTTTTCATACGTGTATTTTTTTCTAATTTTTGACACGAAACTCATGTGTCTTAAATATTTTTAACCCATTAAGAACCATGCCAAACCTGGATAAGATGGCGCTAAACTAACTATGTCAATAATAGGAAAATCGAAAAAAATATCCGTGTTTTTTATTTTGCCATTTGCAATTATTTATATAAAATTATTTAAACAAATTTCGAAAAAGTTGATAATTTTTAAAAACTGATGAGAAAAAATATGGAAACAATGTATCCGAAATAAACCGATTAGAATCGGAATAAAGGTATGGGTACTTTGTTCCTTAGATGGTTACGTATATTATCTTGATATTTACACAGGAAAATCAGAAATTGATGCACGAGATCCCTTAATTTATGTAGGATCGAATGTTGTCATAAAGTTACTTTCGCCTTTATTAGAAGTTACTGAATATGATGGTCTTGGTAAATACGATGTCTATTTTGATAATTTTTTTACCAGCCCGAATCTCATGATTCATTTACAAAAAAGTAGAATTATTAGCGACTGAAACCGTCAAACAAAACCGTGTCAAGCAAAAAGTTGAGAGGAGGACAACTATTGTTTTGCATGATAAAAATTCAAAACTAAATTATATTACCGTTATGGATACAAAACCCGTATCGATTTTTTAAATAAAATATGGTGATAAACCGAAAGTTGAAGTGCAGAGGTGGCACGAGTCAGCTAAGCAGTCGATTCTCTTTCCTCGAGAATTTTCTAAGTATAATCAAAACATAAGCGGGGTTGATCTGCATGATGAACATTGCAATACATTGACGCCTTCAGTAAGAAATAAGAAATGTCCGTGGTTTCTCTTTTTAAGACTTCTTCAAGCAGCATTAATTAATTCCATTATAATTCATAATAAACTCCACCCATACTTGCCAAAGGGGTCTAAAGACATTATGGAAGAAGTTTACGAATATTATCTTCTTAATTTTTCGAGTACACATCTTGCCAGATGAAAAAGGTTAACTGATTCTTCATTACATAGACACAAAATAAAATAAGGTAGGTACGTAAGATGTGCAGTCTCGCCATGTACGACAAAAACTCAGTTGTATTGTGAGAAATATTCTATATCCGCATGCAGAAATCACAGGGATGAATACGTAAACGAGCTTACCTAAAAATTAAATTGTGTCACAAAGGATCAATGTTTTATAGTGATTTTATATAGACAAATTGAAGTCTGACAAAAAAATGTTCTACATATTGCTATTAAATTGTTTTCCTATAAATTCGAATGCCACTATCAGTTTTCAAAAATTATTATTCTGTGGGTAATTTGTTTAAATAATTTTTTACAAACAATTGCAAATGGCAAAAGAAAAAATACGGGTATTTTGTCCAATTTTGCTATAATTGGCATAGCAAGTTTGGGCCTTAATGGGTTAATAATTAGTTTTAGCTGCCCAAGACTTTTTCCCCATAGGTCTTCGGAATCAAAATATTCAACACCCAATTTTCCAGAAATATGATATTTTTATCATTAATTTACTAATGAGTATATGTTATCATCCAATACTTTCACATGGGCCGACAACTAATTCTACTTGTTTACACATTAAACTGTCATATTGTAGTAGCAAAAAGTGTATGTTTGTTTCATGCAGTTAAATTCATAAAAATAATTTAGTTAATTTTATCGTTTAAAGATATTAGAGTTTTTGTATACTTTGATAACAATATTACGAAAAATGTATTTTTGAAGGCCATATTCAATATTAAATTGATAATATTTTATTATAGTGAATATGAATCGACAAAAAATGTATGTAACATAACTCCAATGTGAATCAAATATGATAAACACAACAGAATATGCGATTGTATCTGGTAAGAAAAATTGAACAGATGAAATACGCTAACTACACCGAGAACTATTCAACAATTTATAAAGATTCTTCTCACTAAAAAACCGAATATATCGAGAATGGATACTATATTAAACTTATTCACAACTATTATAAACAGCATAGCAGAATGAAAAAAATCAGTAAAGATTGTAGAATAATATTATCTGTAAAGGTAACGGGTTAAATCAAGGTACTTGATAGTCAAAGGATTTTTTATTTGGAAAGATAGTGATGTAATGATCATGTTACAAACTCTTTTTAATGGCAATAATCTAATAAAATAATTAATAGAATCCTTTAATAATTAATAGAAATAATCTTAACATTAGAAACTTTATTATTATATTTATAAAAAGAAGCCCGAGAACTTGTTATAATTGCTTAAAAAAAATTCAAGTAACTATACACTATAGGTGGGTTTTTTATGAAAAATTGCCCTGAATTGTTTATAATAATGAAATTGACATATTAAAAGACATTTTCAATTTAATTCTCAGATTCCTAAAGGTAGCCCTAAGGTCTCAAACAAAAAGATGCGTTTTCTCAATTTTTGCTTATGGATTAAATTGAAAGTAAATAAATCTAAAAATATTGTTTATAGAATAAGCGAATTGCGCATGTGTAACATAATAAAAGCGGTATGGTATCACAAATTCAATGCCACTAACCATGTCAATACAATGATTACCTTAATTCTTATCATTTATGATTTATGGTTTTTACATATCTACAATTCACAATAAGAGATTATGGTTTTTAATCCAGATGCTAATGAACATGTTTTGAGTAATTTTCCTCAATAAGACAATTTTCTTATGAATCTATATGGTATAGAATTGGCACAAGTTGTGAAAGATGTACGTTTCTGGAACGTCTTTTACGCTATCTAATTGTAAACTACAGTTGACGCAGATGATATACGTACATATCATATGTATGTTCTATTCTACGATTTTGATTTGGGAATTTGTTTCTTGTTATGAAGTATTTATTTTTTTTGGTACGCATAGCATCTGCTTAATATACTTAGTTAAAATGTTAAATGACGATAGTATACTTCAATTGAAATATATTAAAACTCAAAAATATCATCATTATTTTGGTAAAATCACATCATATTAACAAAGAAACTTATTAATGTTACGTAGATTATAATTCTATCACATTTGGATTCAGTAGGATTTAAAAACACATTTATAATTATCCTTCTTGATTGAGGACTTTAAGTTGTTGCTGTCATGTAGCTGCTGGAGTAAATTACGTAATTTTTGCAAGACATAAAATAAAATTTTCAAATCAGCTACAAGCTGACTAAACTCTATAGTGAAGAAGGATTCGATATGAGAAATGAAAAATACTATGATTTTGAAATTGAAAACAAATTAATTCAGATGAAAAAGAAGTGGGTTCAAGTGAAAAAGAAAGTATAAGAACCTTTACAAGGACAATCCAAACGTGCTAGCAAGAAAGATTATGATAATGATTGACAAGTAATATCAACTTGGTTAATTCATATAAAAATTGCATTTTAGATTAGAGCAGACATTACGAGGCGTACGTTAACAATACAAACATGTAGTAGTGTCTAGATAAGTAAACAAAATTAAACGAAACTACAATAATCAATCAATCTTCCGAAGATATATGAACTTTTCTTTTCTCTATAAAATGTATTTTTTACATTTTGTAAAAAATACATGACATATTATACATCGTTACATACGAATATTCTAGATATTACATGTCTTTTACAAAATATCTATAAATAAATTGAAACTGTTTGTCTTCTTTCTCTTGTAACATAAGGGATTGATTTATTTCATTGACTGGTATTGGATAGTCTACAATACACTATTAATTTATTATTTCCGCGGCTTGGGGAGCATTACCTCCCGAGCGTGGATTGGGAATTCAGGCATGTGCGCATGGCAATATTAACGCAACAATTATGATACCGTTAAATCTTATTTATTCTACACTAATGCGCGCTGCGGCTATAACAGATGGACCAGATATTCCACACATATAACTTTATACAAAATTAACATTCTTCACGACTTCTACGGTAGTGTTAACGTACGCAGGTCAGGGAATTTACTATATAATGGGATAAAGTACGTATTAAAACCGTTAGTGAGATTAACCGATACACAAAATTCAGCGACTGCTTAATGCTTTACTGGTGACTTTGATTTATTTACATAACAAATTTACTTTAAAAAATGTATAAACTCACTGAGTTTCTAGAATTACTTTTGCAGAGACGAATGTCATTTTGTCTCAATTATTAACAGACTTAATAGTAGAGCACCAGCATTCACGGCTGAATGCATTGCCATTGATGATGCTGTCAAAATATTTTTAAAAGATATGGACCATAATATTATTATGATCATATAATCATAATCATATAAATATAATCGAGATATATATAATCAGTGCACTGATTATCTGACTTTCAAACGACGCCTTATACATTTTTAAAGTGATTCATAAATTAGTTTTGATTTGACAGCCATTTGCATTAAACATGCTTGGAATTTTTCAATATAATAAAAAAAGTATAATATTGATCTGTAATTGATCAGTACTGTTTCAAAGTCTAATCCTACGCCTACTGAGGTGTTGCAAATAAACGTTAACACGGCTTAGAAACATATTTGAAAGAAAAAGAAAATTAGTTACCGCAAATAGCCCCCCCCCCACCCAGCAATTTAGGTACCCTAATTAATGCAGAAGCTTTCAAAGTGGATTTTAACCTCATGGTCATTTTTCCAATGATTGACGAATAACTCAGTGACTTTATATCTGGTTCGTACAGCTAGAAATATTTAGAGGTACTTAGGTTGATGAGATTTATTCAAACAAAAATTTCGATGCTATAGTTGTTATGCTAATTTTAGTGCACAGAAATATTTCTTGCAGTAAGCTCAAGAGAAGAGTAACTTATATAATGAAGCAATTAATCAAGATGATTTAAAAAGATATGGATGTAGATAAAGGTGGTCAAGAAGTTCATAAAAATTGAAAGGTTGACATAGGTTATATCAGACAATACTATGTTTAATCTGTTAAGCCATGCTTTGTAACACGCTCACATAACAAAGATTTTATCGTTACGTTTCTATTATATCTCACGGACTTTACAGCAGAAGTCCGTTTTGTGTCGCGTTGAGGGCTGTATGTGCCAATCGTGCCAAGATAAATATTGCATTCTCAATAATTATGAGTTTACCCGTAGTCGAGCTGTTATAATAGGAGGTAAGTTATTCTGATGGGAGATGAAAGGCAAAAATATGACAATTCAGAAAAATTGCCTCAACCAAATAATTTCGGAGAAATATCGGTGAGTGGTAGTCAAAATGAGATGCAGTTAATAAGAATCAACAAAGACAACGAGTTATATCAGGAATTAGAGATTTGACGAGTAGGAGACAGATCCCGTCACCTTCAACTAGACACATACGTTGATTGAGCATAATTGATTCCGCACACGTTCACTATCTTCTTTTCTAAGAGAAGCGAACCCGCTATTGAACTTCTAAACTTTATTAGAACAAAATTAAGAAAGTAAAACAAATGACGAAAAATATTGAAATAAAATGTCTGAATAGTACGAGTAGTAGTGAGGCATGACTGTCTTCGAAGTAAATACGTGAAAATTCTATAGTTAGAAAAGTAGAGGGCAATTTTCTGATAAACAGCTATATACTTCCGGTGACAGAATTTAGACAGTTGTCTTTTAGCGATTTTGTACCTTCACAAAAAATACACAAGCTCATAATTTAATTGTTCCTAAATTGATTGAACAGATAAAATTGTCTTTTAACGAAAAATTATGTAAATGTAGGTTGATATTAACAGCTAAAAGAAACGAATATAAATGTAGAGGTGAAGAAGAATAAATTTTAATACCAGATCCAAATTACTTGTGAGATAAATAGAGAGAAGATTTCACAGACCACCGATTTAAAATTTGTTAGAAATTAAATTTGACTATGTTTAGAAAACAAATTATTATAACTTCAACTGCAAAATAATCCCTACAAGAATCATATTAATGAACTTGAATAAATTAAAAACATTAAAGCTGTCTTAAGAAAATGGACTTTGTGCGGACTTCGTCGTATATTCTATTCTTGTATATGTTGTTTTCCTATAACGCTTGAGACTACCCTGTTCCAATTAGTTTATATGTTATTGCTTCTACGGTAGAGGCATATTCTATAGATAACCTATAGATAAGGCTATGACTCCAGTCTTAGAAACTATAGTTTAGAATAAATTCCGAATGATTGTACGAAATGTCATGTTAATTTTAGAATATATCGATGTTGGGTAGAATAAATCATAGTTGCTCACTAAGGAATTGCACTCCGGACCCCGCATAGGAGAACATCATTCTATCTATTAAGCCACTGCGGTTCTCATTATTGAAGGTCATTTGAGTACAAAAACTGTTATATTCCATACATTTTAAATTAATTAGTAAAGTTTTTTAATCAATAATTTTTCGAAATCACTCACATTACTTTAACATAATATTCATAGTAACATAAGTTAATATATTTCTAATAAACAATAGTAAATAAGATATTTTATTTTTAGGTATATTCGAATACGTATCCTAATTATGTTTCTCAAAATCAACAAGGGTCTCAGGATAACAAAGTTGTAGCAAACAAAGATATTTCATTTGAAACAACCAGTACGACTAGCAATACATCTTTAGCTACAACTACTACGTGCAATTTAAGCTTATCATCAACTTCGGTTAATACGTCTCAAACTAAAACAACAAATACAAATGGTAAATTTCTTTTGCAATCTTTTTTAAAATCTTCAGACAACTTTTAGATATTTAAATTAATTACAAATTAAATATATTGTATCCACATTTGAAAAAAACTTCTGTACTAAAAAATGTTTTCAACGCACTTTTACAAAAATCTGATTGAAGTTACTGTACTAATCAATTTTTTTATACCCACTCAAAGAAAAGTTCGAATAAAAGATCTCACACTACTCATTGTTCTTCTCTTGTCATCTCTCCTGAGATGACTTAGGATCTTGTTCTTAGGCATAGATGCGTTCGCCCTTTGTTCTCAGTCGGCTTTTTGAATAGATGGAGGGTAATATACGAAGTACGAGAAGATAGTGGAGTCTGGATCCAAGAAAACCCTTCATTTATTTTTTACTTTAATTATGTTTTATGCATCCTTGACTAATCCCTTCAGAATTTTCCTCATTAATACAAGATACTTCGCTTCTATGGATTTAAAAATATATATTCAGAAGGAGGTTGGAGTACAATATTCTCAACTACCGTTTAAAAGACGTCGATAGTGTGATTCAAATCAATATCACACATAGATTCGTCTGTAGGTTCTGACAAATTGGTCATCTTCCTATCACTAATTTTGTATTTTCTACTATAAGTGCTACTGTTATTGTGTATTGCTTTCAAACTGATCACCCGCATCTTCTATGAAATCGTGCATAACTGTCTTATTCTGTGCTTCAATTCAAGTATCAGCTGAAAGTTGGAGTTGTTCAAGATTCTTTTCACCAACAATAACATCTCTGTCAGATACATACCAATTCGCAAACTTTCTAGACTTGGCAGGAAGATGACTATGTTCTGGATTTTCCGCCAAGATTTGAATCTCAAACAATCCTTTTTGTTTATTTAGGCATTAAGAGGTAATGCGCAGTGTCTCGATCAAAGTCACCAGTAAATTGTTGAACGCTTCTTTAAGTAATGTTAGATAGCAGCATTTTCTCTTCATCTTTTTCATAAATTTCAAAGGTTAAGTCTGGTAGAAACAAGCACAAAAAGCCGGAACCGGAGGCCATCAAGGTTATTTTTTGGGAGTGTAGTTAGCCAGACACATGAAACTCAACTGTTCAAAGTGCTCTAAGGCTGCCGAAACAAAAAACAAGAAGGACAGCGAGTATAAGAGGTCCCTACCGCTCCGCCCCAAGACGTTGGGATCTTCGAAACAGATGAAGCCATGAGAGTAGCGCATGCAGCGTCTGGTATACAAGTCCGATTCATACTTGCTCCGAATGGTTCAGACTTCAAGTCAGCACAAGACGATCGAGGTATTGTAGTCAACACTTCAGTCGAGAGGTATCCCAAGTAGTGGCTAAATATTTACGTTGGTCCTTTCATGTTTAGAGTCCTTTATGTCACTATGTGCCCGTCCTAGGCAACGTAAAATTGTCATTCCAAGTAGGAGGAGTGGAGCATGCAGTTGATGTCTTAATTTTGAACGATGCAGACACGAAGTGCATTATAGACGGTGACTTCATTTATGCCTTTTTAGCAAACCTCGACGTAAAGATGAACACATTCAGAGTCGAGAGCAGCAGTGAATTAATACCACTTATACTCTCTTCACTGCAGACAGATGAACTGTCCTCTCTTGCATCGCTCGGAATCGAGGAGATCATCGAAGGTGTACGTTAAGAGATCAAACGACCTACCACATCAAACATGTTTTGGCAGGTTCCTCTTATGGAGAGAATCATTCCCATTATAACGTTCACTGTACCAGTCCTGGGCCTATTTAAGTCCCTTTCAATGCCCTTTTGGGATACCAGTAACATTCTACATGTTGTGGACAGAATCATAACCTCGAAGATAGAGCCGTATGCTTTTATTTATCTCAACGCTCTAATTATCGATACAGAAACCGTTTAAGTTTATTTTCGATCGGATGAAGGAAGTTAAACTAAAGATAAACATCAGAAAGTTCAGAATTTGCATGACAGAAATCCACTGACTCGGCGTGTTATTGAATCGCAACAGATTCGTCCCGATCCAGAAAGAGTTCAACCTATCCTCGAGTATCATGCATCCTAAAAACGGAAACAACCGAACAGGTTTCTCGAGGATTAAGCCACCATTAGTGCATCCCTCACGGCTCTCACTCGGAAGAACGTATACGAGTGAGGCGATGTGCAACGATCCGCTTTCGAGTGAACCAAGGCGCTATTTATCATTGAATACGATGCCAGTGACGTAGGCTTAGGTCAATGGTGAACCTGTATGGGAAGGCTGGACGATTTTGGGGCAGCTGCATTCGAAAGCTCGAAAATAGCTTAGGTGTGACAAAAGAAATATTACATCGAAGTTTAATTATGTCAACGTATAAATATACATCGCTACATAAATTTCAGCATTGGTGATAAAGTATGGGACAGGATCTGCAGAACCGCTTACCATAATAGCTCGCTTGGGTATCGACACGTACATCCTCCAAAACGAGGGAGAGATAGACATCGGGAAGTTCATCGTATACGACCTGAAATCTTGCTTTAACGACGACCAATTCCTTGAGGAAGAGCAGCCTGAAAAAATCCGCGAGCAGAGTAGGAAAAGGAAAACAATGCCAAAGGAGAAAACCGACCAATACGGTGAAGAGAGAAATGTTAAGGAGGACAACCGGGTGCCGAATATAGAAATAAGCGTACTAACGGCCATGACATTCAAGATGAAAAGAGGGCCACGTAGTCCCACTGAAATGGAAAATGGCTCCGCTAGGTTCTTCGAACATTCCGTCTCGACGCGTGCGTCCCAAAGGTGTCCACCGTCAGGATAATTAATACCTTCTACCAGATGTTTAACAACCTGCTTGCATGTTTACGCTAATACTCTTTAACTCTATATCCGTTTCACTTCTGCTTTATTTTTATCTCTTGCATAATATTCTTTATTTTCCCTGTGGTTGTTAGTGTTTTCGTGCCCCTAAGTTCACTAACTGCGACTAGCGCCCGTATCAAGCGACACTGCGACGGAGAAAACTCGTCATAGGGTTGTCATTGCGTTCCGGAGCAAAATCTGTAAGTACCGTGAGGATTCACTCTCTCTCTCTCTCTTTTTCTCGATATGCTTGCTTTCTCTCTCTTATGCGCATGATTTTCTTTGTACTATTTTTTTTTTCTTAGTAAACTTCCCGTCTGTTTAATCCTTACTATCATTTATTTCTCCTCTCATCTAATCAACCTTGCTAAATTCCTTCCTCTCGTATATTTTCGTATCTTGCCTTTCAATTGTATCTCCGTACTGAAGTATTTTTTACCGCACGCTGTTTTTTGCGGGTCCAAGGTCGAGAGCGCCCTATAACCGGCAAATTTGTGCGATCGAACCAGGTTTCGCTATAGACTATGCAAAGCCTGTACCACGCTAACGTATCTCCCTTCATTAATTCTCTCCGTATTGTTTTATATACACAGAAAATAACTTGGCTGAATAAAAATACCATTATAATTTAATATTTCAAATTTAACGCAGTAATAAAAAAATTGCCCATTGGTAATTAGGAATCCAGTAACACATTATAACAATTCGTATATTTATATGTTGAAAGCAATATAAAATAGAAAAACATTGTGAAGGAATTGAATATCGATCTGAGAGTACTCCAAAATAATTCGAAACCGCCTTGCTTGTGACAATAATAATCTAACGATTTTCTTTATAACAGGTTGGGTTACATATTCCCTCACACACTAAAGAGTAATAGTGACACAGACATCCCGGATAGCTTTTTGAAGTTTAATTATCCACAAGTTTTGTGAATAGTAATTATTAAATAGGTGTACAAAGGTTTTTTCAATGCCATCAGAAATTTGCAGGAGAAATCAAAGGCGAATGCTGCAATGAATTTAGTGAAAAATCCTTTTTGCACTAGACAGGGACAGTATTTTTCTTCATAAAAATTGAAAATGAGCGATAATATGATTTTGAGATTAAAATAAGGGATATAATTATTGTAAAAGTTATTAAATATCATTCATTAAGAATTTGATATAATAAATTATTGATACATAATATATAATAACCACTAACCCTATACATAGCTTCTAAAATAAAATATCTTATTATTTTTAGTTATGCCGAAAACTAATATCAGTGGCTTGACTCCCAGCAGTAATAGTAGCTCAAGTAGTATTTCTGGATCAGGAGCTAGTGGAAGTGTTGCTCCTATCCTAAGTCATCAATATATAATGGGGCAAAGTGTACCTTATGCCACTTTTCAGCAACCGCACGTGTACAGTTACGAAGATTTACAATTAATACAACAACGAATGCCTCATATGGTTAGTATTTAATTTGAATTTATAGTTAAGAAGAATTATAAATTTACTAAGTTGAGAGTCCAGTTTAAAATTATTAGAAAATTCATGGATATGTTAGTTCCCTTTTTTCCATTTCGTTTGATTCTTTTATTTCAACTATATAATATATTTCTGTAATCTAATATTATAAACTGTTCATATTAGTCTTACAATATAAACCATTGTAAATAAAAATCTTTATATTCATGATACTCATACTAAATATTTTCTGTAGTTATTAAATATAATCATGAATTATTTCCAAGTATTAATTATTATATGGGATCTCTGATCATTATTAACAGTCCTTGATTATATTTATAAAACAGAAATAACAGTTATTGTCTTTGTCCTCGCATATGAAGTATTCTGACGTTATTTCTCAAAATCTCCGATTGCTCGATTTTTATGTAAATTTCAAAAATTCGTATTTTGTCGAATTTTTAATACTGTTTAACCTGGCTAATGGTCTTTTCCTTCTCATTAAAAATCCTTTAATTTGCCGACCGTGCGTCCCATTTTATGCATTACGACCGGACATATGTCAATTTGAAATTGGCAATTATTCAAAAATAGTAAGATATGTAATTTCGACAATTTCAAACTTCGTTATTAATTCGAATATTTATAAAAATAATCGGAGCATATCAAAATTAGATCATGCCAAATATAAAGATAATCAGGAAAAGAATCAAAGTACAAAGCGACAATTTAGATGGTGTTTTTACTCGTTTTTAGCTAACAGGAGATTTGTTAAAATTGAAAAAGAAAATAAGTTTTTTAAATTACATTTGAAATGTTAAAGTTATAAAAAACAACCGATTTCAATCTTATCTAGTTCCGAACTATATGCCACAAACCACATCTAAAAATACTAAAAATTCGCGAAGTTATGAAATGACGACCTTCGAAATGTAGTTCACTTTAAATGAAAATTAGTAATGGGTAATTTTAGGTTATGGAACGTTTTGCTAATAAAAATAATTTGTAGACTAATCGCCTGACATAATGCACGCCAAAAAAAAAATGGCTAATTCCAGACAAACATGATCAGCCAAACAGGGGTAGATAAACGATTTTTATAAAACTTGGTATAAATATTGCCTATATAGTAGTGAACTTCTGTACAAATTTTTAGATCATTATTACTGCCGGATTAAAAGTTATGAACAATATAAAAATTTTATTATACATTTTTCAAAAATGTATATCTCTGTAACCATAAGAGTTATAGAAACAAACTTTTATTTAAAAATACATGTAAAAATATAAACTTTTAAATTAATAAATTAAAAGTCATTGTTAATAATTTTTCGAAAAATGATTAACTTTTGTTTTAAATGAAAGACTGTATCTCAAAAAGTATTGCTGTTATTTTCGAAATTCTTTTTTTTCGTGAATTCCTTGACTTTTTATCTATAATAAACAGCAATAAAATTCATAGAGCGAATAGTAGTAATGGTTCAGGGAGTAATTATAATGACATCCTGAGTCATTACCGATGTATATATATATATGCATTTTAAAGAAAATCTGAGATTTCTAAAAGAGTTTTTTTGATATATACTATCATAGAAGAAAGCATCTCCCTGTTAAAAAATTATTGAAATGGTCCATATATCTATATATAAATTACAGATCGAGCTAAGCTAGAATCTTTTGACGGTTGTTGAAGCGAGACACTGATGCCTTTTCAAATACTGTACTAGATGTAGCCTGGCATGATTAGTCTCAGATTTAACATTCACATGTAAAATCGATTTCAATTCTGTATAAGAAAGTTGCTACATTATAATAGTTCACTCTATAACAATTAATAGTGTTAATAAGTTCTCGTGATATATGTTTAGACTAAAAACGAAGATTTTGTTTTACCAAGATCCATTTTATGTACGTGTCATTATGAATTTCTTTTTACACTTTTCAAGTAAGTAAATATATTGGTATTCATTACCTGCATTTTTTGCCGTTTAGTCAGCTTGTTCATTATCTGAAGTTTCGTGACGACTAAGAATTTAGTAAATATTCATATTTACTGACTCATTTTTTGTGTGTCAGAGATACCTTTTTTTTTAATTCTATAATTTTTCAAGATATCTAGGATACTTAGAAAATAGATATAGTATGATTGGTATTGAAAATTATAATAGCTAAAGTGTCGATGAGCGCTATGCATTCGGCGTAAGTGTGTGGGGGTTTTTAAGTGAAATATTTAATATTGTGCAGATCCACACCACGATTCCTACATAATCCTTATTATATGATAAGGAATATTAATAATAAGGAATAACCTATATATTCTTTGTTTTCCTTTTTACTCCCATTCATATAAATTTCTATCCTATTCTCATCTTTAGCAATTTCATATAATTTAGCAATCCAATCATTAAAAGCAATGACAGTCCCAGAAGTACAATTAAAGCACAACAAATTTAGAAAAAATATCTTTATTTCTCTTCATAGTCTTCTTTTAGCTTGGTGTATTTTTTCCAACAGTGCTCAAATCTTCGTTATGTTTATGGTGAGAATGGTCGAACTCCTTAAATCGCCATCAACAGCAGCCTCCACCTCTTCATCGTAGTTCATCGTGCTTTGTTTTCAAGTTTATATTATGAAATACCCAAATCGGTTAATAGAGTACATGAGAAAGCAATTCGAAGTTCAATTCTTTGGATTTGGTCATCGTAATAACGGATACGTGAATTAGTGCACAGTATTGATGAAAAGAAATGGCTTTTTTCTTTAAACGGATCGTTTTCATGATTTTATGATTTAAATGCTCCAATAAATGTTATATTACTTGCCATTGATCGTTTCTTTTTACGAAAGACTATCAATAAAAATTATCCTATGTGCATTCCGAAAAACTGACACCGTGACCTTGCCTGTAAATGCAACTGTCTTCGTCTTTTTTAGAACCGGTTCCCCCTCTTTTTATCCATTGTTTTGAATGTTTCTTCATTTTAGTTGTAAAGTGGTGGACCTATGTTTATCCAAAGTTATGAATCGACGTAGACTTTGCTTTATTACTTTGAAACTTCGTCAAACACTCAACTGAAACATCCTTATGACGCTCTTTTTGTTCCATTGTGTGTAATCGCAGTACACATCTTGGGCACATCTCTTTCCTGTCTGCTAGCTCGCGCACGTTTAGTCGATGGCACATCTAATATCATTTTGTGGATTTTATCATCATTTCTGACTTTGTGACCTTATTTGGTTGACTACTGCAATATTCATCTTAGCAATTCATATATTCTTGTTTGAATTTTGACATTCAATAGTTTACAGCTGTAAATAATGGAACAGAATTTCCCAAAGTGTAATCTAGCTTCGCTTTGATATCAATTGGAATAAGGCCTTTCAAATGAAAGTATTGTATTACATAACAATGCCCAATTTTTGAATTTTTACGAATTCATTAGAATCCTTCACTATTCATGGTTGCCAAACAAATACTGAATAACATAGATTCGTGAAAATTGAATTTCGACCTTTAATAAGATTCGTATTTTGTATCATAGTCATTCTTTTCAAACAATAATCACCATGTATACGTCAGGGTTGCTACTTTCAGAACCATCCTTGTGTTATTATTTCAGTTCTTGTTCTTTCTTTTATTAAATGGTATACTAGTTGTAAGTATACTGAAATATGAGGATATATACGTTAAACATTAATTTTATAGAATATAGGGAAATTCTTTTTCAGTATGGTTTTACATATTTAAAATAAAATGTTTCGTTTTCTGTTAAATTTCGAAAAAACTCATTCATAGAATTTATTAACATTATAACATACAAGAATACTTTCATTATTAACAATCTTGGCTAAATATTTAAAACTAATCAACATCGTTTTTTATTTGATTTTCAATATTTGGATTCAAGTAGTAAGATTTTTATAGAAGTAGATTTTTGATAGTCATATAATTAAATTACGAAGATGGAGTAATAAGTATCCATGTTTGTGGTGTTGGCCAGAATAATAGCCATTACGATCGTGCACTGCCATCTATCAAGCGATGCTGTACTATATTTCAAATAATCTCACTGGAACAGTGTTTTATTTGAATAATTAGAATTAGTAAATATGGATTTATAAGGAGTAAGTTGTAGATCTAAGGTTGGGAAATAATTGTCTACAGTATTTATTATTTTATGTACCGAGTTATTGTTTTTAGAATATAATGGCATTTTGTCGGAAAATGAGAAGTTGCGGTATTAAGCATATTTTTTCATGTGAGAAATATATATTACAAACCCTGAGGATTTCTTAAGCTACTATTTAGATAAGTCTTTCGCCTCATGAATCAAATAGATAGTTTCACATTAACTTCATCTGGTTTGATCGTAAAGTATACATAGGGTTTTGCAAGTATTAGA
The DNA here is from genome assembly GCA_030064505.1 of Chouioia cunea. NCBI lineage: Eukaryota > Metazoa > Arthropoda > Insecta > Hymenoptera > Eulophidae > Chouioia > Chouioia cunea. The sequence continues at coordinate 13,110,642 of JAOPFQ010000004.1, forward strand.
AATTAAAGATGGATGATATACAATAATAACTAAATATTTTATAAAAATTTTAAAAACGTTTTATATGTTATTACAGCCTACTACTGGGTATTATGATGCTACATTAGGTTATCAAACAACAGGACCTGTTACGAGTCTTGGTAGCAGTAGAACTGATACTCTTTCTGGAGTACAGAGTGTTCCGGGTGTTCAAACTGTTCAAGCACAATATACAAGTATGAATGATGCTAGATTTGCTAGAACTGATAGTAATGCATCACCAGTACCTTCTACCATTTCACAACAGGTAAGTATTCATATAAGTAAAGTATAAATGTCACTAAAATTGTACACATAATATACTAATTATATTAATAATATGCTATACTAAGCAAAAACTACATATTGAACTATTAATGAAAACCATTTTTCTTAGTAGACATGACATTTTACACGTTCATAAATTTATATATACATTTATTAATTCAATAATGTATAATGTTGACCAGTTATGATATTACATACAAGATACAACGAGCATTAAAGTTAATATTTTAATACTATTTGGACAGTAAATATGCTTTATTAAATGTATATATTTCAGACTATATGTTTATATTATATTTCAGTGTAGGATGCGTTCATTAAACTTAATGATATTAGATGTTAATACGCAAATTACTTAAATATAACATGTATGAGTAAATTATAATGTATTTTATCTCAACCAGGGAGCATATAAACAAAATTTGAAAAAAATCATACTAATTAATAAAATATTCGTAGTAAAATTAACCTTATATGATAGATTACTATTTATTGTTCATTAATCTAGGTGTGAATAAAGTTAAAGATGGGCATAATCAAAATTGTAATTAAAAATATAAAAGAATTCAGAAATTTAAAACAACTGATTTAATAACACACACAGACAAATTTCTCACCTAGAAACGGGACCTTTTATGCAAGAAGGATTTTGGTGTGCTCAATCCGAATCCGACCTCAGAATTAACCCTATAGATCAGGTTTTCGAGATATCCTACCTACAAGTGCAAAAAATACGCTTTTTTTCTATTTTCATGGTTATGTACCATTGCGAATAAATTTATTTTTCTAAAAACCGAGAGCGCCTTCTTGAAGCAACACTCTTACCTTCAAAACCGTGTCCCCAAATTTTAAATATCATTCTTTTTCAGTGAGATATCGATAATTGAAATGAGTTTTTTTTTTTTCAATTGCAATACTGCATTTGAATGTATCCAATTTTTCAAATGAAATAATATACAATATCTATGTTTTTTTAAGTTGTATCATCCAAAATAAAGGTGAAACTACTCTAGAATCTCAAATTTTCGTAACCTAAAAATGCGAATAAGGACTAAACTGGATGTTGACAAAAATTTCTGATTTGAATGAATTTGAACTAAAAAAGAAGAGAAAATTTCCTTCAAATCAGATCAAATATCAAATGTTTGAACGGTCTGCCATATTGGAACAGCGACGCCAAAAATTTTTGGGTAGCAGATTAAGGTAACGATCGAATTCACGTACTCATTGCGTGACTGAAAGGGATAGTGAATTTGGGATTCAGGGGTCTGGGAATATACACTCGCCGGTTACAGGGTTCAGGGGCTAAGGAATTTCTTCATATTCTCATATACGTAGATATTTGTCTCTTCAAACATTTTTCTCAAGATCCAGTTTAGTCCTTATTTGCATTTTTAGGTTAGGAAAATTCGAGATTCTAGAATAGTTTCACGTCTAATTTGGATGCTATAACTTAAATAAACCAGAGATATTGTATATCGGTTCATTTGAAAAATTGAATATATTCAAATGCAGTATTGGAATTTGGAAAAGTAACTCATTTTAATCAACTATATCTCACGGAAAAAGAATGATATTTAAAATTTGGGGACGCGGTTTTGAAAGGCAAGAGTGTTGCTTCAAGAAAGTGCTATTCGTTTTTATAAAAAACAAAATTTATTCGCAATGAAACATAACCACGAGTATAGCAAAAAAGCGTGTTTTTTGCATTTTTAGGTTAATCGTACATAGTCACATAGTCAACCATGTGGTTTCACTAAAGGAAAGAACTTATTCTAAATTTCTGCAGTAACATGATTCAAAGATATTTGGCTTCCGTATTTATGTAATTTGTATGAATTGGACGTTATGATGATAACACGATTATACAATTTTCATCAAAGCTCAAATAAAGATTTTTTACAAAAACTAAACCGTGATGAGGAATTGCACATTTATATTCGTTGAGATCTGTATACATTGTCAGTAGAACATTAACTAATACAAGTTATGCTTTATTTCAATGATTTACGTATGAAGTGTAGAAAATATCAACAAATATACTATAAAATGCTATCTAACCAATTGAAATATTGGGGGATGCAATAAAAGAAAATTTGAATATCTGTAGCTCAATAAATACATTATTGTTTGAAGTATTTTGAATATTTAGAGCAAAATTTTTCTTTCATGGAAATGATTATTCGTAGGTAAAACTATCTAATCAAAAAAATTAAGTTAAGATCTTAAATTTACTGATATATAAATCTGAATTACCCAGGACCATTTTCAGGTAGAATCCACATCTTTGCACGCTCATTACCAAGCCTCTATTAAACATCAAAATAGTTTTATTATGAATTATTATATAAAATTATTCAAGGAATGCGATTGTAATTAAAAATTATCAAGTCAAACTTACCACTTTGGGAAAAAATCGGAAAAATGTATTTCATGGAGAATCGTTTTATATATTTTACGAATGGTGAAAGTCAATGAAAAAAACCTATAAATTTTTCCCCTTTAAATTTTTAATTAGTTTTATGCTTCTTTAGATTAGTTGTATATGTAGGATCAATTTCTGCTTTTTTATAAATCATGAACCAAATCGTAGCGGCAATGCATTGATTAGGATGCCAACTATTTAACAAGTAATTAATTATTATACAAACACGACTCAGTTTACATCATCAATTCCTTCTTTGATTTTCATTTTGACCTCCAAATCAAATATGTAGCTAATAAAAATTGATTTAAAATTGATTTATATTTTGAAATTTGAAACTTTTTCTATTACTTAATTTCTCTAATCTACTTGATCCCCAATACAGCGAAAATATTTGTTCATAGTCTTATCAATGGGTTTATTATTTTTATCCGTGATATAATGTATAATCTGCTTGTTATTATATTATTTTCGAATCGTTTTATTTTTTGTCCATGGATGTCTAGTTCTTTTACTACTTTTTTTCCATTAAAATTTATAATATTTAATTTGCATTTTTTACTGGTTTATCTACAATTTTCTCATAATCTCTATAATCATTCTGTAGAATCCTATTTTAAGAATTTCATTTTTATAACCTCAATAAGTCTTCCTTATTACATAAAACAATTATTATATTCTAATCCGTAATAACTTGGCAAATTCTTTGACTTTCATATAATTGATATTTTATTCATCATGAATAAGATCATGCAAATTTTTATTTCATTAATTACACAGGCCGACAAAATTTAACGAAAATCTTCGCCCAAAACGGGACCGAAGGATTTTAGTGCGCTAAATGCGAGTCCGACCCCAAAAATAACCCTATACGTCAGGTTTTGGAGATGTCCTTACATAAAAGTGCAAAAAACACGCTTTTTTGCTATGCTCGTGGTTATGTTTCATTGCGAATAAATTTTGTTTTTTATAAAAACGAATAGCACTTTCTTGAAGCAACACTCTTGCCTTTCAAAACCGCGTCCCCAAATTTTAAATATCATTCTTTTTCCGTGAGATATAGTTGATTAAAATGAGTTACTTTTCCAAATTCCAATACTGCATTTGAATATATTCAATTTTTCAAATGAACCGATATACAATATCTCTGGTTTATTTAAGTTATAGCATCCAAATTAGACGTGAAACTATTCTAGAATCTCGAATTTTCCTAACCTAAAAATGCAAATAAGGACTAAACTGGATCTTGAGAAAAATGTTTGAAGAGACAAATATTTACGTATATGAGAATATGAAGAAATTCCTTAGCCCCTGAACCCTGTAACCGGCGAGTGTATATTCCCAGACCCCTGAATCCCAAATTCACTATCCCTTTCAGTCACGCAATGAGTACGTGAATTCGATCGTTACCTTAATCTGCTACCCAAAAATTTTTGGCGTCGCTGTTCCAATATGGCAGACCGTTCAAACATTTGATATTTGATCTGATTTGAAGGAAATTTTCTCTTCTTTTTTAGTTCAAATTCATTCAAATCAGAAATTTTTGTCAACATCCAGTTTAGTCCTTATTCGCATTTTTAGGTTACGAAAATTTGAGATTCTAGAGTAGTTTCACCTTTATTTTGGATGATACAACTTAAAAAAACATAGATATTGTATATTATTTCATTTGAAAAATTGGATACATTCAAATGCAGTATTGCAATTGAAAAAAAAAAACTCATTTCAATTATCGATATCTCACTGAAAAAGAATGATATTTAAAATTTGGGGACACGGTTTTGAAGGTAAGAGTGTTGCTTCAAGAAGGCGCTCTCGGTTTTTAGAAAAATAAATTTATTCGCAATGGTACATAACCATGAAAATAGAAAAAAAGCGTATTTTTTGCACTTGTAGGTAGGATATCTCGAAAACCTGATCTATAGGGTTAATTCTGAGGTCGGATTCGGATTGAGCACACCAAAATCCTTCTTGCACAAAAGCCCCGTTTCTAAGTGAGAAATTTGTCCGCCTGTGTTATCGACGACATTTGTATTTACTTAATTTCAAGATATTAGGGTATCTTAACGATGGAATAGTTATATAATTTTTATAAAAGCTAAAATGTAAATATTTTACAAAATCAATCGATCAAAAATTTTACTTCGATAATTGAACTTGAACTAATCTGACTGGATGAAAAAATCCATTATTTATTTGTTTTTCGAAGTATAGTAAATATTAGTAAATCTACTGTAAAATACTGATATATTATAATAGAATATCTAAAAGATTGGAGTATTGAAAGAAGCAATAGAAGAAAATTTGAATATTTTTGTAGATCAATAATAAAATTATTGTTTGAATTAGTCTACTTAAGTGAACAATATGTTTGTCGATTTTTTCTATTTAAAAAAGATTATTCTTAGGTAAAACTATATAAACAGAAGAAAAGATTAGCCGAAAAAACATTGAGTTATAAAATTTTACTACCTAATGACATTTTGGGACAAAGTGAACGCTTCTATCGGTCGCGATATGCACCCGAGCGCCGCAGGTAGTGCTTTATTTGTCACGCTCATTACCGAGCCTCTATTAAATATATATATATAGGTAGTTTTATTGTGCTTCATTTTATATAATTTATTCATATATTTATATGTATTAAATATATTATATTATATTATATATAAACGTAGGATAATTTTCATTGATGATTTTCCGAAAGGAAAAACGATCAATGCAAGAATTATGCGAATTTATTACATTATTTAAATGATGAAATCAAGAAAAAACGGCATTATTTAGTGAAAAAGAAAGATTTTTTTCATGAAGACAGTGCACTGGTACACATATTCGTTATTGCGGTGCCCAAAATCAAGGAGTTAAAGTTCGGATTGGTTACTTTTGTACACTTTATTCATCAAATTCAGCCCTTTCATATTATTTTATACTTCAAAATTTGGAAAAATGGCATGGTGAAGAAACAATGATGAGGTAAAGTCTGCTGTTTATAGTTATTTTGAAGAGTTCGACGATTCTCAATATAAACAAGATATCGAAGCTAAGGAACATCGTCGGGAAAAGTATATTGAGCTAAAAGACCATGTAGAAAAATCAATTGTTGTTAAGTTGGATATTTCTGAGATTACCCTCGTGAATATGATTTCGAAACATATAACAACTGAAATTAAAACTCAATTCAAACCCTTAATGATAATATTTGCACAGTACTTTATTATATTTAAACTGAAATAAAAGAATATTTTAATAATGTCGAACTTAGATTGATACTTAATATTAAACGATTTCTGAACAACTTAGGGGTTGTAAGATATTATAATTTTATACATTGCGTTTTTTTAAATATATGATATATTGATATTTCAGACCTCGCAGCATCAACAACCTTTAATAAATCCTATACCACCAGGCTATGCATATTTCTATGGTGGAGGTATAATGCCTGCGAGTGGTTTTCAATATGGAACTCCAGCAATATACCCGGTGAGTAAATTTTACTTTAAATAACGCTGAAGTTATATTTTATTTCCGAATTTATTTCCGAGTCTCAATTACTACTGATATACGAGATCTGGCTATTAAATAAAGAGACTACTTATGAAAAAGTATTTTATTTAAAAATTCTTCTACAATTGAATACTCCCCTTCAATGTATTCACCTCCCTTCGCCACACACCGTTTCATTCATTTTTTCTATTGGTCAAGGCAATGTCTTCTTTTATAAGAGCATTTAGGAGCTCCAGCGATATTCGCTTAACCTCTTCCATCGATTATAACCGGGTTCCTTTGAAGGCAGGCTTGATTTTTGGAAACAGGAAAAAGTCGCAGAGTGCTAAAATAGGCAAATACGGCGTGTATTTGAGCACTGAAGTGCCTCTAGTAGCTACATAACACTTCACAGACAGCGCGTTATGGGCAGGAACAACCTTGTTAGACAGCAAAATGTCTGGCTGTGGTTACATTGATCATGAGGACCATACATCTAGCCTTATCTGTCTATCCACGCACTCCACTTTTTGGGGGAGCGGGATTGGAAAAATTAAGTGCCTGCTGGACGCGGTAGACCCATTCCATGCGATTGCTCGCATGAATTAGGGCTACTACAGGAAAGTTACTTTCACTACATCAGGTCGTGATGCTATCATGCTTCCTCTCGGCCGAATATACCCGCAGAGAACAACGTGGAAGCGCAACCTGTAGATACTGTCTGGTACCTACACTGACCACGAAAATTTAAAAGTTTTTACAGTTTTCTATTCGCGCTAACATTCTTACGATTCACGCTTCGATTCGACCCTCGCCCAATTTCGCGTTTTTACAGAGGCGCGCCGTACATACTTCGGTGTTTTACTATCATGCCTAGATTATCCCGCTGTGTCGCCGCTATGATTATTCTACTGATCTCGGTATCCTGTTCTAATTTTACGTTACCCAGGGCCGATTGCTGTTTGAGTTGGAGATCAAACTGCATATCTCCAGCTATCACGCATACGGCGTCGTACGACATCGTCCTATAATTGTATGAGGGGGGATCGCGTTTCTAGTCTTCAGCTGGTAGAAAATGCCCTCTGTCATTATTTCAGATAGTTCCAATTTTGCCAACTTGCACTTATCTACCAAGGCATCCACTACTCGTTGGCCTAACACCCTAAGGTCTTTCCTGCTCTTCACCTTGATAATAGCGGAGACGTTGTCGGCGTAAACCGAGAAGTTTTCCCCTATTATCTCCCAAATTGTCCGGAGTATCGGATCGAATCCTATTAACTACTCTATCGGTCCGAAGACCGATTCCTGCGTGCACCCTCACGTGAACTACTTTGAGACCGTCTCCCCGGCCTTGCCTCTACCTCACGTGAACGTTATCTTTCGATTCTGGAAGTAGTGGCTGAGCACCTGGTATACGTTCTTGGGGCACTCAAATTCCTTGAGACCATTCAATATGTATTCTAGCCAGATTGAATTGAACGCACCCTTTACATCGAAGTTGAGTGCCGCCACGTATTCGATTAGCTACGCGGAATCCACCACATCCCTGATCGCCGCAATTGCATCCTCACAGGATCGGTTCGCGCGGAAGCCGTACTGTCTGTCGGACAGCTTGCCTAATAATCTACCTAGCCTACAGCAGAGAAGTCGCTCGTACAGTTTCCCTATTACCGATAATAGGGTAACTGATCTATACGATTTGGGGGTCCTTAGCGTCTTTGTCCGCGCCCTTCAGGAGTATTCAAACCGATCCCTCCTTCCAGGCAGTCGGAAAGACACCGTGATCGAGGCAACCGTTGAAAAGCCTGGTTATTTAACCAGGTATCGCAGCTACCGTTTTCTTCAAAACCGAGAACTCGATTAGGTTCGGTCCTGGCGTCTTTTGGTTTTTGAAACGTCTGATCGTTTTTAAGACTTCCCGAACCACGAATAGTTGGGCGTCTTCCATCTCCGGGGACGATTTTACATCCTCCCATATACGGACGTGTTCGGGCATTTCATCTACAGTGCTATCATCAGGGAAGTGCACCTCCAGTAGCTTTTCCGTGATCTCCTTCATGCCTAGCATGAAATCTTCGCCAGTCCGGAGAGTACACAGCACCTTCTGATTCGACAGCTTTCCACGCTGGAGCTTGTAGACGATGCCCCACGGCTCTTCGTTCCCGTGCCAAGTAACGAGGTTTCTGAAGAAGTTGTGTCGAGCCGTTCTGACGGCCTTCGAGTACTCTCTCCATCACGTCTGGTAGTCATCGAGCAACAGTTCCCGAACTTCGAGACTCTATCTTTTCGCTCGATAAGTCCGTTTTAAACGATAGGCTTGTCTCTTCTTTTTGATTAGCTCGATCGTCCACCACGGGTTGGACATGCGGTCTAACTTTTTACACGACATGGACGACTCGTAGGTTTCAGTGATAACCTCCGTCAGCATTCGTGAGAGGCAGACGGCAGGAAAAATATCTTCGATCGCCAGGGGACAAATGATGACGCCTCGATGAAAGAGCTGTTATTGCCCGGACGGTAACTGAATTCTACGCACTGAGGCACGCTCCACAGACCAGAGGCCTACAATCTTCGGGAAGGACAGCAACCCCATTGTCGCTTTGTTGATGTGAGTTCACCTATTGTTTAGAGAGATAAGTGCTTCAGGTGAAGTTATCCGTGTTAATGAGAAGTTTCGTGAGACTAGATATTGAGTCTATGTAACGCTATACAAGTTCAGAGTGGGAAACTCGCCAAAGAATTTCTTGCAGATAAAACTCAACACAGGTATATAGCCTGCGGCGCGTTACTTTTCTTGTTCATTCAATATCTAATGACAGGGCCATCTGGAGGTCAGAAGCTAAAAACGTACCAACGGGTTATTTTTATAGACGAAATTTCGAGAGTTTCAATTGATCCATGTACCAATACAGATATGCTCATTTACCATTTATATGACCAGTAAATGATGTTTAGCACATGTACTGCATATAATCTAATAAAATCTAATAATCCAATAGAAAAATCGCGGTAACAACACATTATCTTTTTTTATTAACCACTAAAGGACCGATTATTTTTTCGCTACTTGCGAAAAAATGTCGTTGAGTATAAAAAAAATCAAGGTCCCACATATAAAATAAATTCACTTGAAAACATTGTTCTCAAACAGATTATATCATCGGTGCGTATAATTTCGGAACAATCGTGTTGAAAATGCTAGTAAACGTATGAGTGTAGTCACAGAATAACTGACAGAAAGTACCAACCTCATAAAGTTGAAAATAAGAGTTTCGTGATGCTTCATTATTTAGTATTGGCTTGACAGCCATCAATACTGAAGACTTCTAGTGAAATCGCATAAGTAACAACCGATATCAACACGGAGCTAGATTCCACTTTGGATAAGTCTATTATTTTTTTTATAATAGTAAAATATTAGGTGGCAGAGATTAAACGATAACATGTGAGCTGCCAATACGAACATCATAAGACGTATATGGCGTTGGATTATCACTGGCTAAATGTGCGCGTGCTAACAAATATAGAAGACATTTTAAAAAGTTGTACACATCTTTGTTTGAATTTGTTAATAAAAAATGGTTCTCATTGTTATAGAGAATATTTCACTACAAATTCTGATTTAAACATATAGGAAATCGAGTTTAAAAATGCGTATATATTTATGTAATTATAGTTATTTAATTCAAGTTTTTGCAGTATAGTAAGAAGTCAATAAATAATGTAAGGAAATATAAGTCTGAAAGGAAGTATGTCTAATATGATGGTTAATGGAAATATAATTAGTCTTGAATTAAATGTAAAATAAAAGCCATACCCCATCCATTAAAAATAGGCAGAATTTTTGTTTTATCACATTTAAAATGAAAACTCTTTCACGCCTTCTATAGAGAATCCTATAATTTCTAATTCGTTTGAAGATGTTTTACATATATAGAATATACAAGTAATTAAGATATTCAGTAGGCGTATGGTTCAAGCAGTTAGAAATATAAGATGTATGAATTTACTTACTCCACTATCCTGTCTTTGGTATTTTTGCGAATTAAATATTTTGAATGTTTTGTATCACTCTCTCTTTTCTACTTTAGTGAAATCTATATTAAGCTAAATCAATTATTATAAGAACGTGTAAAGGTAAATTTGTCTTAACTTATTAAAATAATAATTATTTGAAAGTATTTTAGAACAATTGTAGTATATGATCAATTTCAGTTTGAATTAAAATTTCTTTTTACTGGGCTAAATTGAAACTGTTTCTAAATCAACTATTGTAGTATTTTGTACAGAACTTTTATTGTAACCACTGATCTAATAAATTTTAAAAAATTTAAAATGAGTAATGTTTATTCGATTTAGCTTATGTATTTTGTAGTTTCTTAAACACATGATGATATGAAACTGATGTTTACGTCAATGGTTTTAAAATTTTCAATAATTTGATAATATTTATAAATATGGTACGAAACAGTTAGTTTTGTTTAAAAAGCATACATAATGGAACTTTTAGCCATATTTAAAAAAAATTAGTATATAGAGATTTTTGGGATCATTGATCACGAATTTGAATTTAGATTTTGAAAATTTAAAATGCCGGTTTCAAGATGGCGTCCAAAAAGTTAAATATTTTTGAATATTCAGTGACCACAAAAACCCCTGTATACCAATTTTCATAAAAATTTATCTATTGAAAAATGTACGATTTCAATAAGATTAAAGGGTATCTTTACTATCTACAGGTACAAGTTAAATATAAATTATTAGAGCATGATTTTATTATCAAAAGTCAAAGTGATTTCACGAAAACTCGTTAACATAATTTCTATGAATATAAAGATATGTTCATACAAAATTTCACTCAAATTATACAACAGTACATCGAGATCAGATACGAAAAAATCATTAGAACGGGTAGCAATAACTGGCGAGTGTATTTTCTCAGATCCCTAAACTCCAAATTCCATAACCCCCGAATCCTGTAACTGTAAGTATATATTCCCAGACCCCTAAAACACAACTTTCTTAACCACCTATCTCTGTAACCTACGAGTCTTGAAACCAGCTTAGGAAAATAAGTCCTTACGTTTGTGCACTTTATCAAACTTATTACTTTTTCAATTTCTCCATATTCTCATATACGTAGATATTTGTCTTTCCAAAATTTTTGTTAAGATCCAGTTTAGTCCTTATTTGGATTTGGAGATTAGAATAATTTGAGATTCTGGAGTAATTTCATGTTTAATTTGGATGATACAAATTAAAAAAACCATAGATATTGTATATCGGTTCATTTGAAAAATTAGATACATTCAAATATAGTATTGAAATTGGAAAAGTAACTCATTTCAGTCATCGATATCTCACTAAAAAAGAATGATATTTAAAATTTGGGTCCATGGTTTTGAAGGATAAGAGTGCTGCTTCAAGAAAGCGCTATCGGGTTTTAGAAAAAAAATGTATTCGCAATGAAACTATTTCTGGGGTCGGATTCGGATTTAGCGCACCAAAATCCTTCGGGTCCATAATGTTCCGTTTCTGAGTGAGAAATTTGTCGGCCTGTGTAATCCAAATAGATTATCCGCGATCTACTTTAATATATAAATGTATTTTGTTCGTTAGATAATACATTTGAAACTATAAAAATATGGACAATGGGAAGAATATAATTTCACTTGTTTGATTGACCTCCAAAAAATTGCTTATTTTCACAGCGTAAAAATCTAAATTATAAAAAGATAAAGAATAGAAATATATAGTTTGAATTCTTCTAATATTAATAATTTATTTTTAGCAAATTGCTACAGCCGGTAGTGCAGGAAGCTCTAGTGGTAGTTATAGTACAAAACCTGGAAATTATAGTTCAGCTTATGGAGGTGGTACGAATTATGACACTTTGTCGAGCTCAGGCTCATCTGGAGATTATAAGAATTCAACAAGTACATATGGTAATAGTCAAAATAAAAATGGATCTACCAACAGCTCTGCAAATCCAGCCAGTTCTTCTGATATCAGCACGACAATGTATTCGAAAGGTCATGTGGCATTAAATAAAGTAAACGTAAGTTTAATTTTTTTTAACGAATTCATATTTAATAATTGAAAAATAATAATTAAAAAAGCGTGGACGGTTGTCAAATATAACTTGGATATTTTTCTGTTTTTTTTTATTTATTTTGTGATGATGAAAGTCTTCTATTGAATTTTTGTTTATTAATTTTAAATATGATTCGATGTTCAAGCCATAGTACTAAGTTATGAATGAATAGTAACTAAATCCTTATCACTTTCGAATGGTTTTGTTCATTCGTTCGAGTTTCGTTCTTCAAAATTTTTTGAATTTTATACTGATTATAATATTGTTTTTATTCACTTTTTGGTTGATAATTTGGGAAATTATTAAACGTACTATTATACCTTAATCAAAACGAAGGAAGACGCGTGAGTTAAATTTGATTGGTTCAGATAATAGCCAATCAAATGATGCTAAGATCAAGATTAACTTAATTTATCTCTGTTCAATACTTATAAGCTAGACGTGATAAAATCCGGTCAGTCTGGTGAATTCATTGGAAAAATTTGTAAGAGGCTGTAAGCCTCTGAGGTAAAATAGGTTCGAAAATTATTTTTTCATAATTTTGTAATGAAGATACGTTTTTAAGATGACGAAGCTTTTGCCCTTTTTTGCGTTAAAATATCTTTAAAATGATATGTCGAAAGAAAAATCGAGTAATTAGTTTTAAGTTATTGTACAAAAATGTCTAAATCAGAAAATGTATGTTTTTAAAACAAAAATATTAATAAGTTTGTTCACAAAGGTTACTTCGTTAAAAAAAATGCCTCATTATAAATTAAGTTGGTACCTTGGGAGAATGATACAATTATCAATAATAGCTCCGTTTTTCTCTGAAGAATTGTAGTTCAACACACATATTCGTTAAATAAATTTTTTCATATAAATTATTCAAAAATGTTTCTAAAGTTGAAACTGTCAAATTTTTAATAATATTAAGCAATATCTTCTGTTGTAGACGAGATGTATTTTATAACCACCACTATCTTAAGATAATATTTTTTTACAAATTAAAAAATAATGTTAATATTTAAGTACAATAAGAACCGAGACAATTTTTTTTAATTACTACTAATTGAATAATAAAATTATTAATACTAAGGAGTAAAATTTTTTCATGAATGTTTGAAACAAGCATTAAAATTTATGATACATAATGTTATCTAGCATAGAGTTGTAATAATATCTATGCATTCAATGTCAAATATGATAGCAATTTTTTTGCGTAACCAGCGAACATGAGAAAAGTCCTGAAGTGCTAGAAGCAAGCTCAAGAAAAATGTGTCCCACGTTTTCAAATTGAAATCGTATGCATTATTTTCATTTTTTCTGTAATTAATGGATAGGTTTTTGTAATTTTGTTTAATATGAGGTTGATTAAAAAAATATTAATGTAATCAGCAATCATTTTCGAAAAAATTAATTATTGATTACGCTCATATTATGCTTGTAAATACTCGTCAATATTTAATAAAGTTTTATGCGTTTTTCATATCTTTATATACATTTTTTTATATTTTTCTTGAAAAGAATCTAACATTGTATCATTTTTCATATTAATGTAGTTCTAATGGAAATCAATATATTTCAAAATCTACTGTTTGATAAAACGAAAACACGCACATATCCTGTTGATGGATTTTGTGGTATAAGAGATTTTTTATATATTAATAACAAATGATACCGCAAAACAAATTTTTTTTTTAATTTATGAAAATATGTTATCCTTATGATAATGGAAGTTGCTAAAATAATTTTGTCTACAATAGACGATATTGCATTTCTTTATTAATAATTTTACAGCATCAACTTTAGAACGATTTTTAAATTATTTATACAAAAAAATCGATTAGACGAATATAATTGTGATAAACTACAAGTATATATGTAATCTTACGGACAAGAACGCGTTATTGCTAATAACTGCACCATTCTTCATTTTCAAGGAAGGAAGATGTCTTTTTTAATAATAATAGCCTATGTGAGAAAATGGAACTTGTCAATTTAGATGGATTTTTTTCAATAACTTAAAATCTATTTATACGATATTTACGTTCAATGTATCATTTTGTAAGTAAATTTAGCTTCATTATTATAAAAACAAAACTTCATTACAATAATTTATTAACCTTTTTCTGACAGATTATTTATACACACAGCCTTTTTTTCCTGAATGATCTAGATTATTATTCAGTAGCCCATCCTACACTTTCTTTTAGAGATTTATACAATTTATTCGAATTTCGTACTGTTCGGTTGCCAGAATGCTTGGACTAATATATTTCGTATACCTGTGGCTCAGTCCCCCTATCACAATACGAACTCCACTGATACACCCTAAGTTATGACGAAATGTTATTCATTCAAGAATATATTTTCTTATCAGTTATTGATTTGTTAAATTCATTATATTTAAATAATTTGGTAATTACCTTCTATCTAATTCAAACATTATCTATACGAGGATAGTCTTAGAAGTACTTAACCTGATGTATAGATGGTGATTGTTTTTAGAAAAGAATGACTGAATGAAAATACCAATTTTACGTTGATTAAAAAAAGATGAAGAAAATTGTAACCACGTGACTTTCACGTTAAGAAAAGATACGTGTTCACCAATAATTGTAAATGAGAAGATCATCCCCAAAAATAATCACATGAAATATCTTGGGATTCGTATTGATTGTTTACTAAATTGGAGAGAGTACTTATGGACCAAAAAAAATAATTTAATCTCAAATTATGAATAATATATTTACTAATAGATAGAACATTTAAACTTAACCTAAAAAATAAACTACTTATCTACAAAGCAATTCTTAACCCAGTATGGATGTATAGAATCCAACTATTTATTTCGTAGCCATTAATAGTGAACATTTTTAGTAAGATTTTCTTAATTTTGTCACTTAACCTTTGCAATGATACATACCATACTTTCCGTTGGTGGTTTATCTCTCGGAAGATAATCAATGAATATTATTTCACGCGTATCCCAAAAAACTGACGCCATTCCTTTGCTTACACATGGAATTTTCTTTACCCCTTATGAGTCGATTACCTCCTTTCAGTCCATTGTTTTCACTGTTCCATCATCTCAGATTGAAAGCGATGAATCCATGTTCTGTCTACTGTTATAAGTCGACGTAAAAACTCTGCTTTATTACTGTAAAAGTTAATTATACTCGACTGAAAAATCCTCATGACATTGTTTTCGTTCAATTGTGAATAATCGTAGCACCAAATTTGTACAGTTTTTTTATATCCAAATTTTTAATTAAGATACAACAATTTTTGAAATACTTATCAAGTATCCTAGCTCGTGTATTTTTAGTCGATAGTTATTCAATATAATTTTATGGATTTTTCCATATTTCTGACAATTGTTTACTTTTGCAAAGAAGGACCAAACTTATACAAAATAAAATCTAGCTCTACTTTAATACCAATTAGACCTTTGAAATGGAAGTATTGTGTCATATAACGATAACCAATTTTTTTTATTTTTAAAAATGGAGAAAACAAACGTTAATTCGAATTGGATCCTCACGCACGCTATTCACCATATTTGATTCCTTCAAATTATGTTCTATTTTGAAATTCGAAAAAATAGCTCATTAATTAATAATAATATGTCAACAATGAAAAGGTAGTATTGATGGCTATATTGAGAAACTATAAATAAGGTATCGATGCTATTAAACATCGCTAGGAAAAGTATATTGAGCTAAAAACAAGGTTATGTAGAGAAATAAAGTTGTTTTTCTCACACGGTTTGAGTTGTTTTATTAGGTCGGGTACTTCTGAAATTATCCTCATACATAACAACAAAATTAGTTTTCGATCAAATCGGAGCAATGTCTCAGATGTTTTTATATAGGAGTACATTGGATCTTTGTACATTTATGTCATAGTAAACTTGTACCATGTTGTAAATTTGATATGATAACATCTTTTCTTATTCATTAATTTCTAGCTGTTTGTACAAAATAAAATGAACAATTAATTTTTCTTCTATTTCACAGACACTAATAGACTGTGGAGCCGCAGCTAATATATGTATCTTTTCTGAATTAGTTGCTTTTTCATACGTTGCTTTTAGGTCTTTATAAAATCCACCTTTTTTATAAATTCATCTTGATTACTGTCTATATAGCTATATTTTTTCATAAGTAAACTTTTTAAATCATTTGATAATGAATCAATTTTTTATGATAAATAAGATATTTCAATCTACTGAATTCATTTCTCCGATTTAAAAAAATTCAAACAATAGATTTAAGTGATCCAGTTCTATTTTTCAACGTTTATTTTGGTCGATCAAAAATTCTTCATCACATTGTACATGGGATATATCTTGATCTTCATTGCTACTTAAGTAGAAACTGACTTGGTTATTTTATCAATAGAATTTCTTTATTTATAATTTTAGAAAATCTATCATACATTAAAAAGTTCATATTAACGTTCGTTTAGTTTCGTTCACTTCGACCAATGAACATTAATTAACTCGACTGAGCGAAAAGATTCCTTTTTATATGATTTTCGAAGTACAGCTAATGTCAGTAAATCTAATTTTAAAATACTACTTAATAAACTGAAATATTTAAAGAAACAATAAAAGAAAATAAAAATTTTTGAACTCATTAAGAAAACTATTGCTCGCATTAATTTGCTTAAGTGCAGCATATTTTCGTCAATTATTATTGTAAAAAATGTTAGTCCTACTCATCACTATTTAAATAACGAAAGTTTAGCTAATAAATCTACTCACTTATAGAACTGAACTACCTGGAAAATATCCGGAGAGGGCGACGCTTTTATCACTCCTATCCTTCAGTGAAGCGCCACGGGTAGTGCTTTTTTGAAATGTAATTACATATACTTATTATATCTATTAAAAATTTATATCTATTAAAAATCAATAAATTTTTATTACGGATTCGTATAAAAAATTGTCGAAAGAATCAATTGCAACGAAAATTTTTCAAAAAAAAACCTTTTTAACAAAAATTGCAAGCGTTTATTTTAATTACTTATCATATTTTATTAACAAATGTATTGTTATGACACGAATATATTCTCAAAATATAATCTTTTTTGGGTATTTTGAAAAAAAAAACATATCTTTTAAAATTGTTTATAACGTTTGTGCCAAATATAATAAAAATCAAAAACCTTGCTCCGATTTGCCCCAAAACTAATTGGTTTTCTGTCTTATATAAATATATTTTTTTAATTCGTTGCTTTTTCATGCGCTTTTTTTACTTTTTTTATATAATTCACTTCTTTCTATATAGTCAACTCAATTATTTTTTTCATAGCAATACTTTATCACAAGTTCAATTTTTATTTGATAATGAATAATTTTTTTTATCTATATGAGGTATTTCAATATTCATTGAATTTATTTAATTGATTTTTTTTTAAATCAGCAATGAATTTAAGCGATCCTATACTACTTTTCTATGTTCGATTTCTTCATTAAGAAATTCATTTGAATAGATCTGTGCGTTGCGATCACTCTCCGTGTACCGATTGCTAACATTCTATCGAAACTCTTTCCTCGTCAATCTGGAATCAAAGAATGTTAGAACTACTACCGACAACATTTTGGCCTTTGTAAAAGTTGGTATCGTCCTTATGTTAACGATCACCAACTCTAACCTCGTGGAATCCTCGAGGGTTGCATTACTTGATCTGTTGGTTTTTGTGCTGCTCTATTCTATTGCCTACACATTAATGTAGTTTCGTATAATTACTAGTAGCTCAGGTTTCGCGACATGTGAACAATTATTAAATAACATTTAGTGAAAGATAGCAATTGTATACTCTGATACCGGCTACCTCCACCTATGTAAAATTTCATTGTTGGACAGTCTGAATATATGAAGTTTTCGATAGACCTAGGTGGCCGCTTTCTGAAGCTATCCGCAATGCAATTTAGGTCGTTCATTTCTTGTACTTCATAGAAACAATGCCGATATCTACCCTCTTCCTTCTGGCTATTTGGATTAATAAGTCTTTAAAGCATTACGTCAACCGATTCAGTGGACTTTTACAGTCCT
This sequence comes from Chouioia cunea, assembly GCA_030064505.1. NCBI lineage: Eukaryota > Metazoa > Arthropoda > Insecta > Hymenoptera > Eulophidae > Chouioia > Chouioia cunea. Next base: position 13,129,000 of record JAOPFQ010000004.1, read on the forward strand.
TCGCGATATGTCGAGTTTCATATTTTATGGCATACATAGAACTGCATAGAGTCATTTCGCAGCTTAAGACTACAAGTGACCCATCATTTCCTCAATTTTTACTTCTACATACATTTTTTTATAGCTGTTACCAGGAATAGGATGCTGGTTTCCTGCGTTTCGCTGTAGGATTTATTCAGATCGGATACCCTTACCTTGAATGTATCTAGGCGATGTCGCCACAAACCTGCCCTAGTTATTACTCTATCGTCTATCCGACTGATAACAACATTTTCCATTCTTTGTTATTTCTGCAGCTTTACCTTCTTCTTAGCCTTGTTTACTGCCGTAGTCTAGTTTTGATCTTTGGTCGGTGTGATGTTGTAGTGACCACACTTCTCGTCGTATTCACTTGACTACGTTTAGAAAATTAACAGCCGTTTTTCTTTTTCCCAGAATACAACATCAATGCCTGCTAGATTTTTCTGATTTAAGAAATAAATTCAGAATTTTTTGCTTCACCGTGCCCGAGCTATCTGGGTGCTGGCACTGTTACAGATCATCATGAGCATAGTACTCTGCAAGCGATCCATACTAGTCTGTCTTCAATTTGCTTGTGCACATTATTTCTCTTCTTCAAAATGTTGAAAAGTTCTGTATCATTTATAGATACTTTTATATTGTGTAATAAAGCTGTAGCAACTGAAGCGTTATAACTGATCAAATTTTTTCTATTTTCGGTAATTCCGAAAAGCGTAAGCAATTCATCTTTTTCAAGAGATCTTAAAATTGAATTTGAGAAATGGAAAACTTGTCATCCACAGTCAAGATCTATCACAGCATATTTAATTTTGTTTAGATTTGCATTGACCAGTTTAAATAAAAACACTATCAAAGTTTGCTTTACACATTGTGTAGTAGCGTCCCATAAGAATGTCATCCATTTACGTAATTCAATTATGCGTTTCATATCCAATCCAACAATTAATACTTTCAAATGCTTTTTAGATATAATAAATTATACAATTATAACACATTTCAAAGTCTATGTGAATAGGTAGTCTTTTAAAGAGATTGGTTAATTCTATATTTGGTATAATGCTTATTTTAGAATAAATGTATTTATTATTCAATTCATATTCGTAAAATAATTTTTTATAAGACATTTAGGATAACACTATTTATCATCAAATATATATATTTTTATTAGCATAAACTTGCATTAGATCCTCAATAGGGCATTTTATAGTACGTCTACACAAGCAGTATCAGACAAACAGCAGTATCTATGTATCTATAAACTAACTTCGTCACTCAAGCAGTAATAATTAATTATGAAATAGTAAACCACACTTTTTTACATGTACTAGGGTCATTTGACAAGTACCTAGCCTCACCGCCAAATGGTGCCACTATCGCGGCAGAAATACACCACAGTGCATTATCTCCCTGTACACGGTTACAGACGAAATTTCAGCTGGATCGGAGTTGTAGTTTATTTTTGAGAGCATGTGAAAGTAAGTGTGTCCGTAGATTTTTGAAAAATGAAGAAAGAACAATATCGATCGGTGATTCGATTCTTGTTTTTGGAAGGGAAATCGCGCAGTGAAATTAAAGAACGCTGGGATGCAGTTTATAGGGATGCTTCTCCTTCAATGGCGACCGTTAAAAATTGGTATAATAAGTTTCAACGTGGTCGAACGTCGGTTCTTGATGATCTACGCCCAGGTGCTCCGAAAACAGCCACTACGGAGGAGAAAGTGACAAAAGTACGCGATATCATTTTGTCAGACCGCTGATTAAAGGTGCACGAGATAGCTGCGATAGTAGACATCTCAGAAGAACGCGTATGGCATATCCTACATGAGATTTTGGGCATGAGGAAACTATCAGCAAGGTGGGTGCCGCGTTTGTTAACTGCAGACAACAAGCACATCCGTGTGACCAGTTCAGAGCAGTGTTTGGAGCTGTTTAAGAAACATGGATTCACTGGTACACTCCAGAAACCAAGAAGCAGTCAAAACAGTGGACCTTACCCGGTGAGCCTGCTCCAAAGAAGGCGAAGACGGTCCCATCGGCTGGAAAGGTGATGGCCACTGTTTTCTGGGATTCTCAAGGTGTGGTTTTTATTGACTAGATGGAAACGGGCAAAACAGTCACAGGACAATACTACGCCGAACTATTGAGCCGATTTGACGCCGTTTTAAAAGAAAAACGGCCCCATTTGTCTAAAAAGAAAGTGCTTTTCCACCACAATAATGCACCGGCTCACACCTCTGCAGTTGCCACGGCTACATTGGCCGAATTACGCTATGAACTGCGCCCCATCTCCCGTATTCTCCAGATTTGGCTCCATGCGACTTTTTTTTTGTTTCCGAATCTAAAAAATTCACTCGACGGTAAGAGATTCCACTCCAACAACGAAATAATCGCCACCACGGAGGCCTATTTTGCAGACCAAGAAAAAACATTTTTTTCAACGAGGTTAAAAAAATTGGAACACTGCTGGACCAAGTGTATTCAACTAAAAGGAGATTACATTAAAAAATAAATTTTATTTTTTACAAAATTTTGGTGTTTTCATTTGTAGGCTAGATACTTGTCAAATGACCCTCGTATGTATGTTTTATGCTTATGAGTATTCTAAAATATTTATCACCATCTAAACAATCTTAGCTCACCTTAATTGATTTGTTTATTTTATTACTCAAAAGTGTATTGGGGCTTCCAGTAGACTAATAAGTATGTGTAAATGATTTATTAGATTAGATTAATTATTAATATATAAAACTTAGTTGATCAAAGTAGTTAGCACAGATGTAGGGTTATGGCTTTGTACCCACAGAGGCGGCATCACCTTTGCGTTATTATACTAATCCATAACAAATTGTATGTAGTCTCATTATTCTGCAATAAGGAGTTCTATGTCATGAATTTGAAATTCTTCCATTTCAATTGCTGCACAATATACATACATAATACACAATTCCGTCAACAAAGTATAGTCGTTGTTTACAATTACAATTTGTAATAATACAATTTGTAAAATATTACCTGTACTAAAAGTAAGAAAAAGTTAATTAAAATTAATTTATAAAAATTAATTTATGAAGCATGTTTGTGTCGATATAGACTTCACGTAAATTTGATAAATGAAAGCGAAATCTGAAAACATACATTTATAATATTGTATACATTCATAATTTTTCAATTTAAAGACAAGTGAGTACAATTTGAGGTTGTTTTATTATGTAAAAATGTATTTTTATCCAATTACAATGTCTGTCAGCATATGCTATTTACAAGAAAAAAACGAAAAATGCAGTTTTAAGGTAAGCGTAATTGACTTTGATGATAAGGAAAATATTAGAAATTATTATTTTTGTATAAATAATATGTAAGAAACATTTTTCAGTCATTAAGATCTCGCGCAAGTTTGTAGATCCTGAAAATTCGTCAGAAAAATTGAATTTCTTTTTTTTATCTCCCTCGATGAAAAAATTTATTAATGTTTCATTAATATATGAATCGCGTAAATGATTTTTTTTTTGAGTAATCATGTATCGTATTTTGTCAGATCAAATAATAATAATCTCATTGATTTAACAATAAAAATTTAAGAAATTACTAATAAGTACTATTCTTTTTATATTAACTCATTCAGGCCCATTAAAAAACTGTATATGATAGCAACAATCTGACTATGCTATCTTTTATATAATAGAATACATATACGTATTTTTCATTCCTCGTTTGCAATTGCTTATAAAAAACTGTTGTAACAAATTACAATAAAATTTATAACTTCGAGAAACTAACTGCAGAAATCGATTCTATGAAAAAATTCATGAAAAACTCCTATTTAACGTATTTCTGTCAGAACCCAATTTGTCAGTCTAAAATAAGTATAGATAATCAAATCTTTCATTTTTGCTTAAGGCTTCCATTCCTCGGGATGCAATTTTGTATTTTTTATCATGCAAATGTTTTATCATGCAAATTATTAATATAACTAGTTTTTTCATAGACTTTAATGGGTTAATAATCTCGTATTCTCATATGAAAGAGAAAATTTAGAAAAATGTGAAGCCAAGTTATTCTGCATTTAATTGATTCAAACAAACAAAGCCCGAACTTTTGACATTTTTCGATAAATTTAGATATTAATCGTAAAGTTTTATTTTATTATTATTTTTAGTTAAATTTAGGTTCATTTTAGACTTGAATAAAACAATTGTATTTGTAGTTCAAATACGACGATTGACTGAAAAGTTCTGGACTCGACAGAGAGATGATGCTACTAGGGCGATTCTGCGCTAGCATTATATAGTACTATCCCGAAAGAGTACTATATAATGTTCATATTTAATATTCATATACTATATAGATATATAGTATATGATTGACAGCATTTTAATCAAAACGAATTTGGGATTTTCATGAAAACGGAAGATTCATAAAAAGGAGCTCTATACAAATATTTCTATTTCAATGAGTTAACGTGTAATAAAATCAAGAATATGATAGAAAGTATATTTAAAGGCCTCTTCATATTCAGTGATGAAATGGTGGATTGCAGAGTTGAAAAGGGGACGTACGAGCACGCATGATGAGTCTCATTTCGGATATTCCGTGGAAATTACCAATTCTAAAATGGTTGAAACTTGCATAAAATCATGTTGGAAAACCACAGATCGAAATTGTTTTAGTTAGCAGAGTTTCTTCAACTATCAATAGAATGTGTAGGTAATATTTTAAATAATATTTTGGATTTTCACAAAGACTGTGCAAGATGGCTGTCACAATTACTACTACCTGACAAAATGTAGATCCGAAAAAAGTTCTACCAGAAAATCCAAATAAGTTTTTGAAATCGTTCAACACGGTGGATGGGATTTTAATTTCCTCGCTGTACTTCTAAAAGTAAATTATAGTAATAATAGTGGATCGCACTGGGAAGCGAAAGGAATTATTTTCATTATTTGAAAAGGGATAAAAGTATCACTGATAAGTACTAAACAAATTTATTGCAGCATCTGAGTGTTGAATCAAAAGAAATTATCTCTAGCAGAAAAAAGGCTTGTTTCACCATAATAATGTTTCAGTACATTCGTCAATCATTGCAATGGTGAGATTCCCCGAATTAAAATTTAAATTACTTGCACATCCTACCTATTTCCCAAACGAAAAAACATCTAAACAGACAAAGATTTTATAGCAGCAAGAATTGTATTATAGAGATGGAATAATCAAAGTAAAGATTATATTAAGAAATAACAAAATTATGTTTTAAATGTTGTTTTCTTTCTTGATCCGGGATATTGTAACCAACTCACGTATTTTGATTTATATAAACATGTATGTAAAAAAGTAATGACTCGTATATAATTGTATATAAATACATGTTTGGGATTGAGAGACCTGATGAATAATATCAAATAATATAATACGACTTGACTAACCGTTAACTACTCGTTTTCGATCTGCGGAATCCTATCAATCAATGCGATTCATATCTGCGCAGTTATTTCAATTGTTATAAAAGTCATTATTATTATTTCAACGTATGGAAATCGAACACAAAATGCGTATTATCAAAATTTTTACATTTACTGTATACGTTTAATATTTAAGTCAATTTTTAGAACCAAATATTTATTTAATCAATGGGTCGGTATTAATGACACATCCTTTTTTTAAAACTTAAGACATTTTTAATTTTAATGTAATAACAAGAAGATTGATCATTAATTTTTATTCAAAGGTTATTAAATTTTTAATTGGATCTATGAATGTTCTATGATGAAAATGAATAATAATACGCGCTCTGACACTGGTAGCGATACATCGAACATATGCTGTTGAATGAAGTTTATAGAATAAGAATTTGTTACATACATTTAATGACACGTCAAAAAATGTATTTATTTAAATGAAATAATAATAGTTTTTGAAAAAAAGTATTATTAATTTATTTATTATTATATTAAAATAAAAAGTTTTTAGACTGTTTTAAAAAATATCGTTAGGTTATCGTCAATACGGATGGAATTTTTAATTAGTATAAAAAATCATTTTTCTTTATTATATTTTTTTATTTAATTCATTTTTTTCAAATTAGTTTAAATATTTACCGTTTTTTATATACAACATTTTTACCAAGTATGAAAAAAATCCATTATGTGATCGATTCCTTACATCAAAATTATTTGAATATAACCATATAAAAATAAAAAAATTGAAACATATGTATATATAGATACACAGACACAGACACACACACACACACACACACACGTGCGCGCGTACATGAAGAAATACATATTTGTCTATCTGTCTTTCTCTCTCTCTCTATCTCCTCTCTCACCACCTCTCTCTTCCTTTAATATATTCATAATTAATTTTTTCAGATATTGAAACAGTATGTGTATTAATTTATTTAAAGGTAAATTGAAGAACTAAATACTATATGAGGCCGTGACAATTCACAAAAGTTAGGCTAAGCTTAATTTACAGTTACCATGAAAATCAAGATTCAGTATAAAATACTACACCTTTGAAACTTCCAAAAGTATAAAAAGTAATCGAGGATACAGAGTTTCCCAGCGAGCTGCATAACAAGTAGAATATATCAAAAACCCACATAAATTAGAAGCTGAAAATCAACATTATGACCGTGATCGAAAACAGACATTTTAATCACAATAACTAGACAAATTTCTGAAAAAAGAAACTCAGCACTTCCAGTTCATAGCTGAAAAATATTTATCAGTATAAAATTTGGAAGACGTACTACATTTTGATTGTACAGTAAAATATAAACCGTCTGGTGTTAGCGTAGGAGTTGTGATATTGCAGTGGTAATGATTTGACTAACGTGGCCACTCCTTACATAAACTTTAGAATGTAGTGTTTCGAATGTTACAAGAACTTTTTTTTACATTGATGATATATAGATTGCACATAGCATTATCAATACAAGTTACAATACAATCATATTTATAGTATATATTTCATCCTCAATCGTTATTTTGCTCCAATATCAGAAAATGTACAAAGATTCTTGTATGTTTATTTGCTGTCTTATAGTCAAGTTCATTACTAATGTAGACTTGAGATTATTTTAACGTGATTTTGTAGAGTCTGCGATAGAGCTTGTTTGCACAAAGAATCTTTCAATTTGACGATAAGTACGAATTCTTCAGAATATACCATAAGATTGGAACATCGATAGATAGATACTGTTTTAACAATATTTCTTTATGCTCTTACATTAAGTGGAAGATACGAAAAGTCTTACTATTAAACCCATAGAAGATAACGAAATTAATATAGAGTCTGCACTAAAAAATGAACAGTTCCTGTTTGATTTAAAAATAATTGATTGTAATAATACATATATACACGTTATTGCACACTATTGCAAATATAATATTGCATTATTAACAAGCTCATGACTTTCAATTTTTAATTTACAATGTTACTTTTATTATTATATTATTGATTTTATTAGTTTCTTTTTTCCTTTTCATATATATATTCATGTAAAGTAGAGTATACAATAGATTTTATTGCATTTAGTTTATTGCTAGTGGCTACATTCAAATAGCTAAGATAAATTTTCACTTTTGCGGTACTATCTGAAATGTATCCCACTTTTTCATTTAATTGTTACTTAAAATAATCAAGTCTTATAAAGTTTTTTGGATCAGTTACATTTATTTATGTAAATTAATGGGATTTCAGATTAAAATTTTGCGAAAATTATGTTTGTTTTCATTTTTTTAAATGCTCGAGTAAAAAACATTATATGTCTCGCTATTTTTTTCTCCATTATCTCCCACCAAGCATGTCGCTAAAAAACTTTAACTGAAGAGAAAACGAACATAAGCGTATTCCTTAGCAAATGTTTGACTCGGCAATAGCAGGGGGGATGATGAAGAAGAACATGTGATGGATATATTTTTTAAGAGAGTCGAATGCCTAGCAACTCCCCTCCCCCTTCCTCATCATGCTATTTTACATGAAGCAACAGTCGCTGAAGCGTGTCAGTTGTAAACGCTAGTAGCCTTACATTGTCTGCTGTAAATATGGATATGGATGATTTTCTTTCACATTATGTAAGAATATCTTTCAAATACGTTTTGTTGGAGTTGGTAACAATTTACAATTTATCGATTGCAAGTTCAACTTATTGTTTGTAAAATAAACTTTCTATGTTGTCACAAAAGAAAGAAGAACATTTTATCACCATGAAAATAATTGTTAATCCCTAAGAAAGAACACGAATATTGAGTTCAACTGCAATGATGACTAGTAAAAATAATTACAATATCATACTCATTCAATTGACAATACCATTCCCCGCAGATATACATTCTGAAATTCGTGTATACTTCCAAGCACTACCGATGCTCAAAACGTAGTCTCAACTCATCCTTGAAAAAGAAATAGTAAAATTCGACCATTCCAGAAGATCAAGATTGGTAAAAATAGAAAATGTTAACAAGTGCTTTTGAAAAATTTTATACATTAAAAACGATCAAACTATAATATTTAAATTTATAACATTTATATTGAGATATGTCATTACTGAAAATATTTTCGTTTTGCCCCCATTATACTTTTACAATTTTATGTTATTTAAAACGACAACTTATGTATTGCTTACAAATTGCCAGTTGTTGATTAAGCAATTGTAATTGAGGATTAAATTTTTTTGACACAGAACAAACAAAGTAGTTGGAATGAAATGGCTGACATTGGCTTATCTTGTCATAAATTTTCTCCCTTCAGATATTTTGACAAACCGATAATCATTATTGATCGTTATCAACTTTTAATGTGACAATGTAGTAACTCAAAAAATCATAAGGTCATTTTTGCGAGGTTAGAAATCATTCTGAATCAAGGTTTTGTTAAAAAAATATAACTGGTGTTAATGTATATTTTCCACAGATTTTCTCGAACTTTGAATAAGATAGCAACGCTAGTGGCTTACCGTTGCAATTAATTTTTTTTAATTAAAATATATCAATGAATAAATGAAAGAATATAAAAAAATCAAGATTGATACTAACGTTTGTTTATGTCAACGAAAAATCATAATCTATAATTTGATCATAGAAGAAGATTTGCTGAAAAGTGTGCACCTCTGTTAGAAAAATTTCAAAGATTCTCAATAAACTGATTTATTAATTTCCAAACAATTATCAAAGATTTTATCACTTTAAATAATGGTGTATCGATATTCATTTTTAAGTATCAGAGCCTAAAAACAAAAAACAACAAGCAGGTTTAAAAGATATAGTCATTAAAACCTGTAACATTCTATTATTACCAGAAAGTTGGCTACGTAATAATTATAATCACATTGACTTACGAAATTTCAAATAAAAGTTTAATTCCACATCAGTCGGTGACATGTTTTGACTAATTCAATATGGACATTGGAGGAGAAATAATTTTACCAGTTGCTTATAAATCAGCCAATAAAAAAATAAAAGACATTATTACATTTTTATACATATTATCATTAATCTAAGCGGAAAATTTTAATATCAATTTAGCATCAGACCAGACATCAAAATTAATATAGCTTCTTAATAAAAATTCGGGTTGAATGGGACCACTATGGACGTAGTATTGGTAATGTTACCTAAGAATTGTTTATTTCATAAAGACTACTCTTAATTACAACGAAATATCAAGGACTACAATTACAGTGGTGCCAAGTGACGAAATGGTGCAAGTAGATTCCTTGGTGCAAACTTTATGATTTCATTATAGATTGCAGAGCATAAAAAAAACAAAAATTGTATTTTGAAGAAGAGAATGATTCTGCAAATTAACTGTGAATAAGTTGTATTGACTGTAAATAGATTTATATAGTTAATTCATATTCTTTGTAATAAAATATTATTTAATTTTATATATTTTAATGTGAATGACATTCCATTAAAAATGTTAAATACGTATGCTTTCATATTTACTATGCGTCTCGTAAAGAATATCTTTTTTTTAACTGTACGTTAAATATTATGATTTCACACATAACTATTTGTTTATGTCAGTATTACTTTGTGTGACTATAGATGACTACATTAATATTATGTTGATTTTGATAAACTGTAAAATACTTATAATATAGATTTTAAAAAAACCTCATGTACCATTCAGCTTTATTATTATTGGGCTTGCAAGGGTATACTTTCACTTGGGATTTCAGTATGTAATTCATGACGTTTCAATTATTGATACATAGTTATCATTAGAGATATTAATGCTAAATGGAAACCGTTAAATATATAACATTAACTTATACTATTTTTTAAATACTTTTAAAATATTACAAAAATTATACGTTACTTCGGCATAAGGTATTTAATGTCTACTACTAAATCGTAATAAATCGAATCGTTTTCAAATATATTATCAAAATCAAAGAACAAGTACATATTTGATTCATTAGTAAATAAAGCTGAACAGCACAGATATTTTTATTGCAAAATGATTTAGTATTTATTGTATATGAAATACAATTATACATTTAATTTTCGCAGGTCTAATTCCGAAAATAAACAAAAAACCAATAATATATCCTTAGCACGGGTGGAGATAATTAATATTAAAGTTTTGACTAATTCACTATGGACATTGGAAGAGAAATAATTTTATCAGTTGTTTATAAATCAGCCAATCAGAAAATGAAAGATATTATTACATTTCGTATGAATGCCAAGCATTCTGTACTATACTAACACTATACATGGGTTATTCTTGGCTATTTCAATGGCTCTAGAGACATTAATCATTGAATTTTTTCAAATCGTATATTTTTATAAATTTTATTATAAATTTTTTCAATTGTGTATTTGTTATATGAATGAGTAGATATTTTTCCACATTTTTATGTCAAAATATCAATTGGGGCAAAAATTATTAATATTCAAGAAAATTTATGACATTTTTTCAATGCTCGTATTTTGAAAACTAATGAAGATGGTGGGGCCTACTTCTATTTAAACTCATGGAAATGCTTAAACTTTAATAGTGTGTAATAAAAAAAACAATATATTTTTTTTCCTAAAAGTTATCAATTTTTTTTTAATTCCTACATCAACGTATTCTTGAGGATTTTGTTTTATAAAAATCATTAATAAAATTGAATTGCCCACTATTGGATAATTAGTAGCAGTGAAAGAAAGAAAACTCTTCGTCCAACTTCCTACAGCTAGCGTTGGTCGTTCTAAGTTTTATTTTGCATTAAAAATTTGAACAAATTTTGTTTCATTTATACATTATAAGTATGCATAGTTTAAGAAAAATCCAGTGATCAATGACTCTATAGCCAAGAATCACCCTTACAGTTTCATTTCACTTTTACACGACCCTCTCCATCGTTTTTTGACTTTTACGCAGAAATAGAAATCAGTTGATGCTTAACTGCAATTTTCGCTTGTTTCATTTTATTTTAGAGCTTTGAAGGATTGTTAGTGCTATTAATCTAGTTTTCAAATACTTTTTCGAAATTTCAATAGATCAAAATCTCATGCAAAACTGGGTTTTTTATAATTGCGTTAAAAAAAAGACTGCAATTTTCAGAAACTAAGAACCTAGTAGAATCCAAATTTCACACATGTCATACGTATGATGTAATCTATAAAATATTACAAGGCCAGCGCTTCAATATTAAAATAGAGAATGTTATGAATTTCTGAAAAAGCCCATTTTTAACACAATCTGTTTTTTTTGCTAATATTTTCCTTGATAAAAATCATTTGACATGAAGAACAGTGACTCTTGAAAAGTCTTGGAATTTTTTACATTTTTCATTGGAGTATCGACATTAATTCAATAATTAGTGTTTTATATGAGAAGAATTTTGTTTCGCAATTTCAAAATATCGTTTAATAAGCAACGAATAAATATTGTGAGTTAAAAACAAGCATATTTTTATTTACCGATCGTAATGAAAGTCAAACCGCAGTTATAAACAAATAACTAATGTGTAAAATGAAATATTTAATGTACAAGTTAAAAATATATCCACTTGTTTTGATGATTAAAAATGTAGATGGGTTCATAACTTTTTATTACATTGAGCTTCAGAAAAACTCGCAATGCATTCATGCAAGAATATATAAAAGTGTTCATTCTAATTGAATATTACAATTAAGAATCTAATATATGTATTTTTAAGTTTCACTTATCCTCACATAAAATAATTTATATCACAATAAATTTAATGTACACAGTCACTATTTCATAACCATATACATTCTTGTTCATTAAATTATCTAAAATTTGTTGAGTTGTCATTGATTTTGCACGTTATATGCTTTATTTTCTGGACTCCAAGACTATTTAATAATAATATGAAAAGCGTACGTAAATATTATTGCTCCGGTTCGAAGAAACACACTCGAGAATATACATTGAGCCGATAATTAAACGATGATATTATTTTGTACTTATTGACTTATAGAAATGAAGACGTGCATCCGTCCACATATGTATATGTATGTATTGATATAATTTATGTCTAACTGAATCGGTTTTGTAGACATAAACTTAATGGTCGTTGTAAAAAAATAATTTCGCACATTTATATCTATGAAAACAAATCAATTTTGGTGAAATTAATGCTAAATTATCCGACAATTTTCTCAATTACTAATGTACTCTTGAGAATTATGATTTTAATTAATTTCGATTGTTAGTCAAATATTTTATTTATCAAAACTTTAAATTTTGTTTACAGTCTTACGAAAAACAAACTTTTCATTCTGCAACGCCGCCGCCATTTGGACTGACAAATAGTCAAAGTGCAAATGTAATTGGCGGATATGGAGCTGCTCATTTATTTATTCCTACAGTACCTCATCAACTTCATCAACCAATGCATCAAGATAATACCTCAAGTGCAGGGCCGAGGACAAATTCAAATTCTCAAAACAAGGCACAAGTAAAAACAGGCTATAATACTAGTTATTGGACTGGTGGAAACTAAATACATCCATTTTTAAATTATTGAAGAAAAGTGCATTATCATTTCTTACATTAAAATTGTGAATAAATATTAAAATGATTATAACCTGAAATTTATTTTATATTTTATGGATTAACGAATCTTATGATAGTGAAGAATTCTATTTACAAAATCTGAACATATCTCAAAACTGGTTAGAAAAATTCCCAAAATTATGTATTGAAAAAGAACATACACGCTTTGAATTCGTTCTATTTTTATAACTTTGATATATCTAGAATTTGAATGTTGTATGACCAATACTATTCTTGTATACAAAACATTAAATATTTAAATAATGAATTTTATTTAAATATTTTGATATAAGCATTATTCATAAAATTGATGAAATAATGAAAATGAAAGTCCATTAAGAGTTTAAATTGTGAAATTATAATGAAATAATGAAAATGAAAGAAAAGTGCACACTTAACTATATAATCCAATCAAATTTCCATTCGTTAATATTATCCACTCTGATTGAATAAGGAAAAGAACCTCAATTTAGCAAACTGAACCCTTTTAAAAGCATAAAATATGTCTGATTACAATGCATTTAACATTAAGTCTATCTACTAGACCTATCTATTTATTTTGGATTTAGAAGCTATATTAATTACGGGAAAATAATTCTTGGAAAATAAAGAAACATTTCATAAATATGTCATGTACAATTTCTTGTCATTATATTTATAAGAAGCATGACATTTGAATTAACGAATAAAAATATATGTATATATTGTAACAAGGTGATTCACTTTAATTGAACATGTATTCAAGCGCAGATTCCTTATTATACGGTAAACCACCATTCAATTAAATTTGTTTTAGAATAGCGTTTTCTGATGTAATTGATTGCAATGAACACACAGTTACCTAAAAAGAAATAATAAATCGTTACCCTGTCTACAGAAAGCAGATTTTTAATGCAAACAGTAGTTTATACTCGAAAGAAAAAATCGGATAAATATTGTTACTTCAAATAGTTACAGATTCGTATATCCGGCCGAGATGTTTGGTATTAATTCAAAAAATCAATGAGAATTTTCATTGTTGTTTTTTTTCTTTTAAACTTGAATCACTTTCTGTGTGTAATTAGGTTCTGCATACCGGAATATATAGAATGATTTTCTTATTTGAAGTGAAAAAATTCAAAATTGTTTTAAAATTGATATTCACATTTTTATTCACAATTTAAACTCTTAATAACTTTATGGCTCTCATTAATGGTTATACAGCGTCCACGTATTTATTATTTAAAAAAACCGTATTTTAGAAGCCGAAATATTGGAATTTTAATCGAATATAACTACAATTCGTAATATTCACGGGATATACTACGACGGAAATCGATGTATTTTTAGCATAATTTAAAATGGGAAAATTGTGAAGGATCGCCTCGTATACGTATCGCTAAATACGAACTCATCAATTTAACAAATCATCGTTAAAATATCTAATAAAAATTATTTTGAGTTTATAAAAAATATATTTTTCTTATTATTATATGATATACATATATGTATGTATAAGAATCATAGGTAATTTCAACTTTTCACAGTTGTGTTAGATAAATAATCTATTCCTCACACTCACCAAACTTACTTTAAATCTCAACATCTATTGTCTTGATATCACCAGCTTGTTTCTAGATGCTTTAGGCCTGTTTTATTGTTTTCTTACAGACTTGTCATACAGTTTATATCCTCTATTCATTCAACATTTTTTACGGTATCATATGGATCTTCTAGATTAGTTCAATCACTTTACTTATGAGTCGCTTTAATTATTTTTATTACTACTTGGGAGTGATAAAAGAACCTTTATGTGTAAACTATGAATTATTATCGAAAACCACAAGGGATGTAGCCTGTCATGCTCTCGTTTGAAATATAAACTCTAATATAGATCTCTATTTCTCTCATATTTATGATACAATTCATAATATTATAGAACGCGTGTCATGTTCTATTTACCTTCTCAGGATATTGCCAAAACGGTAGGAATGGGATTTTACACAAACTAATACAGATAAAAGACGTACTTTCATAATCTTTGAAAATCTACTAATGTTACCAAGAGAATAGTGAATTTTAGTGCTAATAAGCGCTTTAGTGCAATGTATTATTGTAAATATAGACAGAAGTATAAAGAATTCATTAATTCAATGGAATATAATTAAATAAAAAAACCATACGGTTCTTTCGATCACTCGTTAATTCATGAAAAAGACCTAGGTTCGTGTTAATCTATTAACTATATCAATTCCATCGATTTATTTCCTTGCTACTATGATTCGGCTTATAGGGATCATGGACTTTTCAATTTAGTTTGAAGAGGAGATTGAAGAATGCTTATCGAGTTCTGATATTTTGTGACATCTCTTCGTAACATTCACAAAGTTTTAATGACAATTCTAATTCAGATTCTTTTCCATCATATTCTATCGTATGATGCTAGTCAGTTATATAGAGACCAGGTATAGAAATATTCAACAGCGCTTATAAAGCTGGTTACCTTTAATGAATTTTAACATATTCATTCAGGTACGTTATTTTTGAAGTGATGATAAACTAAATACCTATAATTGCTGATCTATTTCCACTATTAGTAGTTTCCCTTAAATGTAAAATATCTTTGTGATTAATGTTTTGTCGATTTGAATCTTCTCCAGATGGACCATTCAACAGTAAGGTTTCACAAAGCGACGTTCTACCTCTTTGA
Organism: Chouioia cunea; assembly: GCA_030064505.1. Classification (NCBI taxonomy): domain Eukaryota; kingdom Metazoa; phylum Arthropoda; class Insecta; order Hymenoptera; family Eulophidae; genus Chouioia; species Chouioia cunea. The sequence goes on from JAOPFQ010000004.1 coordinate 13,144,733, forward strand.
ATTTTCTAATGTTTAATGGTTTTATTTTTTATATCGCACACGTATATTAACACACGCACGCCCGCGAGCATACATACATAATAATCCTGGGTTACACACGTAGGGCATAAAAGCCAAGCATACCAAGCAATGAATTAAACCTACATCAAATAGCGAAAGTGCTGTTTCCAAGAGATAAGCCCCGATTTTCCTAACGAAACGAGGGAAACAGTAGGGGAGCCTTCAACATTTAGAAGTTAAAGGTTACTGAGAGAAAATTGCATTCGAATGTAAATCTAGGACTGTATGATATCCCTAATGAATGAATATATTCATTGTATGCATGATTGCGTTGATACATATAAAATTATTAGTGAATATAATCTTTTCATATTCTTATGGAAAAGTTTGGTGGTTAAAACTGAAAAAAAACTTTGCTTGTTTAGAATTTTGTCAACATTTTAGTTTAATATAGGATTTCATTCCTCATTGAAAGACTAGAAAAATGAAAAACTTACATAATGCTTTGCCAAAAAATTTTACGGAAATAGTTAATTTACCAAATTTTAATCAGTCTACAAAAGCTTTATCTGTAAGTTTTTTTTCTTGAAAAAATTATTTTGTTTGTATAATTTTTCTTTTTTCTCAAGAATCAAATAATAAAATAATATCGCCATACTTATTATATATATATAAGATAGAAAACAAACTAACTTAAGGTAAAACTAAAAAAACGTCTCGAATTTTTTTATATTTGGCACAACGAATGTTTATGTGAATATTATCGATTCAAATTCTGTGTTCGTAACTCATATTATTAATATAAAAACAAATTGCAGAGGAATCAGGTAAAACATTCTTGTTTTGATTGGGTTTAGTTGATGGCATTATAGGTATGAATGTCTTTGAAAGATCGTAGGGTGTCATTGGAAAGATGGCAGTGCACGATTATAATGTATATTATTTATAGAAATGCTTTAAACACGTACTTATTATCCACCTTCTTAAGTGATATTATATTGTTCTATTTACAGGCACGATCGCATATGAAATTCCTGATCGTTTGTTTGACAATACTGTCCAATAGAATATACAACAAATAAACGCTATCAGATATGTTGAGCATTAAAGTGTCGGTTATTTGTTATTATTTAGTAAATTTTACTCCGACTTGCACCCGCAATTAGTCTTGCCAAAAAGGTCAGTATTATTCGTCCGCCATCATGGAATGTACATCCCCTATACGAAATTGGCTGTTAAAGTAGACGTGTTCCCGATGAAACTATTAACAAGCAGTTTATCAACGTCGTCTTGCAATTCATCACCACCGACTTATCTTCCCAAGGACCGTGATTGCCTGGTTGTTTGATACCAAACGAAGTAAATTCGGATCGATCAGGCTGAGCTCAACTGCGCTTGACCTCACTATTACAATGATTTTTGAAAATTCTCTTTTCATGTAGGCAGTCTGTCTTGAATCAATATAATGTTTTCTTAGAAGTTTTTTCCTATTGTTACCACAGACCTCAATGCTTTATATTATTTTTTCTAATGTGTAGTTTTTATTGTAACGTTATAATTACTTATTTAATTATTTTCTTTAACATATAATGTTTAGTCTGTTAAAATTATTTTAGTCGATATGTAAGAATGGATTTAGTTGAGGATTTTGGACCCGTGATTCCAGTTTATGCTTTTTGATTAAATTTTCACTATTCGCTTATAATTTATTAAGATTAAAATACAGAATTTATCATTATAATAATTGATTAATTATTAGATCCGAAAGCATCTAAATATTCGTGTGATAGCCTTGATCAGATGTATTATATTTAAGTAAAGAACATCAGATAAATAACAGATTTGTTGTTCATCTATGGACTGACTCTTGTTTTGAAGTTAGTATCCTGTGAAAAGAAGTTAAATACTTCATTTTGATTGGTAACATTTGCTCATTATTGTTCATCTCAGTTTCTAATTATTATCAAAAATAAAATGAACAAGCAAAATGTAATTTTCTTTCATTTTAGTGTAATTTAATAATGTATTCCACTCTAAATTGGTTAATTTTATTTCCGGTGGTTTTGTAACAGACTATAATATAAATATTATAAATATATTCTCTTAAATCATTTATTACGGTTCTATATATTACCATATAAGTATGAACATTTTCTCTCGATGTAATCATAAATATTATGCATAAAAAAATACCTCAATGGGCGAATTTAACATGAGGTAGTTGACAGTAATATCGAAAATTAACTGAAACACCTTAAAAATAACTATAATAAGTATACAACGTATTATATACGCGCCTATCCTTGTACTTGAACCTTCACATCGCATTTTGCTATCCCTAATCGTTCGTACCCGATTATACATGATGCATCTATGTCTTTACCCAATATAGGTGTATTCTGATATTATTTCTTATCTTTAATACGCTAACAATACAGTGATCAATAGTCAGATCAATGTCAATATCAATACAATATTTATTATTCTATATGACACTAAGTTAGGACTTTGGGTCTTGCAATAAATCAGCACTCATATTTTAAACTTTTGAAATACCATATTTTGAAAATTGGTTTTGCAGATATTCTTTACGATAGAATTGAAATCCTTTTCCATTGTAGAAATTAGGCAGAATTTATTAATGATTGGATATTCTAACCTTTATGAGCTTATATTGCAAAATGAGAAAAATTTTTATCTAAAATCGAATAATGCACTCTAAAATTACCATTTTTACCCTTCAAAATGCATTTTTCAGACTTAAAAAATCTTCACTATTCACGGAGATATCATTAAATAAATTTATATACTTTAGTGTTTTCATAATAATAGGGCTACCATTGAAAAAAGTTCTTCAAAAAGCGGAAGTAATATAATTTTCGTGTTTTTTGGGTCATGCACTTAGGCTAACCAGATGTGGGTGTAGTGTTTGTAAATTACGCGTTACTATGATAAATGGCTCCGTACAGTTATTGAGGTCTATACCGATATTTCCGTCTGAAATCATTGATTTTGTAGTTTTAGGTTAGAAAATTCCAGACACCAAAGTGATCGGATAATTTGGAGGTCAGATTGGGATTGGGTGACCCAAAAAATATGAAAATATATTATTTCCGCTTTCTGAAGAACTTTTTCAATGTTAGTCCTACTTTTATCAAAACGCTAAAGTATCTGACTTTATTTAATAATATCTCCGCGAATAGTGAAGATTTTTCAACTCTGAAAAACACGTTTTGAAGGGTAAGAGTGGTCATTTTAGAGAACGTTATTCAATTTTAGAAAAAAAATTTTCTCACTCTGCGATATGTGCTTAAACATAACAAAAATACGTGTTTTTTGTACTTTCAGGTTAGATATCTCGGAAACGAAGGGTGCAGGAGCAATTATGACGCTAGATTCGGATTCTGTATACCAAACCTTTTGGGCTAGTGAAGTCTGGTTTTTGGGTGTGATCTCATTAAATTTTACTACCCTGTGTTATTTATAAAGATGACTGTGAATTTGTAACATTGACATGTATTGTCACGGCCCTAATAAAAAAGATAATTTTTATGTTCCTACATATTTGAAGAATTTCGTCAACGGAAAGAGAGAAAACGTCGACGAGTACTTCGTTTTATTACTTTCCGGAGAAAACCAACTTGATTATCAACAGGTGCGTGACTTATACATGAGAATTAGAGGTGAATGAACTTTAAGTTTATCTTTTTGATGTTTAAGAATAGACATTTATTTCAAATAACTACATAAGCGTTTTGATAATAAAATTTTGAATATATCTTATCAAGTACATTTTAAATTGAGCTAGTATATAATCAAAGTAGATATTACAATAGTGGATTGATTATCTTGGGATAAATAGGTGTTTATTACGTGGTGATGTGAATTAGCGATTTTTACTACTTTCAAGTGATTACCGTGTCCTCAAGTATAACTGTTGTGCCTGTGTATATCTAACGTATGCATCCCACATTATATTAATTTTGATGAAATTAGTTTAAATATTTATAGTCACTGAGTAGTGTGATCAAGTACTGCTAATACATATCGAGGGATATATTTCGATTTTCTCCTTTTTAACTTTTCGCTTCCTCCTTTTTAGGCCCAAAATAGATTATATGGGATGCACCGTGGCGTGTACTTCAGTACATCACAATATATGTAAGGTATTCCATTTTACCTTGATTTATTTACAATTTACAGTTACCTTAGTATCCATGTTTAAATGAGACACCTTATATACAAGGACAATTTGATAAGTCAGTGACCATAAATAAACGGTATTTTTTGCCAACAAATAAGCGTTTAATTTTTCAAAATAATCTTTCAGCTCGATATATTTACCCCAGCGTCTTTCCAATATATAAAATTTGATAATAGTTTACTAATAAATGGTAATTGATGGGAGGTAATGTTGTAATTGAAGTTACTGCGTGGAAAATTCAAAGTCGCTAATTTATCAGACTGCCCTTGTACATATATATATACACGTGAAAGACTCAGTAGGGAAGAACATTATATACGGCCTACATAGTTTAATTTAAAACAGATTTGAAATAGAGGAGAAATGTATTTATAAAGCATTCTATATTATTTTTCTACTAATAAATAATTAACACTCATTTCAATTTATAAAATATATAAAACTAAAAATCAATGAATATTTTATTTTTGAAATAGTACGTTTTAGATTTTATTGGCAATCATGAAAACTATTACATCCAGAAATGAATGGAAGACCAGTTCTTACTTTTTTTTGATACTGTACATACGAACTTCCAAAAAATTTCAACAAACTTGCTTCTTCAACTGAGATTCTGTTATAAAAAAACATCCAGGATACGAGAGTATATAGCATCAAACACAATGGATTCTGTAAAATAACCTGAAATAAAAATGTATCATTGACATGAAACAATCATCTCAAAAGTATATTACTGAAACGCTTAATTTGTTTAGAGATTTGTAAATTTAAACTGTTAAATATATTAAAATAGTTCGAATTTACAAAAAAGTGACGTTTAAAAGAAGTACAATAAATAGTTTGCGTATGCTCGTTTCAGAGTAAATATGAAAAATATTTTACAAAATAATGAATATGGATGAAAATTATATGAGGTAATAATTTGATGTATATTGAAATCAATTCTATTTTAAGAATAAGAATTTTTAATACGGAAGAATTCTTTTCTAAAAATACAAGTTTGATTCTAAAGTGTTTTAGAACGTAATTATGTTGCAAGATTAATAATCTAGCAACATAATTATGACCTAATATAACAAGAACCATTTTGTGACAAAAGCACTGGTGATAGTTACAGGCTCTTTTCTCTTTTTTGAATGGCTATTTAAACACTGAAAAGAATCTTACGCACCTATTAGATTTGCTGATGGGCAGTAGCTACACTACTACTGTGACGCAATCAGTGAAAAAAAGAGTACACGTTGTTTTAAATTTATGGATAGCTACAACCTGTTCAAACAACGTAATCAATGCGCCGTTTTATAGTTTAGTCGTTATATAGCTCGCTTCGATTTTCTCCCTATTGTCAATGTATATATATATATATTTTTCATCAGTATATAGATATCGTTTCACATGCACACGTATGTTGAAAAATTAAAACAGTGTGTAAGAGTGAATAATACTTTTAATAAATTAAACTATTATAAAGAAAGATAGATTGAATTTTATGCTTTGTTAAACGTTTATTGAAGGCATTACACATTATTAAAAGTGTATAGAAACTGATATTAACAAAATATACTTTAGGGTTATATAGAAATGATTATTTTTTATTGCTATTAATGAAATTTGTACAGGTACGTTTTTTTCAAATTGATTATCCTATTTTTTACTATTTCTTTCTAAAACAAAACTGTAACATTTTTCATCAAAATATAACTCATCGTAACTTAGATTATATCATTTTGTTCCGTTTGTACACCTGAGGTTGATGTTTCTAATCTGCTGATTTCTTTTACTTTTTAAGCTATTTTTTCAAAATCAAACTCACTGTCATCTATACTTACAACTATAAAACTAGCAATGTAAATTTCCATTTTAGATTAAGTAGTTTGCACTTCTAAGTTGAACAACATGCAAAATTCTAAAATTAGTTTGATGACTACAGTTTTAATAAGATGTTGATTCTGAACTTTTTCCAACAGTATACGATTCTAAATTATAATGTCTCGATTCATGAAGCATTAGCTAGAGCAATGACCCTAATTTAACTAACAGATTTACATAATACTTTAAAAAATGGATCTTAGGTTTCAATGATTTATACAAAAGACAAGTATGCATACGCTTTCTAATACGTCGCGCATGTGGTTTAATGTGCAAGTTTTTAGTGATACGAAAATGAGATAAATCGTTAAAAAAACATTCCTATTTAATTAGAATCCTTGATAAATCTTCAATTATCAAATATACGCTGTAATTCCTTTTATTTATAAATGAATCTTTTCACTGCTGCGTTACAACTTGGTTCATTTCCTATGTGAAGCTATATCTGAAGATTGGTGAATTTATTGGTATCAACGTGAGAACCTCCATGAGATTACTCACTTCGTTTCATCGTAATAAGTATACACTGGAATCATGTACTCATTTATAACCATTATATGAATGATTCACTACCATGTTACTTGAATAATATTTGATACTATTTTTATACAAAAGACAAGTATGCATACGTATACTTGAGTTCCTATATAATTTTTGCATATAATCAGTAATTCTTCAAAATTAATCTGATATTTCTAAAATATATTTTAATGAACATTACAAAAGTATAAAAGCAAGACCTCACTGTTTTTTCGAGAATTTTTAAAACACTTCTTTCCTATTTTAATCTTCGTTGGTATTACAAATTCTTTCTGTAATAATAAATTAAAACGTAATAATTTACATAAATTGAATTATGATTATTTGATATAAAGTTTAAGCTAAACATTTCAATATGTTTAATAAAGAATTCAAATGAACCTCTTTCAGTCCAAGTATGTGTATATGATCCTTTAGATTTTTCAGAAAAAGAATAGGTCCTCAGAATTTGTTGGAGCTGAATATATTAATTCAAAAACAGTATTTAACATTGAAAAAGGAATCAGTATAAACAAAGACTTATTATTACATAAAATATATCTCTGTGTATTTTAAAAATCTAATATTTCATTTTATTTAATTCAAAGTTATCTAAAAAATATATAAAATATGCAAATATAAATAAAATGAACAATAAAATCACCACGTATGAGTTGTGAAAAAACATTCATCATTTCAACACCTATTACTTGATTATGAACTGTACCAAAAATTTTGTCAAGCATGAATACCTTCATCCAAACCAAACCAATCTCCCGAATTGTTTATGTATTTGATATAATTGTAGCCATATTATCACATAAAGATGGATAAGGTCGTCAAGATTATTACCTGATAAGGGTGTTGAAGATAACAGAATCTGCGCTAAACTCAACTGTTACTAATGAAAGTTGGAATTTTATCTACAAAAAAACAGTAAAGAGCATTATATAATCTTGAACTGCCAAATCCTCTCGCCCTTCCAATAAGATAACGTAATAAAAACATTCTAGAGAAGTGGTTATCCCATTAACGTCTAAGCGTCCAAATTTTTTTAGCAAGCATTCACGTGAATATTTTGTATGTTATCGGCATTGAAAAAATGTTGTTTTCAACTATTCCGACGTAGAATTTTATGCTCCTTCAGAATCCGGGCTCAATATTCTGTTTAGATATCAAGAAAAGAATTAAACATTAGAATTGATCAAAGAATCCGACAAATTTATTCAAAATGTTTAGGAATGATTTTTAGTTTTCCAAAATATTTAAAAAATTAAAATTTCTAAAAATTTTTTTTATTCTGAAAAAATTTGAGGATATTCGATTCTAAGATATTTTTTAAAGTAAACTCAACATTTTTCCCAAAATAGACAGATATTATTATAGGACTTTTAGGTAGCCTTTTTTTGACGTTTATTCTTTATACTATGATATACTTATAAAAAGTTCAATTTACGACAGTTAATATTTAAACTTGGTCATGATACTTTAATTGGTCAAAATACTTGATACTGAAATCAGTCTCGTATAAGTTTATGACTATATAATTGTAGTCGAATTGTAGATGTTTATTCATGTCTGAGGTTAAATGATATATTTTATTAGATAAAAAAGGCGCTGACAATATATATTGATTCAATATTTTTGTGCGAATCGATTGAAATTATTTAAAATTTAGTTATTTATTATTATTGTCATTACCAATTTTTTTATAGAAATGAAACAGTATATTATTGATGGTTGTAAAGAAAATAATTTTAATTTAAATTTGTTGAAATGATGGCTAAATCGTATACGAACACGTCATTGAAACAATTTATTTGAGGAAAATCCATACAATTTAATCTAAACTTGTGGGATCTTTATATGATTGACGGTTTCGTACTGGGTCTTCACTTATACTGCGGAAAAAAATCGACAACAGGAGATAAATTCAGTAAATATGCATCAGGATCTCGTGTTTGATGAATTTATTACAACCATTTTTTAGTGTAATACCTGCAGGCAAAACATCTCAGTTTCATTTTTAATACAATAATTATTTCACTAGTTTGAATCTTGTTGTACATTTATTTACTTACTCTATTTTCACGTTATTTTCCCTACTATTAGGGGAAATAGAGTGAAAGATAAATATGTTATGAATAAAAAAGCTCAAAAAGATGAGTATGTCGTGAAACATGATAAAAATAACGGTATGAACTATATTACTATTATGAATTCGAAGCCAGTTTCGATTATTTCTACTTCTATAGGGGTATCTCCGTTATTACCTTCAAAAACATATAGTTCACAATGAAAAAAAGTTTATGTACTTTGTCCGAAAGCGGTTCGCGTCGACGACAACTTTATGAGTGGTAATGATGTCCACGATGGACATTGCAATAATTCGCTTCCAAATATATGCTTACAAAAACGGACGTGAGTCATTTTTATAAAACTAATCCAAGTTTCTATCGCAACTTAGACGAAGAAATCCCTAGTTCTATACATATCAATACAAACAGGATAAAGGATATAAAGTCGTACTTCAGATCAAATCTACCTGAAACTAGCAATAAAAGAAAATAGCTACAAGGTGATCAATATTTTAAGTATTTACATCATAATTGGTGTATGTATATAATTCTGGACACACACCAATTTAAAGTAAGTAGAACACATACTCTAAACAATAAATTTTAAGTCGACATCTATTAGAAAAATAAAACTTAAAAGATTAATATGAGCAATATTTCAAATGTGATAATGTTCCCTTGTTCTTTATCTCGACCAGATAAAGATTACAAGACTAATTAACAACTTATTTGTGACGGAGCTCCTGGCCGTTGGCCGGAGCTCGTCAATAACAGTCCACGATTAGGGCTTGTTTACGTTTCCGAGGTTGCTGACCTCGGAAAATCAGTTTGCCTTGTGTGGCATTGAATAAGAGAGAGAGAGAGAGAGAGAGAGAGAGAGAGAGAGAGGTAAGTGACACTCACCGAGAGTCAGTTGGCCTTTAGCCTCTGAATTGGGCAGTCGAGTTAATTGAGTTTTCTTTTGTTTTGTTCTTCGCGGGTGACTGCAGTGTAGTGATTGTGGTTGTTTGTTGTTGTGCCAGGCTCTACGATCAGTGAGTGCACTTATTTGCTCTCTCTCTCTCTCCCTCCGTGCATTTCATATCTATTTTTTTTATTATTTATTGTTTGTTCGCGTGCGCAGGGCCTCTTTCGGAACTCCTGGCTATTGAGCCGGAGCCTTACGACGGCCGTTAGTATTTTATTTGAAATTGCCTTATTTCGTTGTCGTCGCCGCTTATTATTGAATTGTTAGTTTATTTTCTTCCCTCCGCTTTCAGCATAGTTTGGTTTGATTTATTTTGTTTGCGCTTTGTTGCTACCGCCGCTTTATTATTATATTACTATTTTATTTTCTTCGCTGCGCTTATCAGCATAGGTTTTTTTTGTTTATTTTGTTTGCGCTTTATAGTTATCAACGCTTCATTATCGTGATTGTATTTGGTTTTCTTGCGCTGCGCTTATAAATAAAATTTAATTTCTTTTGGTTGTTGCTTAGCGAATAAAGTTTTATTTTTTTATTATTAAGTTAATTCGTGCGCACCTTTATTATAACGCCTGCCTATTCACCTGTCCTCGACCTTTCAAGGTCATCACAATCCTGGCGCATATTAGGTCATAAATGCGCCTCTTACCTTCCCTTTACTGATTTTAGCTTGAGTATCGCTCATTTTTTTTTTATTTCAACGCGATTGGAGGCGACTACCGTTGACAAACAAGGTAAGTTTTCCCTCCTTTAATGACTAGGGTCGTTCCGCGTTGCATATTATACATTTACATAAATTTAAGCATGTTTTCATAAAAAATGTCTAATACATTGATTGGGTATTAAAGATGCAACTGAGATATTTTGTCTACAGGTATTATACTGAAATTACGTTCTAATTATGTCCACAATTGACAATAAAATTCTACAAATCCTACAAACTGAAGCCAACGTCTTGTTTAAGCTAGTTTGAAATGGAGATAATAATCAAATTCAAAATCATAAATAATTAAATATTAACAAATTAAATATTTTAATTAAAATAGAATTACCTACATCATGCTTTAGCATTGAAATAAGAGTCCATTTAAATAATTGGGAAAAAACTGTATAAAGCAAAACAGAATGGATACTATGTACAAATCACAAAAGTAATCATACAGCAAGCTACAAGAATCGCCTAGTACAAAAGTAGCTTAAAATGGTATTTGGCGTGAGAGAGAGGGGAACTAAAGTAGTGGAACACAATATAAAGTTAAGTCTAGTCATCATTGTGTCAATAATCCCTATTTTATAGGCAGGCCCGCAAATATTTCTAATACTTCAAGTTGTAACTATACTAAAAATGTTCATAACTCGTTAAAGGAAACAAAAGAGGCAGATACGAATTAACTTAATCTTATTATCGTCCAAATAAGCTACAATATTAATAAACTAGAAAAATTGATAAAAAAACTTATGAATAGAATGGAGACTATCCTAAACCTATTGACAACTCTTATCGGCAAAATAGAAAAATGACAAACTTAATAGAAATATTAATCTGGAATGCCAATGACTTCAGTCAAAGATAAATTGAACATAAAAAATGTCTAATCCTTGAAGATTTAGATTTAATACTAATACACTCACTCTAACAATAAAAATTATTTCAAAATACCTAACTATTTAATAAATGAAACAGATCATCCGGAAAATAAAGCACACGCAACTATAATAATAGAATCAGACATAAAACATAAGAAACCAACTAGTAAGCGAATCGAAGAATCGTGAGGTATGTTACAAAAAATGAAATCTAGGCATCGATTTTGAAAAAATTACAAGATAGAGTTGATTCAGAAGCTGTATTTGTATCTTTTTATCTAAAATGCATTCCAAGTTTAGTTATGGCTAAATCCCGTTAACATCACGATTGTATTCTACGTTTGTTACGGAATTCAATTGATCGAATAGACTTTCAAAACTCCATTGTAGTTAAAGCTGCTCGATTTAGTGCGGAATATATAACACATAAAGAGAAAAGATGCCAATTTCGTATAAAAAAAATACTTGATCAATCTGAGTGTGACAGGTTACCACACTTGAAATATATTATCGATAAATTAAATAGTGGTTTTAGAAACGATATAAATATTCATACATCAGTAGATGGGTTTATAATAACGTTTGCTGATGTGGAAAAAAAATATTAAACACATGTTTCACGAGTCTAAATTTTATGAATTTTCTAATTATTTTTCTATAAAAAGCTATGAAAGATATTCCCGAAATTTTATAACAGTTTTTATAAAAAATAACAACATATAATAAATCAAGATTAGAAGTCTACGAACCGACTATTGTATCTATCGCTTATACTAGTAACGCTGCAATTCGGCTAAGATCCGTTGTTTCGTCTATGCAAGGTGGTTGAACTGCAATGTTGTGTAAGTGATACGGCTCTAAAGAATTAATTCAAGTACTTCATTCTACGATTCTGTTCTTCTTACAAAGTAATACAATTATTAAATGTTCTATTTTAAATCACCAAGATATTAATAAATTCTATGATTTATGCAGTCAACAAGTTTCTGATAATGCTGATCATAGTATAAAAACCATTGATGGTATAAATACGCTCTATGCTACGGGTAAAAAGCTTCCAGAAATTACTTAATTTAGGCTTAAAACCCGACTTTTGATGGAGTTAGCACCGTATCCGCTTTCTATTTCTGATAGTAATTTAATGAAAACAACTAAAATATCTAAATTGTATAATATATTTAAGCCGATGGAAAATATTCCAAATCTTGCTAATTTTCGGTATATTATTAATTATGAATATTTGTCACATACAATTGACCGCAGAGTGAACATTTTACATTGTGTTAGGCTATTACATTGATTATATAAAAAATTACTATTCATCAGATAGTATTATCGTATTTGATAGTTATCTTGAAAATGTTTTTAATTCCTCAAAAAAATATAAAACGGCAACGTAGGCAAATGAAAAAAGATTGTTTTTAAATAATTTTCAATCTGGGTATAATAGTATCTATAAATCAAAAACAGTTCTCTCCAATGAGCAACATAAAAGATTATGTATTCAATCACTGCGTAATAAATTACACGAAGACAGATTTCAAATCGTTTAAACTATAGGAGATGCAGATTAATTGCTAGTTGAAATTGCAGTTACTGATTAACCTGTCGCTATTGTCGCTCAAGATATCGATAGTTTAGTTAATTTATGTCAATATATGTAAAGATCAAAAAAGAATGTCTAAGTCAGGATAACGTAGACAAAAAAATCTATAACAGAGATTCTTTGATGTATCCAAGTACCAAGCATTTAATTGCTTTCATTCACATGTTTAAAGTGTGCTATTGTACTTTAGTCTTTATCAACAAAGATAAAATAAAAATTAATAAGGTATTTTTAGATAATCCCACATTAGCATTAGAAGCAGCTATATTTTATAATGAGAATGTTTCTCAAGAATAAATAAACTAGGTTAGAAAAAAGATAGTTGTTCGTTTGTGTGTCGAAAAAATTTCAATTTAGCATTATTAACTCCTACTGATTTCGCAGCTAATTTTCATTATAGGCGTGTTTATTAGTAAGTCCAGAAATGTTCAAATAAATGCAACGAATTGGGGCTGGAAAATCGTCTATAATCTTTTAGAGCTAATTAAAACAATAATGCGATAGTATCTGATACTTTATTAAAAGATATAAATTGCTAATGTATGGCGAAATACAGGAAAAGTTACGATTGTGTGAAACACGAACTAAAATGTTCGGAATAACGTTACAATTATAATGGTTAAAATTGTGACAATGCGGTTTCTGTAAAATATAGTAATATTGATTTCGAATTATATGATAGATACGATAAATTAATATTACAATTAGAAAATAGTTTCGAACCGCAACTTTTAGCAGAGGAAAGTATTGAATATGATATTGCTATGATGACAAGAGTTTAATGCGTCACGAGTACGCCTTATAAGAAACTTTAGTTGAGTAAAAATGTAACATTATAGTAAAGTATTTAGATAAGATTATAAATAATCTGAGTTAAGCGACAATATAATTTTATAATTAAGTAATAACAACATTTTATAATTTAGTAATTATACAATATTGTAACTGTGCCATAATAATGATTGTAATTTTTGTTAAAATAGTATTTTCTAACAATGAATTGACAATATTATGAATTAAAAAGTAACTATCTAAAAATCATTTTAAAGAATTCTTTTTTCTTTCAGAATAGTAGTACTAAACTATATTCCTCTGCTGAAGCTGAAGAATATTATTATACTTGTCGAGCTTCATCGTTAATGAGGTATATTTTGTAATAAATAGCTGACAGAAATCATCGGAGGTTATTCTAAGGAATGAATGCTAGCAAAGTACCGAAAATGATCACGTAATGTCTTCAAATGTCATTGTCAAAACGTCTTTGTAAGTAACAAAATAACTATCGAAAATTCAATTTCAGACAATTAAATTTGTGCTATATGGAAAAATAAAATTCGCCATTGCATTTTTCTCATTGCGGAAAATGAAATTTAAAAAATTATTTTTTTAAGTAATATAAAAGCCAAAATATAGATATTTTCAACGCTTTTCCAATTTAAAATCAATTGGTCATATATCTGTTCACGGTGCGACATTGAAAAAATCTCCACCACCGATCCCGCTAAGCCAAATCTATTTTTTTAATTGAGCGCGAAGTTTCGCTTCGACATTTTTTATGTGAAGCTTATGCAATTTTTTTATTAAAATTAAGAACATTAAAAGTTTTCGTTAAACACTAGCTATTGGTCGAGATAATAGTATGATTAGAAGTCAATTATTGCTATTATTAATGATCAATTATTTATTACTTGTCTTACGATTTATTCGTCGTTTAATTATAATGTTGATAAAAAATAACAAAATACGATATAAACAAATTTAATTTGTACATCATTACCTGAGTACCTATCGACCAATAAAACCATCCAACATAGCTTGGATGTCTGCAAATGCTGTAAATTCCGTGAGTTACTAATACATGGCCATCTATTTTTTTGCTTTGAATAATATGATTAAAATTTCTGTCTGCTGTAAAAATAGCAACTTTTCGCAATACTTCACCAATTGCGCAAAGCGTAACACCAATTATTAACAAAATTGATTTCTCTTTAATTTTTGGTAAATAATGTCCTTCAATGAAGTATTCAATCCAACTTGCTCCGGCAGCCAATGTATATGCAACACTATGATTTATAACAAATGTATCAGAAGATGATGACATTGGATTTGTTAACGTAATGGCTAAAAATTCTGTTAGGTGAAAAGTAGATAAGATAGCTGCGTATATACCAAATCCTTTCCATTTTTGTGATGTTATCTTGTAAATAAGTATTCCTAAGCTACAACTATAACCTAAAAACAATGCTCGAAGCGACAGCTGAAAAAATTTTTAAATTTATTTAATTTTTATGTATATTATATCATTTAACCTGTAGAGTTATATACATTGTAGTTATGTAACATATAATTATAAATAAAATTCCTAATTGAAAAACTAGTTGGTTATGTATGCTTAATAAACTATTTAAAAGAGCTCCGCCGCATAATTATGTAAGAAATACCCTTGATGATGAATCGGATTTGCAGGATCTTTTTCAAAAGGTATGAGTTTAATTTACATTTTCAGATCCCCAGATTCATTAAGGATAATATGAGAAGCTAATATATGTTTTGCGATTTTTTTGTGATATCTCGGTAAAAAAAAATTTTGTTTATAGCACTCACTGACATAAATACGTTTCTTTAACATGCCTTTCCGTGGCATAAGTGATCAATAATACTATAGTATGTTGACGGATTTACTTATGCAACAGATTCGTTTGCTGCTTCTCTTATTTCGACATAATTTCTAAGTCTTTAGAATCACTGTTAGAGTTCATTTTAAGGTTTATTGTACAATTTTCATAATAAATAAATAAAAATTCAAACTAAATAAAAAACAATTTCAAACACTTCCAAGCTCAAGACTGATTAATCTGATATTCGATTTCGTGGTAAAGAAGCATATCTAATGTAGATCAATTCAATTACTTTAAAGTTATAATATTTGATTATCAACTTTCAAAATTCGGTTCTGTATACCTGTTGATATTATACATATTGGTCGAATTGAAAGAGAAATATTACATTGTCAATATTCTTCCGATTCGTCAATTTTTGGAAAATTATTTCTTACGTTCTTTTTTTCTGATGGACATTTTGGAGTCAGATGTTTCTAATAAAATATATATAACGTATCAAAAAATGCATGTTTTTCATCTCGATATAACTTATGCAAAATAGGAAATGGAATTATCACTGCTAAAAATATGAATATAAACTCTTTAATTTTTCACAGATACATAAAGAGTACTCAAATCTTTTACTTTATAAGGCCGCTGCTGAAGCAATACAGTTATCGATTGGTAAAAGAATACCATGATTGTCAATCTATTTTTCATGTCGGTGTTCTAATTTGATTATGTAATATCTATAATACGATTCTTCCAGTTCCTCAGAATAAATATCTACGGAAGAATCCACTACTTTAAAAGACTTGTCGTGGCTAATAATATAATAATTAATGTAACAATTCTGACAGTTAATAGACCTGGCGGAGAAACGAATGTACTTAGTTATTTCGTTAATGGAAACATCAACAATTACGTATATTTTGCTATACTAGGTGACTTAAGATTAGCACTATAGTACTAACACCTGTATGCAGAGGTAGCATATAATTTTTATATTATTCTCTAAGTATTTAAATAAATAATATGAATTAGTGTTATATATATAATACTTTCCAATCAGCATTAATGAATTTTTTGAGAAATATATATCATTAGGTGAAACAATACTAATTATATTATTAAAAATAAAGAAAAAGTATGTAATTAAAAGACCAGTAAAAATAAAAATAAACACTACTACAATTTTATTGTCAAATCTATAGTACAGCATTACGCATTCAAGCAAATTCAACATCCATAATGTTAACATAATGATATAAGCAAATAATCAATGTATGGAATTACAATATTTAACACACAATTAAAAATATATTAATTGAATCGAAAGTAGAATACAGCGCAGCACGTATACGAGTAGCAACTATACCAGTCAAATAGATCACTGGTTTCGGTAAAAGTTCTGCATAAAATACGGCAAAAGCTGATTTACAAACGATTTTGATATAACTCAGCATAAACAGAATCTGCTTGATACTAAAGCTTACTGTATAATACTTACTTTATTATATATTATAGTTATTCTAGTAGAGATTGAAAGTTCAGTAGAAATAAATTATTATCTTAACTATTTTAACATTATCCAATCCTGTATTGAAAGCAAAAATATAAATTAATATTAAAAACTCAACAGTTCTCAGTATATGAACTATCCTTTCATCGGCAGATAAATTGATATAAAAGCAATAAAGCTCCGTTTTATTAAAATGATATTAGAACATATTCAGGTATTCATTTATATTCAAAGTAATATTACGAAGTGATTTTATTGCAATTAACGTGGAATGCCGGTGTTATATTTTTCTCACTGAACTGATCTTAGAGTGATGATGAAAGAATTCAGAGGATACACAGAGTGCCTGAGTGATAATTACAAACGTCCAGAGCACATCATTCAAATAACTATACTCTCACTTCTCCATAGTGTATATCACCTGAGAGAATGTTATTAGCCACGATAATTCATTTAAAATAGATAAATTAATATCGGTCAATGGATAAATTATAACTGCAAGTTTACTAGTCGAATCCAGTTAGTATAATAAAAATGTTCAATTCATAATAGATTCGAATAAAATGCTGCAGGTTATTAATTTTGTGGCTAAACTAGAACTATTGGAAATAATCTACTAAAAATAAAAAATTGCTTTATTTATCAGAAAATATAATCAGAACTTGTGGAATAACGGAACAGTAGTTTGGTCTCATGAATTTCAATAAAATATCTGAAAAAGTTCAATAAAACTTAATATGATATGAAATTCAAGGACAACTCAATATTATTTTTAAAAGTATAATATGTGTTTTCAATATGATTTTTCATATTAAATATGATAGTGCCATTGGTTTCTTAGATAGAGAACTTACCTAAAAAGCGTACCTAGAAACCATTGTTTTAGTGATTTTTATGTTTTTCCTATCGTTTTTCTACTTTCAAAATATAAAAAAATTCACACATTTAAATACTTGTTTCAAATGTGTCGAAAAAGTTTATAGAACAGAAATATCTTAGAATTGATCATAAAACCCCCGCAAATTTGTTCAGAATGTATGAAGATGATTTTGGAAAATCGTATTTTCCAAGTTTTCCAAAAACTCAAAAATGTTCTCCAAAAATTCTGAAAAAATGTGAGGGGGTTCTATGATTAATTTTAAGACATTTTTGTTCCATAAACTTTTTCTCTAAACTCAATAGTTTCCAAGAAAAAAAAAAGTTATGTTTTTTATAGTCTTTTTTAGATTTGGCCGCGATTTTGTTGGAAAGAGCGGTTCAAAAATTCCACCAAAATTTCTCTGAAATACTTTGATAGTCGTGATCACCCCTGATCATATTTATATCATGATTCATTCACGGCAAAATTGCTAAAAAAATCGTAAATTTGAATTTTTGCAAAAATTTTCACGTTTTTTGTTGTTTAATTGGCTATAACTTATTTATTACGCAGTCAATTACAATGTTAAATCCAGATTCTGAAAGGGAATTAATTTTACGTCGAAACACGTGTTTGCAAAATTTTTCTAAGGCCTATAACTACGAAAAAAAATCGCGTCGAAAATCGACAAAAAGATCAGGCCTTTTGGTCGTTAATAGATTAATAAGCAAACTATATGATATTGTCCAAAATATCTATACTACGATTATTGGATCATCTATTTTTAATTAAATGAATGGTTGTGATTTCTGATTTAGTACTGATATAATACTTTTAAGATCTATAGTCTACCTTGGTTAGAGAATCATAAGTAGTTTACATAAATTAGATGAAAATAATATTTCATCCATTGTAGTATTTTCATCGAATATATGAAACCATTAAATTGGCAAATCCTTAATCAAAACAATTTCTCAAGTAATATTTAGACATACTGTTATCAGAACTTGAGATGAAGTCGAAAATTAATTTCGAATTAGAGTTTATCAATGGTTATCATTTATTCGATAAAAATATACCAATAGATTTCCATCAAGCTCATTATTTAGACATTGATGATAATTGACAACTTGTTGAAATATTATTTCATCTAATGGATACAACCCACATATTGTATTTCCAAGATAGACTAAAAACTCAAAGCGAATGATTAATTAAAATTAAAATATTTGTCTATAAATATGATCTTTCTTTATCTCGACCAAACTACATATATTATTATATTTTAACATTAGTACTAAATCTCATATAACAATAACTAATCACATTATAAATAAATAATGTAATAGTAGTAGTAAAGAATCGTTTGGGTAAATCATTAGTTAGCTTATTAATCATTATATCTATTCTTTTTAAACCATCTTCTATCTGTAACAGGTCTTCTATTAAGATTTTCAACGTATGGTCAAGTTTAGTACTTGCAATATGTTTGACTGTAGTTTTAGATAACTACATGTATTTTTTCTCGTGTATTTGTTATGTCTTCCACTGTAAATAGAAGTAAATTGGTACAATCATCATATATACATTTGGTATTTTTATATTATTTATTCTATTAATTTGATTGATAATGTTAATTCGGAATAGTATGCTCTTCATGATCTGAAAACAACAATACAGCATCTTTATTAAGCATACTAGGAATTGGACATAAAATTCGAAAAACACTTGATTATTAATTAACTTCCTTTGCATTACAATTAGTATTTACAGCCATGTCTATAAACACTAATAAAATCATTGACATTTTTATTTAATGCTCTCTTGATGTTTAAAAATAAATAAAACACAAAGTAAATGACTTATCGTAGTAAAAAAAATAATTATGTAAGAAATAATTGCAATTAACTTATATAGCAGTATCAGTTGATGAACCTGCATGATTCTTGTGTTTCGTGTAATGCTAATGTAATATGTTTATTAAATACTTTACATTGATATTTATTTTCGCGTAGAACTGTTATTTGGTTGCATTGCCAACTAAAAACAACAGTGACAGCTCATTCTTCAAGCATTAACCCTCACAACTCGCGGGAAAGAAACATGTATCTAACCTCGATTCAAGTCAGTGATGCTCAATCGACGAAGGTGAAATTGAATTTTGAATTTCGCGGGTCGCGATTTAAGTTCCGTTCTGTATATGTACTTGATTTTTCATGTGCATATACAATGTATTTAATATAGAATAGATAAAAAACCAATAAAATAATAAATAAAACAAGTATTCGAGACTACTCAAAATCCTTACTGTATAACTATCCATTTCCATTAAGTGTTGGTGTGATAATAAGAGGAAAATTCAAATATAAAATGGTAAATTTACATATTTTTTTAATAATAATCATAATATCCATAGATTAATAAGTAGCAAAGTCCTTACTTCATTTAATGGTGGTTTGAAAGTATGTTTAATGCTGAAGTACATTATTCCAAAATTTATAATATGAATCCAAAATGATTTATAATTCCATGTACAGTAGTAGTTCGAGAAAAATGTTGTAGAATAGTCGCATAAACTACACGATAGAATAGCAATGACAAATGATGCAAGGGAAATTCCTGCTGTTCGTCGAAACATTATTAAACTACTGTCGTAGTATTTGAAATATACTGAATTTCTGAAAAATCAATTTTATTTTCTTTGTATTAAATTTGTTTCACTTTACGATTTCTTCAAATAATTTATTCATTTTTTTAACAAGAAACATTATTTTCTTATTCAAAAAACAAACCGTTGTCTAATATTGAAATGCATTTGCAAAACAAACGTTTACGTTGCTTCAATACTGTTCGCGCCATATGCGCTCCTCATATAGAATAGGGTTGATTTATAGCTCTAGCAATTAGGAGTCCGGCAATAATGGCCCCATCACATGTCCATCTCGTAAAGGACGTGTGAATGAGGATGACAAAAGGGTAAAAGCGGCAGGCCCCGACGCGTTCGTACTCGAACGAGTACCCACATAAACGTTATCCTGAGGGTCTGTGGGGCACGTGTGTAAAAAATCCGACATGTGCTCGCCACATGTCCGGCATGTTCTTCGCGTGTACCCATAAACGGCAAATACAGGTTGTACGGTGGACCCTAAATAGCTACACCCTCGCGTTCGCGGATTGGACCATTACCGATGGTCCAAAGAGTAGGGGAAGTACGTTAGGGGCTCTTGCTGTCGATCATTCGTCTCCACAACAGAGTCTCTTCGTGACCACGGTGAGGTGTTGTGTGCGACTGTGTCCGCTTCTTTGACGCGCTTCCTATTTTTCTATCGCGACTTGCGTGCGTTTGTGTGTGTGTTTTGCGTATGCGCTAGTGCAGACGTACACTATATCCATTGCTCGCAACGACCAACAGCGCCTTGGAGCTGAGCTAAGGACAGGAGTGCCTGCTGCCTTAGCAGAAGAAGCTGCGCTTCCTCTGGAGGGTCTTCTGCCTTTTCTCTTTTGGATCACAGCAGCTAGGGACGTTAGCGAGGGCTGTCCCCGTTTGAGCCACGTTCGCGCTATCAAGGCAGGGACACTTCTCACAGCTTTCTACACACCTAACCATCGGTAGGATGTTGCGTGCGTCAAGCTAGTAAGCGAGCAACTCCGTTCATTTATCCGTTCGTTCTGTCCCACCGAAAACCTAGATTTTTACAGGTTAAGCGGACCTAATCAACCTCACAGTGTTGCGCTGTAACCGTTTTATCTGGCTTCTTGTGTTGCGATTGATGTACTGTCCTTTATAATCATTTTCTATGTAATGCATTGCACTCAGAAGGCTTTTTCCCCACTCAGGTCTGGGGGTTTTTATGCCGGATGAATAGCATATGCAATAAATACTTATCTTCTAACCAATTTCTATTCTTGTTTGTACTGTACCACACTCTACTCACTCGTATCGCATTACCTTTGAACAAACTCTAGCACTTAAAATGAGACTTATTTCCATCAATTAAATGCACTTATCATCATAATCTTAGCAACGAATCTAAACAAATATTTAACACGAAAAATTTAGCGGAGAATGTGGCAAAACTAGACATTAATACATACTAAATATGTGAATAGAAATACAAAAACATAGCATACATTATCTGGAGAGAAAAATACAGGAAAAATACTCCTAAAACTTAATCAGTAAAGGAAGGGTACAAAATATGATAAAAGGTGGCTATAAAATATTAGAATTCCTCAAACGAATGAATATTCTTTGTTAAGCAACTTGCACACGTCTGTATTAATTCATTACGACACGGTGGTATCTCTCAGAGACTATCTATTTTATTTTTTTTTTGCAATTTGAGAGTAGTTTTGTTGGATATAGCTTATGTTTTTTTATAATTTCTTGACCACAGAATGATACGAAATTGAAATTTATGCTTAAAGGTTGTAAAATTTTTTAATTTTCTTAAACAAAGTCTAACAAAGTGCCTTATGAAAATGGATATACAGGGGTTTTGGAGGTCTTTGATTGAGAACTTGAACTCAGATTTTGAAAATTCAAAATGGCGGCTTCAAGATGGCGGCGAAAATATTAAATTTCTATGAATATGTTTCTGAAAATGGGTATTGGTGAAATTTTTACAACTCTTCACTTTGCTTCTATATCTCTTATGAATGATACTTTAAGTAGCAATTTTTACCTAATTGTAAACATAATGGTACATCGCATGTGTTTTATAACAATTTAGTTCGTATAGGATTGTTTTTTGTACTACAAGTGCGCATCGTCTACCATTATCAATGGACACTGACATATGAGCAGATTGAGAACGTCTCTTTTCAACAGGAGCATTTAGTTTGTGAAGATTGGCAAGGAAATATTGACGCTTTCTTCCTTTATTAGTTGGAATTTTACGAGAAACTAATTGATCCATGAAAAGTAGTCTAAAATTTTTTAATGTCTCAGGAATATTAATATTTATTTCTGAAAATACAATAAATGAATTCGCAATAACCAAATCAATGAAATGCCAAAATAGTCTGTGCCACCACTTTTTGGACTTTCGATCTATTTTATATGTAGATAATAAACGATCAGCGTTATTGATAAAGTCCATGTATTTGTTGTAATCAAAGCACAATACGGGACAATCTATTTGCACCCTTGTGCCATCTTTCTACCTTCGAGTTACTGTTGTCACTTCGGATGGATCATGGTAATTTGATAGGAAACAAATACCTTTTTTATCCATTCATTTGATCCAACTAATACCAGTATCAGATGTTCGAAAGTCGTATTGTCCATGTTTCATTTGTTTGTCAAGCATTATAGACTTAAGTAACCCAGTACGATTAGAACGTACAGTTCCGCAAGCAAATATTTTGTCTTCTTTTAGTGTAATCAATAGATCGAAAAAGTTATTAAAATATACATGGTGATTTTTACCAACAAGTTTACGCATCAAATCCTTGGCAACTCGTGCTCCTAACTATTTCTCAGGGTTTTCAGTTTTACCGATATAAACTTGAAATTCACATACGTAACTCGATTCATCTGCACGAACCCAGTATTTATATCTTGGTTTTAGCTGGCAAGTATTGCTTCAAGCTACTTCGACCTTTGAATTTTATCATGGATTCATCAATAGATTGATATTTGCCTGGATTCCAGTAGGCTCCGAGAGTTTCATGATGTCTATCTAATAATGGTCTCAACTTATACAATTTGTCGTAATTTGGCTCACCTTTTTTAGGTTCTGTGATGTTATTGGAGATATGTAAATGATCTAATATGAATCGAAAACGTACAAGAAGCATCAATGAACTTATTAATTAATCTTTCAATTTTATATCACTCGACCAATAATCACGATAAGAAGGCAATTTTTTATTCCCATCAGAATATTAATTCCTAAAAAAATTAGTAACTCCTCTTTTGTCATCAATTTCTCTTCCATATATCTATTTGTTTGCTGAACTAATAAATCCAACATATCTTCTGGAAAAAGACATGAAAGGATTTCTAATCGCAATTGTACGTTATCGGGGATATTTGGCCCAAAATCAGCAGTGAATGGATTATCATCTCTTTGTTTTACTTTTTTCTTCCATACTTCACCGCCAAAACGTTCTCCTTCATCTTCATTTCAATCAATATCACTTTCATTCTTTTGATCTGAATCAGCAAGTCCATCGATAGACTGCGTATCACTAGGAATATTAGCGATTTCCATTTCGCATAATACAGGTTATGATAATTTATAAATATGGAAAAAAATTCTCTCTTCGATGAATTTCTTGACTACAAGCTTCACATGTATTCCCTGTATGTTTTTATACGTCAATATTCGAAATATTTGCCTTATGGAATTCAGATTCAAGATCAGCGAGCCCAAAAACCCCTGTATACCAATTGTCAGAAATATATTCAATGAAATGTAAGATTTTGGCAGCCATCTTGGAGCCGCCATTTTGAATTGTCAGAATGAGTTCAAATTCGCGATCAGGGACCCTAAAAACTCGTGTATATCAATTTTCATGAAAATTTATTCCCTTGAAAAATGTATGCCGTAAAGGGTTAAATTGACAATATTCTTATAAAATAGTGAGAGCAACTTACAAATTAAACTTACACTACGTATTATCTCACGATTTCTCCATTCATTATAATAATGTTCGAGAAATTAGATATATTTATTAACGTTTCGTGATGTATACGTACACATACATATCACGTGTTGCAGCAAAAAGGAATTCTGTCAAAGTACAAAATAGTTTAAAATATTGTATTCACATAACATATATATGTATATGACAGAAAATAAATTGGTTTTAGGATAAATCGGAACAACGACTTCTTTCAACGATTTTTCTATAACTTTTCTA
Source organism: Chouioia cunea (assembly GCA_030064505.1). Classification (NCBI taxonomy): domain Eukaryota; kingdom Metazoa; phylum Arthropoda; class Insecta; order Hymenoptera; family Eulophidae; genus Chouioia; species Chouioia cunea. The sequence continues at coordinate 13,169,411 of JAOPFQ010000004.1, forward strand.
TAAAATTAATTAATATTTTAGAGTGAAACATGGCACAAGTGATGACCTTTATGTGGGTATTCGATGTATCAAATGTAACAAAAATCGGAAATTTTGTTCCGATTTTCCCTAAAACTAATTTGTTTTCTGTCATATATAGGGTGTTTCTTATTTCCAGAATTGTTAGATTATAAAATTGTCCATTGAATTTTATAAATATATATCAAATAAGTAAGAAATATGTTCGTTAGTACATTGTAGGCCTAAAAACCTAAGACCTATACAACCTAAAGATCGTTTAGTATTAGCAAAAACTTTCAATTTAAACCCAGGATGAGATTTTTAGGTGCTTTTGGATTAGAATAATAAATTTGTTTAAATGTTGAAAATTTCAAGTATGTGAATGATAAATTGTGACTAAATTTCTTCTACTTTGTCTGCGCATACCTCGATTTCATGAATCTAAGAAAGGCTTTAGACAGCTCAAATTAAACGTAATGATTGCTGCTTCACAATGAAATGTGCAAAAGCTTTTCTGAATGTTTATAAATAAGCTAAAAATATTTAAAGTTGAAAATGTTACTCAAAATATATGAATATTCATTTATACGCATTTTATGCATTGTCACCTTTAAAATTTGGAGAAAAAATGATTGATCTGTTTCTGGGATTGAAGATAAAAAAATTTAAGTCCTAATAGATAGTACTTTACTGATTAATTGTTGAATAAGAGCGGCTTTATTGGCACACATTAATACGAAAAAAGAGGCCTGTATATGATAGAAAACAAATCCTTCCAGTTCATGAAGTTTCTTAGCTGTTTGTACAAAATGAAATGAACAATCTCTCTTGCTATTTTAGAGACACTAATAGACAGTGGAATTGCAGTTAATATATATATCTTTTTTGAATTGGTAGTTGCTTTCTCATACAATGTTTTCAGGTCTTTATAGAATCCACTTTTTTTATAAATTCATCTTGATTACTGTCTACGTAGTTATATTTTCTCACAAGTAAACTTTTCAAATTATTTGATAATGAATCGGTTTTTTTTTCTATTCAATCAAGTATTTCAATATCTATTGAATTCATTTCTACGATATCGGAAAAATGAAGCAATGGATTTAAGCGATCCAACACTACTTTTTTACGTTCATTTTCGTCGATCAAAAATTCTTCATAACATTATACGTGGCAGATATCTTGTTCTTTATTGTCACTTAAGTCGAAACTCACTTCATTGTTCTGATTAATAGAATCTATACAATACTATTTCGTAAGATTTGCCTGAATAATTAATACTGTAGCAAGATTACTAATATTCTCCACACTTGTACATAAAATAGTTACAAACTTAAAAGATCGTTTTATTATATCTTCAACTTCAATTTATTCTTGTAAAGAATACTAGAACAATATTGAGAAAATATTACATTAATAATTATTTTTTTCTTTGTCGAAATATTGTTTAAATAATAAATTAAAAATAGCTTCTTTCAATATTGTAGATGACTATAAAAATACTGTAGCAATATTTCAGTAATATTTCGTTTCTATGCCAAAATTTTTGCTGCTATTGCAGATTTTGGTGCAATATTTCCATATTCAACTATAGTATTGATACTAAATTCAATCTTGTTTCACAATATCGAAATGCTGGACTGAGAAATAAAAATTTGTTTCAATATTCCAATATCGATATAATATTGTCCCAATTGGGTTTGTAAGAATTTTATAAAATTTTGAAAAAATAATAAGAAATAGATTGGTTATTTTCTCTCATTTATACTAATGTGCTAAGTAGAAATTTATTGTAGCTGTGAGCATACAGTACTTATCAATTCTAACACCACCTTCTGGCCAGTGCCCTAAGTTCCTTAAAAAAGTTATGCGAATTTATAATTGTCGAGATAGAGTGTTGAGCCACCTTTCTTTTTTACACTGCGTATTAGCGATTGGAGTCACCAATGATCTGCCTTGCTATAACCAAATTAACCAAAGGAGGAAATGATACACCACAGTATTAATTTAGATTTCAAATCTTTTAAAAAATTTGAATCTACAAACTCTTGAGCAAGGGTGGAAAAATAGAGGTTCAATTAAATATTCTCTATTTCAAAACTTAATAATCTGATTATTTTGCATGCATAATGTACAATATACAGATATAAAATTTTACAAGGCCAGTACTTCAATATTAAAATCGACAGTGTTAAGAATTTTATAAAATAACCCACTTTTGATACATTGTTTGGTTTTTCAACTATTTGCGTTAACATTAGTTTGATTGCACAATCCCCATCTTAAAGATTTTGAAAATCTTAATAACTTAAAGAAATGATTTTCAAAGATATTACTGGATAACAAATTTGAACAATTTCTTAATCATTACAAAAGTAGTAAAAAAATATGAGTTCTTAAAACAATTTGATAAATGTAGTTTTTAATGTCTTAATACAGATAGAAAAAACATTTTAGTTTTATTTTAATTTATTTGAAAATATGAAATAATATCTTTATATTTAAGTTTTCACATATTCTTTTAATATAATTCTTTCACAATAATTTGTTAATATATTTTAAGATTATTTAAGAATATATAACAATAAGTTTGTTATAATATAAAACCAAACAAAACTAGATTTCAGTAGATTAGTTCTATTTTTTTACATTTATTTGACTTATTAATGTTATTCTTAGATACCATTACTTACAAACATCGAAAACTAAAAATGATTATGAATATCCATAATCTATATTATTAATATATGTTTAAACTTATTTTGATTTTCATGATTATATTTTATAATAAATTATTTTCCTTTTACACTTTATAATAATGTTGTAATAATCACTGAATTATAAATATGATATAATTATGATCAATGTATATATTTTCATAATATTTCAAATAAAGATATAACCTGTAATATATAACAAATAAAACTTTGCTAATATTACTTTTAAGAAAAAATTTTTAATATAAATAAAAATCAAAAGTATAATAGTTGATGGCATATATATAAGAATATATATAAGAATATATATAAGAACATATAAAAGTATATTTAAATAGCATATTCATATAAAATATATTACACAATAATTATGCCTAAGGAAAATCAACTTGTACGAAATATTAATAATCTTAATTAAGAGTGATGGTATTTTTTCCAATATTACTAGCACATAAATGGTAGAAATGACAAATTCAAAATGTTTGTTTATTATACCAATATTATAAGAATAATAGTATATTTTTCAGATAGCATTTTGAAGATGTAAAATTAAAAAGAACTTATAAGTACATATAATACTGATCTCCACACACAATAGAAATTTTACAGTATAGAATATATAAAAGCATGCATGCAAACAGTAACAAATAATTGTCATAATACAATTTAATAAAGCAATAAATACCAAATCTATCCAATAACTCCTCGTGTATTGTAAACTAACAGTAATTATTATTTATAATCTTAAATTAAATAACATTAACGAATACATTAAGTTATAAAACTTTTATTTTAATTACTTTTAATTGTTTTAACATAAAGGTAAAGTCCAATAAAATATGAATTTTTGGAATGATTTTAAAATTGATGAATATTAATTTTTTTTTAAACTTTTTGATAAATTAATTATCACAGTGGAGTCCACTTTACTTTTAATTCCGATCAAGTTACATAGGCTTTTTTTACATGTCGTTGATTTTTAAAAAAAGCAATTCAAACAAATTTCGATTTGCGAGCTGAGGTTGTTGATTTCCATTTTTAGTATTCGCATGAGTGTCCCGCCTTGTGACGAAGTTTTAAAACAGAGAGTTATATCAACGAATACAGACATTTATAGAAAACCAGATCTTATGAAACGGTTTTTAAGCCGCTGGGAAACCAACTAATTATGTGGGTTACTCTGCCACAAACAGGTGCTGCCTTCTGCCAGAAGTTAATTGTAGTCTGCCTTGTATGAAGCGCGATAATACGCTGTATATTGCCAAGTTGTTGGATTCATACTATACAGAAGTGAGGCCTTAGTATGCCTAGCGGATTTTGTTATTATTCTCAAAACGAGATGGAATGAATAGCCTTTGACTTTTACATTTTCAGATTAATGCATTAACCTTCGAAATTGTTCTAACTTTTGTATTTACTTCATCGCGATCACTTCCATGCACTATACATTGAAATTCATATGTATGTATGACACTGGGCGGAGCTTGAATCGCGACTCGCGAAATTCAAAATTTATTTTCACCTTCGTCGAATAACTGGATTTCTAGGATCATTAATAGGAAATAATATTCCAGTGAATTGATAGTCATAATCAATGTCTACATAAAAAACTTAATCACCTATTCAGGTATTTTCATCGAATAGATACAAATTTAAATATATACAAATATAATAGATAATCAGTTTAATATTAATAATCTTTCAATCAGGAAGAGCAATAAATTTAATATCATTTAAAAATTTAATAGATACAGTTGAATAGATAAAAACTTTCCTATTAGAATATGTTATTAAAAACAAATTTTCTACTTCATCTTAAGTCCTAAAAACAGTATATGTTATTTTGATAGAAAATTCGTTTCGAGTAAAAGTTTAACAGTTTAATGGTTTTTAAATCTAATTTACATTCTTACAGAAATGATGGAACGAAAGCTAAGTTCCATTTAGAACGTAAAATTTACACTCAACGGAACTTAATTCGCGACCCCCGAAATTCAAAATGGCGTTTCATCTCCGCCGATTGAGCATCATTGGCACGAATCGAGCTTAGATACAAGTTTCTTTCTCGCGAGTTGTGTAGTTACTGCTTGAAGCAAGCGCTGCACGAATGTATTTAGTTGGCAATGCAATTAAATTAAAAATACAAGGATCATGCACTTTCATCACGTCATACTGTCAGATAAGTTAATTTCAATTATTTCATGCTTAATTATTCTTTTACTATGACAAGTCATTTACTTTGTGTTTTATTTATTTTTAGATTAGGACTCCTCATTAATAAACTTTTATATGGCTGATGAATCTGATGTTGCTCAAAGATGCAAAGCATTTGAAAAGGTATGTATCATAAAATATTAGATTTTACTCGTATAAAATACCAATTTAAGACTAAGATTCATCTGTCATTATACTTATGTGTGCTAAACCCGAATAGTAATTGTTCATGGAGCTTGCATAGGAGGAGCTATAGATATGATTTATACGATTTTTGCTCGCCAGTTGTATGGTTCATGCTTGAAGTTGGATCTGTCGTGATGGTTTTGAGTTGGCAATGCAATTAAATAGTCGTTGGAAACAAAAAGAAATGTTGATGGATTGCATTTAAAACCAATATGTATCAGATCAGCATATAAGGATCATGCAGCTTTATCACCTGTATTTAATGTATTAGTATCAGCATCAGCATTAGCATTGCAGGATAAACCACCAATATTTACAAAGCTGTGATAAAATCTTCAAGATCAAATTTTTGTTTTACATGTTAATAATTGTATTTATTTATTAATAAAATTACTTTTTGACACTTTTGTGAGGGGTACATTTTTCTGTAGGTAACCTTACTATTTTTAATAAAAAAAACTTTCATTTTTATAAAAAGTCTTCAAATTTTTCTTTTACAAACAACCAACTACTTTTCAAAGTCATAAAATTCGTAACAAAACCAATTTGTAAAGCTTCTGGTGCTAATATTTTTTGAACAGTGTAAACAAGTTCTCTAACTAGACCATGAGAACCAATAATTTTTGGTAATCTTTGCAAAGATCCCACATCAGTAGCCATGCCCATATCAACTTCTTTTATTTGAAACCAAGCATTCGTTGAACAAATCATATTGAACAACCATGAACAACTGCTATCACGGGTTTAGCTCATTTAAGTATAACCACTAATGAATCTTAGTCTTAAATTGGTAATTTATACGACTAAAATTTAATATTTTATTATATATATACCTTTTCTATTGCAATAAATAAATCTTTATAACGTTTAATGTACTTTTATAATGCTTTGCATTTTTGAGCAACATCAGATTCATCAACCATATAAAAATGTTATAGCATCCATTTAATCGATTCCTACATACAAATTTATAGAATAAAATAAAATAGATTGTTATACTAAATTATAAACTCATCATGAATTACCAGCACAAAAAATTTTACCTTATAATAATATTTTATGATACATACCTTTTCAAATGCTTTGCATCTTTGAGCAACATCAGATTCATCAGCCATATAAAAGTTTATTAATGAGGAGTCCTAATCTAAAAATAAATAAAACACAAAGTAAATGACTTGTCATAGTAAAAGAATAATTAAGCATGAAATAATTGAAATTAACTTATCTGACAGTATGACGTGATGAAAGTGCATGATCCTTGTATTTTCTATTTAATTGCATTGCCAACTAAATACAATCGTGCAGCGCTTGCTTCAAGCAGTAACTACACAACTCGCGAGAAAGAAACTTATATCTAAGCTCGATTCGTGACAGTGATGCTCAATCGACGGAGATGAAACGCCATTCTGAATTTCGGGGGTCGCGAATTAAGTTCAATTGAGTTTATACACTGGACGGAACTTAATTTGCGACCCGCAAAATTCAAAATTTAATTTCATCGTCCTCGGTTGAGTATCACTGGCTAGAATCGAGGTTACGTATACGATTTCTCTCATGAGTTGTATAGTTTATGCTTGAAGTTGGAACTGTTGTGATGGGTTTCAGTTGGCAATGCAATCAAAAAACTTTTCTAAGCGAATATAAATATCACTGAAAAGTTTTTAATAAACACATCATATTAGCATTACGCGAAATACAAAGATCATGTAGCTATATCAACTGAAACTGTCAGATAACTTATTCTCAATTATTTGGTACTTAATATTTCATGTACTAATATAAACCATTTACATTCTATGTTTTTTGTTTTTAGATCAGAATTCTGGATGTTAAGAATATGATTCTAATAAAATAACTGGGTTTCTAGAAGCAGTAACAAAAAATAATAATTCAATAAGTTGATACAATCAAAATGAATATCACATAAAAACTTAAACACTTATTGGAATATTTATGTCGAATAGATACAAATTTAAGTATATAAAAATTTCCAATTAGAATATGTTATTAGAAACAAATTTTCTACTTTATCTTAAGTCCTAAAAACTCATTGTGTGTTATTTGTTTTTAGATCAAAACTATGAATGATAAACATATGATTCTAATAGAATAACTGAATTTTTAGAAGCATTAATAGAAAATAATATTGCTATAATTAAGACGTATATACATGTGATACGTAAGGAAATATTTAGTATGTGAGTTTTTGTTTTAATAACTAAAAAATATTGATTATTAAAGTAAGAAATACAACAACAAGAAGCTTCTTTAGTTAAGTATTACTGAATTCTCTCATGGTCAATATATAGAACATGATTCTTTGTAATGTTTTATGTTTGTTTACAGGTTTTATTAGATATACGAAAATTTCCGTAAAAAGTTAATCTAACTAATGTATGACTAGATTTATATTGGTTAATATTACTGTAATTAATCACATACATTGAAAAATAATGTTCAAAAACATAATGCCTGAATGGGAGATATAGATGAGATTCTTATTCAGTAATCAAAATCTACATGATTCTGAAACGAATTGTTACCAGATCAGATTGACAAAATTCAGACATTCTATAATATATTTACATTGATTTGAGCTAAGTAAAATGTCAAAAAAGTAATCAGAAAGGAAAATAAAAATAAATTTATTTAAAAAAATATATAAAATACAAATAATTGATCAAAAATGTAACTTTTTCATAGGAAGTAATTTTTTTTTTCAAGAAGTTTTCTATATGGATTGGACATTAAATAAGAGTAATAAACTTTTGACAAAAAATTGCAACCTACATAATTACTTTGGAGAGTGCTGTAAATGAATTTTGGTCATGAAAAACTTATAGGACTATCCCAGCTTTTCAAAAGATAATTTAGCATATCTGAATATAAGAGTGGTTTTTATATTGTACTTTGGAGAAAAAAAACGTGTGTTTATATTATTTTACTTGTTTCTATTCTATTTCATTATTTTCCAATATTCAGGTTTAATCATACATAGTCCCCTTATCCAATTAGAGATTGATTTATAATCAGCTATAGACTCAGGAATATAATACTAGCTTTTATGTATATGGATTTTGACGAATAAATAATATTAAAAGGATTGTAGTTTAACACATTTAAGTTTTGTATTTTAGTAAAAAATTTAATTTGCAACAATTATTACTTCTGAGAATAATGAATAGAAATTAATTATATAAATATTATATAAAAAATTTTAATTCATAACAATAAACATTGGTTCGTGGAAGTGAAAATGTTGTCTGTTTCAGTCTTGTAATAGATTTTTATAATTTTTAATGAATAGTTTAATTGCTATTGTAAAGATACACAATACCAATAAAAACAATGCAAGCTCTTCAAAATACCTTGAGATCTTTTCATAACCTTGGAATCTTTATGGTTTTCAGAATGATATTTCAGCAGTATGCAGAATTTTTTTAAGTTTAGGAGTGAGATTATGAAATTAAAACTTTTTATTAAAAAAATGATTATCACTTTTGATCTAATAAATAAACTTATTATTAAAAACTTATTATTCTCTCCAAATTCAGAGTCAAATAGGGTTTCTTATTAAAAAAAGCCTATTTCCCCTTGAAATAATCTTGAACACAATCTCAGGGATTATAGTAAATTAAATATACCCCTCTTAATGTCAGGAAATATTTTTGGCTAAATCTAACTACTTTTGAGTAAATTTACTGCAAAAGTTTAAATGTGGCACACTGTATAATTAATTTCTTGTAAAAAAATATATAAACATGGAAGTATAATGGTTATACATATTGCACTGTGTTCGCATTTCCTATTTACAATAATTTATTTTCATTTGAAAGATAATATTTCAGAATTGTACATGATATCTCTATGTTTACTGAATAATTAGATTCCTATGTAAAGTTTGAAACTATAAATATGAAAAAAGGGTTATTTCAATTTATGGAAATTGTTGTATGTTAAGAACATAAAAAACAGTAAAGAGTAAGTACACTAAATTATATTAATTTCTACAGAAATCTAATGGTGTCTTTTTTAGCCATTAAAATATTTAAACTCTGTTGCCAGTATGATTTCAGTACATCTAATTTATACTTCAGAAGTGTTTCTTTTAAAACAAAAATTATAAAATATTAGACATTTTTCTGGAAAATTATTTTAAATAATACATTTGACTAGCTAAGATAATATTAAAGGTAATATCAGACGAGGAGATTTTCAAATTATAAAATCATATCATTAGTTCTTCTTAGCTTGAATAAATTGATAGATATTTTAAAAGTGAAATAAAACAGAAGGCTATAAAACAATTTAAAATTTGTTATAACTCGATTTTAAAAAAACCCTCATTTACAATGTCGACTCCACCAAGTCAGTCATTTCTGTATTGGTATAATAATAAAATCCAGATTTATTTTTTGACATTACCTAAATATTTCTCCAAATTTAAATGTTTAAGATTTTTTTTTAATAAGTTTTTTCAAAATTTCATGTTGGTCGATATTACATTGCATCTGAAATTAAATAATATTGTTGATAAATAATTTGTTATATTTGATGTTACAATAACTGAATAAAAGTAATTTCCCATGGAGTATATTTTTTTCGAACCAATAAATATAATAAAGTTGAAAAGTATAATAATAAACATGATCGTTACTATTTGAAATTAAATTAAAATTTGTTATTAATAAATTTCTGTTGTCAGGTTTCAGTTACAATTAGCGTATATCATATAACAAATTTAATAATTTGGCATTGAAAGTTTTTATTTTATTTTAAATATACGTTACATATCTAATACTTGCATCATCAATCTGAACTTATTTAATACAAATATTCTAAATAAAAATTCATTCATTGTATATATATTTTTGAATGAAACAATGATTGAACTTGATTGTAGATTTCTACTTAAACATATCTACAAATTTATTTAAGATTCATAAGAAATATAGCAAATATAAAATTAGTTGAAGTATTTCATAAAATCATAAGGAAGTGCTGGTAATATAAAAGGTTTTACAAAGAGCGCATGCGTTGATATCTGCCGGTACGTGTGTAGATGTCCAATCACTAAAGTACTTCTGATATAAGAACAAGCATTATTTACGAGTCTTCTGAAACCTGGAAATTAGTAAGAAAATGTACATGTATTTACGACGACGTAAACACTTATTCATACTGTTTCTATCAAAACCCTTTATCGTGAATAAATACGTATAAAAGTAATGTACTGAAGTGAATAAAATATATTAAAGTTTATTTAAACAATTCTTCAGCAAATATTTCTTTTACGTTACGTAAGTAATCAACATATAATTGAAAATACATTTATATTATATTCTTATTAGATAGCTAAATTTATTTCCTTACTACCTTGTAGAAATATATATGTATATCGCCGTATGTGTGTGCATTTATCTGTGACTCCATGTGCAATTTCTCGTGTACATTTGTGTGTAAATATGTGTATAATATCATCTAACATCTTATGACTAACAAGTGGAGACAAAGACGCAAATCTCACAATGTCATTAAGATCTAACGAGAGTAATTTTATAAGTCGGTGACTTTTTTAATAAAAAATGTTGTTCGGTAAATAGGCGTTTAATTTTTCAACATAATATCCTTCTACCTTAATATGTATAAATATTTATGATGAAATGTATGACTAAATGTTTAGTCCAACGTTTTTTTCAATAAAGGTATTCCTTCGAAATAATACGTTTCCTCGAGGTCTACAAAGTAGGTGTTTGTTTAAGTAATGACTTCTACCTTCAATCCAAATTATTTACCTCTCAGCCATTTTTTGAATTTTGAAAACAAGAAATAGTCGTAATCACTTTGAAGTGGTCATACGTTGTGGTCTAGGGATGGAGTATAGGGTTGCGCTTATGGCCGAGTGTGGGTAATCACGATCTCCATCGCTCGCATAACTTTTTCATGTCCAAATATTCATGTAAAATTTGATTTACGCACTCACTTGAAATGCTTACAGATACAGACACATTTTCACGCACTTTCATTCTCTGATCATCCAATATTATTCGATAGATTTCATCGACGATTTTTTGCATGAAAACCTCATTTGGACGACCTAAACTTTCGGCATCAATTGTGCTCGTACAATAACAACGGAACTTACTAAATCATTTTATCTACAATTTTCTGAAGCCTCCGCTTCTACTACCCGTTAAACGCAATCTAACACTACCAAAATATTTGTATTTACAAATGACAGAACAAATATAGGGATCATTCCATTGCATATTTATAGACCAGTAATCACGATAAGATGGTAAAATTTGTATACCCTTCATTATATTTATTCCCAAAAACATTTTTATTTCTTCATTCGTAATAGGATTAAATTCTTCTACTTTTTTTTATTACAGTAGAGATTATATTGTTCACCAATACTATGTATCTTTTCCTCTGAAAATAAACATAAGAAAATGTTTTCAGTTTTCGTGACCACAGTGTTAAATAAATGGTGGATTGACACGGCTTTTCAAGTATCATCTAATTATAGTTGTATCTAAATCTATAACGACTTCAATCGCGATGTTGAAATTTTCATATGGTTCTTCTAGAGTATTATCTTCATTTATAGAACATTCATTGTTGCTATTTTCCATTACATCGTGACTCACTATCACATAGGATTCCTACTTCTTCAGATAGTTTATCATTAATTTTTCAAAGAATTTTTTATACAAATCTGATACAATGATTTATTTGAGTAAGAAAAGACGCATTCAAACTGAGAGTAAAAAATCGCAATTCTTTTCAGAACATAAACAATATACTGAGTTATAATTTTGAAAGTACAACTTTTCTACAAATAATGAGAATAAAAAAAACTCGAAAAAGTTTTCAAATAATATGAAAAAGAATTTTATTCAAGTTATAAAAGTTATTTTGAAGAAACCATACACATTTTTGATGTGATCGAAATGAGACTTTCAACTGTAAACAACGTAACGGTCCCAGAAGAAAGTGATTTAATCCATCGATTTATTTACAAAGGGAAAAATTAATCACAAAATATACAAAACAATTATAGCATTACTTTAGTCAATAACTTAAAAATGTTACTTGAGAGAGTATTAGTTCTTAATTTAATTTTTAATAGTTTTAAACAAAATAGTCCGCCATATTGGATTCGCTATTTTGACTTTTGAAAACGTGACTGCAGATTTATAATTAGAAACCCCGAAAACTTTCATATCTAGGTGTTGCAGAAGACTGATAAATTGACAATTTTCGTTTTAAAAATTCATATATATCATAAAGATATGCATAGAGAATACGTAAACATTTCAGAGCCTCGTTGTTTACGTTACCGAAACCCCGCTTTTTTATTTAAAAAACACGTTTTTTCATATTAATTGTTGACAACAATTATATGAATAAATACATATTTTTGTATTTTATAATGTTGGGATAAATAAAAAAAAATACAAATAGCAATATATATATATCTGTGGGAGCGACAGATTTTTTTTATAAAATCGCATACATGCGTAGAGGCACTGTTTTCTCTTTTTAAAAATGAGGAAGTAGTCGAGTGTTTGTCTTGCCTTTTTCGGTTTTATTATTTTTCTTATAAAAAAGAAATATAAAAGACAGAAAATAACTTTTTGGAAAATATGTAACCGAAAATACTCCTCGTTAAATAAGATCTGTAAAATTATGACGTAAGCCAAATTTATTTTTAGATCAAAAGATCAAAAGAACGGTCTTGCGGAAATCCCATAAAATATTGAGAAAAGGGAAGGTCGCAATATAGAACTAGTGTTTTACAGTTTTTATTATGCCGCTCTACGAAATCCCGCCTAAAATAATAAATGTTAACTTCATTATATTTTAACGGTAATGCAGATTTCAGTTATCCTAAAAATTTTACATCCGGATATGACAGTAATAATATTAAATAATTAATTTTTTGGGTCTTAAAATGGTCCCGAAACATTTCTATATTACCCCACATTACAGGGTTTTTAGGTAAAATTTGTATGATTTAATCATGTTTAGCACTTGCGTATGTTTTCTACAGTAAGTTAATTTTTCAGGCCCAAAAAATTAATTATTTTAATATTATTAACGCCATACACGGACGTAACATTTCCCATAGAATTCAAATCTGCAATAAAAAAATGGGGTTATTAATGGAAATTTTCATCTTGGGTACGATTTGGGATCATTTTAGTACTGTGGCCAAAAGCGGAAGCAGGTTAACCGTCTAGATTTTGAAATTAAAAAAGTTCTGGAAGAAAAAAATTCTTTACTGCTGTTTTCCTTGACATCCAACAGGCCTTCGATAAAGTCTGGCATGTAGAGCAAATTACAAAGATATTTTTCAACGAATCTCTTTAAACTTTTGAAATTGTAAAGATCTGATCTTCTCGAGTTAAAGTAAATAATACAATATCTGAGGACAATCCCATCAAAGTAGGGGCTCTATAAGGAAGTGTTCTGGGACCAATACTATATATACTGTTTACAGAGGAAATACCAAACATCGGTAACATCATTACTGAATGCAGACGACACGCCAGTACTTACAGCTTATATAGTTGCTAAAATAGCATCTTTTAATTTGCAGAAATAGATAAACGTGATTCAACAGTGTCTAACGTTATGGAGGATAAAAGTAAATGAAAATAAATACAATCGTGTAACTTTCACACTGAGAAGAATACCGGCGCACCAGTTACTTTAAATGAAAAAACCATTACGCAATGCAATTATAGAAAATATCTGGGAATGCACCTTGATCGCCGACTAAACTAGAAAGAACACATTTGGACAAAAAGAAAATATTTAAATCTCAAAATGAGACAAATGCACTGGTTAATAAGGAAAAAAACTCAGTTAACGCCTGAGAGAAAACTACTCGTATACAAAACTACTTAAAGCAATTTGGTCATACGGTATGCAACTATGAGAATTGGGTTCAAACACTAACATAGACATTTTGAAGAGATTCGAGTCCAATGTTTTAAGAAATATAGTGGGCGCGTTCTAGTTCATGCTCAATTATTTCATAAGCAAAGATTTACGTATACTAACAATTAAATATATATCACAATATACTACACGACGTACAAAACCAGACTACAAAACTATCCTAATCAACTAGCAAAAGATATTGTATACAAACATATAGTTATTAAATTTACCTATGTTACTCAATACTAAAGAAACATAAATAATTACAATGACGTACTTTTTACATTGTCTATAAATTAACTAAAAATGTATCTGTGCTTTCTTTGGAAAATCTAGGCATTTCAAATGTTACGATTCTTTTCTTTTTTGTTTCTTTTATATTTTCTTTTCTATCTCGAATATTAATAAGATATTTACTAAATTTATACAATATACAAATTGTAAATAAAAAATAGGAGTTAAAAAAATGTGTACAATTTTCTTAGTAACCATCGCATGTACTGCCCGCTAGATAGCTAACAGTAAAGTAACAATACTCGTCATAACAATACGCGAAAAAATTCATTATAATATTCCCTGAAGACACATATTCTTCTTCTAACCATTCATGTGCGATACGTGTATAATATATGTGCGGCGCATGTGTGACTTAGGGAAGGATGGAGGAAGTGCGAGCCAGTTCCGGCGATCTTGATGCGTCGCGCTTTATTTTGTTTCTTTTTTATATTGCAGCAATATGTAAGATTGAAAATTGAAAATCTGTCCGCAAAACAGTTTTTTGTTTACTTTAGTTTTCTCGGTATCCGTACGCTCAAAAGACCCTATTTTAAGATCGTTGAAGAAGTTCAGTGTGAAGCTATGATTACAAATGTACTATAAAAAAAGTTTAATAATAAAATATAAACAATATTCTTCATTTATCTATCTATCCTTTTAATTCGCGTTCTAGATCAGAGCACAACTCACTCATTGCTCCTAACGATTTCGTCGCTGGAGAGGTACCCTACCCTCAATCGCGTGTGCCACAGAGTATGCTGCGCGAGGAGTCGAGGGAAGTGGACTTTCGTATCAATGCTGACTTTGCAGTCGATGCAGAGACCCAGGAGCTCTAGCACGATAGTTGTGGCGCGCTGGATTCATTCCTAACGACAGCAAGGTCACAAGCGTCGGTGACGCGAACAGCAGGACCGTGTTGTGCTATCACCGGGTGGGGGGCCCCACCATAACCGTGAGGGGACGCCGTCGAGCAATGGGATGATGCCTCAGCACTAGACAGTCTAGAACTCACATAGCAAAGGTCCATGATCAGGAGGTGGCCAAATGAGTGGCTTCCATCTTGGTGCCACCGTCTGCGCATGCGCAACCGTTGCTTTGGTCTAGAGAGGACCTTGAGGCGATGGTGCTCTTCGGGGAGAGTGCAGGTACCTTTCCCCGAAGAAAAAATACGCAGGAGTATATGGCCGTATCACCGGTCTATACTTCTAGTCCTCGGTTGGTGTTGGAATGACCTTTGAGTAAAGAGGCGCATGCGCAAAGGCACTCGCCGACAAAAAAAAGACGCGTGCGAGACGAAACCAGGGCTTGGAATGGAAACCAGGGCACCAAGGAATTCCCGTAGTAAGTAGGATTCCTCTGGGTGCCTTTACGGGTGGGAATGGGCTCAACGCGTACGTAGTTGGTAAGGGGCCCAGGACTTACGCGAGCGTAGCTGCGAATAGGGTGTTCCCAAAGAAGACCTGTAAAGGTTGCGAGGTCAGCAGGCGCAAAACAATGCCGTTAGCCCGCAACGCATCCTCTTCGGATTCGGAAGGGTCCTGATCGGGAAGCTCGAGAACAGCCGAATAAATAGCCCAATAATGGCCCAAGGGCAACATTCGTCAACCCTCCTAATGCTGCTTCGTAGCCTCTTCAAAAAGTCCATCGAGGCATGGGGCAGAGCCAGTTAACTGTGCTATTTTCAGGCTGCTGCTTCACTTGTGGAGCAGCTGGCCATAGAGCGTCCACGTGCCCAACGCGACAACGAGCAGTCACGTGCTTTAAATTTGGAGAGGCCGGCTACTACACGAACAACTACGTGGCCAAGCCTAAAGCTCCGGTCAAGAGTTGTTCGAAGTGTGGCACTCCGAATTTCTCATTTTTGACCTGTCCAAACTGTGCTGATTTTGTAGACCAGTCGGTAAAAGAGCGAGCGGGGGTGACAAACCGCCCTACGACCTACGTTGGAGTAAACGCCATAAGGCAGAGGAAGTAGGTGTTACCTGTGGGAACAGGGATTCACCATGTACCGAGCAATTAACTCCTCATCCAAGAATGGAGAATATCTGGCGCGATACCATAGTGGGTTTCATATCGCTAGGACCCACGAATTCTATAGGTAGATTGGGTGAAGGCTTGACGATCGCGGCTGCGCCGTCAGGACACGGAGGACACGGATGGACCTTCTGACGGATTTGACGAGAGAGTGATGAACTATGACCGTCGTGGGTAGGAGGATCGCTGAGGAGACACTCTAAGGCTCTCGCCATGCATTGTGCCCCTTACAAATGCCTCGAATGGCATAATGAGGATGGCTGGCAACCTCAAATTGGCTTTTGAAATCGATAGGGTGGTGAGTCATTGAGCCATGTGCTGCATTCGAGGATCTTGCCTACAATATTTATTTGGGTACTGACTTTTATGACGAGTATAATTTTGAGATTGTGACGACCGTGCCAATTGGCATGTGTTCGCAGAGAGGAGATACGATAGCGTGTATTTCCTTCTCTGAGGTTCTCTAATTACTTGATTTGGCTTGAACTGGCGTTAAAGAGGCTAGTAGAGAATGGCCTTGAGATAAATGTGAAGATTGAATTCGGTTGCACTTCAGTAACATTTCTGGGCTGCCTCTTCGATACTAAGGGCTTAAGACCTGACCCAGATCGAGTTAAACCAGTTATCGACTACCCAATACCAGGGAACTTGAAACAGCTTATTTACTGAACATGAAAACGACATCAAGATGCCTCTCACAAAACTCATAAAAAAGGATATGCATTAGGATTGGGGCCGGGAACAAAGGAGACTTTTGAGAAGCTAAAAAATACTTTAACTTGTAGAGCGATACATCAAAGTGTTTGACTCATTAACGACCAAAATGGCTGATTTTTTTTGTTAATTTTCGACACAATTTTTTCCAAAGTTATAGGCCTTAGAAAAAATTTGCAAACACGTGCTTATATATAATATTTAATTTCTGTTCAGAATATGGGCTCAAAATAGCAATTGACTGCGTAATAAAAATGTTATAGCCAATTAAACAAAAAAAAAGCGAACATTTTGCAAAAATTCAAATTTGCGATATTTTTTAGCACTATTACCGTGAAGGAATCATGATATAAAAATGATCAGGGGTGATCGCGAGTAACAAAGTATCTCAGGGAATTTTTTTGGAATTTTTGAACCACTCCTTCCAACAAAATCGCGGCTAAAACGAAAAAAGACCATAAAAAACATAACTCATTTTTTTCTTTGAAAACTATTGAGTTTATAGAAAAAGTTTATGGAATAAAAATGTCTTAAAATTGCTCATAAAACACCCTCAAATTTTTTAAGTATTTTTGGAGAACATTTGAGTTTTTGGAAAACTTGAAAAATACAATTTTCCAAAATCATCTCCAAAAATTCTGAAAAAATGTGAGGGGGTTTTATGATCAATTCTAAGATATTTATGTTCTACAAAATTGTTTCTAAATCAATAGTTTTAGAGAAAAAAATGTTTTATGTCATGATCACAGAAGTGTGTAATATTTTTCACACGGAATAAAGGAAATCTCTAAGAGACACCTGTCAATAGATCCCTTTTTATTTTGTAACGTTGATTCCTCTGCAATGCAACGTAATAAATTTGAACAGATCAAATCAAAATTAAAATATTCAAACACAAAAGATAAAAATCCGACTAACTACGGTTGGCGTGTCCTTTCATTACTAAACCTATTTCAAATTAATATTTTGAAGTTCCGTATACGGAGAAGTGCTTATTCTATCCATGAAATGATGGCTAATACTTATGAGAGGACGGCACTAAGACAATTCATTCGAGGAAAACCCATACAATTTAGTTTCAAATTCTGGGGTCTTTGCACTACCGATGGTTTCGTATTAGGTCTTCACTTATACTGCGGAAAAAATTCTACAACGGGAAGTAAATTTAGTAAGTGTGCATTAGGTTCTCGTGTTGTCATGAATTTATTACAAGAGTTTTTTGGTTTTATACCTCCGGGAAAAATATCTATGTTTCATATATATTTTGATAATTTTTTCACAAGCTTAGATCTCGTACTGCATTTGAAGAAGCTAGAGGCTAAAATATACAAGTAATATTAGAGAAGATAGAGTCAAAGATAAAAATGTTCTAAATAAAAAAGCTCAAAGAGGTGAGTACGTCGTGAAGCGTGATAAGAACAGCGGTATGAATTACATTACTGTGATGGATTCAAAACCAGTTTCGATTGTTTCTACTGCTGCAGGGGTAACTCCATTATCCTCTTCAAATAGATATAGTAAGCAAGAACGAAATAAAGTTGAGGTACATTTTCCGAGGGCTATTAACGTCTATAATAGTTTTATGGGTAACAATAATGTCCACGACGGACATTGCAACAATTTGCTTCCGAGTATTCGTTCAAAAACATGGACGTGGGTAGTTTTTTTAAGACTAATCAAAGCTTCGATTGTAAATGCTATTGTAATATTCAATGCTGTCAGTGATGAGGGAAAAAGAGTTGGAACAAATGATTTTGCACTTGCAATAGCTAAAAATTACATGATGCAAGGGCAACGAAAAAGGGAGGAACACAATATGTCCAAGTAAACGAAACTCGAACTTTGTTCTTATTATCCCGTATGAACGAGAATTATCTGCGAAAATTGTGATTTATCGTTTTGTGTTAAATGTTAAAAAAAAATACTAAAAAATTCGTATTCCAGTGAGAGGCAAGGGGACTCACTCAAATCAAGCACCCCAAAGGAGACAAAATTCTACTACGTGCTTGTCATTGTCTCTGGCTCATGCAAAGAGTAGAATGTTTTTTTCTTTAAAATTATTGACTTTACAGAAAAAGTTTATATGACATAAATGTCTTAGAATTAATCATAGAACCCTCTCACATTTTTTTCAGAATTTTTGGAGATAATTTTGGAAATTGTATTTTTCAAGTTTTCCAAAAACTCAAATGTCCTCCAAAAATACTTAAAAAATTTGAGGGTGTTTTATGAGCAATTTTAAGACATTTTTATTCTATAAACTTTTTCTATAAACTCAATAGTTTTCAAGAAAAAAAATGAGTTATGTTTTTTATGGTCTTTTTTCGTTTTAGCCGCGATTTTGTTGGAAGGAGTGGTTCAAAAATTCCACTAAAATTCCCTGAGATACTTTGATAGTCGTGATCATCCCTGATCATTTTTATATCATGATTCCTTCACGGTAATAGTGCTAAAAAATATCGCAAATTTGAATTTTTGCAAAATGTTCGCTTTTTTTTTTGTTTAATTGGCTATAACTTTTTTATTACGCAGTCAATTACTATTTTGAGCCTATATTCTGAAAGGAAATTAAATATTATATCTAAGCACGTGTTTGCAAAATGATTCTAAGGCCTATAACTTTGGAAAAAATTGTGTCGAAAATTAACAAAAAAATCAGACATTTTGGTCGTTAATGAGTTAAGCCGATGATCTCCATCTTTGTGAATGGTGATCACCGCGAGTGGGATCGGCATTTGCATGAGTTTTATCATGCGATCAATACTGCGATCCAATACAGTACTAAGGTCCTGCCGACGTTCTTGAACTTTGGAATCTTTGGAAGAAACTCCTAGAGCCCAAGAGCCGACGTCACGAGATGAAGAAACGAGGCCCGGTCGGGAAAATAGATCCAGTAATATATAAAAACCGTCTGGGCAGGTTGTGCGCGCTTCAGGATTTGGTTATTCGCCATCTTGAGGCAACGCAGGACCGTCTGAAATAGTATTACGACCGAGGCCGCTGAGATGTGCATTTCGCCGTTGGGGATTTGGTATTGCGAAGAGTGCATTCACTATCGAATGTAGCCGTAGGACAAAATTCCAAGTTTGATCCTATGTACGCGGAGCCGTATAGGATCATACAGACCCTGGATTCTTTAACTGGCCGCTAGAGGGCCGCTAGAATACTTTGGGACATTCATTGACGTAGTTAGTAACTTAGGTTATTACGGTCTTTGACCTTTCCGCGACTCCCCTGAATTGGGCGCGAGTGATAGCGATCAACGAAATATTTCTTAGGCCTTTATATTTAGAGAGAGTTAGCGCACAGAGATTTTATTGTTTTTTTTTTATATTATTATTTTTATTTTCATTTTTATTTTTGTTATCCGAATTTTTCTTTTATTTAGTAACAAATAAAAGGTGTACCATAGAAAGTATAATATAATTCAAACATGATTTTCAACCATTAACAATTATATGTAATATTATTAATTCTCGATTTTGATTATTGACCGGCCAGGTACAAATTGAGAATTATTTACAAAGAAAAAATTTTGTCACTCAAGAAATGACATTGAAAATGGTTGTAAATATAAGATCATCAATACTTAGTAGTCATATATTTTAAATCATGACAACATTTTGTTATGATTTAAAATAATGTTCGCAGGATATAATGATTAAATAGCCTGACGGAGCTCCTGGCCGTAGACCGGATCCCGTCGGCGCTCGAATCGGTCGATTAGTCACTCGTTGTTCTGAAGCCAGCGACCTCGAAAAATTCGTTGCGAATCTTCGGCATGTAATGGGGAGGGAGAGGTGAGGAACACTTGCCGGTGTAGTCTGTTTTGAGCAGTTAAGGATGCAGTTTGTTTTTGGATTTTGTTTTCGGTGATAGTGCCTGAGTGTTAATGATTTCATTTTTTTTTATTAAATTGTTTTGAGCTGAGCTGGTGAGTCCTTTTATATTCTCTTCCTCACCCTCTGTGCGATGAATATTGAATTGTTTTTTTATTTATTTATTGTGTTTGGGCCTCGCTCAGTTCTCCTGGATGTTCAGCCGGAGCCTAGCGATGGCCATTTAAATCTTGCGCAACTGTCGCCGCGAAATTAAATTTTAGTTTAGATTTTTGTTTTGTTTTATAATTTTTCCGCCGATATATTTTGTTAATTTTATTCTTTTGTTATTAATAAATTTTTATTTTTTTTCGTAACTGCCGTTTGCTGATTGACGCCTTGCCAACTTACCTTCCTTTAACCTTTCAAGGTCATTTGCTTCCTGTCGCACGTTAGGCCATTTTACGCCTCCTACCTTCCCCTTAATTTTTTGTTGTTGCGATTGTTCGTCGTTTTTTTTTGTTACAACTCAACGCGGCTGAGGAAGTCTTCCCTTTAAAATATGGTAAGTTTCCCCTCTTCGCCCCTTATCATGGTTTTTACATTGCAATAGGTAATACTTAACCAATGTATAATTGACTCATTCATAAATTTACTGATAAATAATGGATATAAAATTTTAAAATGTTTCTTTAAATTAAATAAATGTTATAGGTTAGCATCAAAATATGCACCTCATAAGGTTATTAACGTCCATCATTAGTCTACTAGGTATTAAAGCTTTACCAGAAATAGTCAGAATAGGTAAGTTTTCTTGTAAAAATAATAACATTTAGTATTTATGTATATTGAAGTTATTTGAGTGGAAGTCGAAATAAATGTTAAAAAAAACTTGTACTTCTCACCGAACGAGTAGCGGATGCGAAACATAAAATATTCATATATTAACAGTGTATGTTGAGAAATATTTAATCTAAGAATTGTCGTTCATGTAAAAAAATTAATATAGTTGAATAACGATTTCCTGTACATAATTAAATATATGCAAAATTAGATTAAGAAAAAATTTTTTTTTAATGACTTACAGTGTGATGAAAAAGTTTTTATCGACGAAAATGAACGTAGAAAAATAATATTGGATTGCTTAAATCCATTGTTTGCTTTTGTTTAAATCGGAGAAATGAGTTCGATAGATATTAAAACATCTAATTTAATAGAAAAAAAAATCGATTCATTATCAAATAATTTGAAAAGTTTACTTGTGAGAAAATATAACTATATAGACAGTTATAGAAAATAATTTATAAAAAAGTGGGTTTTATCAAGACTTGAAAACAGTGTATAAAAAAACAGCTACCAATTCAGAAAAGGTAGATATATTAATTGGGACTCCACTGTCTATTAGTGTCTGTAAAATAAAAAGATAAATTAATTGTTTGTTTTATTTTGTACAAATAGCTAAAAAACTTTATGAACAGGAAGGTATGTTATCTTATCCACTTTCAAAAACCAGAACAACTATAATAAGTGAAGAAATAAAAAGTGCTGCCGTATTATTTTATTTAGAAGATGATATAAGCTGACCATGTCTAGGTGCTAACGATACAAAAATGTGCAAAAAGATAATGAAAAGAAAGTGAAACTTCAAAGGCGTTTACTTATGTTCAATTTAATAGAAGTTTATAACATGTTTAAAAAATACTGTGCTGATTCAAGTTTCGCCTGGGGTTTACATTGTGACCTGATCAGTGTATTTTAATTGATGAATCTAAAGGTGTTCACAATGTTTGCATTTTTATCCATCACTAAAATTCAAAATTACTAGTAGAAGGTTGTAAAATAATAACGAAGAATCTGAAGATAAAGTATTATGAGTTACCTCAAACAGCAAAAGATATTCTAAATATACTTATGTGTGAAAGACTTGGTAAAGATTGTTTTTTAGTAAATGCTCAAAATGTCCTAGATTGGCAAGTATTTTATATATGCTCATGAATTATTTAATAAAAAATTCCATAGATTTCATTCATTGCAAATAATGGGACACTATAAACCAAAAGTGTGATTTTATAAAGCATATATAGATTATTAATATCTTAATCATCTGCAAGTACAGTTTAAATATAAATTATTAGAACATAACGTTATTGCCAAAAGTCAAAATGATTATGTAAAAACTCGTCGGCATAATTTGAATGAATCTGAAGAATGAATCTCAATAATTTTGAGCGAAATCTTCTAAGAACTAAAGATCATAGGAGATTTCGCTCAAAATTATATATCAAGACTGTGTACTACATACAAACAGGTCACTTTATACATTTTCAATTTACATGAAACAGGAAATAACTGAAGGTGGCAGCTTCGTCGTAATTTCGGAAAGTACGAAACCTAAGGTGAATGGTTTTATATTGTTCCGATACAAATTAATTGATTGTATACAAAATGAATACAAGATCAGGGTTATAAATATTATTTATATTTCTGATAGAGCTGCAAGCCAATATAAGAATAAATTAAATCGTTTAAATTTGGTTATTCATTATAATACACTTTTTCGCTAGTTGCCATGGAAAAAGTGCATGTGATGGATTTTGTGAAAAATGAAAAAATTAGCCCAGAATGCCAATTTGCGAAATATAAATGTAAGCATTTCGTCAGCTGAAGAATTATATCAATGGGCACAAAAAGTCATATCTGGTAAAAAATTTGTTTACAGTACGATGGCAGAACATATAAAATTGAAAAAATATAACATCGGTATTAAAAAAAACAATTCATGTCTATGGTATATTAAGCAATCACGTATTAATTCTTATAAATAAAAACAGCAAGGTATTAATTATAAAAAGAACTTCATATTCTACCGATTATGCTGTTAAAAATCTACAAAATAATTTTAAATAAATAGTAAATTTAGTGTAATTACTTTTAAAATGTTTATTTATTTAACTTTTATATTGAATTTTTATAATTAATTTATGAATACATTTATAAGATGTAGTAAAATAATATTATATGTTTATTAAATAATTGAATATTTTATTTCATTTTCCTGATATCTCTTGAGTAATTTAATCGATTGCAACAAACATTTTCAAATAAAAGTTGCCCTTTTTAACGAAAATTGCCGAAATTTATTTTAATTGTTTAAAATTATTTTATTAAAAAATACATTATTATGACATATAGATATTCTCAAAATACAATCTTTTCCGGGGATTTTTAAAACAAAAATCATGCAGATTCGATTCATAGTTTTTGAGTTATAACAATGAAAAGAAAATCAAATTTTATTTTAATTGTTTAAAACTGTTTAATCAATTAATATTTTATTGCCATGCTTGAAACAAGTGATTACCACCATATAGGCATTCGATGTGCCTAATATAAAAAAAACAAAGACCTTACTCCGATTTGTCCTAAAATTAATTTGTTTTCTTGTCATAGATATACCAATAAAAATAATAAATTGTTAATTTATATTTATAAGCATAAATAAGTGTAAATCTATAAGCGATTTTGGACGCAAAAAAGATGATAATTAATACAGTACAGTATCTATTAAATTTCACGTAAGTCTTAACATTTTTATATCAGAATAATAACAGGATAATTAATTTTAGTTATAAAAAATATATAGTAAAATTATACTGGTGACTTCTAACATTCATTACGATAAGTTATTTTCGCTTCAAAAGCTGCTGTTTAACTTTTGTCCACCCTTAATCACCTAATTCTCCAGTTTAACTAATCTCTTAAATAGGTTTAATGATTGGAGCAACATAAGGTATGCCAATAAAAATATAGCATATTTTTTGCACTATGAGCCTTCACTGTATGTTTTTGATTGTGATCTTTATTTATGAAAGTTCGAATTATCGAGATCTTTTTACATACATTAGTATAGGTATTCCAAAGGACTGACGCAAAAGTTGGAATTATCGAGGTTCGGATGTAAAAGCTATATTTGACGTGTCAAGAACAGCGAACATTTTATACACGTACGGTGTTTTATATTTTAACTAAGGTATATTATTACAATGTTTTGATTCAACTAACTGCCGTGTATATACAAGAAGTCTTAGATATAGTGAAGGTAGGTCTGATAGCGTGATGTAGGCTTCGCATACTTTATGCGAAGCCTGCGAGGTTCCGGTAACCAGAGCTCAGTTAACCCGAAATTGGGATGTAGGCTTCGCATAGTCTATTTTCGCAAAGTCACATAGTCTATGCGAAGCCTGGTCTGATCGAAAAGAGTTGCCGTTTACGAGGCGCTCTCAACCCTAGACCCTAGACCTGCGGAGACGGTGTGCGGTACAACAAAAAAACAATTCGATCAGGAGACACGATAGGTATGCCGGTAATGTAGATATGTAAATAACATTATGTAAATAAAAATACCCGTTTAACTCTGTTTAATCTAATAAACCTCCTGGATATTGTAATATACCACTAGAACTATTCGCTTTAATGCAATTATTGCATTTGGGGATATCTCATTTCATCCAATTTAAGTGTCGTATTTATTCCTGTATTTAAGTTAGACTAAAACTAATATCATTTGCGACAGCTCAGCAGGTTCTTTTTTGAATGTTTCCCTCAAATTGACCTATATGGTGATCTAAAAAAAGTTACGATGAATTTTCCAAAAAAATATACGTTTTTTACGACTTTTCTTCAAAAAATAAATTTGTTGGATTTAACAACGTATTCGTTGGTTAAAGCTATTGAAGTTTAAGTACTTTAAACATATTTAAAATAATGAACACATAGATTGAAGTCCGGGCTATGAGCTGGCCATTTCATAACGGACACATCCACCTCTTGACGGTATTCTACACTACATTAACCTGCATAAATAGGAAGTTTTCGTCAATAAATTCAGCAAAAAGTACGCCGTGGCCCTTAAGTTCTCTCCCAGTGTAAGATAGAGAAGACCATCCTCTCGATTCACGGCCAGTATTCGGTCTGGTTATGAACGAAAACTCAGTCTTTATTTCCATAGATATGCCTCCTCAGAACATGTACGATTCACCGCCATAGGAGACACGTTATGCTATATAATATTGGGCGAATCGCTCTTCTAATCTTCTATACCCCTTCTCCGTCCGTCGTTGTCATGTAAGCACATCCTGTACTTGTTAGAGAACAGAAATGACGTCTGTTGTCCCTCGATCCAATTCAAACGCTCCCGAATGACTTAAAATTTTCGAGTTTCTTGGATCCGCTGTCCCTATTGAACTGCGTTCAAATGACGACTTTATAAAGACATCATCACAAGAAAGTTATCACGCTCTGTTGTAGCAAGAGGATGGCTAGATTCTTGTCGTCTTTGGTAGTCACCAGTCTCTTGGTGTATCTGGTACATACGACGAATGGAGTATGGGCTTCAATTCAGTTGTCGAACCACTTGAAAATCAAAATACGTTCATAAAAATCCATTGCAACGACTATGGTCCCATGATTTTTCAGGATTCATCAAAATTTTTGGTTTCATTGTCATGTACCACCTTTTGTTCCGAATAACAGGTATTATCTGGAGTCACCGTGATATCTACCGCTATGCATTTTATCACATATACCACTTCCTAAGCAGTTAATTCTATTTTATTGTCTATCCCATCATATAGGACTTCCCAGATCGAGCCTATCTTGCAGAAATCAATCGGAGTTTGTCGCCAGAAACTATATCCTTCCTCTGAGTCGATACATTGTTCTTTCTTTAAAGGACACAGGACGCCACTGCGTAAAATGATTAGGTTACTGTTAAAGGTTACGAAAGTGATATATTCTTGAATGGTAATACACACTTTAACTTATTCAACCAACTAACATAAGCGTCGGAATATAAAGCTGTCGTGTAAACTCTATTGTTTTCTAGCGTTCCTGCCAAGACGACTGGCTTAGGAGTGGTTTGATTAATTTTTATGTCCTGAATACATGATTGTTATCAAAGAATAGAGTACCGCTCGCGTACGACTCATGGCATTGTCGACTAGATATTCGCCCGCTCCGACCCTCACCAAAGTATGTGAATGTATCCCATAGTAATAGATAGTCCGTTCTACTTCTACTTTACATTGTAATACGTGGGTGTCCTCGTAATGGTTAAGTTGTAGTAACTGGATATGATCTCACGTTATGTTAATTTTACTAGTGGATACGTAACATTTGGCGATTTCTAGAAGCGATACGGTCATGATGTTCAAGGACATGGCCCCACAGTCATACCCGATGATTGCACGTTTTGTCCTGATTAATAGGAATGTTATTAACCCTTTACGGAACGGTGGTATCTCTCAGAGACCACCTATTTTCGTATACTTTTTTGTAATTTCAGAGTAGTTTTTTTTGGATATAGCTTACGTTTTTTTATAACTTCTTGATCATAGAATGATATTAAAATTTATTCTTCAAAATTGTAAAATTTTTAATAATTTGTTAATATTTATAAACAATTTATAAACCTGTTTTGAAAAAAAATTCATTTATAACGGAACTTTCAAACATATCCTTATGAAGATGGATATACAGAGGTTTTTGGGA
This sequence comes from Chouioia cunea, assembly GCA_030064505.1. Lineage (NCBI taxonomy): Eukaryota > Metazoa > Arthropoda > Insecta > Hymenoptera > Eulophidae > Chouioia > Chouioia cunea. The sequence goes on from JAOPFQ010000004.1 coordinate 13,196,877, forward strand.
TCGCTAATTGAGTATTTGAACTTAGATTTTGAAAATTAAAGATTACGGCAAAAAATTTACATTTCTATGAATATGTTTCTGAAAATGGGTATTAGTGAAATTTTTTCAACTCTTCACTTTGTTTCTACATCTTTTATGAATGATACTTTAAGTAGCAATTTTTACCTAATTGTAAACATAATGGTACATTGCATATGTTGCATAACCATTTTGTTCATATAGGATTGTTTTTTGTACTACAAGTGCGCATCGTCTACCACTATCAATGAGCATTGACGTATGAACAGACTGAGAACGTCTGTTTTCAACAGGAATATTTAGTTTGTGAAGATTGGCAAGGAAAGGTTGACGCTTTCTTCCTTTATTAGCTGGAATTTTACGAGATACTAATTGATCCTCTAACAGTAGTCTAAACTTTTTCAATGTCTCAGGATTATTAGTGTTTATTTTTGAAAATATAATAAATGAATTCGTAATAGTCATATCAATAAAATTCGAAAATAGTCTGTGCCACCACTTTTTGGACTTTCGATCTATTTTATATGTAGATAATAAACGATCAGCGTTATCGATAAAGCCCATGTATTTGTTGTAATCAGAGCACAATACGGGACAATCTATCTGCACCATTTTGCCATCTTTCTGCCTCCGAGTTACTGTTGTCACTTCGGATGAATCATGGTAATTTGATAGAAAGCAAACACCTTTTTTATCTATCCATTTGACGCAACTAATATCAGTATCCGATGTTCGAAAATCGTATTATCCATTTTTCATTTGTTTGTCAAGCATTATAAATTTAAGTAACCCAGTACGATTAGAACGTATAGTTCCGAAAGTAAATATTTTGTCTTCTTTTAGTGAAATCAATAGATCGATACCGGTGAAAAAGTTATCAAAATACACATGGTGATTTTTACGAAGAAGTTTACGCGTCCAATCCTTCAATACTCGTGCTCCCAACTATTTCGCAGGACTTTTAGTTTTACCGGTATAAATTTGAAATTATTATACGTAACTCTATTCGTCTGCGTGAACCCAATATTTATATCCTCGTTTTATCGGTTTGACTGGCAAGTATTGATTCAAACTACTTCGACCTTTAAATTTTATCATGGATTCATCAATAAATTGATATTTGCCTGAATTCCAGCAGGTAACTTATACAGTTTGTTGTAATTTGGCTCACTTTTTTTAGGTTCTGTGCTGTTAACGGAGATATGTAAATTACTTCTAAAACGTACAACAGACATCAATGAACTAATAAATGGATCTTTTAATTTTATGTCACTCGACTAATAATCACGATATGAAGACAATTTTTTTTATTCCCATCAGAATACTAATTACTACAAGAATCAAAAACTCCTCTTTTGTCATCAATTGATTTTCCTGCGATTTCTCTTGTTTGTGATTATTTATCTGCTGAACTAATAAATCCAGCATATCTTCAGGAAAAAGATATAAAAAGATTTCTAATGGCGAATGTACCAAATCCGGGAATTTGGCCTAAAATCAATAGTGAATGAATCTTTGTTTTTCTTTTTTCTTCCAATAATATTCCAATATTTATAATAATTTATAAATATTGACCAAATTCTCTGTTCGATGAATTTTTTCATTACAGGCTTCACATGAATTCCCTGTATTTTTTGGTATGTCAATGTTCGAAATATTTGCCATGTGGAATTCAGATTCAAGATCAGTGACCCCAGAAACTCCTGTATACAAATTTTCAAAAACCAATTCTAAAAATTTAAAATTTTTAGCGCCATCTTAGAGCCGCCATTTTGAATTATTAAAGTACCAGCTCAGATTTGTGATCAGCGACTCTATAAACCCCTGTATGCCAATTATCACTAAAATTCATTGCCCTCAAAAATGCATGCCGCAAAGGGTTAAAGTAAAGAAAATCATGTTTAGATTATTTGTTTCCATTTTGCCTCGAGTCAAATAAATATTTTGATATTTTCTCTAATTGTTTTAATTGTTGGTTCTAAAATCGTTAATTTTTTTTATGAAAAAGCAATATTCTAAGTCGGTTTGTGTGAACAATTTTACTATTCTTTTTAGTTTCGATATTTACAGTAACTTTATCCAATATGCTTATAATTTTACAGGGACCACAGTAATCGTCCCCGTATTTATTCGGCTTATGTTCTGATCTTAAAAACACAAAATCACTAATCGAGTCACGTGATCGACAATGTAACCTTTATACGTAGGAATTATATTATTTTCCAGTAAAGGATTGCTTCATGGTAATCTAGCTAATCTATCAAACACTACTTCGGAAGGTGTGTGCTTGGTTTTTTCTTGCACACAGGAAGGTTCTCTACTATATTTATGGCAATCTTGTCAGAGACGATTCGCTAGTACCAGTGATTACCATAGGGTATTTCGTTTGTGATAAAAACTGACAAATAAGTCATGGATCATGCACCAGTTCAGTCTACCTTAAAAGGAACTCGGTTCATATTGATGGAAAAGATGAAGCGAAAATCGTCGGAGCTCCTAAATGCTCTTACAAATGAAAACTTTCAGCATTGCTTTGACCAATAAAAAAATGAATGGAACTATGTGTAACGAGGGGAGGCAGTACATTGAAGGGGAGTATTCAACTGTATTAGCTGGCTTATTCAGTTCATAAGATGTGAAGCTTTAATTCAGCTTTTCATAATCATTCTATTAATAATTTGAACTTGCGATCGTGTTCTTCAATAGTATTAGCGTAGATAACTATATCGTGTAAATATACGAAGAAATCTATACCTTGTCATTTTCAGAGTAACTTGTCTATTAATTGTTAAAAAGTGACGGGTGCATTCTTCAATCCGAACGTCATCGTTACGAACTCATAGTGTCCAAACGGAGTACTAAAAGCTGTTTCATGTTTGTCTTTTGGATGCATTTTGATTTGATAAAATTTTATCTCCAATCTAAAATTGTATAATACTTAGCTCCTCCTACGTGCTCGAATATTTGGGCGATGCTGAGAATCGGATATGAATCATATATTATTTTTTCATTAAGATTCCTCATATCGAACACCATCCTTCCATTTGGATCAATGGCTTTCGGAACCACCCATATGGGCGTATTATATGACGAGTTTGACTCTTTAATTGTTCCAGCTTTTAGTAATTTATTTATATGATGATTCAATTTGTGTTTCGTTGCATGAGGAAATTGGTACTGTTTGCAATTTACTGATTTTTTTATCAATAATATGGATTTCATGGATAACTAAATCGGTTTCGGGTAACTCATCTCCAAATAAATGGAAGACGTTTCTTTTTTCATTAATCAATTATATTGTATAAACTCTCTCAGTTTCGTTCATATGGCTCAAGTTTAAATGGTCTTTTACTGTAGATTCTAAATTTCATTTTTTATTTTCTAAAAATAAATCTATAGCACTGAAATCTGTATTATCAAATTCTTTGATATTTGAATCTTTGAAAGTTTTGTCTTGTGCTAGAGAGCTTATGTGACATATAGCCGTACTAGAGCTTGCAAAGCTATCTAAACTCTCATCGATTTTTTCTAAGGGAACATTGAAAGTTTTATCATTTAGAGTGTTATAACTTTTGGTATTACGTTCCACTTCAAATTATTGGTACTATATGAATTTTTACTTTTAACATATTATGTTCATTATTTATTTCAGCTTGTAAATTTTCGAAAAACAAGACACCTAAGATTCCGTCATGGACTGAATCAAAATTATTCTTAACGACATGAAATATAGCAGTTACTCCGAATAGTTTTAATTTTGTTATTCCTAGTGTTTTTTTTAGATCCTTTCCAATGCCTTTCAAATCAAATATGTGAGATTTGATTATCTCATTTCCTGGTGGAATAAAGCGTTCTTTAATAAGGTTACATTCAGATCCCGTATCAATCAGAAAGTATTCTACTTCTGAGGTAGGATTTTTTATTTTAATTCGGTGAATAATTCTCTCATCGGTGTTATAAATTGAACAGAAACTTATATGTGTTAAGTCATGTGACACTTTGAATTTGAACAAGAAAGCGTTTTGTCTGAAAGTTAATTATAACTTTATTAGCGAAATATTTTGCTCCAAGTAGAACATCGTACGGAATAGGAAAATTATCTGAAACTAACAAAAATTCCGGTTTTCGAAATATTAAGAGTGTGATTGCTTCTATAGTGGGAAAGGAATCGAGTCCTATTGCTTTAAGACAAAGCTTTTTGGATTCATCAACTTGTTCTAAATAACTTTGTAATATTCTTATCTTTAAAATATTAGCTTCTGTTCTACTGTCTAATGTAATGTCTATCTTATTGTTACCAAGGAAGTTTGCTTTTATAACTGGTATCTTAGTTGCTACTGAATTTTTTTGTCTATTGAGGTACTAAACGTAGCAATAATTCGTCCACTTCCTTATTGGTGAGTGATTCTGTTACGTTTGTCCAAATTGTTAAGCGTTTGTGACAAACCGATATGACATAGCCGTGCTTTTTACAATAAAATCATTCGACTTTAGATTTGTCAAAATTACTATTATTCGGTCTAGAACTAAAATGTCACCCTTTGGTTAAATGTTCAGACTTATTATAAAATTTGGCATTACACTTCTGCATTGAACTTCTGGTACTGAATTAACTTGGATCTAGCTTCGATAATATTTTGCTGGATATTCAATTTTGTTACACATTTGATATTTTAACTTAGAGCGTATACAATTACTACAAATTTGTTGATTGTTACCGTGTGTACACAAATATGTCCTAAATTCTTTTATTTTATCTTGTAGGCTTAGCTTATTGCGTTCTTCTGTAGAATTAGTAGTCGCACTTTGATGTGGCAGCGGCGTTTTACGGGGGAACTGTACTATGTTGACCAGAGTTTCTCTCCTACGTTTAAGCTCTTCCAAACATTTCCTTTTTCGCCACTCGTATTGGTCTTGAGGTAGGGCTTCTGACAGACTTTGATATATTGTTCCCTTACGTTTACGTTGCCGCTTTGATAGCTTTCTTCTGGGGTTTATAGAAGTATGTTCGAACTCAACTAAAATCAAGTTTTATATATTTTTTGGTTAAAAATTCGTGTTAATCTTATTCATCATCAATCTGCAGTTTTTATTTTAATTTTTCTTTAGCTATTTCGAATTCATAATATTTTTTTCTGCGTATTTTGTTTTATTTTAAAATTGAAAGCTCTATTTAATTTCGTCAAGCGATATATATCCCTCCGGAGCCTCCAAAATTTGTATATGACGTCGGAAAATAATCACAGTTTGTTGATCTATGCCTTTTAACGTAAGACTTTTGTCTTCTAGACCGGGGCATATAAATGTTTCTTGCGGAATATGGTACGGTACAATCTAAGTTTTCTTGTGAATATTAGGTTGTACCGACCCATTTGGAGTAAATAATCATACTTATTTCCCAACACTCATAGGAAAGTGTTTAATTTTTCAAACTAAGGCTAACAGAAACTAAGTCATAAGAATAGAATCAGTAGCGTGGAATTAGGAAAGTGGTCATGACTACGTCGCAAACTAAGGAGTATTTGCTTGAATTTTATTTTTTATTAAATTTTCCAATTCTCGGACTTAGACATTTCGTAGTTTGCAAAGATAGGTGTTGTCACTGGTTCTCCTTGTGTAGATAGTACTGCCGCTAAGGCTAATTATTTACCCTTTTATAGTCCACCAACCGAGATTAAAAACTGACCACGAGTAAAATTAATTCGAAGAAGCAGCAGAAAATAATCTCGGTGCATGTTTCTTTGTTTCGGTAAGTTATCGAGATGCCACTTCGTTATGTGGAAAACTTATGCTATGGTTTTCTTATATTCATTTTATGACTAACTTTTTATCTAATTTCGGATGAAGGAAATCACTCGGTTGAAATACATTTTTCGAACACTAAATCCAAAAAAATACCATATTAAGATTATCTTGATTAGATTAAATATTAATTCATTATACTCTAATGGGGATCATCACTATACATGTGTCTAACCAAGATTTCTAATAACAACACAATAAACAGGTATATATTCTATGTATTTTTTCTTTTTTTGTCTATTTATATTTATAATTATCCTTTTTCGCTCTCACAATAGGCATTGTTATTAATATAAACAATATCTTATTTACTAAAATATTAACAGTTTGACTGAATATAGTGTAACGTCGGGATAGAAAGAATTCTTAAAAGAAAGAAATCTTATATGCGTGCGCCATCGGCCAAAATGCGAGATCTTTTTTTTGCGTCCCCGTTTCATGGGACCCCACGCGTGCATGGTATAGTCGGAAAACCTTTTTCCTATTCCTTTCAGAATGATGACGTGGCCTGGTGCACGCGATATAGTTTTATTATTTCTGTAAAATTTTGAACATTAGGCCGAAATTATTTTAGAATTCAAGGCGAGACAGCATCCCAAGAAATCCCATAAAACATAAGGATAGAGAAAAATGGTGGTTAACTTTTAGCCAGATGTTCCTTTTTTTTTGTTGTTTCAATGTTCTCAGTAATTTTTCGTTTTCACTTTTTATGGGTTTATCTAGTTTCTAGATAAACCCATAAAAAGGAATTTCCTTATAAAAATATAAGGAATTTTTTGTAATGGCTCTGCGAGGGAAAGCGAGTACGAAGGGTAGATTTCCAGAGAGACGTACCCATTTCCAGCTTCCCTCGAATTTTCACAACTTGAGGGCTTGTTTTTTCGAATCGTGGGTATTCAAGAGGGGTCTAAGACCAATTAGGCCCCGGATAATTTTTAGATCAGCCTCTAGAACGCCAAGTGGGAGTTAGCCTCCTCTAGGATAAAAAACCTCACTTGCTAGCGTTCGGGGTTAGTCACTCGAGTAAGCGTGCCCAAGGAAGCCGAAGCCCAGAGCCAAACTACTACTGTAAGTAACAAGAATAAATACTCAAATATACAAATAGAAACTTCGTATTAGCTCGCGACCTTCTCGGTCACTCTTCCTAATTCCTGGTTACTCGAGCTGCCCTTTGCAGTCAGTCCTTGCGAGCCTAGTAGAGCTAACCCCTTTGCTGCTAATAGTCAGTGACAGAAGACATCCATAGAAATTGCGCACGGTGAATAAAATTGTTTTGAATATCAATTTATATTACCACAACGTCGCTCCGACGTTACAATAGATGGAATGTAATGTTTCATATTATTAAAAAAAATATTCATCCTTTACAAGAAATCCATTGTGTAGTTTTAATTACTGTAAAAGTTATCTAGTTAAAATATATTTATAAAAAATTACTAGTGATGAAATATAGCATGTCAATTTAATGTCATATATTCATCCATTTGATTATAATCAATTATCAATTATAATTAAATATAATCAATAATATAATTATCATTGATCTGAAGATCTTAGGAAAATAACATCGAAATACTCAACTATTTCATAAATATGTCAACTTATTAAAAAATGCTATTCATCTTCAATTCCGTGCTTGTTTTTATATGTTCATTTTCTTTAATCGAAACTTTATCACATTGGACATAATAAATCTTATAATCATTATTATCAAACTGCATTTGAAAATGTATGTCTTTACTTCCATTGAAACTAGTTTTATTGTTCTGATTAATAGAATCTGCTCAAACACGAAGTTGGTTAATTTTTTTACTCGTACATTATCAACATTTAGCACTGTACTCAAATACTTCATTAGGATCTTTGTCATAGCAATATTTTAAGCATGTTACATATAAGCGATCTTTTTATTTTATTAACGGAAACCTCTTATTTTGAATTTCTACAGCAATATAAATCAAAGATTCTTGTCACCGTCGGTGTATACGTCGTTAAAATAGATTAAAACATTCTAACGATGCCATGATTATTATTTATGCAAAAATCCTGTATTTCAATAGGTTACGAAGCATGAAAAATGTCAAAAAATCTACTAGAATATACGATTTAACATAAGTACATTATTTTATAAAGAAAGAGATCGGTTTCAATTAGAGACATTTAAACAATGAAGGAAAGTTTAACCCATTATTTTACTATGTTATGAAACCGAACTATCTGCGAATATTATGGGGTGGAGTAGGTTTTATTATCGATCGCATCACCAAGTCAAATGTAGTACGGAGCGCTCTCTTTGCACACCGATTACCGAGCCTTCTATAAGTATCAATAAAGTCTTATTAGGAATTATACATAAAATTGTTTAAGGAATTAATTGCAACTGAAATAAATGTTGATCTTATCGACGAAAATTGCAAAAATTTATTTTGAATATTTATCATTTTTTTAACAATACGCTTGAATTTATTCAATTTAATAAAACTGAAATCAGTGCAAAATATGAGATTTCTTAAGGGAAAGTCGCACCATTTTTCTATATACCAATCTAGAGTAGTATAACGAATAAAACAAAATTGACTAATTTTCCGGTTGTTAGAGGTAGAAATCTATGACCAAAAATATACTTTTAAATAAATGTAATTGTGTATTGTCTATTGGACGTTATAAAATTTATAATACGTAGAAAATGTTTAATTTGAGCTTATGAAACTTTATTTTATTACTGTTCGTTATAAAATGTTTCAGGAGGGTTATTTCACTCATCAGATAGCAAGCAGGAGGTAGCTTTTAGATATGCAGTTGAAAAAATAAATGGCAATAGAGATATTTTACCGAAATCACGATTAAGTGCACAGATCGAACAGATAAACCCTCAAGATAGTTTTCATGCTTCAAAAAGAGGTAACTAAATTAATATTTTATGATATAATATTGACACATATACATGCATATATATTTCATATTTATATAATGTTACTTCAATATTTGAATCTTATCTTTAAGAATGTTTTATCAGCTTTTGAGTCTAAGAAAATTCGTGTGTGTTCATTCTTAATTCTCAGTGAATATTAAATACTCAGACGGATAAGCTAGACATTTCTTTTCGAAAAAGACATAAAATCAAACCGTTCTAATAATGCGAACTCCTTTCACTGTTAAAATGGTTTATATGCATCTGTGACGGAGCTCCTGGCCATTGGCTGGAGTTCGTTGGCTACATTGTCGTCCGATCGATTTTTTTTATTTAGTTGAGTGCGGTGCCCGAGTGCTTTTCATTTATTTTTTTTTATTGCTGTCTGCTGGGCCGGTGAGTCCCTTAAGTTTTCTCTCCTTCACCGTATGTGCGCTGATTTATTTATTGTTTTTTTTTATGAATGTCGTTTATTTATTGTTGTTGGGACTCGATTAGTCCTGCTGGCTGTACAGCCGGAGCCTGGCGACGACCATTGTTTTTGCGCAATGGTCGCAGCAGTTTGAATTTTGAATTTCTTTTTTTTCTTTATTAATTAGTGGTTTCTTTTATTTTCTCTTTGTTTTTTTAATACATTTTAATTTTATTGTAACTGCCGTTATGTCATTAACGCCTTACCGACTTACCTTCCCGTGACCTTTTAAGGTCATCGCTTCCTGGCGCACGTCAGGCCGTTTTGCGTCTCCTACCTTCCCCTTTATTCAATTTGTTCATGGTTTACTCGTTCTTTTTTATAATAATTCAACGTGGCTGCAGGAATCTTCCCTTAGAAACGAGATAAGTTTTCCTCTTCCTCCCATTATTTAGTTATCGCGTTGCTCATAGAACAATAAAAATAAATTCATTCCCTTGCGGAATAATTTATGTAACACATTTTAACTTTGTGTTGATTTTGTGAATAATTTTTTCTTTCTAGATTTAATAATAGTATTTAGTTACTGATTAATCAAAGGCTGTCTTTATTATGTAAACATCCGATTATAGAAAAAACAATCTAACTTAAATAACGTTAAAAATAGTCTGCGACTTCGATATTGTTAAAGCGTATAGTTTTAAACCACTTAATGTACGTGACTAAGCATCTCTTTCTTTCTCTCTGTACCTAAATTATTTATTATAGTAGTTGAATTAAGTAATTAACTAATTGATTGCATCTAATAATTTCATAAAACCAAAAATAGTACAATGTATAACATTTCTTAAAGGAGTAAAGCATAATTTTTTATCCGCCTATACTAGGCTTCCTCCAATTGGGCTAAGGAAGGAAATCTTCATTTAATTCAGTGGCATAATGGGAAAAGGGTCCGCCTCAAAGCTGACAGGAAAAAACTAAAGAGTAGGGAGCCGTAACCGAGATTATGAGTTGTTTTATCTATAATTTCAGATATTCAAAACCTTTTTTGTGAATGCACATAAAAACAAATTATAAATGTCAAAAGTCGTTGACAAGATGTGCGTTACGGAAACCATAGAAGATCAAACATTGAACTATTAATAATATAGTCCAGTAACTGTGACTATTACTATCTCTGTCTTTTATAGCGATAAAGAGATAAAACAGACAGTGTCTGACACATATGTCTAATCTAGTGTATAAATTTTGTAAGCATGAATAGATGGAAATATACGTGTATAGAGCATTTTAAAATAGTTAATAAGCATAACCATACACTAACTAAAATAATAAATTAATATTTATCAAGTTAAGAATTGAAGATCTAGATACTAAGACAGACTGAAAATAGGTGACCACGCTAACCCATATAGTTTTTATAGATTTTATAATTTTCAATTATTTCTCCAGATTTACAGTAATGTATCACACATCTAGAACTGCAAATAAAATACCTAGCAGAAATGAAAACAGGAAAAGATAATAGAAAGAAGACGGGTTTATGTACGATAAAATACCTTATCGATACCTAACCCACGCCTAAGATCAGCATTCTTGCGCACTCCGTACGCTTAATTATTCACACTCATACTCAGGTATAGAGCTATAGAGCGCAGCAAGAAGCTCGTTTATATATGTCTTAATCAATATGGAACGAAACGATGACCTTCCCTCCCATTCATAAAATGAGGAAGCAGATAAAACCATTGAAAAGTAATCTGCGACGATGGAATCAGAGTAGGCTAAGTGTAATTGTCTGACTCTCAATAAATAAGAATCAGGAGGAGTTTTATTAAGTTAGAGCTTATTAAACTTTATTTTATTATTATTCAATATACAATATTTTCAGTTTTTAATAACCGTCACCTGAAACCTGACATATGTGAAATACAGAAATTGATAGTTATTGAAGAAAGGAATTGTCAAATTAATGCAAAAAAATATTTTGAGTTTATACAAAAATATCTTTTTCTTATTGTTATATGATATATGTATTATTTTTTGTATAATGATGCGTTGCAACATTAGAATATTGAGGATGCGCATTTACCTTTTTACCTAAAAGGGAAGGCTCCACTCACCGCGTCGAAATTCTAAATAAAAAGGGGAAGGTAGGAGTCGTAAATCGGCCTTATGCACGTTGAAAGTTGCGACCTTAAAGGATCACAAGTATGTAAGTCGGTAAGGTGTTTCAATAACAAGACGGCGGTTACAAAACAAAATAAATTTATTTAAAAAAAAAAGCAAAAGAAAAATATTAAGAAAAGAAAATTAATTAATTAGAAAAAAAATCAAAACAAACAAATAAAATTTAAATATACGGCGACTTATATTATAAAATTCGGCTGTAAAGCCTGAAGGACAAAGTGAGGCCTGGTAAAAATTTTAGCACTTCTCAAACTCACTCAAGTCTAAACAAAACAATCACACCTTTCTCTTTCCAAATACAAAACTGATTCCAGGTAGTGATACGCGCCTTGCATATCTCTCCTCTCTCCATGCCAAACATTCGATGCGAATTTTCCGAGGTCATCAATCTCGCACCTATAAGCGGCTAATCGGCCGACAAAATGGTCGACGGATTCGGGCCAAGGGCCAGGAGCTCCGTCATTGACCCCTCCAGAGCTGAAGTTCACAAAGGGACACGACAGCTCTATCGTCATGTGGCCGTTAGCTTATACTTAAAACAAATATATAAACAAAATCGCTCAAAAAAAAAAATAATAATAATAAAAGAAACAAAAAAAATAATGCTGAAGGAGACTTACTTCCCAGCCCTAGAGTCGTAGGTACGCCAATGAGTCCTAGGCGCGAACCCGCAACTTCATACGACGCCATCTCCCTCCGGATGCGGCGCCTCTCCAGAGACGCAATGGAGAAAATATCTCCTTTGCCCCTCTCTAAAGGCTCAATACCACTTCAGAACATTTCCCTAAATATCGCCAGAGGTAACAGGATCCCTGGTCACGGCTAATAAAGAGATCCTCGGGACTGGTATTGGAAGTGGAGCCACACAGGTCCATCTTCGATGGGCAGTTTGGTCCAATAGCACCCGCCACTTTATCCTTGTGTCTCTGGACAGGAGCCATATCCTTCTTCGGCTAGCCCATCTGTCAGGAATCAGCGTGCCACCCTGTCTTACGCTGAACCAGGTCCCATCCACAAAAATATAGCGGTCCTAGCTCTCTACTGTTTTGGCCCCCATTACCGATGGCGACAGCGTCTTTGCATCTACTGATCTGACGGGACACACAACCACCCGTTGAACAATGGCGGGCCCCAAATTCACCTGGTAGCCTCTTCCTCTAGCCATCGGCGCAGGGCCCACTTGCTCTGTTTTGTTCGCCAGGAAGCACGTCGAGAAGGGGAGGGATACCATCGCGGCTGCTGTGGATTCAGGACCTTCTTGTCCTTCCCTCCTACGGGGCTCGACTGGACCAAAAGGTGGCAGAGCTCCATATCTTTGCAAACATCAAGGAGCCTGCCGACATTATTTGCGCCCCGCCTCTTTTTGACTTTCGCGCCGTCCTACGCCCTCCTGCCCTCGCCATGCATGTACCCCCCCCCCCAGGGTGAAGCCCCCTCTTCAAGGGAGAATTATACGGTGGTGGGGTTAGTGGGCTCACCCCAACCACCCGAAACCGACCAAAGGAGAGCGAGAAGGCGTAGGCGTTTATATCACAATGTATAAAAATATTACTTGATTGTGTCATGTAAAACACTAGTTCATATGCAGAAGACGTATTACCGGGACTTGCAATTTGTTAAAAGGGGAACGCTCATTGGACGTCCTATGACGGTACAAGTAACGACTTTATGGCGTAGCAATAGATGTTTCACAAAAAAATATTGATAAAATATGTTCCAAACAATAATATTTCCATAAAACATAATATTAGCAATATTAAAAAGAATGGTTTCAAAATCCTTAATAATATTTTACTTTCAAGCAAGATAAAAATAATGTAATGTATTCTGTTGTACATCATTTTAAAGAAAATAATGTTCTACTTTTTTGTTTTATACAAATAACGCATGTAGTTACTTGGTTAAATTACGCATATTATCGAATAAGTATATAATGTGACGTCGGGAGACAATCACTATTTTTAATTTATGCTTTTTAGCCTAAGACTTTCGTCTTCTTGACTGGGACGCATAAATGTCTTTTGTGGAAACTTTGTTGGCGCGATTATTTTATCCCTAAGTGAATTTTTATGTTGCACTGACCCATTGACAGCACAACATTCACTCTACTATCCCAACACTTGTGGGAAAGCGGCTAAATATTTTTAAGGCTAACTGAGACTGACACACAAGGGCAGACTCTGTAGCCTGGAACTAGGAAATGGATTTCGGTAAGGTCACGAGCTAAGAGGAACATTATTTTTAGTTCATATTTATTGTTTAAACTTACTCATTTACAAGAGGTAGACTCGCTCGCTTTCTGGCTTCGAAGTTGCTTGTGGTAGGTACTACTTGCGTAGGTAGTACTACTGACTCCAAGACCAATTTGTAGTCTTTATATACACCCCGTGAACTATGATTATCATAGATCACGAGTAAGATTCGGCGGAAAATAATCTTAAGCGCGTGCTTCTGTGTTCTGATAAGCTTTCCCATTTCGTTATGTGGAAAACTCATCGTACGATTTTCTTATGTTTACTTTATGACTCCCTACCGCGTTGAGAGAGTTACCTGTACAGTACACATGCTTTGATTTTGAAAGACACTACGGGAAGCTTATCATAATCAGATTGCGTTCTAACCGGGGTTATTGTATTACATGTGTCTAACCGAGATTTCTAATCTCAACACGTTAAACAGGTGTTCTACATTGTTCTTATCATCAAGGCTTCAATAGATATATGTATATTTTTTCTTTTATTCTTATTTATGTGTTATGTCTCTTTTGTCGTCACAGTAACGTTTTAGATTCTCAGTTAAATAAAAATTGACAAAGGGGTTCAAATCTATTTAAATTTGTATTTTAATATTTCAAAATAATTTATACAATAACAATTTGAGCACGAGGATTCTGAGTCCAATTATGTATTATTTAAAAAAATGAATATTGTTCTTGGTTTCGTTCAATTTTATATGATATAAAATTTTAATTCGTTAATCCTAAAACTACCTAGCGGTTTAAAAGCTATAAAAACTAGTATATAGAATAAAATAATTATAATGTTTCTGCTAATTATAATTGGCATCCCATGTTTCTAAAAAAAAACACGACATTATTAAAAGCATGTGGTTGATTTGGAAGTGTATTCATGTATATTTCTTGAGCAAAAGTGTGAACATACATTTGAATCATTCATAAAGATACACAGACCCATGGCAATTACATACATTATAAAATTGATTATTACAATAGCACGTCGTTTTTATGAAGTACTTGTTTGAAATGTTTTAAGTCCTTTTTAATAGTGTGTTTGCTAGTAGTAAATAGATTACACTAATTTATTGGATTCACTATTACTGAAACTGAATATATCATTCTAATATAAAAACTTTACAAAATTTAGAAGTTGTTACAAATAATTAAATTATGAAGTAATAAATAAGAAAATAAAAAAGGCATACATACCTAATTTGATTTTATCTCTCAATAAACAATTAACTTTATTTATATGTAATTTATGCGTAATCAGCCTTTTATCTTCGGATGTATTCTGTTTTTCAATAAGTCATCCGTATAAAAAATTAGGCGTTTCATACTAGTACAAAATCGATGCGATATATCCAACTACACAAGGTCTAATTAATAAATAACGAAACTGCGCGCGCAGAAGGTGTCCTGGAGGGGAAAAGAGAGGGGGGGGGGGGCAAATGTAACATTGGATAGCTGGAAGCGTCTACTATTCCAATACAAAAACACGTTTTTGTCGATGTAGCAGTATTTTTTCTATAGAGGTTAGAAACGGACTTGTTTTTTTCTCGCGCCGATAACAATGTGTGACGAAAAATATAAGAACGGATCAATGTGAAATTTCTCGTTAAATTAGAAAAAACTTCGACTGAGTGTTACAAGTTGTTACAACAGGCCTATAATGAGAATACTCTATCTTATGCACGTGTTTCTGAACGGTATAAACAATTTATTGAAGGCTAAGAAAGCACCGAAGTTGACCCAAGTAAAACAAAATGTAAAACAATTTTACTATTTGACAGTTTTGACAACACTGTGAGAGAGAGATCGTACGAAAGAGTCGGAGTTGCGGAGAAACAAGTCGTGGATCTTGCACCAATCAAGTCTGCCTTAAAAGGAACCCGGTCTGAGGCGATGAAAGAAATGAAGCGAAATTCGGTGGAGCTTCTAGATGCTCTTACAGAAGAAGACTTCCAGCATTGCTTTGACCAATGGAAAAAACGAATAGAACGGTGTGTGACGAGGGGAGGGCAGTACATTGAAGGGGAGCATTCAATTATAGAAAAAAACTCTTAGAATAAAACCTTTTTTATAAGCAGTATCGTTATTTAATAGCCAGACCTTGTATATCATTTTACTTACGAATCAAACATTAACAATTATTCTAGTATGTCATTTACTAAAAACGGGAATAGCTGCAATATTTGGACCTCAAAATGCACATACAGCATCTCATATACAAAGTATCTGCGACACAATGGAAATTCCGCATTTAGAAACAAGGTGGGACTTCAGATTGAAGAGGGAAGGCTGTCTTGTCAACTTATATCCTCACCCAGCCACATTATCAAAAGTAAGTTGATACTATAGCGATATCGTTAATGAAAATTTCATATTGAAATGCAAAGTTTCTTCAAAATATTTATTTATCCATAGAGTACATATATGAAGACATAACAAATATTGTTCTAACACATATTCTATTCGTGGAATGTCAATATTTTACACTCACATTCGCAATCGATGAATTTTATTATGATAATAATAATTCCATGTATTTCTATATTAGGTTATTACTAAATTGTCAATATTGTCTCCAATTTTATTTATATTAGATAGAATATGTAATTTGAAATTTGTCTATTTTTATAATATACTCAATAAATACGTATAAATTATTCGGTTTTCCAATGTTTGTTTCAATGCTTCAAAGAAAATTATAGGTTCTCCAATTCACAGACTAGACCAATGAAATTATAATTAGACATAATACTTTTGTCTATGTAGAAAATAATTATACCTCATCTTTTCTAGTTGTATCATTATCGATAACTGTCACTATATAGTAACGAATAAAAAGCGATTTGATATTTTAATCTCACATAATCTTTAGTCAAATAACAAACTATATTTCCTTGAAAATTCATATATACTATCATAAATTCGCTTTTTTAAAAATTCACCTTTATAAGTTTTGTTCGATGCCAGTGAATTTAGAGGTAAAGTATCTTCAATATTTTTGCGAAAGTGATAGTTCAAATTCAAGCCACTTATACAGCGCCATTGACCATTTCGGTGAAATAAAGCTAAAAACACAATGAAACACGTTTTAACGAAACTGTGCTCAGAAAAGTTATATATAAAATGAAGCCTGTATCATGAAAAAGGAAATGGAAACCACCACACCGCATCAATTCGACTGCCAGGAAATATTCACACATGTATTTTAGTACATGCGCGTAGACCTTTTCTATCTTAAACTGTAACAGTATTCGTCTCTAATTTGCTAAAAGTTTTTTAATTCATATTATTCTAACTTATAAATAATTCATACTATAAATATACCTTTCGGACGCCATGTATCATTACTTAAAATAAAATAAAATTTTGTGAAACAAATAGTGATCATTAATCTATCAACATCCATACTTCGATTATGTATTGTCCCAAATTAGGTTAATTAAAGTTAAACATGATGAATCTTCTATACTTCCTTTTAGTTTCTACAGTTGCTCTTATACAATAAGAATATTCCCGATATTTGATGACATTGGCATGTCCGCTATATATAAGAGATATATGAGTTTGTCCTAGCATAGTGCCTTATGGTATACTCACTTTAGTTTGATAATTTTGTTGTGTAATTGGTTATTCTTTTTTAGAAAGGTTCTGTCTTGTAAGAACAATTTGGGCAACTCATAGATGTATGTTAGGAAAGTGTCCTCCGCGTCACACTTTATGGTAGGCATGAGTGATATCTTCGATCATAGTAGTGCAGTATTGTTTCTGTTAAAGAGATTTTCTTTTAGCATATATAATTTTGTATTTGTGCGTGCGCGCGCGCGTGTGTATTTGTATGTGTATGTATGTGTGTGTTTGGATGTTACGGCAGGTGGTCGTTTGGTACCCCATCTGAGACATCGACTTCCAAAGAAGCAACAAAACTAGAGTTTCCACTCCCGCGCTAGGTGGCGAATGCATTAGCACCCATTAGGGTGCAATAAGAATAGCTCACCATAGACTATACATCCGTGTAAATACTCTGGATT
Source organism: Chouioia cunea (assembly GCA_030064505.1). Taxonomy (NCBI): domain Eukaryota; kingdom Metazoa; phylum Arthropoda; class Insecta; order Hymenoptera; family Eulophidae; genus Chouioia; species Chouioia cunea. The sequence goes on from JAOPFQ010000004.1 coordinate 13,214,486, forward strand.
ATCAAAATTCTTCATTGGATTTCGATTTAAAATTTCCTTGGCAATACACAGATGAATAATTTTGTATAGCCCAGCTGTTATCGGTACTCAGCGACTTCATACAAAGCACTTATTTCGCTGGGTGATCGTTCTCTTCCTAGTCCAGTAGGTCTCTCGCTAGCAGATATACTGGAGTGATTGGGAAATCGCAATACTTTCGTCGGCGGATCCTAAAATTCTGTCACAGCAAATAAAATAAAATAAAACTCCTAAATATAAGTTTTATTATTATAATAAAATTAAAATAAAAGTTTTCATTCATGTACAGCTAACTTGATTATTTCATGATTGCGCAAACATGAAAATATGCATGCGGTACATATAAATGTAGATATATATATTTATACGAGTATATAATATAATACATATATTAAATATTATTTTCATTTGTACTGTCGTGAAGCTATTACATCTAAATCGAAATTGATACGGGATCAATTGTTTATGGGCTATTATTAGATTACTTTTATGGAGCTTTTCACATACTATTGAGACTATTGACAGAAGGATTTATATGCAGATACAGATTTGAATTCTATAACAACTTTAGGTATTAAAATAATCTCTCCCATATTTCATCGTGTAGGACAGTAGTATAAGAGAATGAAAGAAATTAAAAGTAATGAATACGAATGTTATTGGTATTATACAAGATTATTTTAGCATTTTTTCTATAATATTATTAAATCTGGTAATTTTTTTGTTAGTAATATTTTTAACATATAATACTTATATTTCCTTTATTTTAATAGATTTGTTTTGTATATTACTATGGATATTAATAAATTCGAATTGAAGATCTGCTTCTTTTTCAATAATTATTCTTCAATAATGTTCAAAAACATTGTATAGGTGATTTGTAAATGTAATAGATTAAACATTGTTAATATTGTATACATTATAATAAAAAAATAAAAAAAATGTAATACATTAACCCATTAACGACCAAAAGGCCTGATTTTTTTGTTGATTTTCGACGCTATTTTTCCGTAGTTATAGGCATTAGAACAATTTTGAAAACACGTGTTTCGACCTGAAATTTAATGCCCTATCAGAATATTTGCTTAAAATTATGATTTTCTGCGTAATAAAAACGTTATAGCCAATTAAACAAAAGAAAAACGTGAAAATTTTTGAAAAAAATCAAATTTTTTTTAGTAATGTTACCGTAAAGAAATCATTATATAAATATGATCAGGACTGATCACGACTATTAAAGTATTTCAGGGAATTTTTGTGAAATTTTTGAACCAATCCTTCCAACAAAATGGCGGCCAAATCGAAAAAAGATCATAAAAAACATAACTTAATTTTTTTCTTGGAAACTATTGAGTTTAGAGAAAAAGTTTGTGGAACAAAAATGTCTTAAATTGATCATAGAAAAAATTGAGTTATGTTTTTTATGATCTTTTTTCGATTTGGCCGCCATTTTGTTGGAAGGATTGGTTCAAAAATTTCACAAAAATTCCCTGAAATACTTTAATAGTCGTGATCAGTCCTGATCATATTTATATAATGATTTCTTTACGGTAACATTACTAAAAAAAATTTGATTTTTTGCAAAAATTTTCACGTTTTTCTTTTGTTTAATTGGCTATAACGTTTTTATTACGCAGAAAATCATAATTTTAAGCAAATATTCTGATAGGGCATTAAATTTCAGGTCGAAACACGTGTTTTCAAAAGTGTTCTAATGCCTATAACTACGGAAAAATAGCGTCGAAAATCAACAAAAAAATCAGGCCTTTTGGTCGTTAATGGGTTAATTAAACTGTTATTAGCATAAAAAATTTAAGAAAATATTCTGCCTGAAAAATATGTAGAAAATATTTAAACAATAAATAATTCCTTGTAAGCATATGTAACGGCGGAACTTTTTTCCTTTTCTTTTCATTTTTTTCATTGTTAAATTAAAACAATACATTTATTTCCATCGTCCTGTATTCCGTAGTTTTTTCCTCTGAATATGAATTTACGATCAGAACAAAATTATTTATTAGTTTAATTATTTAAACATTTATAACTAATTAACTAAACAAGGTCAAGTTTTTTCTAAAAGTTTCTCAAATTTCTCATCATACTACTAGTACACTACTTGATTGTTAATTGCTGATCGTCCTGTAGTTTTCAGAATACTTTTATTAAATATATACAAGATACTAAAAATGATTTTAAGTGTCTTGGGTAGAGTTACTAATAATATGATGAGAAACTTGAGAATCTTTTGCGTTAAACTCATAAAATAGTGATCTAATGATGTACGAAAAAATATAATTGTACTGATCTTATCCTTTAGATAGTGCTAAATACTTTACATGTAGAAAATGGAAAAATGCTTCGATTATGTATGGTAGGATGCATTTAACTTCTAAGTTAATATAAAGATCAATTCTTTTTCTTAATCTTTTCACTCAGATAATTCAACAAAAGTTACTAAACTAAGGCTAAGAACGTGTTATAGTGACCTTGCCTATGACATTAAACGTTAGTTTCAATTATCCAATATCTAATCTCTTCCCCACCCCGTGTAGAAGCAATGACCATTAATTATATAAAATTATGTTTTACGTGTACAAAAGAAAGTATATTTGACTTTTGATTGATAAACTAAACTTGGAGCATAATGCAGAATGTGCAAGAATTCAAAAGAAATACCATGTTTTTAAAGAACATATTGAACAAAATTTCTTTCATTTTATTCTGATTTCCATGATTTTTTGGGAAAAAGGATAGTAAAAAGAAGTATTACAAGAATATAATATATCAAAAGCCTTTGGATAATTTTTATTTTCTCTTGATAACTCGTAAGTATGATTGGCAAAAAAGAAGTTTAAACACTAATTTGGTTTATATATATTTTTCAAGGATTAAAACTAAAATTGTATGTCTTTTTATCTAGATGCAAGGAAGACTACTCAATATTATAAAGAGACCTAAGCAAATAGGAGTTTATCTGGTTACTCAGCTTATCAGCAATGTCAACCCAATCAACAGAGCGTTGAAAATAACTATCCAGATAAATTTCTAGAAAATTTTTTGAGATTGAATATCATGTACAAGTAAGAATTATGTGCAATGTATGCAATACTTTTTTCATAATTTATACATAAAATAGAAATTTGTTATGATTGCTGTAAGTCAATAAATTTGAGATATTTTTAACATTTCTACAAAATAAATATAAAATGCTATTATTTTATTATAATATTCAAAATAAATATTATAAAATACTTAAATAATAAAAATAATAATCTTTTTTATACTTACATGAACATACAGATGCTTTATGGACATTAGTTATAATGAAGACTTACCTACAAAAATCGTAATAGTTTACAGTCTATCAGTTGCAGAAATGCATCTCTAGTGTAATCTAACAAGAAGCTATATAAAAGAGAAACAGAAATATAACTATATTATCAAATAACCAAAAAGGTAGATGCGATATAACAATTTCATTAATTTTCTTTCTAAGTTAGAACTTATATGTTTATTCATTCTTATTTTTTAATTCTGCGTAGGTTCCACCAGTTTTATAAATGACACGAAAACCATTGATGTAGAATCTGTGACTGATAGTATACAAGATATATTTGTCGAATTATATTATTAATAAATTACACATTTGACAGCAAATAAATGTATTTGCTATATAAATGCATTTACGTGACAATAAGTATTCTAATGAGATTATAACATGAACCAACAATTGAAAAATTGTTATAAATCTTTGCAATTAAAAGATACATTTCTTATAGATTTCTTTAGAAGCTTGCTCATTAGCTGGTTTGGATGGTTATGTAGTTTTCTTTCGATAAGTCGATATATTTTATTCTGTTCTAATCCTAATTACTTACGCTTTGTGAATGTATATCCTCTTCACTTTAGCAGCTTATCTAGGTGTGTACCTAAGTATTACATGCTTATTTTTTTAATAATATTTGTACTGTTTAATATCACCGGTAAACAAGTATCTTTTCGTAGTATAAAGGTTACATAGGTTGATTTACATAGAATTATGTTTGGAAGATTTTTTAGAGTCATGAGTGTAGTTGTAGGTAATGTTGAATCTAAGTGTGATGTTACAAGGATAGGTTGGTAAGGCTTTTGTAGTCATTTTATTTTTCAACATGACCTCATTTTTAAACATTTCCATTTTTATTTAATGAAGTATTTCATTAAATCAAGTTTTATATTTAAGGATGGAAGCAATATTTTTGAATAGTCGATGAGAGGTTATACCACGTTGTTACTTCGTGGGTTGAGTGTTTCTCTTATTGGCCATTATCTTTTATTGTAATGATTCTACCGGTCGCAGCTGCTCTAAAAGCACAAAAAGTAGGAAAACTTGGTATATTCTGATTGTTGTCCTAAAATGATTTATATTATTTTAAAACTATACCAACTTCCCACTCATGCTCATTATATTTGATTATCAGTAGAATGTATTTCATATCTCCATTCGTCCGGTTTCTAAACTTTGAGTTTTAATTGGTGCATCGAAACGAGGACATCTATGCAATAAACCAATGAACCACCATAATGTTTGTAACTATTACATTTAAAGGATCCGACAATATACACTGTTCATACGCTATTTCACTTAGTACGGAACGAAGCTGATTGGGGTCTGTTCTATTCACATACTAGCTAAATCTTAGAATCGGGAAATGAAAGGATTAAACCAACTTTATATTCTACCAATCAATTTTGTCATCATTTATGTATTGAAGACAGTATTATGATATTACAAAAAGATGAAGAAAATAACGATGATACACCATGTATAGAATAACTAAAATATATGTATAATGAATGCGTTGATAAAAATGTTAAATTTCCATATCACTATTTTAGAAGAACTATAGCTAATAATGATATTATTAAACAATAAGATCCCCTTGTTGGAGAAGTAAGAGAAAAATAATATCAAAATTAAGAATGGCGAGTTTATATAAGTCGTGTTAAATGTTATTGTACAGATCAGATAATTCATTTGCAGTTTTGAAAATGGCATTTTATAAATTCAGTAATTTGAAAGATGGAAAAGTGTACATTATTTATAAGAAAAATATACAAGTAGATAATGATCATTGGATAAATGATGAGTTAAATACCAAATTGAGTTATTGTAATAAACGTAAATTTTGACTTAAACGAAAATAACAGTTTTGATATATTATGTACGAGGACAGCTTGATAAGTCAGTGACTTTTTAAATACCTCGTGCAGTAACTTTAAAATTAAGTTTGCTCCCGTTAATTCCCAAATCTGGCATTAAATTCGTACTTGGAAGGTCTAGATACATGTATAAAATCTATTTAGAATGTAAAGATGCCTTGTAAATTTAGTAAATACCGATCAATTAGCAAAATCGACGATTTTTCGCGTTTTCTGAATAAGATAAGAGCAATTTTAGCAGCAAGATTGTGTTTAACATCACAAAATAAGGTAGAAATACATATATGGTGTGCCTAGATCAGAAAATGTTTTTCCTGTGTATCGGTTTTATGTTAAACTGAAACTGTTTGATACCAACTTATATCCAATCAGCTCAATGATTCACATCAATTACCTTTAAAAGTGTATCACAATCACCGACTAATATTATTCAGCACTTTTGGACAGATATTCATTTGAAGTCAGAAACGATCACATTTGACGTAGAAAAATGTTCTGTTCTATCAAGGCAATACATGTGTGACTAAAAATGTTGACTGAAAGGTTTATGTTTAAAAATCGTTTAAGTCAACATGTAGTGACTACTATAGCAAAAATTCATAAACTGAGCTACGAACATTCAGTGTATTGTCGAAGAGTTTGGATCAACCGAAGAAGTTATCACTAAAATAAATGCTGAAAGGCCTTGAAAACATCTATAATTTTGAAAGAATGAAAATATAAAATTCATCAAGCTAAAACAAGATTATGTTAACAATGCTATTCTCGTATATATATGAATATTAATTGTCACACTTATATTTCATTTTTTCCTAACGTGTATTGGGACAAATGTTAAATTAAAAATTATGTATTCAGATCATAATGTAATTTTAGTAATGAATTACTTACTAAGTACAATTTTCCAAATAAAAATAAACAAATAAATATTCATTAATACTTTATTTATATTATAATATAAAAATAATTAAATAGTTCGAAACATATTATGTAATGAAAAATAAGTATACTCACTATTACATTACATGCTGTGTCGAACAAAGCATTTTTTTTTATTTTCGAAATCAATGTGTTTCTCATGATTATCTTCCAATTTTACATTTAATCCATATTTTAAATGTCAATTTACTAACAATTTTTAAAAGTTTTTTATTTTCAAATGTTTATTATTAAAATCCAGTTGAATTAACCAAAAATCCACATGGATTTTTCATTAAACTCATCTTAATTTCTTGAAAAATTCTAAATTTAGGTATATTAATTCTGATTACAAGTCCAGAAGATTTGTACTTGTTATGGGAACCGGTCTTCAGATGCTTCAAAGGAGTCGGTCACATCTTATATTTACGCTCCACAAAATATGTTACTACTATGGAGTAAAATCATTAAATAATAAAAATAAATGTCTGTATTGAAAAAAAAAGATTATTCAACCAAGTGTTTATTGGTAAGATTACAATATATGGTATTTTGTAATTTGAGAAAAATATTTCATGATTTTAAATAATTGTAACACTTTATTTTGTCAGTATTCTTTTCTAAGGACATTTCACTTATTTTAACGCAATCAGTAGGTAGTAATGTTATAAATTAATAATTTATTATAATGTGTCTCCGAAACGATATAACATATGCTTGTCCTAAATTTGTTCTCGGTATTCCTATCTCAACGAGATACTTTATGTGCACAGAAACTTCAGTCGTACTTTGCAGAGAGAAACGAACAAAAGGTTTGGCAGGAATAAAACGTAAATTTTTCCTTAAACTATTAGTATAATTTTTCCTGTAATATTTTGTTAAAACATTAAGTATAGATCTATTATGATTTGTTTGAAATGGTATAATTTTTGTTTAAATAGGTATGAAAATTCTTTACTGATGTTTACAATAATCAATATTAATGTTTCCAATATAAAATATCTTTATAAAGATTCTGACAAGGTAAAAGTAAGATATTACATTATAATTTCAAATTATCATTGATATAATAAATAATACTTCATATATTCTTGATTTCAGAATATGTTATTGCAATGAATTTGCATTACTATTGGTACCATTTATGAGAATCTGTTAAAAAGTCCCCGGCTCAATAAAAAAAATGAATATTTTTCTTTTACATTTTTCAATATAATCTCCAGAAAGGCTAACCCATTTTTCATATCGGTGCTTTAATTTGATTATACTATCAAAACAGTTATCTAAGGTATCTGTAACTTCCTCGTTGCTATGAAATCTTTGTTCATTCAAATGTCTATTGAGACAAGTGAAAAGGTCGTAGTAGCTGGATGCTACATGTGGTGAATAAATTGCACGTGAATACAGTTCCAACTTCATATTGTCAATGAGTACTATTCTAACAAATATGCTGGAACATTGTCATACTATAAAAAAACTTTTCAAAATCTTATATTTTCGTGCAAAATAAAAAATTTAAATGCTGACGATCAAATACTATCCAAACTACTGAATCTAAACTGTGAATATACGCTAATTAGATACTACTACATAATCCTAGCGCACAATCGTCCTATCAGTATCATCTCTGTATCAGGCTCCGAAATTTTCAGCCGAATTTCGTATAGTTATAAAATTTAATTAATGTCATACTAGACAGATTTTAAATAAAGGTGCAAATAAAAAGAAGTGTCCCTTTTTTTTATCAGTCTTCCATTATTTATTATAAGTTTATTAAAATAATGATACAATTTTGTAATATCATAATCTAATGGCAAATTTTTATACGTCAAAATCTTAATTTTTAAGATGAGAGCTACCAGCCATTTTCATATCTGCTTTTAGAATTTTACGTACAACGCGATAACTAAATCCTAGCTAAAGGGGAGGAGAAACTTACTTTAGATATAAGAGAAGACTCCGCCGGTTCCGTTGAAATAATAAAAAAACAATAATGAAAGGGAAAGGTAGGAGACGCAAGACGGCTTTGCGTGCAACAGGAAGCTATGACTTTGGATGGTCACGAGGAGGCAAATTGGTGAGGTGGCGAAATAAAAGGAGCGATGGTTATACAAACTTGAGTTTAATACAATAAAACAAAAGAAAAAAGAAACAAACAAACAAAATACAAATGAACTCGACAAACTAAACGAAAAGAAAGAAAAACTAATTAAGCAAAAAAAAATTGAATTACGGCGATGGTTATGCAAATGGCTGTCGTTAAACTCCGACTGTATAACCTGTACAGAGTATCAACTTTCCGTAGGGGTGTTAACTCATATATCATTTCGGCTATTTCTTGCTTAATTATTATTAATTTTTTACTTACATGAGGCTATAACTATCAGATTACTATTTGTGAAAGAAATATACCACTCCTTGTTTTCGATTAGTACACTGGTTTTTTCTTGTTATTTGAAATTAATTGCAATTTTCTATATTATAAGATGAGAGTCATAGCCTCATCAATTTTGAAGCACTACTGGTATAGAACTGGTATCTTTATAGTTTAGATTACAATGATTGTGAGCTGCACTTTTAAATTTGCTGATTAGTCATCATTAACTCTGTTTCGCCTTCAACAAAGTTTTGATTACGGATGTGATATTTCCAATCTTTGAAAGGTTCATTCCTATAGCAGTATTATTTGTTTTTTTTCTGTGATTATGATAATTGAGCGAGTGATTAATCGACATTTTTCGGTATTGAAAATTTACGATACGTCTTAAACGAGGATTTATTCTCATCAAAACTACATTTTACGTAAATTCTTGTGCTAATATCTTCATAATTTTTATTTATAATTTTTTTAATGTTTAAATTTAAGAGTGAGACGTGATAAGTTAATTAATTTTACACTTTTATTCATATTTATCTTTGAATAGTCTACTTCATGGTTTTTCCATTTGTCCTCGTTTACAAAGTGATGAAAGCAGAGTTTGTAGGCATACATTTTCTTCTTAAACTTAGTTAATTGACTGCGAACAAAAACAAATTAATTGATAACCCAAACGTAATAGAATCTCGGAGTAAAATTTGTATTGTCAGGCTATATCCTATTCTAATTTTCGTCGATATAATACTCCTGTATTAGGAGATTTACATATATAGTTTGTCTTTAGCAAAATTTATGAAATTGTAACACTTCATATTTTTTCATATTAACTCATTATTTAAATATTTATTTATAAGCTTTTTAATTTTTGAAATGTAGCGATTATTTTCACTTTTAGAGGGTATCTTATACATTCAAAATTCAATGATTTTTGCAACATATAACTTCGTTCGTTTGAATATTAATAACAATCAAAGTTAATACTTTGAACTCCAATTTTTAGAACATTTTTTACTTTTGTTTCAATAGCGATGGGATGATAAGCACAAGTTTGACATTTTGGTAGAATTTCTCTGGCAAAAAAAGTTGTTACATAAATGAGGGTAGTCGCAGAATTATTCGACTTGACGTATGGGTAGTGATTGTTATTTGAGAAGAATGACTATGATAGAAAGTACCAACCTTATAAAGTATAAATTTAAAGTTTTGCATCGCTACGGTATTCAGTATTTGATTGGTAGCCCATCAATCGTGAATACTTTTTGTGAATATGTAAAAATGGAAATAAAACTGACCATCATTATATAATACAATATTTTCAATTGAATGGTCTCTGTCTAACTGATATCAAAGCGGAGCTATAGTCCACTGCGGGTTGGTTTACTTCTTCGTAGCCAATAGTAAAATATTGGCTGGCAGAATTTAAACGATGACGTATGAGCTGTTAAGACGAAAATCACAATCAGGTGACAACACCAGAAATGGTATCGACAAAATTGTAATGGTTATCAATCGACTAAAAGTGCACGAATTGGCAGATATGACTAGCCGATGGTGGATATAAAAGTGTCGTACATCATATATTGGTTGAAAATTTGTACAAGAAAAGTTGTGCGTAAGATGGGTGATAAAAAAGGGTCATGATGATGTTTTATTCGAATGTTTTATAACATTTCACGCAATAAAGTTGTTTAAGTAGATTCATAAACAAGGACGAAATGCGGGCCTGTTACCTTATACCTAAGACAAAGAAACAGTTAAAATAATGTACTTAAAGTAATGAATCAGTTCATAAAAAGTCGAAGACATCTTGATATCTGCTGGCATGGTCATATTGTCAGTTTTTTGGTATGCGCGTAGGATAATTTCCATTGATTATCTCTGAAAGGAAAAACGATAAATGAGGAGTATTATATAAATATACCGAAGTGTTTAAGTGACAAAATTAATAAAAACAACCGCATTTAACAATAAAGAAAGTTTTTTTTTAAGACAGTGCGCTAGTTTACACATCTGTTATTGCGATGGAGTAAATCAAATCCAAATAAATTTACAATATTGTCTCTTCTATTCTTCAACCACTTATTAGAATATTTAGTAACTCCATTCATCGTAAACTGAGTACTTTTAAAACCGAGTACTGTCCATGATAAAATTCCTTTAATTCCAATCTCAGATAATGCCTCTCTGTCATGCGCGTTTTTACAAAATAGTACAAAAGAATCGTTCCGTCACCTTTTCCTCTCCATTTCACTACAAATGCGCCTACGCAGCGTGATGATGGTTAAAACCCTGGCGACAGAAGCTATAAGTTGAAGTATCATTTGATATGGTCGTTTGAGTAATAGTTATCATCCCGAAGCATCTCGAAACGTACTAATATTCTCGATTGCTCGAAAGATAATACACCGCACGAGAAAAAGTAGCAAATAGCAAGATAAAGGCAAAGGTAAACCAATGAATTGCATGGGGACACCTACTCAAGCTCACAACTGTGGAGGTACTTTTTGGGAATCTGCGCTGTTATCATCGCCATAGCCGCGGATAGTCTTAAAAGGGTACGTTGGACCCATGCTTGGCGCATAGTATTGTTGGCGGGCGCAGCGCGTTTCTCTCTCTCTCTCTATCTCTCTTTAATTTTGTAGATCTCGTAAGTGACTATCGGGTATGGGAATACATATATGTGTTGTATAAATAACGTAATTGTACGTAAATACATTTATAAATATAGATATTGGTAAGGGGAGAGAGATATATTACGAGTGAAGGTCTCACTCGTTAAGATTAATAGAGTTGAATAAATATTCATTATAAATATTCAAGTATTTACAATATTACAATAAGAATAATATTTTATATGAATTGTAACAGATAATATTCATGACCAGAGTGCTTATTTATTTTTGTAATTTAATGAGACACCCTCATAATGCTGTTTCAAGAATTGAATTTATTTTCTCGTATACACTCTTACATATTTATCATCTCCTATAAAATTTTTTGACAAATTCGAAGAATCAAAATGATGACACGTTGGCTGAAGATTTATTGTAAAACATCAGAGTTGAACTGAATATTTAACTAGAAATTGTAGTTGCTATATTCGTATCTTTTTAGAGAAACTTGGAGACTACAGCGAAAAATAGAATGAGCAGTTTCATAAAAGTATGAAGGAAATGTACCGTCGGTATCAAAGAAGGTGAGATATAGATGATGGCAGATTTTAGTTGAATGTCTAAAAAAATAAACGAGTTAAAGAAATCCGATATGTAATGTTGGGACAAATAAAAAAGAAAATAAGGAATATATCTATATGATATTTGTAAAAGCGACAGATCTTTGTATGTTTTGTATATAGACTCGCACAGATGTATACGACGACCATTTTCTCTTTCTGAAAATAAGGAAGTAGTCGAATGTTCATTTTACCTTTTATATTATTCACAAACATAAAATAAAAAAAGAGAGAACTAATTTTTGGAAAGCGTAACCAAAAATTCCCCTCATTAAAACAGAAAATATCACGAACATAACGCAAGGCCAAATCATTTATAGAGTTAGAGATAAAAGGGATGGTTTCGTAGAAAACCTGTTAAAAAAGAGAAAAAGTAGGACGTAATATAAAACTAGTGTTTAATTTAAAAGTAAGAAAAAAAGGGAAAGAGGAGACTGACTCTCAGACGGAGTTTTCGGTTCTGCCATAAATTACATTTTCTCTTTTTTAGCATTTACTAGAATTCGTGAAACATTCCACCAAAAAAACGATCGACGAAATCACAAAATACGGTTCTGTTAGTTTTCTTTTGTGTAACTATGTAATGACTCTCACGGGATACTCGTTAGAACAAGTACACATTTTCAAAGAGGCAAAGAGTTATAAAAATTTGGAAGTATCAACTGACCAATTAGGCCATAGAGAACTTATAGTTTAATCCTTTGGTGGGAGTTTATCTCCCTAAGAATATAAAATGCCTTCTCTCACGAGAAAATATCGTCAGTTTGTGTAAGTGTATGTGGCGGGGCTACTGGCCTTTGGTCGGAATCCGCCCGCTGTCTTGTCAGCTATCATAGCCGAGACCTCATGAGAGGTAAGTGACCCCAGAAAATTCATCATGTGTGGCGAGTAGAGAGGGGAGATAAAGGTGAGGTACAAACATAGACTCAGTACAATTCGGGCAATCGAAGAGTAAAGATAATTTATTTTGGATTTGTTTTGGATTTATGAGTTTTGGTAGTGAGTGTTGTGGATTGAAAATACTTATATGTTTTTTTTTTATAGAATTGTACATAGATGAGTACCTCATTCTCTCTCTCTCTCTCTCTCTCTCTTTCTTACTCTCCATGCCTTTATATTTCGTGGATTTTGTTTTATTGTTTAATAGGCCTCATATGCGATCTTCAGGCTGTACAGCCAGAGGATTACAACGGCCATTGCGTAAAACTATTGCCTCGAAATTTAAATATAGTATTTTTTTTATTATTGTGCGTTATTATCATCGATTTCGGATTTCGTTTGTAATTTAATTTTCTTTTTCCTTGATTTATGTAATATATTTTGGCCTGTATTTTTTTTTCTTAACCATCGCATTTGTTATTTCAGTACCTTACCGACTCACTTCCTTTGATCTTTTCAAGATTACCGTTTAGTGCTACGTAAGCCCGGATTTGCACGTCTTATCCTGCATAAATTTTATAATCCAACGGAGTAAGTGGAACCTTCCACATTGTCGACGACAGTTAACTCCATCCTCTTGCACCACCATTGCATGTACTGCCAAGTAAGGTAATAGGAAGCCCTGGAAGTCCTCGCGTAGAGAGTGTAAATTAAAAATAAATAATTAGAAAATTAATAGTGAAATTCCCCTGTTAGTTCGTACATCTGATCATTTACCATTTCTAATTCCGTGTTACCTGAGCTGTCCTTGGGAGTCAGATTATACTAACCTATAGATATAACCCCTTTGCCCCTAAAACTTAATCAGTAAAGGAAGCGTAAACTGTTGCTGAGCTAACGTGAATGACAAAAGATGGCTATAAAATATTAGAATTCCTCAAACGAAGGAATGTTTTTTGTTAAAAAACTTGCACACGTCCCTATTAACCGTATGCAGCACGGTGGTATCTCTCAGAGACCACCTATTTTCGTACAGTTTTTTTGCAATTTCAGAGTAGTTTTGTTGCATATAGCTTAGGTTTTTTTTATATAATTTCTTGACCATAGAATGATACAAAATATAAATTTATGCTTAAAGGTTGTAAAATTTTTAATAATTTATTAATATTTATAAACAAAATCTAAAAAAGCCTGTTTTATAAAAAAAATGCATTTATGTGGGATCTTTCAGACGTATGGCTAATTCCAGACTAATACGAACAGCCAAACAGGGGTAGGTACCGATTATTATGAAACTTTATATAAATATTGCCTATATAGTAGTAAACTTCTGTACAAATTTTCAGATCGTTATTATTGTCGGATCAAAAGTTATAAACAATATGACAATTTTAATAAAATTTTTCAAAAATTTATATCTCTGTAACCGTAAGAGTTATAAAAACGAACTTTTTTTAAAAATACATGTCAAAATGTAAACTTTGAAATTAATAAATCAAAAGTCACTGTTAACATTTTTCGAATAATTATTAACTTTTGTTTTCAACAAATGACGATATCTCAAAAAGTGTTATTTTTATTTTCGAAATTTTTTTTTATTGTATTCCCTGGCTATTTATCTATAATAATAAGCAATAAAATTCATAGAGCAGAGATTAATAATTGTTCAGGGAGTAATTATATACAGCGTCTTCTTGAGCCGCGCGAGGCGGCGTTTTTATTTTATTACAATTGTCTTTTAACTTATATTTATTAAATCGTTAACATTTTTTGTTCTTTATATTTCATTACCTTTTTGTTGCATTATATTGTGCACCATAAATTCAGAAGAGAGAGACATTTTTATAAACTTGAGTTGCAAATTGCTATTTCCGTTATTATCGGAATAACAGCATGGGAAGACTTAGTGCCTTTTAATATTTTAATTACTCCGAAATGTTTTTCCATTTTAGTTTTCACATTTTCGTGTTCTTCGTTAGCACAATACGCAACATTTATTGTCGGTAATGCTTGGCTTGCCCAATCGTATAATTCTTTCGCTGATCGAATTATTATACCCTGTATGCTAGCTCGTCTGGCTAAACGTTTTAACGTTCCGCCTGTTCCATCGCATGAACTTTTTCCATGACAGCTTGCAAAAAAGAGCCACTCAGCCTTAATTGAATACTTATAAAAATGGGTAGCCAAGTTAAAAAAATTAAAACGGTTTTTATAATGAGCTGTAGCTCCATCAGACATGTATGTAATTTTATTTACATTATAGTTTTTCTCCTTTATATAAGAAATTAATTTTTCTTGAAATAGTGTTACTGCTTGTACATTATGATGTAAATTTTCTGATATTATCACTAAATGTTCTGGATTTACTTCATTTCCAACTTTTCGGTAAATGCAAAATGGATGTATAGTTATTTGTTTGTGATGAGCTTGTATTTCATTTTGTACAACACAACTATAGTTTTCTGAAAAGGCCATCATCACTAACATTTCGTCATTTTCAAAATTAGTTATTACAGATCTTACAAAATCATTTTGACTTTTCGCTATATAGCCATGAATTCTAAAATCTACCGTGAAATTTTGTCTTAGTTGGTGAATATAATCATCTATTGTCAATGCGATATCAATTAGCTCATATTTTTTATTACCTATACTCTATTACTTACACTCAATATCATTAACAGAATTCTTTCTTAATAAACTATAAATTTTGTTGGCCACTAAATTAAAACCAGGGCATTCAAAGCATTCATCGTAAAAGCAAGCTTCAGTGGGATTTTCGCATAAAATTATGTTGAAAATTTGTTTATATGTCATTGGAATATCTTCTTTTATCTTTAGCTTCAACATTAATGAGTGTAACCCGTCTAAAAATAATTTAATATTCTGATGGTATACACAAACACAAACGTTGTGAACTCTTTTAGAGTCATTAGCTAATATGCACTCTTCCGTTCGGTACTGACAAAAAGCGGAGAATCCAATTTTGATAACTTCCTTATATTTTTCGTTATACCACTCTTTAAAAATGGTATAGGCTTCCCTTAAATTTACAAATATGAAGCGCTTTTGAATTTTTTCTTTTCCTAAATAAGTTTGAATGATCTTGTAATCTTTTGCTGAAGGACAAGGACTACTTATGTCAAGTTCGCGATAAAAGTTTTGTATTCTTTCAATTAATATTTTACTAAAAATACGTATCCTGGTACGTGGTATAGGATTAGTAAGAATACCTTCTCTTTCTCGTAGCTTTTTTGATTCTTGAGCAGCGTGATAAGAACAGCCAATCATCTTCTGTATTTTACGCGCACTCCAGGATTCAGGAAGAACCGTTAAAACAGTCAATTTTTCAGCATAACTTGTAGCTTGATTGAATTTCTTTTTTAAATCTTCCGCTAACTGTAGTTCCATATTATTTAGTTTCTTGAATTCAGATATTTTACTATCGTCTATAAATAAATTCTTCAATTTCGATGACAGAAAATCAATTTTTTCTGTCACAGCTTCTTGATTTTGGATAATACTAAAATTTAATGGACTTATTTGTAATTTCATCAATAGCACATTGACAGATTCCAATATTCCTTTTTGAAATTCGTTGGCAATAAATGTAGATTTACCTGATATACAAGTATCAAAGAATTCATCATCAGTAGACTGATGTTCTTCATCACTGCTTTCTGATTCCGATTGTTGGTCTATTGTATTATTATTAATCTGAGTATGCAGCTCGTTAGAGTCAAAATCAGATTGATCTACTTCCATCGGCTCAATTTTCTGTCTTATTTTTTTCTTGACGCACTTTAATTATATAATCTTCAAATAACATAGGAAATCCACCAGAGTTTTTTAATTCTTTATGTTCACGAATAATTTTATTGCACAGTATTATACACGTATCACATAAAAACTCTTCCTTTTTAACAAATGCAGAAATAATGACATATATAATTTTTGATGGGTTTTTAAAATTTCCAAATCGATGCTTATGTTTTTGAAAAAATTTTTTCCAATGTTTGAAATCCATTTTTAATATATTTAACAGTCATATTTCACCATCAAAATAAAACCAACTGGACTTGATGAAGACTAAAAGTTAACTGAAAGTATTGCTTGGGTTTAGTTGTATTTATACTAATAATAACAATTAGATCAGGTTGGTAGAAAGTGTAATTAAGGAATTAAAAATGAAATAAAGATATTTCCATTTCTTAGGTACTAAAAATAAAGATAATACTTTTTGGGATATAGTCATTTATTTAAAACAAAAGGTTATTCCGCATGGCGGCTGACGAGCCTCTACGCGCAGCTCAAGAGGTCGCTGTTTGTAATTACTCCCTGAACCATTAATAATATCTGCTCTATGAATTTTATTGCCTATTATTATAGATAAATAGCCAGGGAATACAATAAAAAAAAATTTCGAAAATAAAAATAACACTTTTTGAGATATCGTCATTTGTTGAAAACAAAAGTTAATAATTATTCGAAAAATGTTAACAGTGACTTTTGATTTATTAATTTCAAAGTTTACATTTTGACATGTATTTTTAAAAAAAGTTCGTTTTTATAACTCTTACGGTTACAGAGATATAAATTTTTGAAAAATTTTATTAAAATTTTCATATTGTTTATAACTTTTGATCCGACAATAATAACGATCTAACAATTTGTACAAAAGTTCACTACTATATAGGCAGTATTTATAGAAAGATTCATAAAAATCGGTTACCTACCCCTGTTTGGCTGATCGTATTAGTCTGGAATTAACCATATCCTTATGAAGATGGATATACAGGGGTTTTTAGGGTCGCTGATTGTAAATCTGAACTCAGATTTTGAAAATTAAAAATGGCGGCTCCAAGATTGCGGCAAAAAAATGTAAATTGCTATGAATGTTTCTGAAAATGGGTATTGGTAAAAATTTTTTCAACTTCTCACTTTGTTTCTATATATTTTATGAACGATACTTTAAAAGTAATTTTGATTTAATTGTAGTCATAATGGTACATTGCATGTGTTGCATAACCATTTAGTTCCGTTAGGATTGTTTTTTTACTGCAAAGTGCACATTGCCTACCACTGTAAATAGACATTGGCTTATGAGCAGACTGACAGTGTCTCTTTTCGACAGGAATATTTAATTTGTGAGGATTGGAAAGGAAAGGTTGACGTTTTTTTCCTTTTTAGTTGGAATTTTATGAGAAATTAATTGATCCACTAAAAGTAATCTTAACTTTTTCAATGTCTCAGAATTATTAGTGTTTATTTTTGAAAATATAATGAATGAAATGTCAAAATAGTCTGTGCCACCACTTTTTGGACTTTCGATCTATTTTATATGTAGATAACAAACGGTTAGCGTTATCGACTAAGCCCATGTATTTATTGTAGTCAGAGCACATAACTCGACAATCTCTTTGCACCCGTATGCCATCTTTCTATCTCCGAGTTACTGTTGTCATTTTAGATTGATCATAGTAATTTGATAGGAAGCAAGCACCTTTTTTATCCATTCATCTGATCCAACTATGCGAAAATCGTATTGTCCTTGTTTCATTTGTTTATTAAGCATTATAGATTTAGGTAACCCAGTACGATTAGAACGTACAGTTTCACAAGCAAATATTCCGTTATGAAAGCAAACTTCGATACCTCTTATTTTCAAACAAATAAAATAGGAGAAGTACAAAGATAAAATATGAAAGACAGATATCTCTAGAAAAAAATAAAATTAAAAAGAATAAAATAAATAAATATATATTAAGATAGATTCGAAAAATATCGTATATTCAGAACACTGCAAAGCCTTTCTATTTGTTGATTTATATTTAATTAACTAAAGAGTACTCCCCAACGCAAAACTAGAATGAAGTTTTACTTTATTTTAATGGGAGCGCTGTCTCAAGAATAACATGAATGGCAAAAACAACTGTGTTTAAAAGAGGACAAGCGCGAAAGAGATATTTTACTTAATCAATTTAAATTTTTTGAAGATATACCAAACCAATGCCTAAAACAAAAATTAGATTATTAGATCAGCATCGAAACAATACTACAAAAACTTAGAAAGGGTTTTTATCCCGATGGAAATAATTCGAACTACTGTAGTAGTTGTATTCAAGAATTTAGCCCGTCGTATAGAATTCAAAAGATAGAACCAGAAGAAATAAACAAAAATGAATTCAGTAAACATAAATAATCAGCTAGCGTAATATTCAATTACAAAAAAAGCCTTAATTTAATAAGTAATATACTTAAACAAAAAAATACAATCACAAAAATATTGTAAAATAAATAGACCATGAAGAAGCAGACTGTTATTTCACTCTAGAAAAAAACCAGGTAACTTGTTAAATTTGCAACCGTCAAAGATATGCTGCACGTGATTGCCATATACTCAAAAAATATGAGGTATGCAATAAAATAGGACATATACCAAGAAATTTTCGTAACCGTATTCAAATAAATACAGTGGGGGAACAAAATTGCCAGCTTTGCGATAAACCTGGACATACCGCCAAAGAATACCGAACAAGATCCTTTGATAAATCCAAAGCCCAATGCTTTTATTGTGAAAAGTATGCAAAATTTATTGCTGATTGTTACGCATAAAGAGCCACAGATTGGTAAAAATTGGTGTAATCCGAGATCATTTAGAACTTGTAGACAAAAATATTATACACCATTTCATAGGGATATGCTTGAAACTCTCTGCCACTATTGGTTCAAGTACCTTAACTATATTTGATAAACTTATTGAGGTTTTGTTAGTTTCACGTTCTTTTCTTATACCTTTCGAAGCCATGTTCGGAGCTAGTTATTTATCGGAAAATAATGCAATAAAGTTTTGGCTTTGAGAAGTTTCTACGTAAATCAACACACCTTTAAATTTAAAAGATTAGACGATTTCGTTTACTGAGACTGTTGTGCTTTAAATATCGCATAAATAAGGAATCTTTTCGCTCAGTCAGGATATTTAAAGTTCAATGATTGAAGTAAACAAATCTCAACGAAAGTCAAAGTGGAATTTTTTATTGTGCGATAGATTTGGTAAAATTACTTCAATTCAGTTTTAATGTAAATTACATAATCATACTATTACCAGATTATTCTAATCCATGCAAAGTAAGTAAACATGAATATCGTCGAGAATCATTGCTTCATGTTGCCACAGAAATTTAGGATAAATGGTTTCCTTTAGTGAAAGAAAACGATCGAATACGTGCAACATGTTTGAGATACAGCTATATTAAAAATTAAAATGAAGTTTCTGCGTACAGTGACAAACATTTACGATATAATTATAATTTGTATGAATTCCGTCAAATATATACCAGAAGACAAGTGCGATGAAGTTTTCTATAAATTGCACAAATCCCCTATTGGCGGACATCATGATATTTCAAAAGCTTTCACCGAATTAGACAAGATTGTCATTGAGAAAATTTGAAAGATGACATTCAACGTCAAATTTAACAATGCCTCGAATGTCAATTCAAAATATTAATTTAATTACAACAAAAAATAGCCCATGGAAATAATTACTGATACGAGCGCAATCGTCTTTGACAAAATTGCCATGGACATAGTAGATCCTCTGCGAAAATCCCCGAGAGGAAATTAATATATTTTAACTCTACAAGATCACATAAGCAAATCCTATTTAGCAATACCTTTGGCCTATACATTATCAACCACGGTAGCAGACACTTTTATAAAAAGGTGGATTTACATACTTGGTTGTCCAAAGACTATTTTGACTGACCAGGGAAGGAATTTTTTAAGCGCATTTAATGTCAGGGATAGCTATAGGTTTCAAGATAAAGAAATTACAAACTAGGACTTTTAGGCCATAATCAAATGGATATCTTGAAAGTTCTCATCGTGTACTTATCGAATTCTTAAAACAGTACACAGGTAGTGATCTTAATTGGGATAACTGGTTTGACTCAATAATCTTAAACTATAATACTTGTGTAAAAGAAAGTACCAAATATACCCCATAAGCATTAGTGCTTGGATGATTAGCTCGATTACCTTGAAGTAATCAAGATATAAATTCTATAAATTTTAAGATCGACGATTTTGATTCCTAAAATTGGGTCCCAAACGAGGTAAATTTGTCGATAATTATTCGGGTCTTTTTAAAATTGTAGAGATTCTGAATAAACAAAATATTAAAATAGAAACAAAGAATGCTAATAAAATTATTCATACGGATAGGTTAAGGATATCTCACATAAATCAACAAACAAAAGATCTAACAAAAAGAAAACTGATAAAATGAATAGATAAATAAAAATCTATAACAAGTATAGATACTAGAATAGTGATAATAATTAATGAAATATTTTTG
This sequence comes from Chouioia cunea, assembly GCA_030064505.1. Taxonomy (NCBI): domain Eukaryota; kingdom Metazoa; phylum Arthropoda; class Insecta; order Hymenoptera; family Eulophidae; genus Chouioia; species Chouioia cunea. The sequence continues at coordinate 13,235,471 of JAOPFQ010000004.1, forward strand.
GTAATAGAAAAGACAGGAAAGAAACAATAACAATTAAAAATCTGCCATGAATTTTCAGCAGCAACGATAATTGGATACGATTGCAGAGCAAGTTAATTAAATATAAAAACCATGTCTTTATTCGATATTGTAGAATGCGAAATATTTTCTACTAAAGTTAATGTCACTCGAGAACATGTACAATTCTTACAATTAAATCATTTTGAAGATAGAGAATAATACAATGTAAAATCCAAGTAGAATGGACTGTGTACTATTGCGGTACACATTTACATACGTCAGTAGTAAGAAATGGTGCGAGCAAATACTTGTTAGAAATAAGTATACAAAAAATTACGATTTGTACTCCAACGGAACTTTATTTTTTGACAATGATCAAGTTTTCAGAGATATTAGAATACATTAAACAAAGATTAGACCAATTGTATTGACAGGACAATTGGATGATAACGGAGGTTGTACTAGAGCCTTGTATTCTGATGCCTGTTGTCTTTTTTCTTTAATAGCTAAAAGATATGATTTATATTAAGATATGATTTATATTGGTTGTCCATACGATTGGAGATTCTACTCAACTAAATCAAGCTTAGACAATCTCAATTCGTCTATAGTTTGTGTTTAGACTAATGGGTCTCTTCTCAATAGATTCAGTGGAGTTCGTGGCAAAAGTAGATAGCTCAAAATAATAGTCCTGGTTGATCTAATACGGCTAGCAGGGTACTAATACGAGAGTATTTCCAGAAGTACCCGACCTTACTAATGTTGGGTAATATATATGTTCCGTTTACTGTCGTATACTATGTTACTGACTATGTGTACGGGGGGGGGGTGTACATGTCGCAACCCTCTGTGAGAGAAAAACTTGTCCAGTGTGACATTACCGATACACTTCATAGCCCATCTGATCTCGTCTGGTGAGTGTATATGAAAATTGAATCCTAATTCCTTAACATTCTCAGTCGAGATGTAACATTGACTTTTTACTGCACCAATGATGGTTTCTATGATGATGATTTGAGAACTATAACATAATATGTGAATAATATATTAAAAATATACATAATATAACAGTACAAAGGTAATATAATTATTAACAAAGTGAAACGCGAAGTTTATACATTTTGTTTAGATGAAATATTTTTATGCTTTAAGGATTATCTAAAATGGATGAAGAAAAGCGAATAAAAGCTCACCTCATTGATGCTGTATATGTAGGTGTGAATTTCTTTTCTAATTGACGGTATCATACCCCTCATCCTCCTCCTCTTCTAAATGTACATTATCAAATAGATCAACATATATTTCGTTGTCACTATTCGAAACCAAAGTTACAGAAGTGCTTTCTTAAATAATATCCTTTATCATCATCATCAGAAATATTATCAGTAATTATGTCATAATCACTGTCTGACGGCATAGGTGGTAAATGAAAAGTTTCTTATTCACTTCTGAAGTGCTATGACATTTTGAACAATATTCTCCGTTCAAACAGGATGATGATAATTACTTAGTAGATCTTCGAAATCCTTCTTCATACAAAGAAGAGAAACAAATTTCTTCTAAGTCAAATGCGTGATCAGTGAATCGGCTGGGCCATTCCACTTTCTGAAGACCCTTGACATAAATCATAACTGAATTAGTGCCGGCAGCCAAATTACCGAAATCATGTATAATATGGGGATGTTGGTTGTATGGAATATTTTCAACTTTGAACCCATAATAATTAAACATGAGTCAAGAGCTCTTTTTTTCGAACGATTCGGATGATTTCTCCAAGAACAAGGTACTGAAAAAATCAAAAGACATGGTTTCACGAAGTTATTGTAAAGGCTAATTATTGCAACTTTCTTAAAAACTGATCGTTAAACTTAGAAGCTTGTAATTTCGATGCCAAATTTGTAATAAAAAAGAATAAAAACAGAAAAAAAGAATATTAAAGATAGATTATACAATTAATTAAGTGATTGAAACAATGAATATTGCATATGGAATGAATAATTTTTAAAGCACTTATACATCATAACGGCTAAAATATTTTAACTGTGTATACGATTTATTTCATTTAAACTTATTTATACATTACAATAAGTAAGATTATTTTTCTTACGATTGTGATTAAGTTCCAACAATTAATCATTTTATCCTGAACATGTAAAATCAGCTGGCTCTAAATAAAAAAAACTATGCGCTACAATCATGCATAAGAGGAAGTATATGATACGTTATCGAGCTGTAGAGAAAACTAAAACATATGTCCATGAAAATTTATATTTTATTGAAATTTGAGCAATTAACATGGTTAAACCAGTACATTAATATGTACAGTTCAATGACATCAAATACTCAACATGCATTCCAAATAAAACTGTTTCAAACTTATGAATAACAGTATTTATGGAAAAATTATGAAAAATTTTCTCAAGCATCTTGATATAAACAATTGACAAAGTGGGATGGATGATATGGTGAGAAGCGTTAGTATTAAAATCAATTTTTCATATAAGCGAAAAACTGTATTTAATGAACACTTAGTAGCTATTCAAATGCTTAAAACTCAAGTATATTTGAATAAACTAATTAACGGAGATGTTACAGTACTAGACGTTTCTAAGACATTGATGTATAGTTTTCACTATAATTATATGTGTAAATGTTTGGTATGTAAATTGTAAACTTTTTTACACTGACACAGATAGTTTTATTTGTGGAGTAAATTATCGCAATATTTATAATGATATGAAAGCTAATATTAATTATTTCAAAACTTTAAATTATTCTCCCATATACCGCCAATAAATATAATGATTATTGGTTTATTAAATGATAGGTGCAATGGCAATATACTAATAGCATTTACTGGTTTGAGAAGTAAAATGCACTGCACCCGTGTAAATGGTATTGATGATATGAAAAAAATGAAAGGTGTGGATGCTTCAGGGGTTAAAAATATCATCAACTTTAACGATTATTTAGACTGTTTACAGAATCAACGTATTCATAAAATAGAGAAATGTATGATATGACCTAAATTGCATACTGTTGAAACAATTCGACAGAGAAAAATTGCATTGAGTCCTTATGATGATAAGAGTATCATTAATTGAATGAATTACATTTATAATGAACTTATCAAACCCTTTTCTAAATCTACCAGCACCTATTTTTTATCTTTGTCTATTACGAGAAAAAAAATTTTTTCTTTAATAAGATGAACATATATCTTCATAACATTGATATAATATATGATATGCACTAAAAATCATGGAGATTCAGGCATTATAGCTTTAGGCACTGTGTGTAAATACCACAATATTTTTTATTCTAAAAATAAGGATATTCAAGCACTGAATACTACAGAAAAAGTATCATTTGTAAAAGCTTGGCAACTTATACTTAGATCTGACGCTAATTTCAGTGAAAAAGCTACGGCTGTTGAAAAATATCAGGAAGGTAAAATTGAAATTCTGAATGGGACACACAAAAAGATATCGTTGTAGTAATGATATAAAAATGGATATTAAGAATGCTTTAAACGTGGCATATAGAACTATTAAAAATCATGGTGAAAAGAAAAATATAGCTCTACCAAAAGTACTGCCGATTCCCAAATTTCGAGGTATTCTTTCAGCACTCATATTTGTTTTTACAGGACTTAGCACACTTGAATCATTGGAAAGTGATGTAGCACGAATAGCAAAAGCTGTAAATAAAATTAATTTAAAAAAGAAACAGTAAAAGGTTTGTATTTAAACCTTAATAAAAAGAAGTTTGGTTTAGTCTTGAATGGAATCAATACGTTAACCCATTAACGACCAAAAGGCCTGATTTTTTGTTGATTTTCGACGCGATTTTTTCCGTAGTTATAAATCTTAGAAAACTTTTACAAACATGTGTTTCGACATAAAATTTAATTCATAAAAACGTGACGTTTTTTACAAAAAATCAAATTTGCGATTTTTTTAGCAATATTACCGTGAAGGAATCATAATATAAATATAATCAGGGGTGATCACAGAAAATATGGATATCAGCAGTCAATACAACATACTCCTCTCTGAGTTGCCCACATCACTCAACCGAACATTCGCAGAGCCACTTTCAATGGCACAGCTATCAAATACTATATTCAAACTTCTGGATCGCCAGTACACAATCGAGCAGCCCTCAAGGATTGGAACATTGTTCACACTTCATCGAGCCAATTGTGAAGCTCCCTGAACCTTATACAGAAGAAAGATAGCACATATTGTGTCACAAGCGATTTAATACTTGCATCGAATCAAACCACTACCTACTACTTATTGACTGCTTTAGTAGATGGACAGTCGGTGTTCCCATGCACAATATCTCAGCAGAAACGGAAGTAGCAGCATTCACAGATGAATGGATCACCATTTTCGGGTATTCCATCACCATCATCTCATACTAGGGAACTCTATTCGAGTCAATACTCTTTAACGCGTTTACCCAGATGGCGGGATTGCATCGCATCCGCACCATGGGTTATCTGTTTGGTAGAACGTTTTCAAAGCATTATTAATTATTAAAGGCAACATTTGCCTGTGAAGTGAGCATTCCATGGCCAGAACGTTTGTCACTGGTCCTCTTAGGACTTCGACTTTGTTACAAGGAGGAACTGGTGGTCTACGTAATAGAACTTGTCTTCGGCACTATACTTCGTCTACCAGGCGAATTCTCTGTGTCACAAAGCATCCTATCTAGTTAGCCAGCTTTGAGCCCACTCAATCTCAAAATACTCAATCTACCGTGTCTTCCAATATAAGGATCTCACTACCTGTACTTACGTCTTTCAGCAATTGGACACTGTACGTAAACCTCTGCAACAGCCGTATCTGTGGCTTCACGAAGTTTGCTACAGAATAGATAATAAGGTAGCTTCAACTTGTGACTCAAAGCATCAAAATACAATCACTCAGTACCCAGTTCATACCGGCCATATTAAAAAGAGGACATTGTTCTCTTCGTGTGTTACGAAGGTCACTAAAGAGGTAGTACTTGTGGTGGTGTATTTGCCCTCAGTCGGTAACCATAAGATGCACCACCGACAGAGCAGAAGGCGCCACAAGTGCCACAAGCTCTCTAACGTTGGCTGTGCCAATCTCTCTCTCTCTCTTTCTCTCTTACGGCAAACGCCAAGATGTCTAGCTACGTTGCTCGAAGCTTTCTACGGCATCATTAGTTTCAAGTTTATTTTATATCGTACCTTTGCACAAAACATGATATCTATTGGTAACACAAACTACCTAGTATGTCGCTTTTTATTTTTGGGCAATTAATAAATTCAAAAACTTGTAATCATCAAAGCAATAACAAAAATAACGCAAAAGTAAAATAATTTTCTAATTCTAAATGTAAAATTTAATTTTCAACGTTGTTTTTAGTCTATAGGTTTGAGGCTTTACCGAAATTTGTACCCAAGATACTTACTTTATGAGTAAATATTGCTTTTTTATATTTTCATATAAAAAATATGACAGAAAGTCATTGTCTTTGAGATACATGTTTAGGCTATAAATTACTGCTAAACGATTCATCAAAGGCTAGTGGTAAAGCCTGGGTTAGTTTTTCACCTCGCTCTTTCTATCCAAATATTCCGAATATCGAAATAATGTCTCTTGAAGAAAAAAAGAAAAAGTTATACTAAGGGATCCATATGTAATACTCGAGGATGGCAGATCGATACAACTACTCCACTAGTAACTAACGGTAGCTGGTTATCTCTGGAGAAATAAATTTAAGTTTATAATTTTAATTAATTATCACAGGAACATAAATAATAAAAGTAGTTTATTTTAAAGACTACTTCCACATATCTTTACGTATTTTTACAGGCTGAATCCAAATCTGGTATCCTTTTAATCCTATTACATCTAGTTCAAGGACATTCGAAAGCACAGAATATTTTATGTCCAGATGTGTATATATATGTACAAATATATATATATATTTTATTTTCGTGACTCCAAAGATCATTTCGATATTACTTTATCTTTTTATATAGTTTCCACATTGCTACACAAATTTAAAAAATGCGACTGCTTGGGGATCATTATTATTGTTGTAATATATTTTGAAGGTTAATAAATTCAAATCCGAGATTTCAAGGTCAACTGGAGACAAGAGATATATTATTCTTGCAGGTTTTTGGAGTCGCTTAATTTCAATCCGCTGTCATATTGCACCACCTACCCCCATTTCATACATCTCAAAAATCACAGTTAATATTTAGTCAAGCACACTCAAATGTAACATCATATTTAGAAATTCATTCATGAAATCCCTATGCAGAGATGATGGTACATAAAGACGTAAAAAATGGTTTATAATAATGTAACATAGTAAAATCTAACACTTTTTTCTTTTATAACGGATCCTTTTGTTTTCAAAAAATATATGCAGAGGATTACTTTTTTGTCCTATTATGATAAATATAAGCTCCAGTCCCTCTCGACAAGTTTTGCATTTTAATGTTGTGGCTAGATACTAAGCTCTATTTTTTAATAATTTCAAATCTCTTATGAGGTCATACAACTCCATTTAATCGAAAGTTTCTCAATATAGCGTCTGTCACAGCTTTGGACAGGGACGGTGACTTTTCACTTTTTAGGATATTTTTAGGAGAAAGTTTTTAGTATATTAACAATACCAAAATAAAAGAAGACGTTTTCTATGGCCTTCAGATTTTGACTTTGCATACAGACAAAACATTTGTTACAAAAGATAAAAATGGTTATCGAAATAAGTAGAATGAGGATTACGCCATTTTGATATAAGATTTATTGAAAAACTTCTAAGACTTGAACTGGTTATTGAACGTCAAATTGTATTTCCTGTATTCTCATCTTGATTACTTTCTTGAGTATTTCGAAGTCTGCGGTTAATAATAGAAAAAACATTTTCATTAAGATCTCTAGGAAATGAAACGTCGGTGCTAAGGCGGAATCTTAATATTATGGCAAACTTATTCTGAATGCTTAAATAGGAAAACCAAGCAAAAACCTAAAAAAGAAAAAAAAATTCACTATAATTCCATTATACATTATACGTAGGGGGGTCTCTGGACTCCTTTCTGGCTCTAGTCAGAAGGAACTAAAGGTCTTCGGGTCCTGGCAAACCCGCGTATCCGAGCTGGCCAACCGGTGCTGGGAGTGGTAAGATCAACAACCGAGACTCGTACCAGAGTATAAATGTTACCACGGGAGACCGGGGGCCCGCGGGGAACGACTGATGATAGTGAACCATCCCGGTCAATTGCGGTCGGATTCGTGGTGACCGTGGTTAAAACCCCATATCGCGGGGTAGCTACTGGGGCCAAGTGAAAGTTGCTTTGGGTATCAAATACCATCGATGATTGGAACTTGACTCTCGATAAGAGGTACGTGTTGCAAAATCAACTGGTGGAGCGTCCTGCACAGCCGTTAGGGAATATGGTGGATCCCGATCCTCACCGAGGGACTCTGTGGGCTTACACTCCATAGAGAAATCGGTAAACTTCTGAAGATCTTGGGGTCGCGCTGGGTTAAGCGTATCCCAGCGACATACCCTTGGCAGGATATAGGCAGGAACTGCACGTAAAGAGCAATAAAAGAAAGATGTATAATTCCATTGAAAACAAAAGAGTATGTTATAAAAGGAAAAAAGTGTAAGATCTTACCACTATCTCGAAATTTTATTTACATACTCAAGTACCGTCATCTCAACGTAGGTAATTTTCTGTAAATTGACCTGTAGATTTTAATCTTGCTAAATACTGATGAATAAGCACAATTTAAGTGCGCTTTTTATGATATAGAAAGCTTATGGGCGCAATTCTTATGCTTGATTCAGAATTAGGAAACCCCAAAATATGTGAAAATAATATTTTGCAACAATCGCATTTGTTTTGTTTGATTACAGCTAGAATTAACTTTGCTCATGTCCTGATCACCAAACGAACTTCCAATTCAGATTCAGTAATCAAATAAATATTAAAAATTTTAGCTATCTCTGTTTAAATGAATTTCTTTTTACAATTTCACCTTCAAATAGCCTTGAACTAGACGTGATGACATTAAACGAGCGTCGGATTTACATTTAAAGTGTGAAATTACATAAGGACTTGAGTATGTAGTCTTTGGAGCAAACCACTTTCATTTTTTGGGATACTGTGTTATTTATTACTATAATAAACTAGTTTAATTACAATTTTATTTACACGTGTGTTGATTAAATCATTGCTGTTGAGTTCGGGTGTATTATTTGTTATTTTTTAACAGTTCACTACACAAGTCATTAAAGTTTCGTTATAATTTTAAGTAATATGAATTCATAATATTATTTCATCTATTCAGGCCTACGTTGATTTGGTGACTGGGTTGGGATGGAAAGGTTTTACTATAATTTATGAAAATAATGAAGGCTTAGTTCGTTTACAAGAATTACTAAAAGCTCATGGACCAACAGATTTCCCGATAACTATCAGACAACTCGGAGAGGAATCTAATATTGGTCATGGTTATAGGTAAGTAAACATTTATTATAAAATATAAAACATGCAAAAATAACTAACTAATAGTATTTTTTTAAACAACCTATTCTATTTTTTAATTTATATTTTTGTATGAAAGTGGATAGTCAGAACCAATAACAGTGATAAATTAACATGACTGGGACCCCAATTATTCTTTCTAAACTATGAGTTTTTAGAGTTATTGTAATATCTCCCACAGTCAAAGACGTAGCTATTAAAAATTAAACATTTCTAAGAAACACTTCCCACTATTATCTGTGCCTATTTTCCAACAGTATTCAAACCTGAGAAAACTCAAACCTAAAGTTCATTAACCTCTAGATCCCATGGAAAACGATGCATTCATTAATAATTGAGCTAGTTTCTCTCCGAAAACTCATAAAGTGGCCCCTTCTGGAGACACTTTTGGTCTCTCCGCTAATGAAATCTTCCAGATGCGTAGAATCATATAAATTATCTTTTTCAGATACAGACAAGATTGTGCAACAGATATTGATTTTACTTTATTATGTTCACCTTTATAAACAATTCAACTGATAATAATTAAGTCTAAAGCTATCGCTACTTATTATTTTTAAATTTACTTTAGCCAAACTAATATCAGTTTAAGAAAAAAAATTGGTGTGTATATTTTTGTATTGTAATTAATAAGTTACAATTTACATATTAAGTCTCTCACTATCTGCATATTATCTCATAAATGTAAATAAGTATAACTTATTTGTTATAATTATTAAACTAATTAATTAATTAGTTCATTGAGAGTAATAGTATCATAAAATCGCAAACATGTAACATTTCTTAAGTGAAAATCACACTATTTTTCTATCAACTTATTCTTTGTTTTCTTCAATTAGGTTCACGAAAGAAATTTTTTTTTTTCATTGGTCTAATCGGAAAAGGGCTCGCCTCTAAAGGGGATCTGGAATATGTAAGAGTAGCATGAAACAAGCGATCCTTGTTATTGTGCGTGCATTCGATGCATTATTTCGAATCCAGCTCTTAAACGTAATAAAACAAGTCTATTCAGAGAGAGAGAGAGAGAGAGAGACGAAGATATAAAGAGAGAGAATTGAAAAAATCAAATAGCTACAATAAAAAATAAATTAACTTCGAACGTTGTTCTTTCCATCTCTTTTTCCTATATCACTTACTAAAATATTAAATTATCGCATCGAGCGTAGACTAGATGCTTGTAAATACTGTCTATGCCGAAACGCTTTTTAGTTTCAATCATATGTAAATCTCTCTGATTTATGTTTTCTTTTACCCAGGCAGTACAAGATAATAACCTTATCTTTTCTTTATCTGCACTAACTATCTCGAGTAGCGTAATGAAGAAATAAATTGATAGATTTCTCGGTTATTAGAGATAAAACTGTCCAACCGAAATACATATTAAATTTAATAAGTTACGTAATAACCATTAGATATTAAATTATATTTTCACTATTTTCAAAATATAGTGTTTAAACAGCTAATCAAATACCAATGTATAAGGATCTAAAATTTTAAATTTTAGGCAATCAAGTTATGAATCGATTCATTTTTAAAATCGTACGTAAATAAGAATTAACATTTATACTATCAACATCAGTCAATTTTAGTTATGGGACCATGAATTATGGTCAGCCCTTATGGACTAAAATTCTAATATCATTGTATATCAATGGCTTTCCTTTATGTTAAGATGAACTTCATTGGAAAGATATAGTCACATACATTTTTATTTGGATCATCTAGTCTTATAAAGAATTCCTCAAAAATAGAGTTCATTTTTAAACCGAAATAACGTTTCGAAAAATGAATGAAATTGTAGTTATTGTAGTGAATATAATAATATTTGAATCAATATGTTTAAACTAGAAATTAATACATTACCTTGACATTTCTAACATGGTAAAGACTCTCATAACATAAAGTAATACTTCACGTTTATCAGTATGATTAGTATAGTTGTATGACCTTCTTGATGGAAATAATTCGTTTCAGCTTTCTATTAATTTCATCAAATTGATAAATCTTTCAATCTATAAGAGTTCTAAGGGTCTAAGATATTATATAATTTGATCTTATACCATTTTACAGTATAGACGAATAATTTCAGTAAATTTTATTTCAATGTACAATAAATCACTGGAAATATTTGGATTAAACCAATGCCCTGGAAGTTGTACTCGCTCCCTGTTAATCATTAATTATTACTAAATTGATTATAATATATAACGATTTGTTAAATACAGGCGGATATAGCATTCATCATAAATTATAAGTTAACATGATATGTATTGTAATGCGATTATTATTTATTTGTTACGCTTGTCGTATACATGGACAGCAATTCGAAGCTCTAATCCTCGTTGCTACCTAATAATAAAGAAAATGAACAATGAAAAGTGGTGCGATGTTTCGGTCTATTACGACACTGGTGAGCTATAATGGCTCAGCAAAAGGGAATGAAGTGATGATAATTCAACGACGAAATAAATACATGCAAATTGAATTAATGCACCGAAGATTTATTGATAAAACAAAAGAAGAAACAGAGATATAAAAAATAAGGACACAAATAAAAGAAATACACAACGACGCAACGTCGGCTGGGAGCAGGAAGCCACCAGACTGGCTCCAGTTCAGCAGCTAGACGTTTACGTGTCTTAACAAAAAAGAAATAGGAAAAGAGAAAAACTTAAAAGGTACTCATGGGACCGGGTATGCTTTTACTGCTACCACAAAAGAGAGAAAATTCCAGCCGATAGATTATTAATCTCTTTGCCATCGCGCAAATCCTCAGACAAGATAGATGACGGGCTCGGACTAACGGCTGAGAGTTTCGTCGCAGTATGAATTTAAGACTACTGCTAATGTAAAAAACAGAAAACAAAGTAGTTTTAGGGAAAATTAGAGCAAGGTTTTCGGTTTTTTTATATTTCATCGAATGCCTATATAAAGGTAATAATTTGTACCAACTTTGACGCTAAAATATTAATTAATTAAAAAGTTATAAACAATTTTTTTTTCATTTTTTTTCCACTGTCAGAAATCCAAAACTGTTTATCAGATCTGGATACTTTTTTTAAATACCCGGAAATAATTGTATTTTGAGAATATATATGTCATAATAATATATTTGTTAATAAAAAAATTATAAACAATTAATATAAATTGTTGCCATTTTTGTTAAAATGGGCTTTTATTTGAAAAATTTTTGTTGCAATTGATTCCTTGGACAATTTTGTATAAGAATCCGTAATAAAACTATTATGATTTTTCATAGGGGCTAAGTAATGACCTTCCAAAAAAGTGCTACCTGTGGCGCTCAGCTGGAAGATCGGACGGATAGAAGCGTTTCATTCACCTAAAACATTTCCAGATAGCTTAGTTCTATAAATCAATAGATTCATTAGCTAAACTTTCTTTATTTAAATAGTGGTACGTAGGATTAACATTTATAACAATAATAATTAACGAAAATTGGCTACCATTAAGCAAATTAGTGCGAACAATAATTAAGTTAAGGAATTCAAAAATGTTTATTTTCTTTGATCGTTTTTTCTAATATTTTAGTTTGTTAAGTAGTATTTTAAAATTAGGTATACTGAAATTAGTTGTGCTTCAAAAATCATATAAATACAGAATCTTTTTGTTCAGTCAGGTTATTTAAAGTTCAATGATGAAAGTGAATGGACCTCAACGAACGTCATAGTAAAATTTCTTATTGTGCGATAGATTTTATATAATTACTTAGATTTAATTTTAAAGAAAATTATATAATTATGCCATTACCAGAGTGTTCCAATCCATTCAAAGTGCGTAAACATGGACGTCGTCAAGAATCTTGGTTTCACGTTTCCACAGAAATGTAGAATAAGTGGTTTCCTTTCATGAAAGAAAACGATCGATTATGTGCAACATGTTTGAGATACTGCTGTATCAAAGGTCCAAAGGGAGTTTCTGACTACAGTGAAAAACTTTTAGGACATGCAAATGAAGAAAATGGTAGTTGTAAAGATTCTATTAATCAGAACAATGAGGCTAGTTTTGACTCAAGTGCTAATGATGATCAAGATATGTTCCACGTATAATGTGATGAAGAATTTTCGATCGACGAAAATGAACATAGACAAATAGTATTGGATCGCTTAAATCCATTGATTGATTTGCTTGAAATCGGAGAAATAAATTCAATTGATATTGAAATATCTGATTTAATTGAAAAGAAACCGATTCGTTATCAAATAATTTGTTTATTAGTGAGAAAATATAGCTGTGTAGACAGCTGTGTAGATGAATTTATACATTAAAGTGTATTTTATAAATACCTGAAAGCACCGTATGAAAAAGTAACTACTAATTCAGAAATGATACATATATTAACTATGATTTCACTGTCTATAAGTGTCTGTGAAATAGAAAAAAAAATTAATTGTTCGTTTTTTTTTTGCACAAACAGCTAAAAAATTTTATGAATAAGAAGGAATGTTATCGTACCCACCCTCAATTATCAGAATATCTATAATAAGTGAAGAAATAAAAAGTGCTGCTGTCTCATTTGATTTACAAGATTATATAAGCCGTCCGCGTCCGTGTCCAGGTACTAACGATACAGAAATAGTGCGAAAACATTATGAAAAGAAAGGTAAATTCAAAGGCGTTTACTTATGTTCAATTGAAAAGAAATCTACAGCATATCTGAAAAACACTATGCTGAAATTGGACTCAAGTTTCGCCTGGAGTTTACATACTTTTATGAATTGCGACCTGATTAGTGTATTTTAGTTAATAAATCTAAAGATGTTCATAACGTTTGCTTTTGTATTCACCACCAAAATTCAAAATTACTAGTAGAAGGCTGTAAAATGACAATGTAGAATTTAAAGATCAAGTATGATGAAAAGTTACCTCAAATAGCAAAAGATATTTTAATTAATATCACACGTGAAAGACCAGATAAAGATTGTTTTTTTTTAATAAATGCTCGAAATGTCTTGAGTAGTATAGTTATATATGTTCTGGTTAATGATTCGCCACGTGATTTCACTAGCGAGCGCCTCGGTGGAGGAGGGTGTATGGTCCGCCATGTGATCTCGCACACTCGCCACACGTTTCTCTTTTGTCGGTAAGGAAGCGCGTCTTTCAAGGAAGCGTACCACATGAATGAACTATAAATTACTAAAAAAATACAATTTCCTACTGAGGTGAATATAGTTTCTTGGTTTCTTCTTTTTTTTTAATTCCTCTTTTTTTGTTTGAAAAACCATATGAATGGTAATATAGTAAACCGAATTGAAAAAAAAATTCGATTCTGTCAAGAACAAAAGTGCATTCTTCGGTTACATTTTACCTTAATGGTGAAATCACACTTAAAAAAGAAACAAACAGACTATTACTTTTGTCAGCTAATTGTTTTTTCCATGAAGAAGAGTTATTTTTCCTGTCTTTTTTTTTGTTTGAAAAAAAAACACACGAATGGCAGCATAGTAAGCCTAACTGAAAAATAAATTTGGTTGTCAATAATAGAAGTTTTCAAAGCACATTCTTCGGTATAAATCAATATTAGAGAAAACGTAGAAAATGTTTTGTTGTTTTAATTTTTTATAATATTTGAAAGTTGGGGTATTGTTATAGAGAAGTGGTAGGGATAAAATATGTATTTTCTGGAAGGTGACATTTTTCTCCAGGGTTTGAGATATTTACGTTCTGTTTCTTCAGTCAGTCTGTTAAAAGTGTTCATTTAGTTAGTTAGTTTTGAAAGTGTTCTAGCAGTTTTGAAAGTGTTCTAGCAATTTTTAAAGTGTTCAATTAGTTTTTTAAAGTGATATTAATGCATTTTTTTTAATATATCTTAAAAATGATAACAGCGCATCTTTTAGAAATTTGTGAAATGAAAAAAAAGTAACAAAATGTCTAATCTTAATATGTTTAATTTTGAACAAATAGCTGGTTATATAATAACAGTATTTGAAACGGTAAGTGTATATTTTAGTTGTATAATTTTAATCAAATATATTATATTTTTTTATATAAATTTATATTTAGGATTTCATTAAGGCTATTTCATTACAGTTGACTTTTTGGATTTTAATTGCAGCATTTTCTTTGGTAAATATCATATTATTTTATAAATTAAAAAAAATATATAATTAATAATATCTTTTTTATATTTAAGTAATAAGAGTAGTTGGTAAGGCTACCGATGTCGGACAAGGATTCCGACTAATTTGAACTTCAATTTATAAGGTAAGTACTATTTGTTTAGTTAAATTTGTTTTTTTCTACTAATAATTAAATCTAATTTTTTCCCTTAGTGTCAACAAAAGATGCAGGCAGCGCGAACGAAAACTGCTAGTCGTCAACATTTCATGCAATGCGAAAAATGAAAGAGCGACAGCGTCAACATAAAAAAGAAGAAGAGGCTAAACTTATAGAGCTAGCCAAAAAACGGATTCAAATAAGACAGCAGCCTCAACAACAACTTGATGGAACTAAAAAACAGGTAAATTTATAGTTATTTCTAAACAAGCATATATTATTTAAAAAAGTATGTATTATTATATTAATAATTTTTTATCACAGCATAAACAGGTTTTGTGAAGCATTGGTAATATAATGCGAAATCAAATACCAATGGAACAACACCAGAAGAAGCGACAACAGAAGAACATAATCAACAGGAACAGAAGAAGCGACAACAGCAACAAGAACCATCAGCGCAACAGGAACAAAAGTAACAGCAACAACAAGAGGAGAAACAGGAACAACTGCAACAGTCAGACAGTCAACAGTGCAAAAGGTCTCTCTGGCGTGCGCCTATTATAGTGCAGTACGAGAGAATCGCCTTACCATTCCTTTCTATCCACACCCTATCCCGAGTAGGATAATTCACGTAATTAGACAAATTGATTTCCCGGTTATTAGAGGTAAAACTCTACGACCAAAAATACACTTTAATAAAATTGGTTTGTAATGTCTGCTGGACGTTACAATCCCATTGATAATAAATAATATATAGTAGAATATATTAGATAGTAGTAGTAGTATATAGTAGATAGGATGTAGTAAAAGTAGAATTTCTAACTATAAGAAATATATAATGTAGTGTATGTTAGAGTATAGTATCATGTAGTTTCTACGAAGTATATAGTTTGCAGCGTTCAAAAAAAAAATGTCTGCAACACCATTGTTGTGCTATAATGTAGTATATGAAGGAGTACGTTAACATATAATGAGTCTTCTACATAGTTTGTAGTGTTCAGAAAAAAAATGAGGTTCGTAAAATCATCGTTGTGCTTACAGCGCCATCGTTGCGCTCACAGCGCCATCGAATTAGTATAAAAGCCAGAACGCCATAATCTTCCTCGCAGTATACCGAGACGTCAAAGACGGAATTCTTTGACGAGAAATTCATTCAGCATTTAAAAATCGTATTTACACAGAAATCATAGCCAATGAAAATCATATAGATATAAATGCGTTTTTAGATGCTGCAAAGAAAGTATTAAAAGATAAAGTACATGAAATTCTTAATATTTACAATTCGCTGAAGGTGAATACTGAAATATTCGCTCAGTTTACCATTAAAAAGGATAACAAAGAGGATATTCAAATAAAATATTTTAATACTGAAAATGTTTGTATATACAAAACGACTAATCTAGACGAATCGTTTCATGAAAGTATAAAAAACGTTATACTTAAAAATATAGAAGAATTTCAAGATAGGGATTCCAATTGGTCATTAAAAACTATTGTTGGTTTTACAGTTAATTTAAATAAGTATAATCCTCTAAAGCCGTCGTCATATATTCCATTACCAAAGGTGGTAGCTAATAAAAAAGCATGTATCAATGTTAAAAACATAGATGATTAATGTTTCAAGTGGGCTATACTATCATGTATTTATCCATCTAACCCCAATGCTTATAGAGTAATTCAGTACATACCTTTTGAAAATGAATTGAATTTGTAAGGGATAAACTTTCCCGTTCAAATTAAAAATATGGTCAAATTTGAAAAATTAAACAATATTTCAGTAAATCTATATATACTCAAAAGATATGGGAAAATATATGAAGTGTCGCTATGCCATATATCAAAATCGAGACAAACTAAATACGTTAATCTTCTTCTTTTACAAGAATACTATATTTATGAAAATGACAATAAAATGCAGTTTAACCATATACATTTTTCTCCTAAATTCCATTGTTTGAATTAAAAATTTATCTGTTGTGGCTCGTAGTTAATTATCTAAATTTACTAAGAAAATATATCTCTGTGAACGTTGTCTTCACTACCGCATGAGCTTTTAATTTTTCCTTTTGTAAATGAGGAAAAATTAAAAGCTCATGAGGTAGACTGCTCTAAAGTAAATAAGTGCCGAATTAAACTACCTAATTATTGGACTCTTACATTTAAATATTGTAGCGGAAAGATGTGGTGCCATTCATATTATATGCTGATTTTGAATATTTACTGAAACTTATTAGTTATTACTAATGGTCGTATATTTTAAGAGCATGAAATTTTTAGTGTTGGAATCTGTATAAAATGTAGTTTTGATGAGAATAAATCCTCATTTAAATCATACTGCCAAATATCAACTACTTATCAATCACCTGCTCAATGGTTGGTAAAATAGTTTAAGAATGTATTAGAGCAATTACAAGAAGCATATAATCATGCTATAGGTATGAACCTTTCACAATCTGATCAGTTCAAATTCAGAATGGCTAAAAATGTTATATCTGTAATAAAAATTTTAATAAAGGAGAAAATAGAGTCAGAGATCACTGTCATTTGACTGGAAAATTTAGAGAAGTAGCTCATAATCACTGTAATCTAAGTTATCAAAATACAAACGTTATACCATGTGAATGAAAAATCAGTGTGCTAGCTGAAAACCAAGAGCGATATATTTCCTTTACAAAAGAAGTCACAAATAGTTGTATTAGTTTTCGTTATATCGATTCATTTCGTTTTATGCCATCATATTTAGATAAACTTGCAACATATCTGATGGAGCTAGATATTGTACAGTGTGAATTTGAGAAAAACAAATACATACCACTACAAATTGATTTATTAAAAAACAAAGGTGTTTTTCCGTATGAGTATGTTAACTTTTTAAATAAATTTAAAAAAAAATCGACTACCAGCTATAAATGATTTTCATAATGAATTAATGGATAGTGATATCTCTACAGACGATTATGAACATGCTCAAAAGGTGTGGGATACTTTTAATATGAAAGATTTGGGACAGTATTCTGATCTCTATTTAAAAACAGATGTGCTGCTCCTTGCTGACATCTTTACAAATTTCCAGAAAATTTGTTTGGAAGCATATGAGATTGACCCTGCACATTACTTCACCACTCCTGGTTTAACTTGGGAAGCGATGCTTGTACAAATATTGAATTAAAACTGCTGACTGACATAGATATGGTATTATTTATTCAGAAAAGTATTCGAGGAGGAATCAGTCAATGTTGTAATAGACATTCAAAGGTCAATAATAAATACATGAACAAAGATTACAATGTCAAAGAACAAAGTAAGATTTTAAAGTATTTCGACGTTCACAATTTATACGTATGGACAACGACATAATCATTACCATACAAGGGCATTGAGTGGGTTTCCAACATTGATCAAGAGAATTTTTTCAATGTTCCTGATGACAATGGCATTGGTTACATTTTGGAAGTAAATTTAGAATATCCAAGAGATCTACACGATGAACGTAAGGACCTTCCTCTTTGTCCAAAACATTCTTCACCTCCTGGATCATCACAGAATAAATTATTAAAAACTCTATATAATAAGGAACGTTATGTAATTCATTATAGAGCACTAAAGCAGGCACATAAATATGGTCTCAAAATCACAAAAATATACAAAGCGCTGAAATTCGATCAAAAACCTTGGCTTAAATCTTATGTGAATTTAAACACCGAGAAAAAAAACAAGCTAAAAATGAGTTTGAAAAATTATTTTACAAATTGATGATTAACGCTGTTTATAGGAAAACAATAGATGATGAAAGAAAACGACAAAATGCTGAATTAATAACCCAATAGGATGGACTTTATGGAGCAAGATTACGTATCGCTCAATCTAAATTCCATAGTAGCTCCATCTTTCATCAAAATCTAGTGGCGATACAATTATCATGTACATATATCAGTATAAATAAGCCGATCTATATTGGACTTTGTGTGCTAGATCTTTCCAAATTTCTAGTATACGATTTCCATTATGGTTATATGAAGCAACGGATTGGTAATCATTCTAAATTGCTATACACAGATAAAAACAGCCTCATCTATGAGATTCAAGATGTTGATATCTATGAAATCATGAAAGAAGACATTGATAAATTTGACACATTCGACTAGTAAGAGCTGCACTGGAGAACTAACCGGAAATACTTAATGGAATGAATGAATGATGTAGCAGCGGAGAGCTATCTATTCTTCATTATGAAGGAACTTATTTTATATTTGAATAAAATTGAATATATTATACTAGTTTAAGGTCTTTAATATATGAAGTGTGTTTTTAATTATGACTTATTAATTTTTTATCTTTTCCCTTCTTTCTTTTTAGAGAGGTAAAATAGCTACTTTTGTCTTTTTTCCATCGAATTGCGTTCCGATGTAAAGGTCTCAAGGGTAACGAATAATATGGAAGTACCTCACAAATGAGAGCGATGGTTGGGGGTCTCATCATACCTTACAAACGAAAACTGGTAGTAGTAAGAAATGGAGGAAATAAGTAGATAGTGGGAGGCGGTTTCGTCGGCTCAGAAAACCTATTAGTGGGAAGACGAGTCTTAAAATAGAGCGTTAAGCCGCTGTAAACGTCATTCTATTATGAGAAGCGACTGCCAGTAGTGCCCTGCTTTTCCTTCTTTTCCGTTCTTAAAACTAAACCTATACCTCTACAGCAAGATGGATTTTGAAATGTGAAACCGAATTTTAATGAAGCCCTTTGAACCACTTCATGAGAAAAGCTTTCATGAGCTTCGTGAAATTCAGTACTACTTAGTAACAAGTATGAGAGAAGAGGATGCAAAGATCATTCTAGAGATCAACTGCGAATTTCAAATCATTTTATCAGACCGTTTTTCAAGAGCCATGAAAAAACACTATGATGTGTTAGTACTGCTTTCTGAGATAATACAACGTTATGTTTTGTATATACAATATTATGGTTGTAATAGATTTCAATTCAACAATTGATTTTGTAAAAATAGCAGATTTATTTAAATAAAAGATACATTTATAAATCAATTCATGTTATAGGACATTATTTACTTTAGAGGTCAAATGTGTCATGATTGACTCATTTAAGGACAATATAAGCTTTATAGACATAACAAAATAATGGAAGCCATTGCTCGAGGTAAAGGACTTTATATTAAACCACTTAGTAAAGGTTATGGTTTCTACCTTAAGCCTTCGTCAAGTGGAAAACGTATAAAAAAAGATCGACTTAGTTTTACCTAAGCAAGCATTGACTGATCTAGATATACTTAATTATGCAAAAATATTTAAAATTAATTATTGTCGAGGAGTTTTTATGCGTAACGCTTTACCCACCAATGGACGTAATTATCAAGAATCAGCTGTTGTGAATATAGATAATAAAAATGGCCCAGGCACTTATGGGGTAGCCTATAAAAAGAAAGGCGATGAGGTTGTGTACTTTGACAATTTTGGAGATCTTCAACCTCCTATAGATTTGTTACTTTATCTGAGGGTTAAGAGAGTCAAGTACAACTACGTCATATATCAATATTTCAATACTTTTAACTGCGGACATCTTTCTCTCAAATTCCTTTTGAATAGACTATAAAATGTTTAGAAATGTAGAATTACAGTCATTTATTACGTGACCATCATGGAGAATACATTAACACTAAGTCTCTCAGATACAACATCAGTACTTGAATCTCATTATTTACCTTCAATTGAACTAACTCCAAATAAAAAATACCTTTTCGGTCTAGTAGAACTATTAACATTCGATTCAATACCAAACATTGACGTAGACAACAATAAATTTTATGTAGGTAACGAGGAAATTGTTTTACCAACCGGAAGCTACGAGATAGAAGATATTGAGACTTTTCTACAAAAGACGTTAGCTCTTAAAGGAATCTCATTTAGTCTGAAACCAAACAATAATACACTATGCAGTATCATTTAGTGTAGTCATAAAATAAATTTTAAACCAAAATATTCTATTAGCACAATTTTAGGTTGTACAAGACGTGAGCTTCCTGCAAATGAAATACATAGCTCTGATTTACTTGTAACTATTCTCAAAGTTAACGCTTTACACGTGGAGTGTAATATTACTATGGACTTGTATATAAACGAACGTAAAGTTCATACAATACACGAATTTTTTCCGGCAGTGTCACCAGGATATAAGATCATAGAAGTACATTTCACGTCATTTACCTTCCAGTTGCTGTCAGAAGCATTGATCATCTTCAAATATGAATCGTTGATCAAGACGGGAAATTGGTTAACTTTCGAGGAGAAGTTATTATAGTGAGGATAAATATAAAGACAATATCGTAATAGATATTGTTTACAATGTAAAAATTGGCCGAGGCTATATTAAGAGATCAAAATGTCTACAAGTGATCAGTCGACCGCAAGCTACCACAGCACTTACACGTCAGAAAATTTAATTCCAAAAAGCTTAAAACTAAAAATCGTAATTCATCCGCCTTCACGTGGCGTAAAGTATCATATCAAATTAATATAAAGTATCATATTAATTTGCTGCTTACAACAAAATGGAAAAAATTCTAAACATTCATTCAGATGTCGCTTTCGGTGAGTTCATAGGTCATTACAAATTCCATACGCATCAGCCTTATTCATTGACGCACTCTAATATTAACGATGAAATTCGTATATCAATCCAACATTATGATTTATGTCTACTCCCATCTCGTAGTATGATTCATACATTTAGACGATTTATTAAATTAGATGTTACTGCATTGAAAACAACAAAGATGGTAAATAACGCTGTCTGTCATTTATTTGAAGATATCCGCTATGAGATAAATGCCATTGAGACAGATAGAACTAAAAATGTCAAAGTTCTATTACTGAAAATGCTGGACGGACTGGAGATAAAGGTATATCATTGGCAAATAACGAAGGTTACTTTGACGTTACTATTCCTCTTAGAAGAATATAAAAAAATCGTTGTTAATGTTAAACATGAACTCATTTTCACAAGATCGAAAAATGAATTGAATATTATTATAGGTGAACCTTTACCAGGAGATCAAATAACATTTGAAAGATTTAAAATTAATTTAAACAAGATTGAATGGCTAATGCCCTATGTAGTTATAGCTGACAAAGAAATGATTAAACTACTCAATCATATTGGTCGCGATAGAGCATTCACTATGACTTATCGCACTTGAGAGATGTATGAATATCCCAACTACCTCTTGCATCAAAGCATATTTGAAGTGTTAAGACATCAAATCAACTGGAAAAGCCTCGTTTTGTTATTTTAACTTTTCAGACTAAACGAAAAAATGAACCGGGTGTATTTGTTAGTAATTTTGATCACTGTAATATCAGTAATGTAAAACTTTTTCTGAATGCTCAATGTTATCCATATAGAAATCGCAATCTCATTATTCCACGAAATCAGTGTGCATTACTTTACGACATGTACTCCAATTTTCAAAATGTCTACTATGCAAAAGAAAATGAACCTATGCTCAATAAGACAGATTTTGTAAATAAAGCACCTCTAATAGTTATAGATTGTTCAAAGAAAATGAATCCATTAAAAATGGACCTGTAGATGTACGTCTTGAATTCGAATCTAGATCAGATTTTCCGGAGAATACTGCTACTTAGTGTCTAATTCTACACGAACGAATCATTCAATATAATCCAATTAAAGAGGACGTCACAAAATTGGTATAAAAATAGATATAGATGTTTGAACGGAAAAAAGGCGGCTGAAGGTTTGAGGTTATATAAATTCAATTTCTATAGAAATTACATCATTTTCACTATGATGTTTGAAAGATGTACTCCAAGCGTTCATACAGTGACCTTAAAACGTGTGGTTTATAGAAAATGTAAGCATTCACTATGTTCCTCTGCATGACATCTCGAAAAAAGGAGAGTGGGAGCAGTGTGTACGAGATCGTGATCGTTTTCAACGTCGTACCAAGAAGCATAGTGACATTATATCAGCAGTATTATTTATGAAATGTATATAAATAATGAATCATGTACTTGGACCTATTCTATAAAATTGTTGTAATACATATTTTCTAGAAAAAAATTTGAAAATCTAATGTAAAACTCTGCGATAAATCTTTATACGGCACTATACCATAATTCTATAATAATCCTATAATAAAAAAGCAGTTTTTGAATAAATTATTTGAATAATGTAATATTCTATTTAATCGTTAAAAAAATAAATACCATGATAGTGCAATTCAATCCAACTATTCACTCGTCGAAATTCGCTAGGAAGTTTAAGCCAATGATATGGCGGTTCAAATAAAACAACAATTGGAAGAGAATCTGATCTTAGCGGTAAATAAGCAAGCTCTTAACATATAAAATGATTATTTGGACAATGAAAACCTTGAATATCTAAAACTTAATTCATTTTTAAAATACAATTCCCGGCTGAGAGAGCTCAAACGAAGCGGATAGTCATCAATCTCACAACTATCATGAGAATCTATTATTTGGTTTGCTGTTTAAATATACGAACTCCCCACTCAAATCATCTCAATCTCCATTGAGTGAATACAGAAAAGGAAGTTTGAAGATATAAACTGCCTTATCTATGTAAGAGAGATAGATTGAGAAACGTAGAGTGAATGTGAGAGAGAAAGATATACGTTTCGTTACCGACAGAGATGGAGATGCACTTCCTCTAGCGAGATCACGTGGCGAACCATATATCCTTCTGCACCGACGCGCTCGCTATGTGACACGTGGTGGACCATCAGGAGGGGGGAGGGGCTGAGTTCGAATATACCGGGGACTGCGGGTGGGGGTAGTATTCGTTAGGAGGTATACTCCAATATGCTAATATATACGGTGGCTGATATACCCCATGTATATACAATATGCAAAATGTGCGATATGCTACTTTGTGATATGCTAATTAATATATATGCGAAGATAGCGTGCCACCATCTCATATACTAATACATATGGGGGGGGGGGGGTGGATGGGCTACCCATGGCGATGTGGGGTGGTAAGTCAGAACATATATAACTACACTACTGTCTTAGATTGCTAAGTGTTTCAGATATGATCGTGAATTATTTGTGAAAAAATACCATAGATTTCATTCATTGCAAACAATGGGAAACTGTAAATCAAAAGTGTGATCTTGTAAAGCATACATACCATATTAAAGACTATTATAACCATCTGGAGTTACAATTTAAATATATATTATTAGAATATAACTTTATAGCTAAAAGTCAAAATGATTATATAAAAACTCGTCGACATAATTTACATGAATCTGAAATAATGGTCATAGGAGATTTCGCTAAAAATCATTCGACTGTATATCAAGACCAGATGCAAGCAAATCATTGGAACGGAAAACAGGATGAATACCTATTCGTCCATGTAAAATTTATATGAAATGGAAGGTATAAACTAAAACAGACAACTTTGTCGTAATTTTGGAAAATATGAAACATGTCGTAAATACTGTGATATTATTTCGCAAAAATTAATTAATTAAATAAAAAATAGATACGGGAACAAGGTTAAAAAGTGATTTATTTATCTGATGAAGCTACAAGTCAGTATAAGAATAAATAAAATTTTTAAACTCTTGTTTTACAGTATGAGACATACGGAATTAAAGCTGAATGGTACTTTTTTGCAAGTTGTCATGGAAAAAATGCATGTGACGGACTTGTCGGAACAGTGAAAAGATTAGCCTGGAACGCCAGTTTGTGAAATTCAGAAGTAAGCATTTTTTCAGCTGAGGAATTATATCAATGAGCACAAAAAGCTATACCTGGTACAACATTTGCTTACTGTACCATCGAAAAACACATAGAAACTGAACAAAATTTATCATCATTATTAAAAACAGCATTGCGTCTCGATGGTACCTTAAATTATCACGCATTTATTCCTCTAAATAAGAGTAGCACGGAATTGACGGTGAAAAGCTGTTCTACAGATTACAACATTAAAAGACCACAAAATAAATGTACTTGAATACTTCAGTGTAATTTGTTATAAATTATAAAAATTTTATTTATTTCAATTTTATATTAAATTTGTATAATTAATTTATGGACACCTTTATAAGATATAGTAAAATAATTTTAATTGTAACATCCGGAAGATATTACAAAACTATTTAAATTAAGAGCGCATTTTTGGTCGTACCTTTAATAACCGGAAAATCAATCTGTTTATTTTTAAGAAACATCCTAGTCAGGATAGGTAGTGGATTGAAGGAAATGGTAAGGCGATTCTCTCGTACTATAATAGGCGCACACCAGAGAGACCTTAACCGGGATTTAGTTTGAAGGAATTATTTTGAATATAGATAGTACTCGATTTGACAAGCACCCGATCTACATTCGATAGAAAATCTAAATATGTTACTACAAAAGCTCTACTCTTAGAGTTTTCCGGGTCCTCTTTGAGGCAGGCCTTGTTCCGATTAGGCCAATGAAGGAACAGATGATTTCCTTCGTTAGCCTAATTGGAGGAACCTTAGCGTGGGCCGATACAAAAATGGTACATTTTTCTTTTAAGAGATGTCACACGTAGTATTGTTTCGAGAAAACGTTATTTGAAATTAATTGTTTAACTAATTAATTGCATAGTTTTAGCAAATGAAATCTACAGGAGAGAGATATCTATGGTATACAATTTGGCGATTTAATATTATTATAAAAGCATTATCGGCGCTACGATAAATATTAGTTTGTTTAGTTTTGGTTTTTTGTTTATGTCTCGTAGGTTCTAAGCGACAGGTTATGGTTGTTACAAATATAAAAAGTAGCTTGCAATTTATGTTGATAAACAATAAACAAAAGTTTATTAACATAACTTATTGTTATAACTAATTATAACAATTTAATGTAACAATAAACAACAGCAGCTACAATAATTAATATTGTTGTTTTATAAAAGCGTCTAGCGGCTATCTTACATCAATAGGCATTGCGTGATTTTGGCCGCAGTCGGAAAAGATCACTTTTACGACTCTACGCATCTAGAAAATTTCGTTAGCATGAGACTATGGCGTATCATCAAGAGGGTTCGTTTTATAAGTTTTCGAAGAAACTAACTTGCTTATCGATGGGTATGGTTTTTCCGTAAGGCATTTCGTAATGAAGTGGTTCAGTTTAGACTTTTCTCAGAAATTATTAAACAGTCATTGTAAACAGATGACATTAGAAAATAGGCATAAGCGATAGAGGTCCATGACCTCATAAAAATCAAAATTTCAACCACGTGTCTAATAGCAGCGGATGTTACAGAATGTTTATAACATTATGAAATATTATATATATTATTAAATAATTGACTAATTTTATTTTATTTTCCTAATATCCATTGAGTAATGTAACATGTTATAACTAGACTGTTTATTTCTAACTATACTTGGAAAATAGATTTCTTGCAAACTACGAATATTTTCTAAAATAATATGAAATATTACACTCCATCTAATTGCTATTAAATTATTTATATTTAAGTAAATAAAATATTGTTTATACTGATGTCATCCCAATTACATAATATATAGTCTATGGTACAGACTTATAGAACTGCACTATCTGGAAAATATTGGAGGGAGTGGGACACTTCTGTCGGTCCGATCTTCTAGGTGAGCGCCGCAGGTAGCGCTTTTTGAAATGTCATTATCTAGCCCCTATTTAAAATCGAGATCGTTTTATCACGCATTCTTATACAAAATTGCCCAAGGAATCAATTGCAAAAACATTTTTCAAATATTTTGGAGTTAGTTCATTCTATTTATTAAGTCTTTCGTGGGTTTCAATGATGAATTTTTTACACGGAAATAATGCTTAAACCGTACATAAAATTCGATTTTTTCAATGTCAGTTAAAATGTATGAGGTTGTCTGTTTTCAATTACTGTCAAATAAAATAAAATAATAATAAAAGTAAATCACGCTGATTGATAAAAATTTAACTGTAGTGTATTAATAGGTGAGAGTAGATGGAAGCAATGTTGTATTTAAAGTTACTGCGTGGGCAATTTAAAAAGTCATTAATTTATCAAACGATCCTCGTATATGTTTTTATAAGGAATCGAAATGTAATCGATACAAAAGTGCTAAATCTACAATTTGCAATAATAGTGATTTTTGTATTAAATTTTCATTCCCTGCCCAAAAAATGAAACCGAATGGAATATATATTAAGTATTCTTGAGAACAAGTTCCTGCTAAAGAATTATGACAAAATAAAACAGTTTTTTCAGTGATTAGCGAGATCCAAAGTTTTGGTAAAATTAAACAAAATATATGTATCTATTAGAAAAAATTTTCAGAATAAAACTGAAAAAGAACCTAAAAAAATATTGAATTTCTGCTAAAGTAGAGTAAAAAAATTCCAGAAAACTATTTCTTGCGGACATTTTGTCCCATGTCTATCTTAGGAGCTTAAAATTCGAAAAGAGGCTTATTTTTTATGTGCAAAACGTAATATCGAAGGCAATTTTTTTAAATGGTCAAGGACTCCAATCGACGTGTCTAGTCAGCTTGGTCGTTTAGATTTAGCACCAATGGTTTATAATTCTATATATATGCCTGCATATTAGAGTAATGAGAGATGGAGAGAGAGAGAAAGAGAGAAACAAACAGAGAAGACACAAATAATACAGAGAAACAATGCTTGATGACATATTGCCACAATTCTTTTATTCCATATTTTGCTTCCGTAACGCATTACATTCCATTTAACGGTATACTTTTTGACAACTAGTTTTCTTTGTTAACGATCAATAATTAACTTGGATAAAAAATAGTGTATTATTTTATAATAAAAAAGGGAAATTTTCCATATCTCTAATACTATTAGGCGGAATATGTTCGTGAATTTGGTGATATGTCACAAATAAAATAATGTGCTAAATTATAGAAAAATTCATCCTATTATATTTATTGTCTAGGAATAATAGAATTATTTTTGCAGGAAAATGATTTCTGTTTTTTCTAGACTTGATCATAATATTTCAACAAATTCCATTTTTCTTATTTGAATATGTATTAAATTTGTCAAGAGTAATAATTAACATGCTAGATTATTATAGATATTTATTTATTTGTGTACACATCTGTAAATATATGTCTTTTATATTTTCTAGGCCACTTCTGAAGCAAATTAAAAATTCTGCTGAATCACACATTATTTTAGATTGTTCAACAGACAAAATTTATACAGTATTAAAGCAAGCTCAAGAAATCGGTATGATGACAGACTACCATAGCTATTTTATAACATCATTGGTACGTATATTCATTGATAAATTTATGTATCAACTTTTGTGTGTAGCTATTAGGAATAAATTTACAGGATTTTTAATTTTCAAATCAAAATTTATTTACTTAATGTTGTAAGTTTGGTGAAGTGGAAGAGGGAGGATAAATTCTTAATTTAATTTATGTAAATATATTTGTAATATTATATTTCATTTCCACATATTTTAAATTAAATGTTTGATTTCGGCAAATTTATCAGATTGCAGGCCAAAATTTACAATACAACCGAAACTAGAAGTACATAGATTTATTATCTTAAAAGAACTATTTGTACATGAAGTAACAAATGACATGCATAAAATAGTGTTAAAAAATGAAATGATTAGGTTAGAAAAGTATTTTATACCGTTTTTTATAATACAGGCATATAAATTAGTGGATTAATCCAAGACTACTTACATATTTGTTTATGTATTTTCACTCACTGAATTTAAATCCGGCATCCGTTTAACCTCATCACGTCTTCAAGTTCAAGGAAATTTGAAAGTTAAATTGAAATCAAGTCTTAAGCAGAGATAGTTTTATGATACTTTTATGGATATCTATGTTGCTTCGAACTAATTAATCTGATAAATTCCATTTGATTATGTAATTGTAGTTTTTATCCTCTATAATATAAAAAACGTTCGATGAGTTACAATTTTACACCTTTGATAAAAAATAATTTTCTATAAAATAAATGTATAAACTTCATTAGAGAAATGCACCATTTCCAGTATAGCGGTTTCGTATTACAAATCTAAAACACGCGTCTCTATTATCGAAATAAAATTCATCAGAATACGTAAGTAATTAAAAAATTGTGCCATCTATTCATGAAGCCTTCTAGCTTATCATAACGCGTGTTACCGGCAGCTATCAATATGTTGAATTGACTGTTTTTAGTAATTCGCGGGTTTCTTTTTAACTGCAGTTACATTTTCTATGCCAGTTTTTTCTGATTGAATAGTATCGTTATCGATTACCTCCATATTTTTGTTTCTTAATCAAACTAGTTAATCGAGTCGTTCATTAATATTTGAGGTTAAGCTAGTTGAATTTGTTAACGCTCTTTGATAGGCCTAATCACTTTAATAATCTTTTTGATTAATATCTTGTTTAATAATCTCTTTGATACGCCTAATCAATCTGATGAATATTATTATTACGAGAATGAAATTCTCAATATGATTCTTACTGGCAAAGGAAAGACAAAGCAATTCCTTCTTCAATTTACGACGGTGTATTTTGTAGGTACTACAAATAATCATAAGCGAATTTAACTTTGAAAAGTAAAAATAAAATAAATCCATACTTCGCAGTATTTGTTAATAGGATTGTAAATAAACAAGACTATGGAAGGAGCCTGTAGGAAATTATGAATAAAAATGTGTAAGAATTTGCGTCAACGCGACGCAGTAGATGTTGCCCCCCCCCCCTTCTGGGTACGTTCTGGCTCATACCTCCTCTCCCCGATGCCCTGGTAGTTCACCACGTGCTATGTAATGAGTGTATCAGTGGAGGAGGTATAAATTAACGCATGCTGATTTTTTTGAATATTGAGATTTAAATTTCCGTATGGATATCATTTAGAATTGAGAAACAGTTTTACATTACTATTACAGAGCAATAGCTTCAATTGTTTTGTTATATCTATGAGTCTCTTTTAACTCATTTTGAACTGATTTAGCGCTATTTACTGCTTTTGCTGCTGAAGCAGTTCTTCCAGCTAAAAATCCTACAGTACTCAAACCAGCAATTAGTGGAATTAAGACTGGGAGAGCTAAGAACTCCGCCAACTGCACTTGGAATGAGCAAAATATGAGGAATATTTATTTTAATAACATAAACAGTTGTTCTTTCACAAAAGGTACTTTCTTTATCTCGAATTTGATTCCAAACTTTTGACAGAGAATTTTATCTGATTCGTTTCTTGTATTAATATCTTATTTACTTTGTGAATAAGCAATGTCGTGCTCCTTGCAATAAGTGTCTAGTTGATTTATACCAGAAACTCCTCGAGCCAATAGTTTCTTCAGTTTAGTTCCCGGGCCACAATACTGATAACTTGGTAGATGACATTCGAAAGGTAAACTATTAATGATTTTGTTCAATAGTCCACTTTGTTTACGACTCTTTTTTTTTCTTCGATACTGTCGTTGATGAGTGATCATACCTCGTTGAATCGTCGTGTATTAATAAATCGAAAAAATGTAAAGAGCAGTCACTTAAATTTCCAGTCATACATTTTAATAGTGCAGTAGAGAATGATAAGCGAGAAAAGAGATATGGTCAACGGTTACCTGACAGTATATGTGCAGTTTTTTGTGAACCTAGTAATTGTGGGAAACCAATTGTTTACTAACACTAATCATTCATCCTAATGGTCTTTTTCTCAGATTGAATTATGTATAGATCTATTCTAAATCACTTAACCTGCCCAAATAAAAATTTCTCAAAGATTTACTAGAGCTCATTGATGAAGTTGAGTATTATGCCTTTAGTGAGCATGAATCAGTCGCTTCACCCGATCACGCACGGCCAAATTCCATTATGATTTTTGAGGATATAGCCACGGAGAAGCAAGATAATGCGATAGCATTCTTTTCTATGGGATTGCATAAAAAAGTAGATAGATTTATCATTGTGAGTCATACGCATTCCAACGTGGTTTTTCCACTACTAGATTTTCCGAATCGATGAAGCCGCCTCCCAGTATCTATTTCTTTCCTCAATTTCCTACTACTAGTTTTTTTGAGAATTATGAGACCCCCAACCTTCGCTCTCACCTGTAAAGTACTTATATATTAATCGTTACTCATAAGACTTTTACATCGAGCCGTAAAGAGACAGCAGTAACTTTTTGACCTCTTCAAAAAAGGGTATGAGATAGGGAAATGAATAATTCATAATTAATAACATATTACATGTATATTATAAATCTAAAAGTAATACAATATTCGGTTTGCTCCGATTTTACTCCTTTGGTTTAATATTCTATTGAAATATAAAATTGGTTCCTTTATAATCAAGCATAGAAAGCTCTTCATTGGCGCATTTTTCGGTCATCTTATCGAGCACTTTTGGTTGGTTCTCCAATGCAGCGGTCATCCGTTTCGAAAAAAAGACCTCAAATTTTCTATTGAATGTTATTACAATATTAAACTCACACCTAGTTTATAAGGTTTTAAATTTCTTGACTATTTACTTTTGGTTTTTTTGTATTGTCTTCCTTGCCAGGAATAACGATTAGACAGTTTTATTAATCACTGAGAAATCCATTCTACAAACGGAAAAACAGTTAGTTGTATGTCTTATTATAAGAAAATAGTAGAAATGTATAAGAATAGTAACTCACTTTTAGGAGAGGATATGTTAAATTAATGAAATACAGTTGGAAGTTGAGTTGTAAGAGTTTTCCACAAGTCTACTAGAAGAGTTTGAGGATAAGGGTAAGATTGATGTTTCAAACTGATGTTGAACAACTTTGCTTGTCTGAGATGGAAGCTCGCTGTCATTTCAACATAACCCACATTGAGAACTTAAGCCGCCGTCACTATTTTTCTCTCTCATTAGAGAGAGAAAGAAGTTTATACATTTATTTTATAAAAAATTATTTTTCATCAAAGGTATAATATAACTCATCAAACATTTGTTCCATAATTTTTCTCTAAATTTTACCTTGATTCAATCATGTAAAGGGCATTTTCACGAACATTTTAAGTGTAAAAGTTTCCGATTCTTTTGGATAAGGTATTAAAAATAGGGATTCCATGTTTTAAAACTCACCGCCATCTTCAAATGACCTTGAAAATTTATAGCAAGGTGAAAACAAGTATTGCAGGAAAATGACGCCCATTAGTCAAAACAACTTTTGTATGAACAATTTTATTGTATACCGCTAACTTTTGGAAATTTCATAGTAAAACGATTAAAATGACTTATTCTGTATGTAACATCATAGTCTAATTTATATTTTAATTTTATATTTCAAGCTAAAGAACAGCTTGTTAGAGAAGATTTGTATTTAAATGAATATAGGCACAGTCGAATGCAGCAGAATAACAGATACATCAAATGAGCAAACTTCATCTTCGTCAGTAGTAAATATGTGGAGTGTATCTAGCAATATTGTCAATTTATCGTTGGCATAATATCAGAAAGTAAGTAAGTGATTTCGGAAGAGCTGTGATGGATTTGCGTAGAACCCTTGCTGCACGTATTGACCCATTATAAAAAGTAAGTAACTCGCAAAAAAGTGTAGTCCGGTATGCGTCAGGAAGATTCATCTCGCTCACTAGGAAATTTTGATAAAAACACAACAATTTCTAAGTATCGTGAAAGAATAGATCGGGTATGTAGAGTAATAGAAAGTATGTAACGCGAAAACTAAAAAAAAAGGAGGGAGAGAAAAACTTACCTTGTTAGAGGTCGCGTTGAAATAATAAAAAATAAATAACAATAATAAAAGGAGAAGGTAGGAGACGTGAAACGGTCTTGCGCGCGCTGGGCAATTGTGACCTTGTAAAGTCACAAGAAGGTGAATTGGAGAGGTGGCGAAATAAAACTGGCGGCGGTTGCAACAAACTTAAATTTATTATAACTAAAAAAAAAGAAAAGAACAAAAGAAAAATACAAATAACCAAAATCCGTCAATCATTCAGCGAAAGAAAACTAATTAAACAAAATAAAATTTAAACGAAACGGCCGTCGCCAAGCTCCGGCCATACAGCCTGGAAAACCAAGTGAGGTCCATCAACAAAATAAATATAAAAAAAATTATTAACCGGCGCACGTCGGGTGACGGAGAGAATAAACGGAGGTACTTACCGGCTCAAGAAAACTCATAAATCTAAAAAAAAAACTGAACTTACGCCACACTACATAACCACAACAAAATCTTTAAACAAAACTTCTCGCACAACGACTAAATCTAAACTCAGCCAGCGAGCACGCCTTACCTCTCCCTCCCCTCCACTTGCCTGAAAATTTAAATGAATTTTCCTAGATCGTTAGCCTCGTACTAACGAGCGGCTAATTAACCGACAAGATGGCCGACGGACTCCGGACAAGGGCCAGGAGCTCCGTCACAAGTAATGGAAAGTATAGGTATTCTCGATGATAATTTTCTCTCTTTTCTATACAATGTTTAGTTTTAATTTAGGATAAAAATGTTATGTTACGTAGTTTAGAGCACATTTATTATAAATTCTCTCTCTTTTTTTTATCGATACAAATATCCACAAATACATAGAGTATAAAGTGATGAAACTGTCGATCGGTAGCATATAGTTATTTCTGAACTTGATAGTAGTATTGTTCGCGCCTTATGTGCTCTTTATATAGAATGGCGTCGATTTATAGCCCTAGTAATTAGTCTGGCAATAATGGCTCATTACATGTCCAGATCGTAAAAGACTTGTGAAAGAGGATGAACAAAAGGGTGAAAGCGGCAGGCCCCGAGGCATTCGTACCCGAACGAGTACCCACATAAACGTTACCTGGAGGGTCTGTGGGGCACGTGTGGAGAAAGCCTGACATGTGCTCGCCACATGTCCGGCATGCTCTTCGCGTGTACCTATAAACGGCCAATACGGGTTGCACGGAGGACCCTAAATGACTATACTTTCGCATTCGCGGATTGGGCCATTACCAATTGTCCAAAGGGTAGGGGGAGTACGTTGCGGGCTGCTGCTGTCGAACATTCGTCGCCACGACAGAGTCTCTTCGTGGCAACGGTGAGATGTTGTGTGCGACTGCATTTGCTACTTTTACGCGGTTCCTAATCTCTCTATCGCGACTTGCGTGCGTTTTTGTGTATGTGTTACGTGTGTGCTTGTACAGACATGCACTACATCCGTCGCTCGCCACGACCAGCGGGGCCTGGGAGCTGAGCTAAGGACCGGAGTGCCTGCTATCTTAGTAGAGGAAGCGCCGCATTCTTTTGCCTTTTCTCTTTGGATCACCGCAGCTAGGGACGTTAGCGAGGACTGTCCCTGTTTGAGCCACGTTCGCGCTGTCAAGGCAGAGACACTTCTCACCGCTCTCCACACACCTACCCATCGGTGGTATCTTCCGTGTGTCCAGTTGGTAAGCGAGCAACTTCACTCGTCTATCCGTTCCTTCTGTCCCACCGAAACCTAGATTTGTACAGGTTAAACGGACCTAATCGACCTCACCGTGTTGCGCTGTAACTGTTTATCTGGCTTCGTGTGTTGTAATTAATTTACTGTCTTTTATACTCATTTACTCTGTCATGCATTGCATTCAGAAGGCTTTTTCCCTACTCAGGTCTGGGGTTTTTTATGCCGGATGAATAGCATGTGCAATAAATACTTATCTTATAACTAATTTTGTGTTCTTGTTTGTACTGTACCACACCCTAATCACTCGTATCGTATTATCTTTAAACGAACTCTAGCACTTAAGTTAAGACTTATTTCCATCATCAAATTCTCTTATACTCATAACCTAAACAACAACCAAAACAATTGCATTCATATGAATTCGTTGCAACAAAACTTCGATAATAGTCTCTAGACATCCTAGTAAACTACTCAAAATATTATATTGCGTTTATTGTACTTATAATATGATGTAAAAGTTTAGATATTGAGTATGGATACTTCACTTCGATAACTGTATTTTCAAAGAGTAATCAATTCTTAGCATTACTTAGATAAGAGTGATCTAATGAAATAAATAATCTACATGTACTAATATTTGGACAATTGTTATGCATTTCTTGCAATTTATCAATTATAGTTTTTTTATGAATCTCACGATGCTCTATAGGTTGTGAGGTAAATAGAATAGGATTTATAATCTTCTGTACTAATGACTTGTAATCTTCTTAACCCTTTGCGACATGCATTTTTCAGGGGAATGAATTCTCATGATACTTGGTATACAGGGAATTTCAGGGTCGTTGATCACGAATCTGAACTCAATTTCTGACAATTCTCAAAATGGCGTATTCAAGTTAACGGGCAAAATCTTAAATTTATTTGAATATATTTCTGTAGATTGGTATAAAGAGGTTTTCGGACTCGCTGATCTTGAATCTGAATTCCATATAGCAAACATTTCAAATATTGATAATTCAAAAAATACAGAGAATTCATGTGAAGCCTGTAATCAAAAAATTCATCGAACAGAGAATTTTTTCAATATTTATAAATTATCATAACCTGTGTTACGCGGAATGGAAATCGCTGATATTCCTAGTGATACAGAGTCTGTCGATGGACTTGCTGATTCAGATCAAGACGATGATAACATGAATATGGATATAGAAGGTGAATTTGAAGGGAATGAAAGTGATGATGATTCAGTTGTAGATGAAGGAGAATGTTTTGGCGATGAAGTATGGAAGAAAAAAGAAAAACAAAGAGATGATAATCCATTCACTGCTGATTTTGAGACAAATATCCCTGATAATGTACAGTTTCCATTAGAAATCTTTTTATGTCTTTTTCCTCAAGATATGTTGGATTTATTCGTTCAGCAAACAAATAAATACATACAAGAGAAATCGCAGGAAGATTAATTGATGACAAAAGAGAAGTTACTGATTTTTTTGGGAATTAATATTCTGATAGGAATAAAAAAATTGCCTTCCTATCGTGATTATTGGAAATAAAATTTAAAGATCCATTCATAAGTTCATCGATGCCTGTTGTACCTTTTGGATTCGTATTAGGTAATTTACATATCTTTGATAACAGAACAGAATCTAAAAAAAGGTGAGTCAAATTACGACAAATTGTATAAGTTGAGACCGTTATTAGATAAACTTCAAAAACTTACGGAGTCTGCTGGAATCCAGACAAATATTAATTTATTAATGAATCCATGATAAAATTCAAAGGTCGAAATAGCTTGAAGCAATACTTGCCAGCTAATCCGATAAAACGAGAATATAATTGTTGGGTTCGCGCAGATGAATCGAGTTACATATGTGAATTTCAAGTTTATACTGGTAAAACTGAAAATCTTGAGATCTAAAGAATTTAACGGGTAAACTTGTTCGTAAAAATTACTATGTATATTTTAATAACTTTTTCACCGGCGTCGATCTATTGATTTCACTAAAAGAGGACAAAATATTTGCTTGCGGAACTATAAGTTCTAATCGTACTGGGTTACCGAAATCTACAATGCTTGATAAACAAAGAAAACATGAATAATACGATTTTCGTACATCATATACTGGTATTAGTTGGATCAAATGGATAGATAAAAAAGGTGTTTGCTGCCTATCAAATTCACATAAGCCATCTAAAGTGAGAACAGTAACTTGGAGGCAGAAATATGGCACATGGGTGCAAATACATGGGCTTTGTCGATAAGGCTGATCATTTGTTATCTACATATAAAATAGATTGAAAGTCCAAAAAGTGGTGTCACAGTATTTTGGCATTTCGTTGATTTGACTATTACGAATTCATTTATTATATTTTCAAAAATAAAAACTAATAATTCTGAGATATTGAAAAAGTTCAGATTACTTTCAGTGGATCAATTAGTTTCTAATAAAATTCGAACTAAAAAAAGAAGAAAGCGTCAACCTTTTCTTGCCAATCCTCACAAACTGAATGTTCCTGTTGAACAGAGACACTCTTAGTCTGCTCATATGCCAATGCCCATTGATGCGCACTTTGCAGTACAAAAAACAATCCTATACAAACTAAATGGTTATGCAACATATGGAATATAACATTATATTTAAAATTAGGTAAAAATTGCTTCTTAAAGTCAAGAATTGAAAAAAATTTCACCAATACCCATTTTCAGAAACATATTTATAGAAATTTAACATTTTCGCCGCCATTTTGGAGCCGCCAATTTGAATTTCCAAAATCTGAGTTCAGATTCACAATCAGCGACCCTAAAAATCCCTATATATACATCTTCATAAGAATATGTCTGGAAGTTCTGTCATAAATGCATTTTTTCATAAAACAGGCTTTTTTTTAGATTTCATTTATAAATGTTAACAAATTATTAAAAATATTACAAGCGTTAAACATAAATTTCAATTTCGTATTATTCTGTGATCAAGAAATTATAAAAAAGCTAAATCCAAAAAAACTATACGAAAATAAATGGTCTCTGAGAGATGCCAACGTGCCGCAAAGGGTAAATTAAGTATTTATTAGAGTATAAATTAAATATACTCGCTGTCAATCTCTTGCTTTGCTCCAATCGACACACATAGCTATTTCTTTGGTCGTGTAACATTCGGTAGATATTACAAAACTAATTAAATTAAGAGTGTATTTTTGGTCGTAGAGTTTTACCTCTAATAATGGGGAAATCAATCCGTTTATTTTTAAGAATTATCCTACTCAGGATAGGTGGTGGATTGGAGGGAATGGTAAGGTGTTCTCTCGTACTGCTCTATAATAGGCGTACGCCAGAGAGACCTTAACCAGGATTTGGTTTAAAGGAATTATTTTTAATGTAGATAGTACTCGATTCGACAAGCACCATTCTCATGATCTACATTCAATGGAAAATCTAAATATGTTACTACAAAAGCAATAATGAAAGAGACTAAATTCAAATTAGAATATTTATTGTTTGACTTACTACTTTAGATGATCTTTCTCTCTCTCTTACTTGTCAGAGTTGGATTTAATGTTGAAGCTGGATTCAAACTGTCGGTACAACTGCGCGCGGGCCATTTTATAACCTCCATCGCGCTTCCCTATTAGAGTTTTCTGGGTCTTCTTTGAGGCGGGCCCTTTTCCGATTAGGCTAATGATGAAACAGATGATTTCCTTCTTTAGCCTAATTGGAGGGACTTTAGCGTAGGCGGATAGAAAAATGGTACATTTTTATTTTAAGAGATGTTACACGTAGTATTGTTTCGAGCCAATGTTAATTGAAATTAATTGTTTACTAATTAATTGAATAGTTTTAGCGAGTGAAATCGACAGAAGAGAGAGATATCTATAGTATACAATTTGGTGACTCAATATTATTATAAAAACATTATCGACGTTACGATAAATATTAGTTTGTTTAGTTTTAGTTTCTTGTTTATGTCTTGTAGTTTTTAAGAGACAGGTTATGGTTGTTACAAATATAAAAAGTAGCTTACAGTTTGTGTTGATAAACAATAAACAACCGCAGTTACAATTATTAATAGTGTTGTTTTATACAAACATCTAGCGGATATCTTACATCAATATGCATTGCATGATTTTGGCCGCAGCCGGAAAAGATAATTTTTACGATTCTACGCATCTGGGAAATTTCATTAACATAGGTCTATGGCGTACCATCAATAGGGTTCGTTTTATAAGTTTTCGAAGAAACTAACTTGCTTATCGATGGGTATGTTTTTTCCGTAAGACATTTCGTAATGAAATGGTTCAGTTTAAACTTTTCTCACGCTTAGAAATGATTAAACAGTCATTATAAATATTGTAATTTCAACCACGTGTCTAATTGCAGTGGATGTTACAGTCATATATTCAATCTAATTTTATAAATATCTTCATGTGATATATTCAGCAAATTGAGTGATTGCAAGATATCTGCAAGAGCCAGCATTGGACTCTATGGTGCAAAATGAGTGGTACCACTTTACAGTATCAGCCTTAATAGGCGTTATATTTGTTTTACAAACATATTGCAATTTATTTATCTTGAAACAATTAAATTTCTAAAGAAGTTTCTATACCACATTTTGAAATCATCGCTTACTTTATTACAAACAAGTTTTAATGTTCTTTTTTGATAATTATCTGCCTTCATAGGCCTTCATAATTCTGTATATTTATCTCGTGGATAATAAAAAATCTGCAATACTTATGTGTATATTTCTTCCAAGATAGTCTGATTATTTTATACAAAATCTTACACACCTAAAATCGTTACTAGAACATACTTACAATAAGTTTCTTTTGAATCCCCAAGAGAACAATCATAAGTACAGCCTTGGATTTACCATCCATACTTTACCTGGTATCAACAATATACTGCATGGTTTTTTCATGTCTGTTTTACAAGTAAATTTTACAAAATAAATTGTATCTGTAATACGAATTTTTCAGAAGATACCTTGACAAGAATATATTTTTTATTTATAAACTCATTATTGTATACTTCGTTAATTTTGCCCATAGATGTATCATATTTGATTAAAAATATTACTTTATTATTATTTTGTTGTACTTTTTTTATTCAAAATTATTATTCTTATCATAACATATTAATCTAAAAACAAAAACAATTATTACTATTAGGTAAATATTGAATTACACGGGTCACCTATAATATTGATTTACCTTTCTACGCATTCTGCCTTTCTTCAACTTACTTTGGTACCGTTATCTTTCAAAATATTTGACAACTCTTCTACTTTCAAGCGGCCATGTAGCCAGATGATGTATACTAAAATGTTCTGTAAGTTCAATATCATTAGATATCGTCTCAACTTCCATAATGCAAGAAACATCCTTATGTAATCACGAAAGCGCTGTTCAAATTAAAAGCTCTCTTCTCAATAGCCTTAATAGAGTACGAACTTATGGTATCTAGTCTAAAAATAAGCTTTGATTAACCTCTTATGGCTAGCAATAACAAACTAATTCGCTACTCTGTTTTGATGTACGGGAACAAATATTATACAGTGCCCACTTTCTTAGCGACTCGCAAGTTCGTGCCCCTCTCCGTTTACCTAGATGGGAGTTCTCGCGGCTGGTGGTATGGCGCAGGCGTATCGTTTATGGCATATTTGAATGTTGTCACAATATATACTCATATACAGCGGTAAAATATTATTCACATTATTAAAATATTAAATCTTATATTTAAACAA
The DNA here is from genome assembly GCA_030064505.1 of Chouioia cunea. Taxonomy (NCBI): domain Eukaryota; kingdom Metazoa; phylum Arthropoda; class Insecta; order Hymenoptera; family Eulophidae; genus Chouioia; species Chouioia cunea. The sequence continues at coordinate 13,275,401 of JAOPFQ010000004.1, forward strand.
TTTTAATAGTTTTCATCTTATTAATAGGATCTTCATACCGTTGATCTTAATGAATTCAAACATGGTGGAACTAACATTACTGCTTTTAGAATTGTGAATCCTGATAAAACGCAAGAGACAGTACAAGATTGGATTTTTGGAGAACAACGATATTTTCGAAAACTTGATATTGAACACAATGAGGTGAGAAGTATTGAAAAATAACCGTATACGTTTATTACCATCATCTATAATTTTTATTGTTATCGTAAATGCTTCTAACTTAAAACCTTAATCAAGTACTATATCTACAACAAATAAGAAAATATATCATTTATAAATTTTAAAATTCAAAGTATCAGTGAAATTAATGTAAATTTAAGATCTATTTTTCATTTAGATAATTATAAAAATGTATATACAGAAATAGTACATAAGAGTTTCCAAACTAATATTTCATAAATGAACAGATGGAATATTTTTACTACATAATCATATATAAAACTAACGATAAAATAAACGAGAGCAAAGATAGTATAAATAATGTATCAGTATCACCGCTAGAGTAATCCTTGCTACTTCCACCAGTGACACAAGGTATTCTCATAACTCGCGTCAAGAATGAGTTTCTCATATGCACTAATTAAAAGAGATAGAGATGGGAAAGAGAGAAATATGTGGAAAGTAACCCATTCGTTATATCCAATGTCAGTGTATCGTCTTTAATGAGAGCTGATAGTTTGAGATAATAATGGCGACCTTATTGATTAAATGATTTTACAATTTAACGTTTTTATGTTTTAAAAGTTGCCGTGTAAGAAAATGTTTAGATTCTCAAAACATGTTTGTGTTTATACATTATTTTTTTGTGTTGACTTGTATCAGCAAGAATGTGTGATTCCAATCATTAAAAATTCCACCATTTATTCGAATATATATCTACCACCTCCACAAACTTTAACATTGGGATTTATTTCGTAGAAGGTAATAATACCTTATGAAGACTCTCAATTCAATTATACCACATACTACTTGTATTATGTGACTTTCAGGATATTCAATTTGCTAATCGTCATCGTGTCGTGTTTTGGTTTGTAACCAAAATGTTTAATATTTATCTGCCGGTCAGCAAATGAAATATGTTAAATTCAGAAAGATCGTCCGAATCGACGTTTATAGCTGTGAAGTAGTTACTTCAGTCTTCTCTAGCTCCAAAAGAAGCTTTATTACTTGTGCGGATTTTATATGAATCCTCCTATCTCATCATCATTTATACTTGATAGAGGATGACTGCATATAAATTCTCGTCTGACACTTTGATTTTGATGATGGTTGAACGAAATGATCTCAAGTTGGCATTTATTTTTATTCTTTATAATGAGCGAGATCTTCCTTCGTAATATTCTTTCTTCGCTTTCAATAATCACTTATAATTACGAACAACAATGTTTATAATATTTTTTCACTCAAGCGCAAAAAAGAGAGAGAGAAGCCCAGAGGAGAGACGCATTGCACTTGTCGGCGGTACTAGCTACAAGGCAAGAGTACTTTTCACCCCTTTAGAGAGATTTCTTATCTATGCGGCAATATGAACTTGGGTTTTCAATGATTATCGCCACGACAGTGTGACTGGGTTGATGTCTCCGCGTGATCGCTTATTTTTCTTTCGTTTTTTTATTCTTTCCTCTGCCTCCGGCACAAGTGTATATCCTTTGGCGAATCTAAAAGACGATGGATTAAGTATATGATCGCATCAAGACTAGACGAATTAGTCGTCGAATAAGTGATCTTCAGTGCATTTATTCGACAACACGCCTCTATAGTCATCTCGAATAAAATGAACAAAAAAAAAACAAGGAAAGAAATTGTGCGCACAACTTGACCATTCAAAAATTCTATAGTGACTTACCAAGCCCACGATATTCAATATATGATTATCGGATCCCTCTGGCTCTCTCTCACTCTCTACCGCGAGTAGCTCGTGGACATTACCCCGACGCTGTCTCGCATCACCTGTGAGTCGATGATCGTACCGACGGGCTCTGGCCGAAGGCCAAGAATCCTGTCACATTCTTATAAAGAGAGAACCATTCCTATTACTGCGTTCACTGTCCAAGGCGTGGGCCTATTCAAAGTTGTATGCTTTCTCCTACTTCGATAACCTAATCATCGCGAGAAATTTTCCCGGGTCAGGTCAAGTGGCTTAAATTTGTTTTCAATCGAATAAAGGAAGCAAGATACACGGTAAACGTCAAAATGTCTAAAATTTACATGACCCAGGGTCGCTACCTCATCTTATTAGTAAATCGCGACAGAATTCGCTTTGATCCGGAGAGAGTACCGTAATCTCAAGAAACTGCGTAGGTTCCAGGAGATAGCTTCGTTGCAAGATGTTAAGTACGAATGGGGCGATGAGCAATGAGTCGTTTTTATGCTCAATCTGTTTTTGTAATCAAAGCACTTCTCGCATTGGCACACGCTCTGACAAGGCCAAATTTTAATGCTTCATTCACTATTTAATACGATGCCAACGAAACAGGCTTAGGAAACGTTCTAGTTCAATTCATTGAGGGAAATGATAGAATACTCTACTATGCATTCCGCAGTCGAGTGAAGGCTATTGGTAACCGAAGGAGTATGCTTAGCGGCCATATGGTCAATAGAGAAGTTTTGACCATACGTCGAGTATTACCACTTTACCGTAGTGACAGATACCATAGGCTCGTGTGACATAGAAGTCTATAGCATTCAAATGACAAACTGAACCGCTAAATACTATGTTTTCAGTCATACGATTTTGTCATAATACACAGGAAACGTTGAGATAACGTGGTGCTATATGCCCTCTCCTACGTGAAGATCCTATTATTTAATCAAACTTTCAATGAAGCTTCGATGGAAAAACATACTTTTTACAGTATTTCACAATTAAACGTATTCATAGGCGCGTGAATAATTTAATTGTCTATACAACGTATCGGGTTGATGTTCTTTCACAGTTATTAACAAACATCGATGAAGTTGCACTATCGAGAGACGGTATAATGTTCGCATTTATTTATTATCAGATTTTTCGCTTTGATACTATTTCTAGGAAGGACATTTGATTTTTATATTCTTACCATTTTTTTTATTATTGTGATAACGTATAAAAAAATTTTATTTATTATAAACAATACTATTACAAAATTTTTTTCGATTTTATGTGGCTGTGGTCGACGTCTTAAATAATTCTCCCTGTACTTATTAAGAAAATACAGGAAGTGTTAACGATTATTGCTCTGTCTTGAACGCACAGTTATCTCCTTTTTCCCATCGTTACTAGCGTTGCTGCAAGTTTCCAAAGGGCCGCTCTCTTTGTGCCTCGCACGCTGTACACCTTTTGACAAGCAACTAATAAGCCACATGTAGTAAGTATTACAAATTGAAATCTTCTTGACGGCAAAATCTTTTAAATTCATAAAATGATCAACAGATTACTGAAACTAGCATTATGGCATTAAAGTAAGTTTGATATGTTTAAGATTGCTGTTCGTGCCTTATGCGCTCCTTATATATAATAGAGTCGATTTATAGCCCTAGCAATTAGGAGCCCGGTAATAATGGCCCCATTACATGTCCAGCTCGTAAAGGACTTGTGAAAGAGGATGAACAAAAGGGTGAAAGCGGCAGGCCCCGAGGCATTCGTACCCGAACGAGTACCCACATAAACGTTACCTGGAGGGTCTGTGGGGCACGTGTGGAGAAAGCCTGACATGTGCTCGCCACATGTCCGGTATGCTCTTCGCGTGTACCTATAAACGGCCAATACGGGTTGCACGGAGGATCCTAAATGACTACATTTTCGCGTTCGCGGATTGGGCCATTACCGATTGTCCAAAGGGTAGGGGGAGTACGTTGCGGGCTGCTGCTGTCGAACATTCGTCGCCACGACAGAGTCTCTTGGTGGCCACGGTGAGATGTTGTGTGCGACTGCGTTCGCTACTTTTAATCGTCCTAACCTCTCTATCGTGACTTGCGTGCGTTTTTGTGTATGTGTTACGTGTGCGCTTATACAGACATGCACTACATCCGTCGCTCGCCACGACCAGCGGGGCCTGGGAGCTGAACTAAGGACCGGAGTGCCTGCTACCTTAGCAGAGGAAGCGCTGCATTCTTTTGCCTTTTCTCTTTGGATCACCGCAGCTAGGGACGTTAGCGAGGGCTGTCCCCGTTTGAGCCACGTTCGCGCTGTCAAGGCAGAGACACTTCTCACCGCTCTCCACACACCTACCCATCGGTGGTATCTTCCGTGTGTCCAGTTGGTAAGCGAGCAACTTCACTCGTCTATCCGTTCCTTCTGTCCCACCGAAACCTAGATTTGTACAGGTTAAACGGACCTAATCGACCTCACCGTGTTGCGCTGTAACTGTTTATCTGGCTTCGTGTGTTGTAATTAATTTACTGTCTTTTATACTCATTTACTCTGTCATGCATTGCATTCAGAAGGCTTTTTCCCTACTCAGGTCTGGGGTTTTTTATGCCGGATGAATAGCATGTGCAATAAATACTTATCTTATAACTAATTTTGTGTTCTTGTTTGTACTGTACCACACCCTAATCACTCGTATCGTATTATCTTTAAACGAACTCTAGCACTTAAGTTAAGACTTATTTCCATCATCAAATTCTCTTATACTCATAACCTAAACAACAACCAAAACAATTGCATTCATATGAATTCGTTGCAACAAAACTTCGATAATAGTCTCTAGACATCCTAGTAAACTACTCAAAATATTATATTGCGTTTATTGTACTTATAATATGATGTAAAAGTTTAGATATTTACGAACGAACTAATTTGATCAATTCCCTTCGATTATGTAATTATATTTTTTATTCTCTATAGTATAAAAAACGTTTGATGTATTTCATTACATCATATCGCACCTCCGCTCGAATAGTGTCACAAGACAAAGAACCAAATTATTGATAAAAAGGCTTTTAAAATTAATTCTACTTAAATTTTTCACTTTTCCGGTTTTAATTAAAATCGATATCTAGGGTAAAATAATTGAAGGATATTTTATGACACTTCTTGAGCTAAAAATACGAAATATTTTGTTACGAATGGTGTATTAAAAGTGATTTAATTTTTTTTGTGATACTGTTTAAGCGAATGTGCAATGTATGAAAAATAATTTTCTGTAAATTAAATATATAAAATTTATTAGAGAAATTAACCATATACAGTATAGTGATTTCATATAATAAATCTAAAACACGTGTCCCTCTTAATTTAAAATTTATGTCATCTGTCCGTAAAGCATATCAAAACACGTGTTACTGTCAGTTATCAGTATGTCAAACGGGCCGTCTTTGTTAATTCACGGGTTCTTTTTGCATGTAAACTCTGCAAAAAGTAATATTATATTACAGACATGCACTACATGCATGTCTGTGCTCTGTAAAAAATCACAATAAGATACATCATTATATTTATAGAATTAAGTATTATATATTTTTCTAATAAATATTTATGATTTTTTCAAACTAATTCAATTATTAGCTATTGTAAAGATGAATTTTCTGATAACTACAAAATTGTCAAACCATAATTGCTATTACTAACAAGGGGTAAACGATGAAAGATTGAAAATCTAATTTTCATTTTAATAGTTTATTATGCAATACAAAATTGATTCTTAATCAATTTGTATAAATTAAATCATTCCATATGATATCATGTAAAAATATCCAGGTTTATCTTATTACGTTTTATGATATTACTTTATAAAGGTTTTATTGTTTATAATTATAGAAAATGTTATATAAATGAGACATATACTCAACGGAACTTAATTCGCGACCCCTGAGATTCAAAATGGCGTTTAAATCTAATTAGCTATGTGTACTAATAAATTTAAAAATATTATGAAATTGAGAATTAATACAAAAATATAAATTTATAGATGTCCAATCGCTGTTAATTATTAAAACTTGAATAGTTTTTTCAAGTATAAATAGATGCTTTTATTTTATTTTGTAAGTCCATGGATTGATTTTATTGATTGTTCACTTGAGTTAAATTGTGATTAATAATCACAATTTATGTAACTGAATTATCAAGATCACGAAAGATTATGCTTAACTAACTATATTAAGAGAAAAAATCTTGAGACGACCGATAATAAAATATTCAAAACATTGTGACGAGAGTACAGGTCATACCAGTTGGACGCCCTCGTATGCCTACCCGTCGATAAGCCAGTATTGTGAATTATGAAGAATGCGTGTTGTGGCAATACGCAGGCAGTAATTCGAGAGTCGAGTTGGAGAGAAGAAGAAGAACGCTAAGCTAGTGACAACAATGCTGCAGATTGAGTAATCAAGGACAATCATGCGAGGCGTGAGTGGAACGAGATGGTGCTAAGATGACAGTGTCATCGAGGAGGGATGTGCCAGGACAACGACATTACTGGCGCCTAAGAATTCACATATGATCGGCTGTGAACTTGCATGGCGTAAGTCTCTTTCTCCTTTCGTTCACGCCGACGTAAAAACTGTGAAGCAGGCACCTTTTTAATAAGCTCGTGCACCTTTGTAACAAAGTCTCCAGTATAATTACAGCACTGGCGACATTCTGAATAAAAATAAATTAGAAATTATGCCCACTTACTTTTTATTTAATGGATACGTAAAAATAACGTCGTGCTATATGCTTTTCACTAAATTTTCGAGTCTGAGGAGGATGAGGAGGCGATCATCACTTCACTGAACTCATTAACGACCAAAAGGCCTGATTATTTTATTGATATTCGACGCGATTTTTTTCGTAGTTATAGGCCTCCGAAAAATTTTGCAAACACGCGTTTCGACATAAAATTTAATTCCCTTTCAGAATCTGGGCTTAAAATTGTGATTGACTGCGTAATAAAAAAGTTATAGCCAATTAAACAGAAAAAAACATGATAATTTTTGCAAAAAATCAGATTTGCGATTTTATTAGCATATTACCGTGAAGTAATTATGATATAAATATGATCAGGGATAATCACGACTATTAAAGTATCTCAGGGAATTTTGGTGGAACTTTCGAATCACTCCTTCCAACAAAATGGCGGACAAATCGAAAAAAAATCATAAAAACATAACTCATTTTTTTTCTTGAAAACTATTAGGTTTAGAGAAAAAGTTTATGGAACAAAATTATCTTAAAATTGATCATAGAACACTCTCACATTTTTTCAGCATTTTGGACAAAATTTTTGAGTTTTCGGAAAACTTGGAAAATACATTTTCCAAAATCATCTCCAAAAATTCTGGAAAAATCTTAGGGGGTTCTATGATAAAATTCTAAGACATTTTTATTCTATAAACTTATTCTCTAAACTCAATAGTTTTCAAAAGTTCCATCAAAATTCCCTGTGATACTTTAATAGTCGTGATCACCCCTGATCATATTTATATCATAATTACTTCACGGTAACATGCTAATAAAATCGCAAATCTGATTTTTTGCAAAAATTGTCATGTTTTTTTCTGTTTAATAGGCTATAACTTTTTTATTACACAGTCAATCACAATTTTGAACCCAGATTCTGAAAGGGAATTAAATTTTATGTCGGAAAAAATCGCGTCGAATATCAACAAAAAAATCGTGTCGAAAATCAACCAAAAATCAGGCCTTTTGGTCGTTAACACATTAAGTTCGTTTTATTTAATCGAGCTTTCAACGAAGGTTCAATGGAAAAACATACTTTTTTACAGTATTTCACAATTATACGTATTCATAGGTGAGTGAATAATTTATTTGTTTATACAACGTATCGGGTAGATGTTCTCTCACAGTTATTAACAAACAATGATGAAGTTGCACTATTGAGAGACGGTGCAACGTTCGCATTTACTTCTTTTCAGATGTTTCGCTTTGATACTATTTCAAGTGAAGACACTTGATTTTTATATTTTTATTATTATCATGACATGTAAAAAAATGTCATATTTATACCAGATTATTGACAATTTATGCGACTATGGTTAACATCTTAAATCATTCTCCTTATACTTATTAATGGAAATGAGTGCATCTAATTTTTTATTTTATTTTTTTTAATTATGATTAGAAAAATCTGTATGAGGTAATTACGCAAAAAATATTTATTATTATTAAATTTAATCGCTTAAATTTATTTTAAGTTTTTTAATTCTTTTAGCAAATAAGTTGGTTCATTTGTCGATATTGGAGAGCAGTTTTTACTTTTCATTGTCTCGTATAGTTGGTCCATTCGTTGGAGTTTAGATACATGATATGAGCTTTATTTTTATTTCATTTTTTAGCTCATTAATATGCCCTATACAAAATATCTGCATCTCCTTTGATGGAATTTTGACAGAATCGCGCACATTTCAGTCGATTTTCAAGATCAGGTACAACCAATACTTTTACTTTAATGGTCTTATATGAGAAACATGTCTATTTAGAAAGTTTTCTGATGTTTCTCTATTAGCACCTGCAAGTATATAGATTGTGAAAATGCATCCTACGGCCGTCTTTGTAATATTATATTACAAAGATAATTATCGTAAATAAACTTGTTCAACGTTGTTTGTGATGATGTGGTTGATATTCAATCACATTCATCACATTCAATCCCAGCAATGTTTACATAAATAAAGAAAGGCAATTAGATACAAGCCCATTTTACCAATACTAATGCTAAAGTAACGTTTAATAAGGATACAAAGAAAAATAACTTACGACCTTATCCTGTCTTTCTGCCTTGACCCTTAAAACAGTTTTGTAGGAAGCGATTAGACAGGTATCAAAAGATTAGAACGGACTTACCTACATGATCATCATAAGATGTATTACACCCAGGATGGAAGTCTTACAAATACTCTCGCACAATATCAATACCTCAGACCAAGGTATACCGTAATATGGTTTAAGTTATCTGCACTATGATGATGCGATAAATACGCAGCCTGGACGCGCACACACAGGTATATCTGCACTACCTGCTTGCCTATTGGTACTACCTTCCTCCCCAGTCCCCCGAGGATTGAAGAAATTCGCGAAGACCGATGCTAATGTACGAGATATATATGCTAGAGCGTCGGAAGTTATTTTGAAGTCACACAAATATATAGGTATAGCTAGCGTTATAGTTTAGATAGTTCTCACAGATAAACGACAAATAGACGCACATTACTAACAAAATATAAATACTTGCGCAAATCACAGTTGATATATATATTAATTGCTTATATGTTAGCTAATAGACACGCAAACGATTAAATGGTCACATTAGAGTAGAGACAAACTAAAATGAAAATTCGATAGCAGAAAAGAATTGAAAGATACGAAGCAAGGTGATGCGAGGCATAACTAAGACATTATGTAGAAACACTTAATGACTGATTGTGCTAATATATATACGAGAGAAATAAATTATATTTAGGGCGAATCGGAGCAAGGTCTTCGATTTTTTTATATTTGGCGCATCGAATGCTTATGGAGATAATAATTTTTACCAAGTTTGACACTAAAATATTAATTAATTAATTAAAAAGTTATAAATAATTTTAAAAAATTTAATTTTTTTTTTCAACTGTTATAAATCGAAAACTATTTATCGAATCAGGATAATTTTTTTAAATACCTGGAATTTATTGTATTTTGAGAATATATATATATATATATATATATATATATATATATGTCAATATAATATATTTTATAATATAAAAGTTATAAACAATTACAATAAATTTTTGCCATTTTTGTTAAATAGGGTAACTTTCATTTAAAAAATTTTGATTGCAATGCTTAAATTGACTTGCAGCTTCATCAGATACATAAATCACTTTTTTAACCTTGTTCTCGTATCTATTTTTTACTTAATTAATTTTTGGTAAAACAATATCACAGCATTTATGACATATTTCGTATTTTCCAAAATTACGTCGAACTGTCTGCTTTAGTTTTTTCCTTCCCTGTCATATAAATTGCAAATGGATGAATAGAACGGCAAACGTATTCATCCTGTTTTCCGTTCCAACGATTTGCTTGCATCTGATGTTGATATATAGTCGTATGATTATCAGCAAAATCTCCTATGACCATTATTTCAGATTCATTTAAATTATACCGACGGGTTTTATATAATCATTTTGACTTTTGGTTATAAGGTCATGGTCTAATATTATATATTTAAACTGTACCTTCAGATGATTAAGGTAGTCTTTAATATTGTACTTATACTTTACAAGATCACACTTTTGGTTTACAGTGTCCCACTGTTTACAATAAATGAAATCTATGGAATTTTTTTCTTAATATTTCTCTAATACATCGAAAACACTTGTTAATCCAGAAAATTTCTAGCATTTAAAAAAAAACATCTTCACCAGGTCTTTCACGTGTCATTTTAATTAGAATATTTTTTGCTGTTCGAGGTAATTCCTCATCATACTTAATTATCAAATTCTTCGATTCATTTTTTTTTCACACTATTTTTGTATGGTTAGCACCTACAAACGGTCGCCTTATATCATCTTGTAAATAAAATAAGAAAGTAGTACCCTCTACTTTTTCACTTATTATACTATAAATGTATTATAGATGATCTGATAGTGGGTACGATAAAATTACTTGTTCTTGTTTTCATGTTCATGAAGATTTTTAGCTGTTTGTACAAAATAAAATGAACAATTAATTTCTCTTTCTAGTTCACAGACAATTATTGAGAGTAGAATCGCAGTTAATATATGTATCTTTTCTGAATTAGTAGTTGCTCTTTCATACACTGCTTTCAAGTCTTTATAAATTACATTTTTTTGTATAAATTGATCTCGATTACTGTCTACACAGCTATATTTTCTCATAAGTAAACTGTTCAAATTATTTGATTATGAATCGATTTTTTTTTTTCTTAAATTAGGTATTTCAATATCTATTGACATCATTTCGTAGGAAATAGCGTTGGCTTATTGCCTACGTCGAAATCAAACATATAATGATAATCGATTTTCGGAAAAGAAGAAGCTACTAAAAATCTTCTGTGTAGCAAGAAGCAAATGGGCTTGAGGGATAGTTAGTGAAATTTTCACACTTGAGTTAATTAACATCCTAGAGCCCAGTAATCTTGTTACCAGTGAAGTTATCATTACAGTAGATGATAATTAACCTTATTTACAAAATCGTAAATATTTCTCAATAAAAACAAAACGACTTACTCTTATAATTATAATGACGCCAAATATTATAATTACACCATAAATAGCACAATATTTTTTAATAAACATAATTTTTATAAATAAAATTTTTTATTATTATTAACTTATAATTCTAACATAGTAATCATAAAATGGCACGAAAATGAATTAGTTTTACATACAAATACAGTAATTAATTTTTATGATCTCTAAATATGTTCAACTCTGTTTCTATTGTAACGTCCTTTGGACATCGTCAAACGGAACTATACAAAATGTTTAATAGATCTAAAATCATAAAATAATCTGTCAATAAAATTAAATGTCATTATAATGATAGATTTTCAGTTGGTCACTTTTCTTTATATTATTTTTAGTTCGTTTTACAAAATTTTCTTTTGAATATAAAATTACATATTAAAGTTTTCATTTGAAAGTATTCAGATTTGAAATTATTCAGATTTGAAGTATTCAGATTTGAAATTATTCAGATTTGAAGTATTCATATTTGAAATTATTCAGATTTGAAGTATTCAGATTTGAAATTATTCAGATTTGAAGTATTCAGATTTGAAATTATTTCAGATTTGAAGTATTCATATTTGAAATTATTCAGATTTGAAGTATTCAGATTTGAAATTATTCAGATTTGAAGTATTCAGATTTGAAATTATTCAGATTTGAAGTATTCAGATTTGAAATTATTCAGATTTGAAGTATTCAGATTTGAAATTATTCAGATTTGAAGTATTCAGATTTGAAATTATACGAGTGTTATACCCCAGGCAGGTTAACTCTAGTTCGCAATAACGTGTGTACATTAAACCTCAGACAAGTCAATCTAAATGGCTTAATAAGCCCCCAATCATTGATTAAAGATATTAAAACCATCCTATTTCTATCAAGATCTCAAGGTGTACGGAATTTCAGCTCTCTGATTCACCAGGTCAACAATTTGTAATATCACAGGATACTGTGAATACTTCTCCGGCAATCTGTATGAGGATAGGCGGCGATTCATTTCATCAGCAGTTTTTCTAGCAGCGAGTATTTCTCCGACGGCCCTTTTCAGAATAGGTGCACTTATCTTCTCTTTCAATAATAGTTCATAATGACTGTCCGCACGCCTTTCATTGAGAAAGTAGATGAATTTTTTGTTGTTTGTGGGAAAATTTAGATAGAAAAATATTGGACACCTGAATGATTCTGTTAAGCATTAAATTTCAGAGTGTTATACTAAAAGGAAGCGTAATTTCGATAAGTTATGGGTTTCAAAATCTATTTCTAACTCTTGTCAATGGAATTTGAGTAACTAGAAAAAGTTTGAGACAAATGATATTATTGATTTAGTTATGAAAGGAATCTGCTATTACCTAAACTAAAATCACTATCTATAGGAACAGAAAAAATTTTTTACCATTTTTTTCCAAAGAGAATTCTAGTGCATTTTGTAATAATGTCGAAGACTTAATCAGTTTGAATCAAATAAGAGCGTACAAGCCAGAGGATTGGCAGTTGTTTATAGATTCTTTTACTGAAAGTCTTACAATAGTACTGTCGCACAATGGAAATGAGTACGCTACAGTTTCTGTCGGACATTCTACGATTTTGAAAGAGTCGTAAAAAAGTTTCTCTTGGAAAAACTAGACTGTAAATCCCACAAGTGGGATATTTGTGGTGATTTCAAAATTAATATTTTGACTGGCTTGCAGACAGATAATACGAAAGGCCCTCGTTTTATTTGTTTCTGGGATAGTAGAGCCTGCGATCAGCTTTGGATTTAAAAAGATTGGGTTAGAAAGTTGGTTCCCACAACGTTGTCCATAAAAATTTTGCTGATAAAAATAAAATATTGTTACCATCTCTCCATATAAAATTAGGACGTATGAAACAATTTGTCAAAGATCTAGATGTAAATGGTGAATGCTGTAAGTATTTTCGAAACTAGTTTTCCCATTTGACGGAAGCTAAAGTTAAAGAAAGAATTTTTGTAGGGCCTAACATAAAAGATGAAGAATTCATAAAAACCATGATAAATTATAAAAAAAACTGCTTGGTACAGTTTTCGAAACATTTATGAAAATTTTTTGGGGAACATCCAAGATTTAAAATTCAGGAAAATTTTATTTTCCATGTTATCAAATTAAAAAAAATCAAGCTGTTTGATGAGTTTAAAAATAAATGTCATATTTTTTCATGTAAACTACTTTTTTGAAAACGTTGAAGTATTTAGCAAAGAACTATCAAAGTAAATGGGATGAATGATTGATGAGAGACTGTCCATTAAAAAGTAATAATAACTCATTTCACCATAAACAAAAAAAACCTCCACTGATCAATAGAATTGAATCAAGATCGGTCACATAAATAACAAACAGTCTGGGATAAAAAGAAACATCGTAGTTGCGAGAGTTCCGCTTGCAGGCAATTGTGTATTCAGGTTAATCTGTCGTGAAAATAGCGCTTGTAGGATATTTTATGCTATGTCAACCTGTCGTAGAGGTAACTCTTGCATGTTATTATGTACTTGGGTTAAGCTGTCTGGGGTGTACCACTCATAGGATATTATATACTTGGGTTAATTTGACTGGGTTATAGCATTTTATGCACGTAGCATATTATACACTTAGGTTAACATGTTTTGGGTATAGTATATGTAGATTACATGTTTCTGTGTTAAATGGCTCCATACAGATATTGAGATTTATATCCATATTTCCGCCTAAAATCGTTGATTTATGTGCGGTTTCAGGTTAGAAAATTTCAAACGACAAGGTGATAGAATAATTTAGAGGTCATATTGGGATAGGCTGACTCAAAAAACATGTAAATATATTGCTTCCACATTCTGAAGAACTTTTTTCAATGTTAGCCCTACTGTTATTACAACGCTAAAGTATCTAATTTTATTTAATGATATTTCTGTGAATAATGAAGATTTTTCAAATCTGAAAAATGTGTTTTGAAGATGATTATATAGACTCAAATTGAATAGTGCTTATTCAATTTGAGATAAAAATTTTCTCGTATTGCGATATACACTCAAATATAGTACAAAAACGTGTTTTTTGCACTTTTAGTTTAGCATATTTTGAAAACGAAGGGTATAGAACCAATTTCGTTGATATAATAAATGTTATAAGAAAAGGTTCTATTATTTTCAATAATTTCCAAAGCTTCTTGACACTAATAAAATAATTTGACTTGATATATTATACTCGTCAAATTCAGATAATATAAACAATGCCATTTCGATAGCTTTATTATCTACATTTTTAAATTAATTATATAAAATTATAAATTTCTTATTGAATGAAACTTGTAAAAATTTAATGATAATGAATATTTCGGTTCAGAGATATGGCTTGAAAAATAATACAAAGAAATAAAAATGAATACATTAGTTTGCAATAGGAAGCATGATTTTATTTAATATTTAAAAACGTGCTCATTTTCAAAAGATTATTGAATTGATCTATAACGAAAGTCTCTGGAGAATTAAAAATATGAGATTTTGTAATCTTAAATTCTTAAAAGAAGATAATAATGGAATATATATATACACAGTGTTCTAAAAATCGTAAAATAAACTGACTGGTTTCCTCTTTTCATCCCTATTGAGTCGCCAAAAATTTATTATGTATCGTCCAATGAACATAATAAAATTAGTTTATTATAGAATGTGTTTTTGATCCTTGAGTTTTACTTCTTATAAATGGAAAATCGATAAATTCGTTTTACTAGGTATCCAACTTGGGATAGATTATTGCTAGAAACAGATGATAAGGCCATTCTCTCATACAGCTCTATAGAAAGGCACACGCCAGAAAAATCTTATTTAGGATTGCTATAAAAGGTAAATTTTTGCGTAGATGGTATTCGGCTTACAAGCATCTGGTCAACGCTGGTTAGGACTATTCAAAGTTTTCGAAAAGCAATAAGGAAAAATAAATGAATAGAACAGAGTTTACAATCAAATAACCTTTTATTGTACTTACTCATTCTTAGGTTAAGTTTCTCACTCTCTCTCTCTTTCTCTCTCTCTCTCTCTCTTTCTCTCTCTCTCTCTCTCTCTCTCTTTCTCTCTCTCTCTCTCTCTCTTTCTCTCTCTCTCTCTCTCTTTCTCTCTCTCTCTCTCTCTCTCTCTTTCTCTCTCTCTCTCTCTCTTTCTGAGTTTATGAGATTTTTTAGGATTTTAAGAGCCGGATTCAATTGACTACATTTTTTATAGTTATCTATCACAACTAGAAGATTTAAATTGACTATCTGATTGAATGCGTAATAGCTGTAACGACGCTGCCATCTTGACGGGTAAATAGCCGAGCACTGACAAAAGCTCAGTGACCGCAGGAAGTTCATCGTGTGAAGTGAATGGGGGGGGGGGGGGTATAAGCACCGACTCAGTACGATACAGACTACTAAAGGATAAAGTGCGTTATTTTGATTTTGATTTTGGTTAATGAGTTTTGGCCAGTGAGTGCATGGTTTGAAGAAAATTGTTTACATTTTTTCGTTACTCTGTTTGTGAATACCGCATTCTCTCTCTTTTTCTCTCTTAACTTCCGTGCTTATAATTTTAATTTTTTTTAATCATTTTTAGGCCTTGTATTTGTCTTCAAATTGTACAGTCGGAGCATTGCGAAGGCAAGGTGATTTGAAATAATTTAAATCTATTATTTTTTTTATCTCTCTATCGTGCGTTATTTGTTGGTTTTGATTTGTTATTTTGAAATTAATTTTTCTTTTCTTTTCTTTATTTAATAAATATTGTTTGTTTGTTAACCGTTTCGTTATTATTTCATCATCTTGGCCACTTGCTTTCTGTGACCTTTCAATGTCACCAGATCCCTCTAGCACTCCGTGAGGCTGAATTTTGTACCTCTCGCCCTGCATTAAATTTTTTTTATTCAATGGGGAAAGTGAAGCCTTCTCCATCGTCAAGGACAGGTAAGTGCCAGCCCATGCACCTTTGTTATATAGCGTATAGCCTGGGTCACGCGTCCATACTCCAAGTTTTTCCAGATCCCTTTTTCGATTAGGCCAGTGAAAGAATAGCTTTCGTTCGTTAACCTAATTGAAAGAAATTAAGCGTAGGTGTACGTAAAAATTATGTGATTTTCTCTTAAAATATATCACACGTTGTATTGTTTTCCATTCTATGAAATTGTAAAGTCATAATTAATTAATTTATTTAACAATAATAACGAATAGGTTAGATGCAGAGAGAGAGAGAGATAGAGAGAGAGAGAGAGAGAGTGAGATAGAGAGAGAGAGAGAGAGAGAGAGAGAGAGAGAGAGAGAGATAGAGAGAGGGATATTTAATTGATTACATTAAGTAACTCTAAACTATGTAGTTTAACAATATTGAACAATATTTTTAATATTTGTTTATGTGTGATCGTTTCTTTTATGATTTATAGTTTATACAACAAACTATGGCTATTGTTGATTAGGAATTAGTTTACATACGATATTATTTTTTGGAATTAATAATGATTTTGGCTAAAGCAGTAAAAGAAAAACAAATCAAGATAGCTTCAAACAAGAAGTATTACTAACTCAATTATTTATATAAGAATGACTACAGATGTTATTTAAATTAATAAATAATTTGTGATTTTTCATGCTGGTCTTTCGGACAGAAAAATCACACATTCATCAAGGTATGTATTCATTTTGTTAAATTTACTTAAAATACTATTTTTTTAACAACCGCATATGATTACTTCGTTTAGAATGCATGGATATACATACTTGTTTTATTTATATTTAACAAATTGACACATTACAAAAATATGTTTATATATCAATTATCATGAAATAAGTGAAATTAAATATTGATTCCATTTCTTCCAACATATCTTTCAAATGAGATCAGGCGAATAAAAAAATCCATGTCTAGTGAGGATAATTGATTTCACTATGAACAGTGATATAAACTGATTTATACTGAAGTTAATTTGGAAAATAATAAATATCAATATTGAATTATTGAGATAGAGCAAAATTGTTCTATATTTTTTTCCTATGACCGACTACTGAGCCTCAAATTTGTCTTGTTTAGTTTATATGGAGTTCATTTTATTATTACTTTGGTGTAATGGAAATTTCCTATACCAAATTGGTTAATTCAATGGTCACAATCTGTACTCATAAATAAATATATGTGCATATGCAAATTGTATACATGATGTTATTATGAAGCTACAAATCTTAAGGATATTCTAATTTTGTTTTCTATAGTTATCATTTTAATTAACCAAAAAAAGAGGGGTATGAAAAGTACATACGAATAATGGTGCCCAAGAGCCTCAAGAATATGTGGATGTTGAATATGACTTTAAGGATGCCCATGTAACGTGCAATATATGTACAAATATCTGGATAAGAAGGATAACATTAAGCAATATCTGAACTTGTATTGATTACTGTTGAAACAGTGACTCCGACCTTGTACCTATACTTAATTTCTACGCACATCATACTTTCTACCTGTTGACTAGAATAATGTCTCTTTTGATATATCACACCCTAGATATCATGCTACACAATACTAAATTTCCAAGTGTCAAATATATATTTCCTCTCTGTAGATTGTAAGTCACTTTATTCACTCTCCGAATTTTATATTACATTCATTTTTTTGTTTTAAATTCAAAATATATCATAATAAAAGTTGGTTAACTTTTAATTTTTCAATGTTTCTGTGTAATTTATTTATGTGTGTATAACTCTATTATTACCTATACATAAATTGCTTCTTTTACTTGCTAATTTATTAAGATTCTAAACATTTATTCATACCGGATCCGATTCTGATACTCTAGGATCTCATCAGTATAGCTTACCCTGTTTATGTAATAAAGCGGATTATAATACTCATTTTGGAGATGCATTGATTTAATATCATATATTTCTTTGATTTAGTTTCGATACTTTGTGTGCTAAATAATAATGTCGAAAATATTCATCCACTCAAAGATCTTCTTAATAAAATATTCAAGGATAGGAACATCATTGAAATATTCAACCAAAACAAAATAAAAGTACGATTAAATAACTCAAAATAAAGAATTAGAGGTAATATTGAGAAACATGCATCCATTTATTGGTACTGATGATAAGACGAGCTAACAATAATATGGATATAAAGTATTAAGCATACACAATATTCAACATTTTATTACTAAATTACCTTTGCCGTAATTTACTATTGAGTTAGAACACAAATAAAATAGTTAAGATATTTAGAAAATAAATTAACTACAGAATAGGATAATTAATTTAAACCACCGTATTACAATAGACATTCCACAATGCAAAAAATATTAAGAATACCGGTATACGGAAGATTACGTTTTCTATTACGGAATATTACGGAAGATTAATTATGTGTTAAATAAATCGAAAATCACCTAATCAGAGAATGCCCAATCGAGGAAAAAGTATAAGATCTAATATGTGGTGACTATCAAGTAAAATACACAGTATGTTACAAAGTATGATCAATAAGTTAAAAAATGCAGCAAAAACTATTTTCAAGAGAAAAGACAGTAACATGATACAATCAAAAAATTAATATATCTTAAACATTAATACACGTAATGTTAAATAGTAATAGAATGAGGCCAAATGTCACATTTGCCTAAGCAATGCCAAAACAAAGAGTTACAGTGAAGTAACAGAACCAAAATCAGTATCTACACAATCTGAACCCATACGTAGTAACATTCAATACAGTAAGAAACTTGCAATTATGATAATGTCGACAAACGATACAAAACTTAATTAATAACTGTTCTTGTTAGTAACTTATCAAAATAAAAAGATTAAAACTTCTAGTCTATGAAGACATAAATGTTATGAATATCAGTAAAATACATATCATATGACAGAATTTTTTACGCATTCTAAATTACACAATATATAAGAACCATCCATCTAATCATGGTGATATTGTAATTATTAAAACAAAGCAAAGTACTAAGCATACATTTCTAGCAGATAAATATATCTACAAACAATTAGTATAGTAATAAATGATGGTCGTGATTAACTAACTATGTCAGTCGTCTATTGTTTCCCTAACTACGTAATATTACAAAGATGTACAAAGATTTCCTTTAATCTTTAAGAAACCAATTTATAGCAGATTGTGATTTTAATGCAAATCATCCATGGTGGGTATCAACATTTCCAACTCTAACCCATCGAGGAAAAATATTCTACGAAGTATTAGAAAGAAGACAAAAATCAAATTAGTTTTAAGTAATACTGCAGCAAAGTCTTGGATCTATTTTATATCTGGTACATCAAATGCCTATTTCAAGGATATCCTTTGTTCCAATTTTGACGTTGTAATATTAATTAATTAAAAAGTAAACAATTGAATTTTTATTGTGAATAATATAATACGGAACCTATTAATTAGATATGCATCATTTTTTTATATACATGGAAAATATTATATTTTGAAAATATTTACATATCTTATAAATATTTAACAATACATTTATACGATTTGTTTCAGAAGTATCAAGTTTTATTCGAAAAATGTTAGTCGCAATCGATTGGTTAAACAACTTTGTATCATAGTAAAATTTTCTTAAGAACCTAGGAGGCTTGGCAATAAGCGTGCAAATAAAGTACTCCGTATAGCGCTCAGGCGGATAAAGCAACTATTTAAAAAAACTAATACGTAAAAAAACTAACCGAGCAATAATTATTTTTATGCAGCCATAAATATTCAATTCTCCAGTTTTTTAAGACGTATTTTGTATTTCTATTGCTGCAGAAAATCAGAATAAGTGGGTTTATGTAGTGAAAGAAAATGATCGATTATGAATAGCATACTTGAACTACTGTTATGTTAAAAATTTAATTGAAGTTTCTGATTACACTGCTAAATATTTACAAAGTACGAGCGAAAAAGTTGAAAAAGTTGATGGATAATTTGATTCGTAATCAGAACAATAAAACTAGATTAGACCCAAGAGAAACGATACAATTTAGACATAGTTGGACAATAATTATGAAAAGATTTGTCACGTACAAACTGATGAAGAATACTTTATTACAGAAAATGAACGTAGAAAGTTATATTGTTTCGCTTGAATACATTAATTGATTTTTTTGAATTCGATGAAGTAAATTTGATGAATGTTGTAATGCTTCATATAGTTGAAAAAAAATCTAAACAGAATCTTCCATATTTTTTCCTCCCTTCCTTCTATTAAAGATGGCCACATACGTTTGTTTGTGATTATTTTTTCTTTTGTGCTACTAGAAAACTGGTGAAAATTTGAGTTATCCGATTTATTGTATCTCTCAAGTTATTCAAACCAGTGGCGCAATTTCACTAACTTTGGCCGCTTAAGGTAGTTCTGTGCTGTTCTGACCAACTTCCATATTTAATTTCATTTCGATTTTTCTTACCGTATCTTATGTCATAGAAATAACCCCTCTCTTATTTTTAAAAAACACACATACACACACACACACATAACTTTAGAAATAAATGACTTACCTTTTTATACTTATTTTTTGCTGCGATGTTACTTTTTTTACAACCGTTTATCGTATATCCAAGCTTTGTTAGGGATTTCTTCCATCCCGGTTTCTTATTTTTCCTCAAAATACCTGCATACTTCTTTTAATTTTGTTGTTGTATTTTTTTCTTTCTCTATTCAGTTTCCTTCTTTCCTTTACATACAATTCTTGTGCTCTACCCAATTTGTCTTCTTTCCTTTCCTATCCCTATTTCCCGTCTCTTGATTATTTGTATTTTTCATACACCTTTTTTGTTGGTAATTTTCTACTCTCACTGTTATATCCCATTCTCTTACATTGGTTTCCCTTCCAGTAATCACTTTTACTAAGATTACTAGTTTGCCATTCAAGAATTCTTCTCATAACTCCTTCATATAATTTCTCGTATCTTCATTCCCATTTTTTCCCATCTTTCATTTTTTTCATGTATCGTTTTTCTCATTCTGATTACTTTTGTATTTGTAAAACGATGTAAAATTTGACTAACTCAGCTATCCTCGTTTCTCATTCCACTAACCCTATTCGGTCTTGGAACTATTCTGTCTCCTTCTCCCGCAGCTAGCGTCGCTTTTACCTTTTCACCGATTGACGTTTTTCTTTCTGAATCTCTTTTTTTTTCATTTTCTCAACTTTTTCATTCAGATCCTTGATTATTTTTTATTAGTCCTCATTTTTTTTTCATCCCGATTTTTTTTAACTTTTCTTCCAGTTATCATTCAGGGTTTTCACTTTATTTTGCAAAAGAAACTTTCTTTTAGCTCAAAATCCTTAAATGTCACCTTTTTTTCATTATTACTCAAACTTCCATCAAGCGTCGTTAGCATTCCTCTCATGCTAAAAGAAACAGAATTATAATCTCTAACTTCCTCCAGCTGTCGAGCCCAATTTTTGAGTTCATTCTTCGAAAGGTAAAGGTGACAAACAACTATCCATTTCCTAAAAAAATTATTCTAGAGTTTTGAGCCCATTTCTTCCCAGATAAAAGACACAGAATATTTTCCCTTTCCAAGATATCCTGGAGTCCAACTTTTGAAGCCCATCTTTTCGAGTGTTAAAGAAAAGTTAGTCTTTTTACCTTTCCTAAATTACCTACCTTCACCTCGTTACACATACAAAAAGGAACAATCTACTAGAGGATCACACGAAACATTTATAGTCTTGATTTTTAACTCGCACAAGAAGTTCTAACTTTGAACTTATTATGAGTACATAACCAACATTGATTTTATAACCATAAAATATCAAATAACGTTAGAATTTGTACAAGGCGACTATTTCTAAGTTTTGACTAAATTTTGTAATAAGTATGATTTGAATCATTTTTCATTGTACGGAAACTAAGTAGTATACGCATGTGATGATAATTATTGTAATGAATTTTATTAATTTGGTAGATAACTCTTTGGTTATCCTATCTATTATTTTATCTACTATAGGAGCTTTTTTATTTGTTTAAGAATGTTGAATACTTTGCAACGCGAAACGTAGCCTTTAGCTAAGGGAGGGATAAACTTACCTTGTTAGTCAAGGGTAGTCGCCTTCGGTTGCGTTGAAAAATCAAATAAACGAAGAAAACACGAACGAAATCTATCCGTTATTATTAAAGGGGAGAAGTAAGAGGCGCAATTATGGCTTAATCCGTGTCAAGGTCGCGATGACCTTGAGAGGTCAAGGACAAGTGAGTAGGCAGGCGCTGAATAAAACTGCGAACACTTGATTTAACAAAAAAAATTCTTTATTCGCCGAACACAATTAACCGGAATCTATAATTCATTATATATCTAATTATATATCTGATTAAACAAAATATCTATTTCTATGACGCGCAAACAAAATAAATGGCCCAAATCATAAGGGAAGCGCAGCGAAGAAAATAAAACGAAGATTACCGTAAGTGGAGAAACAATCTCAATTTAATTGCAACAGCCTTCGTAAGGCTCCGGCTCAATAACCAGGAGTACCGAACGAAGCCCTGCGCACGCGGATAAACAAATAAAATAAAAGAAACGAAGTGAATATGCTACGCACGGAGGGAGATAGAGAGAATAGACCAAAAACCCTCACCGATAGCTGGACCTGGAATCACACTCACGAGTACAAACCTCACTCTTTCACCCGCGAAAAAAAAAAAAACTCAAAAACAAATTTAGCAGTAACGAGTGTCCAGTTCAGAGGCTAAAGGTCAACTGCCTGTCGGCGAGTGCTACACACCTCTCTCTCTCTCACACTCATGCTATGCCATACACGGCAAGCTGATTTTCCGAGGTTAACGACCTCGGAAACATAAACAAATCCTAATCTCAGGCTTGTTGTCATTGACGAGCTCCGGACAACGGCCGGGAGCTCCGACACAACTTCTATAAATTTAGCTATTTTATCAGCTTATTTTTGTAGTCAATCTGACACTTTAGCATTATATTTTTGTTGTCTTATGTGATTTCCTTTTCACTACGTACGAATACCTTTGAAACACTAATTTAGGGCTGGAAAATAGGAGACAAGAGAATTAAAAATTTTTTTTTTAAGCTTTCCATAGTGAATAATCTATAGCTTCTGTAGGGGAGAATTATGAGACGTAATATTGAATTTTTCCATTTTCAGGAAATCTTCTAGTTCATTTATAGACTTATTCAAATAGGTCTTATCCCGCGTGAATATAGTAGTCTACATGATCTTAGATTTACTATTTTCGCGTATTACGAGTATTACTACTTTTGCTATACCGTAGAAATTTTTTTTGTTCGGAGCCGGGATGGATGATTTAAAACCCCATGAGGGATGTCTTACATTCAGAACAGTTTCAGTAATAAAGTAACTACCAAGTATTTCAAAGAAGATAGAGAAAGACAGAGAGAGAGAGAGAGAGAGATTCTAATATAATATTACAATTGGTAGTGTAATAATAGTTGGTAAAATGATTGGTTTGATTCCGTCTGTTATTGTACGAAAACAAAGTGCTTTAAACTTATCTTTCATTACTGAATTTATTATTATTGCGGAGCGTTCATGTGCTTTGTTTTCTGTATGGTTTATTAGGTGTATTTTATAGTTTCATTTTTTTACATAGTAATTGTTGTCAAAATGAGTTTCTGATATTAGTATAACATATAGTGTCCATATTTTCTTAGCTTAAAATGTTCTTGTGTTTCAATTGTATTTGACTCAAACGAATAGCATTCAAGATTACAATCTTCAAAGAATTATTCGTTGTGATATATTATTTATAAGAGTTATGGTGAAGTTAACAGCTTACTAATGTAATATTTAGCAGATATTACACGATTAATTTATTAAAGAGTACCTTTTTGATCGTAGAGTCTTCTTTCTATTAACCGGAAAATTAATTGATTTATTTTAAGTTAACCTACACAGAATGGTGGAGGAAAAGAAGTGATAAGGCGATTCTCTCGTAAAGTTTTATAAGATGGCGCACGCGAGAGAGATATTAGCTACGATTGGAATTAAAAGGAATATTTTAGGGTAGACAGTACTCGTTTTAATAAGAACCTAGTCAAAGTTCAATGGATTAATTAAGTAGATTGTGTTTGAAGGTAAATTGCTTTTATTGCACGTATTAGTTCTTATGTGATCTATATCTCTCGAATACGTAATTTAAGTTTATTTTTAAGAGCTAGATTCAAACTGAACTTACTATTTCGTGTATGTCAACTCATAATCTTGGTCGCGACTCCCTACTGTTTAGTTTTTCGAACTCCCCTTTGACGGGGACACTTTTCCGATTAGACCAATGAGAGTAGAGAAGATTTCCTCCAGTAGCCTAATTGAAGGGTACCGAGCGTAGGCCGATGGAAAATGGTGTATCTTTCCTTTGAGAGATGAACGTTTTAAGGCAAGAAAACACGTTGTATCGTCTGTATGTAGTTTTATAAAGTTGTTAATCAAAATTAATTAGTTAGTCCAATAATTGTAACAAATGAGTCGTATATAAAGAGAGAGATTCTTAATTATTTACATATATATAGTTTACTGAGTGGTTCCTCGAGAATTTGAGGCATTTAATTTTTTCTTTCCAAGTGAAATCACTTATTCTATCATGGGCATTTGCTATACACTGGAGATTTGTTGCAGTAATTTTTGGTGTGACTCAATTCTTGAAAATCCAAGAATTACGATATTTCATGCTTTTTACGAAGTAGTTTAACTGTTACTGTTAGATATATTGGTCTATTTATGTAAAATATTTTTTCTTGTTTGGACTCACAGCTGTTTCAACTACGTAGAGAGGTATCGATCGATTTATTGTATAGTTGTGCTTGAATTTTATATTTACAACTTCTTAATTTTTATTTTCTATTTTATTTATCAGCTGTTTAATTTCCACCGAAGCATAAATTAAAATTCAAAACCTTGAATTACTTGTTTTGTTCAATTTGATATTGTTAAGACTTTGAATAATGCAACTATTTATTGAGGCCTTTACAACGTAGTGATTTTAAAATTCGCACCAGCGAAATTTCATCACGTCTCAATAATTTATGAGACTATTAATGGTAACGCACGGCCCTGCACACAGGTCATCAAACGTGCAGTGTGGCAGTGCTATAGGTTATACTGTATTGTATCACATAATGATGATAAGTTATTTATAATTTGACAAATTCACTAAAAGCCCTCGTTATTGATAGCGTTCAAATAAATACTGAACATTGCGCAACCACCGCCGTGTATTAAAATTGTATTACTTTATATTTCTTTCTATTCGTTGCTTTAATTCTTTTTTCTTTTCTTCGCGCATTTGTCGGTTTTTTGTTGTAATTTTCTTTATGTTTTGTTGTTTTTTTTATTAATAAATTCATTTCTTGTGAGCATTCAAGGTCACGAATTCCTTTATTGTTGCACGAGGCCAATTTTTTCCCTTTTACCTTCCTTTATTCCGGTTAGAACTTTTTTTCCTCAATTATTCGAAGCGTTATAGCTTGTAGCATCAGCGCAAGACATATTAGTCTTTACTCAGGGGAGGACTAGAGGGTCCATCTTCTACGCCAACAACAGTAGATAAGTCAACTGCTGTCATTTGTACTATTTTATGCGACTGTTACGTATTACCATACTGAGATTCAGCGGTTTACCAGAGGATAGGGAGTTGTCCCGAGAGTTTCAATACATACATCAACGGTCTGGCAGCCGATGAATTCAAGAAGTTTAAACATACTAAATATGACTACGCTTCAATCGGATAGACGCTCTTCCGTCGTTACGATTAGCCCAAGCTGTGGGTTGGAGATTATCTTGCCGCTCTCCTGAAATTGAGCCCTCTTAAAAAGAAATATTTGGAAGAAGTACAGACCATCCCCAAACAACTGAAGCATAATCGAGCGCAACCAGAAAAGTTAGATCGATCAGTGTAATATTGGTATAATCGGCTCATCCAACCGAACATAATGGGCAATTAAAGTTCAAAGGTTTGATATCTTACTATACTAGTTTGCAGCTTCATCAGAAACCTCAATAATTTTTTAACTATGTTCTTGTATCTACGTTTTATATACCCTTTTTATATTAATTTGTGTCGGATTATTATATCGACATTCATGTCATATTTTTTACATGTCAAAATGACGACGAAGTTCTTTTCTTCAGTTTTTTCTTTACCTTTCATATAAATTGCAAATGAATGAACAGTTACTTTTTTGTCGTTCTAATGCCTAGCTTGTACTTAATCTTATGAATTGTATAATTCTCAGCGAAATGTGCGATGAACATGACTTTAAATTATACTGACGAGTTGCAATTCTTACATTGGAATATAGTATATCTGATTGGAAGCATAATATTACTTTTATAGTTAATTTCAGTTTTAAATAATTCATTTGGGGAAACCTAGCTGGCTCCGTAATACGTTGACATAAGAGAAAACAAACGCTTGTGTCACGAGATTGCTTCACATTACGAGTCAGGTAGTCCTTGCTTGAGCAAGATGGCTGAGATACATGTCTAGTTACAATTAGTTCTTTGCAACCTCGTTCAATATTTGTCAATTTTATAAACTAGTGTAAAAATAGTGTCGTTTTTTTACTAAAAGTGACTCTGCTCCTTTCTCCGTTTGAATACGTTTCCAAACATTGATTTATAATCAATATATCTCAATATGCAAATTCAAGTATAACGTATTTTGCGAAATTGAACATAGTAGAAAACACTAAGGCTAATATATTTCACCATTTCATATTTGATTAAGCTTAAGAAGCTATATAGATTTAAAAGCTTGGCGCAGATGAATGTATCTGCTTTACTTCGTTGCAAAATAATCTCCTTCGTAACATTCCCATCCTAGCCGCTATTTTGGTTCTCCATTATCCATTCGTAATTATGTACATATTCTAAAATTCGTCATTGG
Source organism: Chouioia cunea (assembly GCA_030064505.1). Taxonomy (NCBI): domain Eukaryota; kingdom Metazoa; phylum Arthropoda; class Insecta; order Hymenoptera; family Eulophidae; genus Chouioia; species Chouioia cunea. Next base: position 13,302,489 of record JAOPFQ010000004.1, read on the forward strand.
CCGAAATCTCCAACCTGGTTTCGTATGCATGTTTTAATAAAGTATATAATTGTTCAAGTATTTATGACCTAGTAGGCATCTGAAATATGGTACTCATGTGAACGAAACCAATACAATTTTAAATCTAACGCTTCCTAGGCTATGATTTTATTACATAACGAGAGACAACGTAAGAAATAGACAACCGATCAACGACGGCTTCATTTTGACGATAATAAACGAGGAGTTTACCCATCACAAAAGCAACTAAAAGATTGAAGAATTCCACTAGGTTCAATACTCCAATACGTCAATTTTGTGAAAACTGGGATTCATGATTTATAAAGACAAAGCAATAATTTATACAAATCATTTTTGTCATGTATTGATAGCCAACAAGCAATTGAACGACGTAAATAACTACGAATTATTTACGTCGACTTTTACCATTCTATCACTATTAAAGATGCAACACTATCAAACTAATCATTTATATTCACATTCGAATATCTGAGTACTCGTTCATACTTACGTTCCTATAGCTTCAATGCCTGCGCATTCTTTTTGTTATAAACAACACGAATTTTTCATAAGACATATCACTATTTTCCATTGTTTTTTAGAAAATTTCAACAAGAATACACGTAAAAAACGTTATTCTTAAGAACATTCTTGTTATAAAGATATCTTTTCAAGTTTATTTTTATCTATTAACAAAAATAAATGTAGTTGTTACTCGTTATTTTGTTATTTTTCTTATTCCTATATCTTTGCATTCAAATATGTCATACATTGATGGAAGTGATGCTTGTCTTATATTATACCAGCATAATACTGCATTCTTTTATTTTCGAAATCAGCTGCCGTATAGTTACCAAATAATCAATTACTAAAGCGAGCCATTTGGTTTAGCTTTGCCCAATCTTTCCGAAACTCCTGGATTTTAAAACGGTTCCTACGATTCTGATCATTACTATAGTTATTATATAAAGAATATTTAAAGAATAATAGATTCATTACCTATATATCTAATAGAAGTGCCGTATTTATATAGTTTGTGTATTGGGAGCCTTTGAGATTGGTTATGGCATGCTTATCATACATCTTCGCTCCCTCATGCCATTAGTGAAAATGAGCACTATATTAACAAAATTAGTTATGTATTTAATTTGAGCCTTAGACTTTCTTTCAAAAGCCTTTATCTCGGGACTTGCGAGTAGACTCCTACTCTCTAGACAAAATGTTTATTAAAAACAAAAATATTTTTTAAATAAAGAGATGAGTGTTTGTTGATCAGTTCCAGGTTGTGGATCTGAGAAGGCTGCCAGTTAATCTCAAGATGACTTCGTTACAATGATTATATCAATAAATAAATTAATTAGTTACAACAAAAAATGTTAATATACTTAATGTTACTAATAAAATCACGCGTCAGTTCAAAAATTCAAGCAAGAGTAAAAAATTGAAAATTAATCGTCAGTGTGAACGGGCGTAGGTTATTTCTCTTGTCCGCTATTATAAACTATGCTTAATACGATATCGCTTACTTTTGATTCAAATACTGAGGTATTATATCAACATGGTTGATTTTATCATTTTGCCCTCGGCCAGAAGCCTTTAGATATTCAATTAGAATTACTAGGACAGCCATTCTTACTATATTTATTGTCCATACTTTTTCAAATTTCGTAAGATTTCCAAAACATTCTTAAAAAAGTACATTTTTCTCCCAATTTTTAAACATTATATCTTTTCTTTCCAAATACAAATAATTATTTTCGAGTTAAAATTAATAGTTTAATGCCGTGTAATAGGGTAAATGACCATTAACTAAATGTAGTCAATTCCCTCATTTTAGGCCTACTCACCGCATCCTTAACTATTCTTGATATAGAATTGTGGTAGCTACACTACAATAGCAATGAACTTATGTATTATAAAATGGAGATATATTCAAAGAAAAGAAAAAAATTAGTAGTATACTGAAGAGGTAAAAAAAAATAAGACATTATGATATGTGTATTCCGAGGAGCTACTTCACATACGCAATAATGAACATTTACTGCCTATATTTTATTGATCCGGATTCTTGCTGATCGGGCAAGACCCAGTGTGTTTGCTGTCCACGTTGTGCTAGTGGTTGTCTTTGGTACCCTTTGTTAGCGTTGATAAATCTTTCCTGATATCATTTTCTAAGAGGTGACATTAGAGGCAATAAAACACTATTATTTTTGTCACTCACTGAAGGTCTCTGAAACGCAGCAATATTCCGTTATTGTTTTATTGATTTTCTCTATCCCTTTTACCGGCGATTTCGCCTATAACTCTTCATCTTCAATCCGAGATCATTTGGAAATCACATTCAAACATTATAATATTTTCTTGAAGTAAATATTCTAAGGCTTTTTGTAACATTTATTACATTTAAGTACAACGAATGGACAAAATATATAGATGAAACATCGCACAAGTAGAACAATAAAAGACACGATACGTTTTTCATATAGTATCAAGTAGATATTGCTCATCAGGCTCATTCTAGGCGTTTACTTTTTACGCGATGCATCATCAAAAAAGCTGCATCTCTTGAGCTCTGTCATCTTTATTTAATGATAAACGGGACAATTATTCACAAACAATATCGCATAACAATATGGAACGCTAAAAGAGTCGATGTAGTACGATTCCCTTATCTGTTCCTAATATGCGAAGACTAGATTTTATGAGGTTTTTAAATATATTATTGTCTTGTAGATACTTTTTTGATATTATGATATTCGATATTTCAACATACAGAAGTGAAACCCTTTTTAAAATGTCACAAGAATCTAATATCTATATTTTGCAGTAAAGCTATACATTCTATAAAATATGTAAAGATTATTTTATCAAATTTAGATGGCTTAATCAATTATTTTCATTTTTGTTCCATGTAATCTAGACTGAAACTGCATTGATGTACGATGCAGTTTACTTATTTGCGCGAGCCCTTCACGTTTTAGATGCTTCACAACAAATTGAAATTAGACAACTTTCTTGTGATTCATCAGATACTTGGGATCATGGATATTCACTCATAAATTACATGAAAAATGTAAGTAATATTTAAGGTTATTTACTATCTTTTATACGTTCTACATTTTATATGTACATTACGAGTGCTTAAAATTTACGTTGAGCATGATACATTTAAATAATTGACTCCAGTTACCAAATTACTGATTTGTTATCAGATTTGTTATTTGTTCGTTTTCATCACAAGCTCTTTTTATCAATACAGTATTAGAGCTATGGCTCAAATTTCTCATATAATTTTTAATGTATTTTATCATTCATTGAAGAACAGATGAATTTTTATTATAATAACTCATTATATAGTATTTTAAATGATAATAAAACATAAAAAAAGGAGGGATAAAGAGAGACCAAGAAAATGAAGTCTTGTATTATATACATACAATATAATTTATTTTCAATAAAATATGATTTTATTTACAACGCATACATCTATCGATTGCGAAATAAAAGGTATAGTATTATCAAATCGAGATGAAGGAAGTCATTTTCAACCTGTAGTTTCAAAGAACTCCTTAAAGAAAATTTTGAGAAAAGTAGAAAGTGTAGCGGGATTATAAAAATTCTTCCAAGATAATTGGCAACTATGATTTCATTTGCAAGTTCATAGACGCTATGATCACATAAGAATTCATCAAGCTAGTAAATTCATACTATGTTATACATAAATTTTCATTTAAACGAAACCACATTTATATTGTATAAATATTTCATAATTATTTTCGCTTTGAAATTCAGCTACAGCTACTAGATAAAACTTCGAAACTGCTCAAACAAAATTAAATATAAATTTGAAAAAAGAATACAGGAGAAAAACGAAATTTAAAATAAGTCTCTTGACTTAGTCTAAGGTTTAAATCATTAAGGGTAAAATATGCTATTCACAGAATATAGTTAACTTTTACCAGATTTTGAAAAATCGAGCAATTTTATATGCAGGTATTGAAATGTTTCGTTAGGGTAATAAGGAGATCTAGCGACTCTCAAGTAGCTAACAGTCAAGTATAACCTTCAAGTTGATACAAAAGTACGTGGTACTAAGGATTATATCTTGTAGAATCAATCCCATCATAGGTTGACCTCAAGTGCTGTTATTTGTGAGCTAGAAATATGAGAAGTATCCATTGTATATAACGTTTGGAGGTGAATTTTTACAGAGATTAGATAGACATTATCTTAGTGCTCACAGCGATATAGCGTAATTACTTTATAAATGTTAAATTTAAGATGTGATAGATTTAGCGTTCATATATATAGTGAAACTAGTCTACTTATATAAGGTTTTAATATTCCAGTCAAAATTGACTTGAGTGGGATGGAACAATTCAAATTTCAAATTGGAACATAGTGACTTAAATAATGTAGAAGCACATTATTTCTCCTGTTCGAATGAATTTTCATTTTGTAGTATGAATAACAAAAACGTTAAGATACGTAGAATAGAGACATAAAAGGCGATAGAGAGGGAGAACACACGTACGTAGGGGAGAAAGACTCTAAAGTCGTTGACTATATATTAGTAAATAATAACGTATGTGAAGGAGAAATCACGTTTAGAATACAAGAAAGACTATAATTAGGCCCCATATCATTAGTTTTAGAAATAAGTTTTGGAAAATAGACTATAGCAAGTAGTATGCTAGAAGAAAAGGAACTAGAATATAAAGAAATTATCATATGGAATGATAAAACAATATGAAAATTCAAGGACAAAACAAAAGACCTTAAGTAGGAAATTATAGGATTAGTTGTGGGTAAAGTCGACGATAAATAGAGAGATACCGTGAAAATAATAAAGGCATCGTGGAAAAAAGAAGAACAGGTAATCATTTAAAAGATATTACAGTATAAATGATAGTAGAATAAAAATAGTCAATTCTATAAAGAAAAACAACAATAAAATAATTACATAGTGGTAAAAACAGAATGAAAAAGAACTTCAACTTCAATAACTAGAAAATATTAAATGAACACACCAGTTTTGAAATTATATTGAAAAATTTAGAAAATAAACAAGAACTCAGGTAAATAATATCTTGAAGAATAATGGAAAATTCATTTAGAAAACTTGTTATGAAGTTCGTGAAAGAAAATAGAAAAAGTCATAAATTATTGTGTGATAGCGGAAGAGAAATAATAAATAATACAAAAAAAGGAAAACAAGAATATCTATAGAAAAAGATTAAATCATGAACGATATTTAGCCTTGATGATAACAGTGGTAATCGTGTGTAGAACATCTGTCTAACGTGTTGATATTAGAAATTTTGGTTAAACGCATGTAGAAGTATGATTTCTAATAGAACGTAATAAAGTAAACTAATCATGATAAGTAAACTAATTCCGATAGTCTCTGGACGATACACCTAAATTCAAACGCCATTCTCTACATAAAATTCATTCGATTTTAAATAACACATGTTAACGTAATTGAAGAATGTATGATAAATATTGGAAAAGAGAAACTGCGACGCGTTTTTGATTCTTCACACCACATAGCCCACAGGCGCTCAGCCGCATCGGTTATTTGAGCTCTCATTTTTATGGTTTTTCTAAAACGCGTCAATAACTGCGTCGCATTTTCTCTTTGAATAAAATTGACATCAGAAGTTCGAACGAACAGCATTTTAGCTTTCAGAAAATAAAGTATCACTTTATCAAACACACTACAATATTTATTTTTGCTGGATCACCACTAACAACAAATCAAGGACACATACGGAATCTATCTCTCGCGAATTAGTTTTCCGGGAGATGTACTAACATTAGTACAGTCTCTTATGAGATTTGTTAAACAGAGTATGTGTTTTAACCGAATAACTTCCTCAATACGATAGTCAGTCATAGAGTATACATAAGAAAATCGTAGGATAAGTTTTTCACATGACGAAATGGGAAAACTTATCAGAAAAAAAGAAGCGTGCACCTAGACTATTTTCCACGGAATCTTACTTTTGATCTGTGATAATCTAAATTTACGAAATGTATAGAAAGGCTAAGAATTGGTCTTAGTCAGCACTACCTGCCCGTTCAGTACCCACTACAACCATTTCCGAGCCAGGAAACGAGCGAGCCCGACAACTGTAAAAAAGTAAGTTAAAATAAATATCTCTATTATAAGATAAAAACTCCACTTAGCTCGCGACTTAGACATCATCCACTACCCAATTCCACGTTAGTCTCAGCTAACCTCAGTTTGAAAACCTAATCACTTTCCCACAAGTGTTGAAAAAGAAGAGTGAATGTTGTACTGCAGAAGAGTAAGTATAATGTAAGAAATTCACTAGTGAGAAATAACCGCGACGCAATTTCCATAGGTAACACTTATGCTTCCCGGCCAAGAAGATGAAAGTATTAGACCAAAAGGCATAACACTTAACTGTGATTGTCTCCCGACGTCACATAAAAATTTTAGAGGCCCCAGGGGGATATATGTCGCTTGTAGGAATGAAATGGGGTTTTCAATCCTATAATAAAATAAAATACTTAGAATAAAATATTTCTGAGTCTGAATTAGTTAAAAGAAAAATTAAAATAAAAGGTCTTGGTAGATTATGAATAAGATTAACCCTTTGCGGCATACATTTTTCAGGGGAATGAATTTTCATGATAATTCACATACAGGCAATTTTAGGATCGCTGATCACGAATTGGAACTCAGATTTTGAGAATTAAAAATGGCGGCTCCAAGATGGCGACGAAAATCTTAAATTTCTTTGAGGAGTTATTGATTTCTTTTAGGAATAAATATTCTGATGGGAATAAATGAATTACCTTCCTATCGTGATTATTGGTCGAGTAACATAAACCTGAAAGACCCATTCATATGTTCATTGATGCCTTTTGTACGTTTTGAAAAGACGACAAAATATTTGCTTACGGAACTGTACGTTCTAATCGTATTGGAATTATTATTCGTATTACCTAAACCTATAATGCTTGACAAGCAAGTGAAAGATGGACAATACGATTTTCGAACATCTGATACTGGTATTAGTTGGATCAAATGGATGGATAAAAAAGGTATTTGCTTCGTATCAAATTACCGTGATCCATCCGAAGTGACAACGTAACTCGGAGGCAGAAAGATGGCACACAGATGCAAATAGATTGTCTAGTTATGTGCTATGATTACAACAAATACATGGGCTTTGTCGATACCGCTGATCATTTGTTATCTACATGTAAAATAGACCGAAAGCCCAAAAAATGATGACATAGACTATTTTGGCATTTCATTAATTTGACTGTTACGAATTCATTTATTATATTTTCAAAAATAAACGCTAATACTCTTGAGACATTGAAAAAGTTCAGACTATTTTTAGTGGATCAATTAGTTTCTCATAAAATTGCAACTAAAAAAGGAAGAAAGCGTCAACCTTTCCTTGCCAATCCTCACAAACTAGTTGTTCCTGTTAAAAGAGACGTTCTTAGTCTGCTCACATGCCAATGCCCATTGATAGTGGTAGACAATGCGTCGTACAAAAAACAATCCTATACGAACTAAATGGTTATTTAACACATGTAATTTATCATGATGTTTACAATTAGGTAAAAATTGCTTCTTAAAGTATCATTCATAAAAGATATAACAACAAAGTGAAGAGTTGAAAAAATTTCACCAATACCCATTTTCAAAAACATATTCATAGAATTTTTAATTTTCGCCGCAATCTTGGGGCAGCCATTTTGAATTTTCAAAATCTGAGTTGAGATTCCTAATCAGCGACTCTGAAAATCCCTGTATAACCATCTTCATAAGAATATGTTTGAAAGTACCGACATAAATGTATTTTTTTTACAAAAGAGGCTCTTTTTTAGACTTTGTTTATCAATATTAACAAATTAACGTTAACCAGCTACTGTGAAAGCTAGGTAACGAATTTCAAAGAGAAAACGAAAAACGTATAGAATTTGCAAATAGATTACCGCTTTTAACAGCTCGTATCGTAAAATCTAAGAAAAGAGAAAACGAAGTTGAAATACTTTCAGAAGCTGAGAAACAGAATGTCGAAGCAAATATATTTGATTGTTTTAAAAATAACATCCAGTTGAGCTTACCAGCCAATACTATAGCTTTAACTGCTGTTAAGAATGCAGTAAAAATAAAAAAAGAATTAATACAGTAACAAATCTTAAGGAATGCTATCAAAAAATATCGAAAAGGAGTATAATCACTTATAAATTATGCAATAGTAACAATCATGAAGCATTACATTGCAATGCTTTCATGAAAGTTGATAAATAGTGTGCTTTCTTCAAAAAGCCTCGACATGAGGAGAACCAACTGTTTATCAAACAACGAAATAATAACACCATGTGCCAGATTTGCGACAAAAAGGGTCACTCGGCACGTGATTATTGCTCTCAGTTAAAATTTCAAATATATATTAACATTCGGTTAAAAATTGCACTTCTAGTTTTAGTCAGAATAATAATAATTTTTACAAATCCAAATCTGAGTGCTTTTATTGCAAAAAGCGCAGCCATGTCATGTCACAATGTTATAAACGCTTAGCAATTGAGAAAGAGCGTCAGAGAAACGCCCATTGTCCTCCCTACCGAACGCGAATCCTAGAACGATCGTTACAAATTATAAAAGCAAAAGGTACTAGTTATAAAAGCAAATTTCTTTGATAACATAAAAATAAACATAATATTAGATAGTGAATCGGAAGTTAATATTCTAAAAATTAAAATAATACAAGGTAACCTAGAGCGAGTTAATAAATCTAAAAAGCTCTACCTCACAGGATAGGACTCGACTCTTTTTCCAGTGTAGGAACAATCACATTATCAATATTTGGAAAACACAGAATTTCTATTAGTCCCAAATAATTTTCCTATTCCGTATGATGCTGTACTTGCAGCAGGATATTTCTTCGATAATAAAACTATAATAAACATTCAGGCAAAAAGCTTCTTAGTAAATAACTATACTTATATATTCCAAGAGTCGAACAATTTAATATATACAAGCTTTTCTTCAGTTTATAACAGTGGAAAGAGAATTGTTCCCTGAATAAAAACAAAAAACCCTACCTCAGAAAAGGGAGAATATTTTCTTATCGATATAGGATCCGAATGTAACCTGATTAAAGAATGCCTTATACCACCAGAAAGTGAAACTAACAATCTCACATAGTTGTTTGAAAGGCATTGGAGAAGATTAACAAAGAACATTAGGAATAACGAAAGTGAAACTATTCGGCGTAACTACGATATTCTATATTGTCAAAAATGATTTTAATTCAGTCTATGACGGAATCTTAGGTGCGTTATTTTTTGAAGATACGTAAGTCGAAATAAATTGTGAACACAATGTGTTAAAAGTAAAAACCAAATTTGAGACAGAGCATAAAACCACCAATTATAACGATCTGGATGCCTATGAGGCTTTCAACGTTCATGTACTCTCTAACATAAGTTGAAACTTTCAAGGAGTTAGATATCGAAAAATTCAACGATATATATTTCAGCGCTACAGGTTTATTTCTAGAGAATGAAAAAAAAAATCAGAAACCAAAATAAAAGACCGCTTAGACTTAAGCCATATGAATAAAACTGAAAGAGCTTATATTATGAAATTGGTCAATGAAATAAGGGACGTCTTCCATTAACCTGGAGAGGAGCTGCCCGGAACCGGTTTAGTTATGCAATGATTTAAAATCCATACCATTCATGAAAAGTCATTAAATTGCAAACAATACCAATTTCCTCATGCAATGAAAAACAAATTAAATCATCATGTAAATAACTCATCATATAACACGCCAGTATGGATAGTTTCGAAAACCACTGACCCAAACGGAAGGATGGTGCTTGATATAAGGTACCTCAATGAAAAAATAATTGATGATTTATATCTGATTCTCAATATCATACAAATATTCGACCCAGTTGGAAGAGTTAAATATTATACGATTTTAGATCCAGCAATGGGATTTTATCAAATCAAAATGCATCCCAGAGACGTGTATAAAATAGCTTTTAGCACTCCGTTTGATCATTATGAGTTTCTGAGGATGACGTGCGGATTACATAATGCACCCGCTAATTTTCAACGATTGATGGACACATTATTCAGAGGATTACAATGTTTAAATTTATTCGTATATTTAGACGATATAGTTATCTACGCAAATACCATTGAAGAATATGATCGAAAGTTCAAATTACTAATAGAACGATTAAGAAAACTCGGATTCAAGCTTTAGATTGGTAAATTCCTTATGAGGAAAGTCACCTATTTGGGAAGCATCATTAGTGAAAATGGATTAGAAGTAGACTCGAAAAAAATAGAAGCGGTAATGGAATTCCCACGACCGAGAAATGTAAAAAAACATACCTCAATTCTTAGAATTAATGAGATTCTATAGACGCTTTATAAAAGACTTTTCTAAACCTTAGAACTAAAACAAATACTCTGTAACGCAGTACTACCGCAATTCCCCGATTTGTCACAAGAGTGAAATATTATCACAGATACTTCTGAGACACATATAGCGGACATCCTTTCACAAAGTCCGATTGGTTCAAATCGTTTTATTGCCTAGTTTTTCCGAGTATTGCGTGGGTCCGAATTGAATCATGAGGTCTTTTATAATGAAGCACTAGCAGTGATATAAAAGTGATACAATATTTCAAGTCATATATATATGATCGCACTATCACTATAATAACAGATTATCAATCCCTTGTCTGATTCCATTCTGCTCACCTTAATACGAGAGTACAAAAATGACGATTTTAGGTGTCGTAATTTAAATATAAAATCGTATATACTAAAGGAACGGTAAATGGAATAAGCTACGCGTTGTCAAGAAACCCCGTAGTGGTCAACGCTAAGGTACAATTACAGGAAATCAGGGAATCTGATGTAACAAATTTATTCTTATCATTGACGGACACTTCAGAACGGAAGAAAATTGTATTGCTTATCGACTCAACTTCACTAATCATCATAATTAAAGGGAACATAGTACCTAGAGGGTTAATGATGCAGTTTAATAAGGAAGTAATTCTCCACAGCCTTTTTTCTGAAGAAATTTGGTTTATTCAAACCCAAAGACTAGAGATATCCATTCTAGGAAAACTACTAAACTTGTATGTGATACAAATCTGAATACAATTTTCACTTCGACGGTATAATCGGATACAGCTTCCTTTACAATGACAAATGAAAATTAAACTTAGACAAACTAAAGCTAAGCACAGGAAGCATCGCGGTGAATTTGCAGCTAATGTGAAATACAAATAACAATATTTTAAGAGTAAAAAATATAAAGTCGAATAGCATAAAGAAAGATGTGCCTTTATTAGAAATATATATATATATATATATAATCCTATCTATGACGGATACACTCAGTTCGCTATAAACACTATCTTGGAAGAAAGCATAATCAAACAACAATTCGTTTCAGATGAACATTTCAGAGACATTGAATCCAGTTACTATTCAAGATATTAGTGGTCAATCGTACAAGAATTTGCAGATCGCTCGATTGGAACTTTTCGTAACACCAATTGAATTTTTAATAATATCAGATAACTTTCCAATAACACAAGAGAGCGTAATAGACATCGTTTTCCTGAACAAAAGTTGAACTTTGTTTAATTTCGATTTTAAAGTTATCAGAATAGAACACTTAATAGCAGCTTTTAGGAATCTAATTAACAACATAAACGCTTACTTGAACCGAAAGTTCTAAGACCATAGCCCGATTCGAGAAAAGGTAGAAATCAATGTATTCACTAGAAGACAATAACAACTTTTAGATACCCAACCTTCTCTTTAAAGTAACAAGAATTCCGATAAGTGACCACGTGGTCGACCCAAAAAGGTAACTCCTGAAAATAAAGTAACAAATGGACCTCCGCTCATTTCTAATGAATTGAATAAACAAGCTGATCGATACCTTCTTAGAAATCGAAAATCAATTTACAACGAAAAAAGTGAGTTTACCGAAGATGGAGTAGAAGGTGAAGCTCGAATAAAAATCAAATTAATGAAGTAAGCTAGACGACAAGGAGAAATTAGAAGTGAATGATGTAACGAAAAGTAAAAGGAATAATAAATATTATCAGTTTGGGCTGTGTATTCGAGGTGAAGAACCAATATCTATTAATCACGTAAAAGAATACATTAAGTAAACGCTATCAGTCTTGAAAAATTTATTGATTGGGTTGAAACAAAATGAAATATACATAGCCAAAAGTAACCACATCGAAAATCTAGAATGGTCAGAAATAATCGACCTTATTCATAATGCCTTCTACAAATCAGGGATAAAAATTATAATTTGTATGAATATTGTGAAGTATGTGCCAAAAGAACACATGATGAAGTATTTTACGAATTACGTAAATCTTCCGTAGATGGGCATCGAAGCATTTCAAAAATCTTCCACCGCATAAGAAAAGACTACTACTAGAAGAACTTGAAAGATAACATTCAACGTTGAATTCAACAATACCTTGAATGTTAACTTAAGGAACTAACATATCTGCAAACAAAACAACCTATGGTAATCACTAATACTAGAGTGGCCGTTTTTTAAAAGTTCACCATGAACATAGTAGAGCCTTTGAAAAGAACTTCAAGAGGGAATGAATATATTTTTAACCTACAAGACCACCTAAGCTAATTCTGCTTAGCAATACCCTAAGGCGATAAATTATCTACCACCATAGCGGATACTTTCATAATAAAATTCAAAGGTTTGTAAAAAGATGAATTTTCTTCTGAAATGTTAAGTTTACGAATATTTGAATTGCCGAAACGCCGACAACGTCATAGTCTTCGTGAATTAGAAAATTAATGAATTCCAGTTGTCTAACTCAAACCATTCCATATTACGATTTTTAACGAGTTATTCACTTACCTATCCTGTTTGTTAGATTTATGAGTAAGTTAAACGAATTGTCCATTCTCGACATAAATTTTACGATCATGTTATCTACCTTAGCGATAGTGAGAATTGGCTGCTCATTATTTTGCAGTTGTGTGATTTCTTCTGTTTGTCTTTCATGTGATGTATTTCTGTCTACAGATTCAGCTTAAGAGATGGTTGGGTTCACAATGCTGTTATGTGATTTAATAACTGATTGATTTTTGATTTAATTCTCTTTTCGCGTAATTCTCAATACCGATTATGTTGAAATTCTTTTCGTGTTGGATATCCCTTGTAACTTGCTGAGTAATTCCTCGAGCAGTTAGGGCATTTCATTTGTTCAATTTTTTCTTCCCAGATACACTCGCTTGTTGTGTGGGGTTTAGTGCATTTAATAATTAATGAAGTTTTATTGGAGTAATTTTTGGTGTGTCCAAATTCCTTGCAATTGAATTATTACGGTATATCATGCTTTTTATGCAGTGGTTCAAATGTTACTACTACATTTTACAGTATGTTCAATTCAAATACATTTTTGTTATTTGCACTTAGGTTTCAACGTTTTTACATGTTTCAATTAGAATCAGTTCAGCTGTGTAAATAAACATTTATAGTTCAGTTTTAGTGTTTCGCATATTGTGTATATTCATGACTTTATGACTTTTTATTGCCCCCCCCCCCCCCGCATAATACAAATTTATATTCCTTGTTCTGTTTTCGTTCGTACGTGTGAAATTGAGTTTTTCTTTTTACAGTTCCTCAGCTATAGGTATAAATTTTTCAGATTCTGATTGTTACAGACTCATACCTATTGCTTGTTTTTATGGAGCTCCTCAGTTATTGTTCCAACATGTCGAATTGACGTTTATTTTTTCCACGCTAACCGAGCTTGGACTGGTTGAAGTTCTTTTCTTGCTTTTGTTGTTAACACACTTCAATTTTTTTGGTTATGTGTTATAAATTCCACGGTATTTTCAGTTCCGATTGCATTTTCCATAAAAGTTATTTCTATTAGTAGCTTTATTGGTCACTAGCATATTTTTAAGCCCATTAGATTTAACTTCACGCACGGTTAATACTCTCAACCACATTAGCCTCGCATCTCTGCTCAAGCCTTACAGTTATATTGAGGTTTATTCATAACATAACTATTTGCAATACAAATTGTGAATGATTTGCACATTGTCGTTTTCTTTTGACTCAAAAATTATTTATGTTAGCAAACATTTTTACTACAGAATTACTAACGGATGCTTGTCACATATTATTGCTAACATGCCGTCTTCTATATTGTACAATCTCAAAAGGATACAGAAGAACATATCATGAGACACGCTGTAGGAACCAAGTTCTACTATACATTGGCATTGTAATGTTCAGTACGAGGGTTGTCTCAGAAATACAAGACCTGAATATTAATGGTGATTGTTTTTAGACAAAAATGACTGTATTAGAATGTACCAATCAATTAAAGCCCATATTTACAGATTCGCTACGCTCAATTATTCACAATTTGTTTACCAAATATGAGTGGTGTACGATTTTAGTGAATTTTTAAAAGTGGAGAAATTGGTCATCATTATTCGATACAATACCTTTATTTGAAAGTCTTCAGTCCAATCGACGTTAAAGTGAAGATACATTCCACTTTACTCAAATCTACTTCTTCGTTACAACTATAAAATACTGTGTAGTAAAATTTAAACAAGGGTATTAACCCATTAACGACCAAAAGGCCTAGTTTTTTTGTTAATTTTCGACGCGATTTTGTCCGTAGTTATAGGCCTTAGAAAAATTGTGCAAATACGTGTTTCGACGTGAAATTTATTGCCCTTACAGAATCTGGGCTTAGAATTATGATTTCCTAATAAAAAGGTTATAGCCAATTAAACAAAAAAAAGAGTGAAAATTTTTGCAAAAAATCAAATTTGCGGTTTTTTTTAGCAATGTTACCGTAAAGAAATCATGATATAATTATGATCAGGGGTGATCACGACTATCAAAGTATCTCAGGAAATTTTTGTGGAATTTTTGAACCACTTCTCCTACAAAATGGCGGACAAATCGAAAAAAGAACATAAAAAACATAACTCATTTTTTTTCTTGAAAACTATTGAGTGTAGAAAAAAAATTTATAGAACAAAAATGTCTTAAAATTGATCGTAGAATACCTTCAAATTTTTTTCAGAATTTTTGGAGAAAATTTTTGAGTTTTTGGAAAACTTGGAAATTCAATTTTCCAAAATCATCTCGAAAAATTCTGAAAAAATTTGAGAGGATTTTATGATCAATTGTGAATCTTTTTCTCTAAATCAATAGTTTTCGAGAAAAAAATGTTTTATATCATGATCACAGAAATGTGTAATACTTTTCACACAGAATAAAAAATAGCTAATAATAGTATGGTAATATTTTCCTTTTTTTCAGTGTGTGCAAGTACAATTTGTATACCGTATAATAATAATATATATACATACCAAAAAGTCAATTTAGAAAATTTTATATAAGCTGGTTTTATTATTTACTAGCCTCGTGTTATTTTGTGGCCATACAATTACGTTCGAATCGAAGTGACTGTTGTCCCTGTCTGAAGTCGAGATGTTTCATGCGATCAGTCGATAAGAGGCATTGTTAACCATAGTTATTGTTTTCATTACGTATTTTTATTATTTTATATTACAATGTCGCAAAATCGTAAGAGACGTTCCGCTCCCTTCCATGAAATGTACGAAATTGATACATCAAAGAACACCTACGATGATATAGTTACCGTTCCAAATTCTGACAATTCTGGTTCTGATGCATCAGATTTCGATACTGTTTCGGTTGATGAAATTTCTAATATAACTTACAAAGAAGCTTGTAAAACCTATACTGAAGTTCAAACTAAATTAGAAGGAGACCATGTTTTCAATTGGGTGGAAGGAGAAAAAAAATATATTGATGATATGGAAGACAAAATTTTATTGAAAGACTCAATAATAAAAAAATACGAGAAAGTGAGCCAGTAGAACTGTTTGAAACATTTTTCTCTATGGAAATGAAGCAATATATTATAGACGCTTGTAAAGAAAATAATTTCGATTTAAATTTACAAGACTGCAATACATTCGTGGGAATAATCATTGTGACTTCATTCAACAAAAGGAAATCTCAGAGAGACTACTGGTCAATAGATTCCTTTTTATCTTGTAACATTGTTTCCTCTGTAATGCCATGTAATAAGTGTGAAGAGATCAAATCAAAATTAAAATATTCAAAAACAAAAAATAAATATCGACTAACTATGGTTGGCGTATCCGTTTACTACTAAACCTATTTCAAACTAATATTATGAAGTTCGGTATATGGAGAAGTGCTCTTTGCATCGATGAAATGATGGTTTATGCGAGGACGGCACTAAAACAATTCATTCGAGAAAAACCCATACGATTTGGTCTCAAATTCTGGGGTCTTCACACTTCCGATGGTTTCGTATTAGATCTTCACTTATACTGCGGAAAAAATTCTACAACGGGAAGTAAATTTAGTAAGTGTGCATTAGGTTCTCGCGTTGTCATGAACTTACTACAACAGTTTTTCGGTGTTATACCTTCGGGCAAAATGTCTATGTTCCATGAATATTTTGATAATTTTTTCATAAGCTTAGATCTCGTTGTGCATTTGAAGATGCTAGGACTAAAATGTACAGGTATTAGAGAAGATAGAGTCAAAGATAAAAATGTTCTAAATAAAAAAGCTCAAAGATGTGAGTATGTCGTGAAGCATGATAAGAACAGCGGTATGAATTACATTACTGTGATGGATTCAAAACCAGTTTCGATTGTTTCTATTGCTGCAGGGGTAACTCCATTATCCTCTTCAAAGAGATATAGTAAGCAAGAACGAAATAAAGTTGAGGTACCTTTTCCAAGGTCTATTAGCGTCTATAATAGTTTTATGGATGGCAATGATGTCCACGACGGACATTGCAATAATTTGCTTCCGAGTATTCATTGAAAAAAATGGTCGTGGGTAGTTTTTTTAAGACTAATCGAAGCTTCGATTGTAAATGCTACTGTAATATTCAATGCTGTCAGTGATGAGACAAAAAAAGTTGCAAAAAAATATTTTGCACTTTCAATAGCTAAAAATTACATGACGCAAGAGCAACGAAAAAGAGAGGAACACAATATGTCCAAGGAAACAAAACTCAAACTTTGTTTTTATTGTCCCGTAAGAACGAGAATCATCTGCGAAAATTGTGATTTATCGTTTTGTGTTAAATATTAAAAAAAAACAATAAAAAATTCGTATTCCAGTGAAAGGCAAGGGGACTCATTCAAATCAAGCACCCAAAAGGAGATAAAATTCTACTACATCCTTGTCGTTGTCTCTGGGTCTTGCAAAGAGTAGAATATATTTTTTTCTCGAAAATTATTGACTTTAGAGAAAAAGTTTTTAGAATAGAAATATCTTAGAATTGATCATAAAATCCTCTCAAATTTTTTCAGAATTTTTCGAGATGATTTTGGAAAATTGAATTTCCAAGTTTTCCAAAAACTCAAAAATTTTCTCCAAAAATTCTGAAAAAATTTGAAGGTATTCTATGATCAATTTCAAGACATTTTTGTTCCATAAAATTTTTCTCTATACTCAATAGTTTTCAAGAAAAAAAATAAGTTATGTTTTTTATGATCTTTTTTCAATTTGATCGCCATTTTGTTGGAAGGTTCAAAAGTTCTACCAAAATTCTCTGAGATACTTTAATAGTCGCGATCACCTCTGATCATATTTATATTATAATTTATTCACGGTAACATTGCTAAAAAAAATCGCAAATTTGATTTTTTGCAAAAATTTTTACGTTTTTTTTTTTTGTTTAATCGGCGATAACCTTTTTATTACGCAATCATAATTTTAAGCCCAGATTCTGAAAGAGCATTAAATTTCACGTCGAAACACGTGTTTGCAAAATTTTTTAAAGGCCTATAACTACGGAAAAAATTGCGTTGAAAATCAACAAAAAAAAGTAGGCCTTTTGATCGTTAATGGGTTAATAAAAAATCAAAATTAAAGAGTTTAATTGATTCATATACTGGTTTGCATCTCTATCAAAACGTAAATAATCCCTTAAACCCTATTGTTGTATATTTTACTTACATAATCTATTAATTTGTATCGGATTTATATAATCATATTCGCGTCATTTTTCATACTTTTCAAAATGATGGTAAAGTTCTTTTCTTCAATTGTTATTTTTCCTTTCAAATAAATAGAAAATGAATGAATAGTCACGTACTTCCTTTCCAATATTTTGCTTATAACTAGTGTTGATATATAATTGTATAATTCTGAGTGGAAGCTCCTATAATCATAACGTTTTCATATAATCTTTGTAACATTCGTCTCTATTAAACATGTAGCTAATAAAAAATAGACGTTATAAGAAACACAAGCCACTATCGCCAGGTCTATTTCTCAATGTAATTTTTTTTTCATTATATATTTCTAAACGTAAGAAAAATTCAAAACCAAGGTTATCTTCTTCTTATAGGTCCTCGAATAAGCCATACACCAACCAATAAATGAATTATAAAATGGGCTCTGTTGGCTACGTTTTACGACCTCACGCTTACAAAATTTTTCAGATGTGTACGATAGTAAAAATTATCTTTTCCGGTATAGCCGAAATCACACAAGCGCAATCGTATTAAGAGAGTAATAAATAATTATGGCTTCAATGGGAAATATTATTAGCTGAATTCGTTTTCAATAAAGAAAAAATTGGTTTCGAATTTAGCTAATAATATTTCCTGTTGAAACCATCGTTGTTTACTTCTCTCTTACTGTTCAGACATAACTATTATTAAATACAGAAATTTAAACTGTATGTAAACCAATTTCCTGATTCGTAATAGCCATTATTTTTTATATAAACCCGTTATTGTAAAAAAGACAGTCTCGCCTAAATGACATGAAAAATAGTCTGCCATATCAATATTATTAAAAAGTATAGTTTTAAGTCATTTAATGTAAATGACTAAACACCTCTCTCTTTCCGCATCTGAATTACATATTATAGTTGTTGAACTAAGTAATTAACTCATTAATTGCAACTAACAATTTTGTTTATCTTAGATGCTAAGATTATGATAAACTAGATAAAGAAGTGAATTAATTAAATTGATTGAAAAAGTCTCACCTTAAATTGCAAAGAATTTGTTGAGAGGTAATTCAATACGATTGAGTAGAGTGTGATATAGTACAAATAAGAACAGAAATTGGTTAGACGAGATAAGTATTTAATTGCATTTACTATTCATTCGGCATAAAAAACCCCAGACATAAGTGGGGAAAAAGCCTTCTGAATGCAATGCATTACGTAGTAAATTATAATAAAGAACAGTACATTAATCTCAATACACGCAGCCAGATAAAACGATTACAGTGCAACAGGGTGAGGTTGATAAGGGCCGCTTAACCTGTACAAATATAGGTTTTCGGTAGGACAGAATGAATGAATAGATGAATGGAGTTACTCGCTTACCAGCTTGACACACGCAAGATACCACCGATAGGTCGGTATGTAGAGAAGAAGAGAAGTGTCCATGCCTTGATAACGCGAACGTAGCTCAATCGGGGACAGCCCTCGCAATCAATCTAAAAGAAAAGGCAGAAGACTCCTGTTCTTAGCTCAGCAAGAAGGTGCTGCTGGTCGTTGCAAGCAACTAATTTAGTGCACGTCTGCACTAGCGCACACGTAACCACACACACACACACACACACACAAACGTGCCCAAGTCGCGATATAAAATGGAACGCGTAAATGAAGCGGACACAGTCGCATAAAATCAAAGCGGGAACGGAGAGAAACACGATTTGTCTAGCGGGGACGAAAGCACAACCTCTCATCGTGGTCCGGAAGAGACTCTGTCGTGGGCACGAATGATTGACAACAGGAACCAGCAACGAACTATCCCTACTCTTCAGACCATTGGTAACGGCCCAATCCGCGAAACGCGAGGGCGTAGCTATCCAGGGTCCACCGTGCAGCCCGTATTTTTCCGGTTATTGCTATACGCGAAGAGCCTGCCGGACATGTGGCGACCACATGTTGGGATTTCACCGCATGTGTCCCACAGACCCTCAGAATCGCGTTTACGTGGGTATTCGTTCGAGTACTAACGCGTTGGGGCCTGCAACTTTCACGCTTTTTTTTATCTCCTTCCACTCGTCCTTTACGAGGTGGGCATATGATTGGGCTATTATTTCTGGACTCCTAATTTCTATAGCTACAATTATACGCTATTCTAAATAAGGAGTGCATATGGTGCGAATAAATTTCTAATTCCATCTCATTATGGTTACATTGTTAACATTAAGTAAATAAGACGTTATTTATACTATAGTTACAATATATTATTGTATATTATACTAAGAACTTTATTCAGAGCAGAGTGCGCTTTCTTGATACACCAATTACTGATTCTCTTTAATATAACAAAAAAATGTTATTACGGATTATTATAGAGAATTTTTCAAGAATTCGATTGTAGCTAACATTTTTAAAACAAACTTATCTCATTTGTGATAATCTTTATATGAACATTCGTTGTACCAAGTATAAATAACCAGTAAAATCGAGACCTTGCTCCGATTTTACCTAAAACTAATTTATTTTCTGTCATATATAAAATAGTTGTTGCCTTTACTTGTGATTGATTATATGCATTTTCTGACATTAAACTACATCACAAATTTCATTATTCTCATTAAATTTTAATCTCTCTGTAAATATTTGAAATATTTTGTTTTTATGTAATATTTATAAGATAAGTGATATTAGTATATTAATAAATCTACGAAAATATTGACAATCTTATGTTTTATATTGTATCCAAACCTACTTTAATAGGGCTATATTCAATTGTTTAAATTTATTACGGAATTTGACGGTAGGTGGAAATGGATGGTTTAACAGGAGCCATCAAATTTGATAATCAAGGATTTCGATCAGATTTCGAACTTGATATAATAGAACTTAATACAAAAGATGGCTTAAAAAAAATAGGAAATTGGAACAGTACTAAGGGGATTAATTTCACTCGAAGTTATGGAGAAGTCTATACTCAAATAGTGGATAGTTTGCATAACAAGACATTTATTGTGACTACAATATTGGTGAGTAATTATTATTTTAAAAAATTTTGTTGTAAAACAGATTTGTGAAATGGTAGACCTAATGTCTGTATTGCTTGATATACTCCAAAAATAGAAACTGAATAATTATCACTAATGTTCCAAATTATGAGTCCTCACTCTTAATTATTTGATCATCTGAAACTGATCAAGGTAACTATGAAAATATTAAATGAATTTGATATTTGATAAATTAATTAATAATGTAATTTGATAAATTAAATCAGGTATATGTATTTTCTTTTATAGTGTGCGGAAAAATCGGGTTTCGGTACGCGCTTGAAAAGTGCTCTATAGCATTGAACGGAAGAAATTTAATAAGTCTATATTGAGTGCAAATTTTTTTTAAAATGACAAGTAAAGATGGTATATGCAAATCAGGAATGCCGTAAATGCATTGTTGTCGTCCTTTCAAATATACCTTAACATTTGCTTAGCCAATGTGTCTTCATTATGGATTACAAATCCACGATAAATATAGTAATCAATAATGATAGCTAATAAAATGTTTGCATTAATGAAAATAAACTTTATTATACTGCTTAATAAGAAAATGTCACATTCTCTAGACTCCGATATTTTTCATAACTGGTATTTGCGACTTACGCGATTGCTCTGTTATTGTCCAAGTATCCGTGTGCAATAGAAGAAGACACTAGAATACACTTAAATAAAATTATAAGAATTTAATCGAACACCTTCGCATTTTTTATTATTCTCTATAGCTCCCTTACGAGTGCTAATTCCTTTGCCTTCGATTCAACATATCTCATCGACGTTGTAGACTATTCACAGTTCATACCCTCTATCCTAATAAAAGTAAATAAAGGAAAACAGGAAAGTGAAAGTGGCACAAATAATTTTATGAAACTAAACTAGGTACTTGCTTGCAAAAAGGCTGAACATCGTACGATTTTATTATATCCATTGAAATTATACAGCTAGAATATTCTTGCAAGGTAGGAATACTAATTCACCCCATTCCTGGTACTTCTAGTACTATTAATTTTACTAGTAGAAGTGTCAGGGATGAAGCGATCACAATAATCCGTTCCGATCGTTATCTCTTCAAACTTTACTTTTAAAAATATAATCAATGTCCATAACATTTTTTTTCAAAAATATATTACTTCTACTTTTTGAAGAATTATTTCAGTATTAGTCCCATTGTTACAAAAACACTAAAACACCTAATTTTATTTAATGATATTTCCGCGAATAATGAAGATTTTTCATATCTGAAAAACGCTCGAATAATAATATAGCAAATATAGCATAAAAATGTGTTTTTTGCAACTTAAGATTTGAATATCTCGGAAATGAGGGGTATAGGAGCAATTCTGACGCCGAATGTGTATTCTGCGCACCAAAGGCCTTCGGGCAAATTATGTCTGATTTTTTGTGTGTAAAAACTATTTTCTTGATTTATTAAAATGACATATTTTTTCAATTCAATTCACAGAGTATATATTTTGTATAAATATAAGCGTTTCTTTGATGCAGCTAAAAAAATGTATCTAACAAATGCATCGTAGATGTATATAACATATTCTTTTATGCTAAAATATATTGTAAATTATAAAATAAATGTATCACAAAAATTGATTTACAAATTCTTTTTATTGAATAATCATAAAATTGCTATCCATCAAATAGAGTTAGATTTAGAGATGTGATTACTGCAAAATAATTGAGTAGAATAGACATACAAATATACAAATAAATTGAATCTAACTGTATAAAATAAAAGTTTGTTTTGAGTGTGTAAAATGAATTATAAAATCTTAAAAACTCAAATTCGTTAAAATTGCATAATTTAGAATATTTATTTAGTCGTTTGTTTATTTTATTGAGTTAATATTAAAACTAGCTTATTGGTATGAAACGTCATCAAATACTCGATTAAGCTACCCTCATAAAGCTGTTTTCATTGCATTGTGAGTAACCGTGACAGTCATCTTAGGAATAGCTTTTTTATCTCCAAATTTTCAATTATTATATGATATATAAACAATTTTTCAGATATTTAATATGTCTTCTAGCCCCCGCACTTTATACGACGATCATCCAATATTATTTTGTGGAATTTTTTCACCATTTTCACGTGGTCACCTCATGGTCGATCACTGCAATATTTGTTTTAGCAGACAATACATCCTTGTTTAAACTCTGACATCCAATATTTTACAATTATAGACGAAGAAGTAGATTTGAGTAAAGTGGAATGTATCTTCATTTTAACGTCGATTGGACTGAAGACTTTCAAATAAAGGTATTGTATCGAATAATTATGACCAATTTCTCCACTTTTAAAAATTCACTAAAATCGTACACCACTCATATTTGGTAAACAAATTGTGAATAATTGAGCGTCGCGAATCTGTAAATATGGGCTTTAATTGATTGGTACATTCTAATACAGTCATTTTTGTCTAAAAACAATCAGCATTAATACTCAGGTCTTGTATTTCTGAGACAACCCTCGTACTGAACATTACAATGCCAATGTATAGTAGAACATGGTTCCTACAGCGTGTCTCATGATATGTTCTTCTGTACCCTTTATTGAGATTGTACAATATAGAAGACGGCATGATAGCAATAATATGTGACAAGCATCCGTTAGTAATTCTGTAGTAAAAATGTTTGCTAACATAAATAATTTTTGAGTCAAAAGAAAACGACAATGTGCAAATCATTCACAATTTGTATTGCAAATAGTTATGTTATGAATAAACCTCAATATAACTGTAAGGCTTGAGCAGAGATGCGAGGCTAAAGTGGTTGAGAGTATTAACCGTGCGTGAAGTTAAATCTAATGGGCTTAAAAATATGCTAGTGACCAATAAAGCTACTAATAGATATAACTTTTATGGAGAATGCAATCGGAACTGAAAATACCGTGGAATTTATAACACATAACCAAAAAAATTGAAGTGTGTTAACAACAAAAGCAAGAAAAGAACTTCAACCAGTTCAAGCTCGGTTAGCGTGGAAAAAATAAACGTCAATTCGACATGTTGGAACAATAACTGAGGAGCTCCATAAAAACAAGCAATAGGTATGAGTCTGTAACAATCAGAATCTGAAAAATTTATACCTATAGCTGAGGAACTGTAAAAAGAAAAACTCAATTTCACACGTACGAACGAAAACAGAACAAGGAATATAAATTTGTATTATGCGGGGGGGGGGGGCAATAAAAAGTCATAAAGTCATGAACATACACAATATGCGAAACACTAAAACTGAACTATAAATGTTTATTTACACAGCTGAACTGATTCTAATTGAAACATGTAAAAACGTTGAAACGTAAGTGCAAATAACAAAAATATATTTGAATTGAACATACTGTAAAATGTAGTAGTAACATTTGAACTACTGCATAAAAAGCATGATATACCGTAATAATTCAATTGCAAGGAATTTGGACACACCAAAAATTACTCCAATCAAACTTCATTAATTATTAAATGCACTAAACCCCACACAACAAGCGAGTGTATCTGGGAAGAAAAAATTAAACAAATGAAATGCCCTAACTGCTCGAGGAACCACTCAACAAGTTACAAGGGATATTCAACACGAAAAGAATTACAATAAAATCTGTATTGAGAATTGCGCGAAAAGAATACAATCAAATGATATAGAACAATGTATTAACAACTTTAACGAATTAATACGACAGGTGTAACATTCAGAAGATATTACAAAACTAATTAAATTAAGAGTTTATTTTTAGTCGTAGCGTTTTATCTCTAATAACCGGTAAATCAATCTGTTTACTTTTAGGAATTATCCTATTCAGAATAGGTGGTGGATTATATCTTTTTTATGTATTTCAAAAAAGTCATACACATCTGATTAATAGTTTTTGAGTTACGGAATTTCAACAAAATGTACATTTTTTGTTAAATTGTTTATAACTTTTGAATTTATTAATATTTTAGTGTAAAACTTTGTATAAGTGATGACCTTCACATTGTCATTCGATGTAACCAATATATGATCTGATTCTGTTCCAGATTAATTTATTTTCTGACCAGTATTACATTGCTAAGGCTTATTCTGTTCCTGGACGATCCTCGACAATTATTGAATCGTCTTTATTCCCCGATCTATTTTCAAATATAAAATACTTTGTGTAATTTCTGTTGCACTTCTGATGTGAAGCATCTATTGCCGCGCCATGAAGTCACCACGAATACGGATATGCGGTGGTATCTAAGAGTCAGTGCTTTCCTTTAATTATCAAAATTTAACGAAAGTCTATTATAGATCCTATACTATACTAAATTTATAGATCCGAATGATTTTGGTGTGCTAAATCCGAATTCGACCCAAGAAATAATCCTATACGTCAGGTTTTTTAGATAGCCTAACCTACAACGCGCTATTTTGCTATATTCATGGTATCATTGCGAATAAATTTTTTTTCTAAAACCCGATAGCACCTTCTTGAAGCAGCACACTTATCTTTCAAAATCGTGTCCCCAAATTTTAAATATCAATTTTTTTCAGTGAGATATCGATGATTGAAACGCGTTACTTTTCCAATTTCAATACTGCATTTGAATGTATCCAATTTTTTAAATGTACCGATATACAAAATATATGGTTTTTTTTATGTTGTATCATCCAAATTAATTGTGAAACTACTCCAGAATCTGAAATTATTCTATCCTCAAAATATAAATAAGGACTAAACCGGATCTTGAGGATAATTTTTGAAGAGACTAATATCTACATATATGAGAATATGAAAAATTCCTTAGCCCCTGAACCCTGTAACCGGCAAGTGCATATTCCCAGACCCCTGAATCCCAAATTCATTAACCCTTTCAGTCACGCAATGAGTACCTGAATTCGATCGTAATCTTAATA
Source organism: Chouioia cunea (assembly GCA_030064505.1). Lineage (NCBI taxonomy): Eukaryota > Metazoa > Arthropoda > Insecta > Hymenoptera > Eulophidae > Chouioia > Chouioia cunea. Next base: position 13,328,510 of record JAOPFQ010000004.1, read on the forward strand.
TGTTACCCGAAAACATTTGACGTCATTGTTCCAATATGGCAGACCGACCAAACATTTGATATTTGATCTGATTTAAAGGAAATTTTCTTTACATTTTTACTTATATATATATTCGAGGAATCGATGAAGTCAGATTTTATGAAATTGAAAATCATTGTGAAGCACTCTCTATTTTTTTAGTTCAAATTCAATCAAATCCGAAATTTTTGTCAAGATCCAGTTTAGTCCTTATTTGGATTTTTAGGTTAGGAAAATTTGGGATTTTGGAATAGTTTCATATTTAGTTTGAGTGATACAACTTAAAAAAATATAAATATTGTATATTAGTTCATTTGAAAAATTGGATACATTGAAATGCAGTATTGAAATTGGAAAAGTAACTCCTTTCAATCATCGATATTTCACTGAAAAAAATTGATATTTAAAATTTGGGGCACGATTTTGAAGGATAATAGTGTTGCTTCAAGAAGTTGCTATCAGTTTTTAGAAAAAAAAATTTATTCGCAATGGTAACATGAATATAGAAAAATAGCGTGTTTTTTGCACTTGTAGGTTAGGATATCTAAAAAACCTGACGTATAGGGTTAATTCTGGGATCGGATGCGGATTCAGCGCACCAAAATCTTTTGGGCACAAAAGGTCCCGTTTCTGAGTGAGAAATTTATTGGCCTGAGTTACCATACCGATGGAGGTTCTCTCTCCCCCTAGTAAATTTCTGCAGGTGGCATATTACTTTTTGAAAATTACATAAATATTAATAACAATGAGTAATATTACAATTTGACAATACGAAAACGTATAATTTCAATGTATTTAATTGTTGACGTCACTTTTTTTCTAATAGTGAATATAGGAATGGTTAAGTAATAATGTAATTTTTGATTTCATAAGGAAAACATTGTTTATTGGCTGATGACAAAAAATTGTAACAAAAGATATAGATAAATTACTATGCATTTGTTCTAGACTAGTCGTTACCTAACAAACTGTTTAGCTTTTTTATTATATTTTTATAGTTTTTCTTTCTTAAAAAACTAAATAGACTTGTAAAATATAAAATGACTATTTATCTCTTAACAGATATTTGAATTTTTTTAAACGCAAAATTATTAATTAGAATTGTAGAATTGCTAAATGAATTAAAAAATGTTTTGTTATAACCCTCGACTAGACCTCAGGATTGCCGAGAACTATTTTAAAATCAAGTGGATGGCTTATGAAACCAGGAAGGACATTATTACTTAACCATTCCTGTATCTCTGTTAGTGACAGTAATTTAAATAATTTGATACAGTGAAATAACCGTTTTTGTATTGTTAAATTGTAATATCTCTCATTCTTGCAAAATAAAAAATCTGTTTTTATCAATATAAACGTTGAAATGATTTAAATAATATAATTGGCCATCATCACACGATTTTATTAGTTATGTGACGTTGGGATAGCAATGACATGGATATTAAGATTGTCTTTACAGCCATTCTCTCTATCCTATGCACACCTTTTAGTCTAAGACTTTCGTCTTCCTAATAAGGACGAGTGTCCCTTAGCTTGAAGAACTCTGATTTTTTTATAGCCACCCTTTGTCACTAACTACATTTGTAGCAGCAAAGGAGTTATATCTAAAGGTTAGCGGGAACTGACTCGAAAGAGGTATTTAGATAACTCAGAATTATGAATGGTGAATGGTCAGTTGCGTGAATTAACAGCGAAATTTTATTATCTAAGTATTTAATTTTTAATTTGACTACTTACAATTTTCTCTGGTTCCCTCTGATTCTACACTAAGGCTTCCGGTCATCTCACTTTCTAATACACTTACATGAATTCTGAATTCAATGACATTTATTGTTGTATTATTTAATTTCAAAATTATGAAAAAAATTATTCTATTTGCTCAATGATTTGTTTATGATTTTAACTCAACAGTATCAATTAAAAAATTATTTTATGAAAACGTTGGGTTAACAAGGCCACTTATAAGTTATTTTTCAGCAATTTAGATAATTTTCTACATCTTTTGGTCTAAAACTTTCGTCTTCAAAGGTATTTATAGATTTTCTTTTGTAATTATTATCATTGTTATTGTTATTATATATTTATTGTTATGTAATATTACAGCTTTTTTCTTTTTTGTCATCGACTTCAATGCCACAATAGTTACTACCTTTCCTTTAGTAACATATTTATGTGAGTATTTATGTGTTAGAAGGGTGAGTTCTTATCCAAAGGCCTGAGGGCAGAGTTTAAAAATATTAACGGCCTAATTGGTTTACTAATCCACCCTGTTTTCAGAATTTTATAAACTTCTCTAGTTAATTACCATTCTTAAGCCAATCTGGACGTATTTTCACAAGTTAAGTTGTTTCTTCAAAGATATCCTATTTAGTTTCGTTTGAACTTTAATGATATAAATTATTTATTATTTATAATTTATATCATTAAAGTTCAAACGAAACTAAATACATAAAAAAAAACATAAAACAACAAAAATCTGTAATTTTATCAGACAATTTGCTTCGATTATCTTGCAGATATTTTGATCGAGAACGAGTTCTTATATTACTTCCGCGAATTTTGGCGTTAATCTAAAAATTCAGCGCATCCTTTAATATATTATATTTTCGAAAATCATTTTCCTTGGTGAAAGAAAGAGAAAAATACTACTTCATTATTTAAGAAAGAGAAAATGCTATTGCTTACACATCTGCATGGACCGAATGCGTTCGTATTATAAAACAATGATTACTAGTATTTTTTTTTATTTGAGGCCTGGTGATGCTATATTAATATTCACATATCGATGGATGATATAAGGAGTAAGGTATTTTTTATTAATACGTTTATAGAAATTTTCACGATTTGTATAATATCTGATGTTCTGATCCAAAATAGATCATTTTTACCCTGTATGGCATAAAATTGATATTAAAACCGTAAGTAGTTCAACGAATTATTTTGGATCCAAGATATTATTTACTTATCTTATTAAAAATGTTTCTATGTAAAGGTATGAGCCATATTGGTTAAGATTTGTATATCAAATAGTAACTTTGAATTACAGAGCAGTATCTAGCTTAGTCTATATACGTGTATATAATCTTTTCCAGAGTGCTCCATACTGTATGTGGAAAGAGTCAAGTAAAAAGTTATCTGGTAATGCTCAATTTGAAGGATATAGTGTCGATCTTATTCAAGAAATAGCCCGTATTCTAAAATTCAACTACACTATCCGTCTGGTACCCGATGGTCGTTATGGTTCGTATACTAGAGAATTGAAAGAGTGGGATGGAATGATTAAGGAATTGTTAGATCAAAAAGCAGATCTAGCTATAGCTGATCTAACAATCACATATGATCGTGAGCAAGCAGTGGACTTTACAATGCCATTTATGAATTTGGGTAAGTTGAATGAACGCTAAAATATTCTTGAACTTATTTGATAACATTCGTAAAATATAGAAAATCTCATCAATGTAACAACTATATAGGGCGACAACCAAAAATACCCAAAAACGCGACAATATATTTCCAAAGATTTTCGATGCGTTGAATCCGGTTCTGGCTTCACAACTGGTCCATCACCTAAGGGTCTCGAGATATCCTAACCTAAAAGTGCAAAAACATGATTTTTTTTCTATATACGAGGTTATGTGACATCATTAATAAATTTTTTTTTTCAAAATCGGGTAAGACCATCACAAGAAGCCCTCTTGTCCTTTGAAATCCATTTTTCAGATTTAAGATGGATTTTTCTTCATAGAGATATCATTGATTGAAGTTAAGTATTTTCGCAGTTTCGTAACAACATTAAATAATCCTATATAGCACATGTGAAGCTATAACCCCAATTTATGTGATCTGATTCGAATGAAAAAATGTATACATGGGTTTTCGGAATCATTAATCATAAATAAGAAGTCAGACTTTGAAATTAAGGGGCTTTGGTTTAAGGATCAGGAGTTATAACATCGCTAGTTACAGGGATTGGGGGATAACGAAAGTGGGGTTTATGGATTTAGGGTTCTAGCCTCGCAGGTTACAGGGCTCGCTAGTTAAGGAAATTTGGGCTTAAAAGCCCTGTAATCTTGGAGGCTATAACTCCTAATCCATAAAACCAAACCGCCTTAATTTCAAAATCCGACTTCTTATTCGTGATCAGTAAATTGGTGTTACAGCCGCACATATACTATATAGGATTTTTTAATGTTTTTGCGAAACTTCGAAAATACTTAACTTCAATCAATGATATTTCTATGAAAAAAGCCATTAAATCTTAAAACTGACAAATGGATTTAAAAGGGAAAGAGTGCTCCTTTGTGGTGGTCTTACCCATTTTTGAAAAAAAAAATTTATTCACGATGTCACATAACTTCGAATGTAGCGAAAAATCGTGTTTTTCATACTTTTAGGTTAAGATATCTCGAGAACCTTAGGTGATGAACTAATTCTGAAGCCAGAATCGAATTTAATGCATCGAAAACCTTTGGAAATATATTGTTGCGTTTCTGGGTCTTTTTGATTTTGAAATGTCGTCTGCCTGTGCTATTTTAAATCATTTGTTATGGCGTAAAGAGAATATCATTGATATACTATACTAAAGTGATGAAGCCTAATTGCAGATCGATAAGGTACGGCGACAAACAAGCAGTAGCTTCTATTTACATTTCTGTCATTCATTTTCTTTTTCTCTCTCCTTCACTCACATTACCTATCTCTTTCTATGAATTAAATAAGCTCTACAAAATTATAATTCTAGTTCATTTTGTTAAATATATTTCTGAATGAATTACTGTCAAAGAAAAATAACTTGATATTCGCATATAAATATAAATTACTTTGTTATTCAAGGAGACATATCACCAAAAGTCTTATAGATCCAAAAGTCTTATAGTCTTTAGTTCCGAATAATAACAGTAAATTTGATTGTTACCAAAATGTCGAATGGGTTAAAATTCGTAAGCTTCCAATACTAATTAGAAATACGTGTACAGAGTAGCGATGAATTTAAAATGAAGTTTTCATCCAAGAATAATTAGTGACAGAGATATTGAGATGAGATACAAATTTTTATAATAAAAACGTTTGATATTCGATTTTGACTGTCTGTTTCAATTTTTGCGACGAAATTTTGCAAGCTGCTGTATTAAAAATCCTATATTAAATTACGTAACAGATTTTTGTTGTCGATGAGTATCCAATAGTACATGTTATCATTTTCTGTTGGAATTTTTGAATACCTTTAGGTTGTAAATAGATTTGTCTTAACCGACTAAGTATCTTTGTGTACATAGTATCAGCTATTCCAGAACATATGAATGCTATTGGGAAGCAAGTTGAATCTATAATTTTGCTGATATATCTAGTATTATTTGAAAACGAATTACTAGAAATACATTTGATAGTATGTTCTTTTGGATTTAGACATGAGCGATCGATCTTCAAGGTTGTTTAATCCAATATTTACACTTACCGATATGCCTGTGAACTTATCAACGAAATCCTTGTTGCTAAGTATAAACATATTCTACTGTGTATAAGCGAGAAATGAATCTTATATTTACTTAATCAATTAATTTTCCAATTATGGCTGTGTAATCTTGAATAAAAAGTTCCTTTATTACATCTAACACTATTACTTGCTTGTGGGAAAATGATATTCATATAAAATGATATTCATATAAAATTTTTTAATGTGCAGCACATTAAATGCCTATATGGAGGTAATCTCTAGTACCACGTTCGACGCTAAAATATTAATTAATTAAAAAATTATTAACCATTTTTTTTCGAAACGTTATAACTCGAAAATTAGAAATCAGATTTATATGTTTTTTTTTTCAAAATATGTGTGAATGATTGTATTTTGATAATATATGCATGTTGTAGTAAAATATTTGTAGATTAAAAAATTATAAACAATTTAAATACATTTTTGCGATTTTTTTGAGACGCGTATTTTTTATTTGAAAAGTGTTTATTGCAATTAATTCCTAAAATATTATCGAAAACAATAAAAAAAAATTAAAATATTTATAACTCAATAACAAACTTATTGCTCGAATTAATTTGCTTAAGTGGAGCATAACTTTTGTCAATTCGTTTTGTAAAAAAAGATCATTTCTATCTAAAGACATTTAAATAAACAAAAGATAAATCTACTAAGTTATAAATTCGAACTACCTGGTGGAAACGTATTTGGGAAAAGATGATGCTTCTAATGGTCGCAACACCCAGCTGTGTTTTGGTAGGTAACACTTTGTTTACAAGTTCATTACCAAGCACCTATTAAACATCACAAATGTTTTACTACGGATTACTCTAGAACATTATCCAAGAAATCAATTGCAATAATAATTTTAAAAAAATGCACGTTCTAATGAAGATCTCAAAAGTGTATTTAAATTGCATATAATTTTTTAATCAACGCATTTTTTCCCTAACATGTATATATTATCCGATTGATGGTTTTCGAGTTATAACATTTGAAATGAAATTCATATTTTTTTAAATTGTTTATAACTTTTTAATTAATTAATATTTCAGTATCGAACTTGGAAATAGTAATGATCTCCATATAAGCATTCGAAATGCCAAATATTAAAAGAATCGAAAACCTTGCTCTGGTTGGCCCTTAAACCTAACATATTTTCTATCGTGGAATGATCAGACAAAGAATATTCATGAGGTGGTTGAGCTGTAGATATTGCAACTGAATGATTAAAATATAATATGTTTCCAAGGAAATTCTTTTACCTTATATTATATACACCATATATTATAAATACTATACCTTTATAATTTATAGTATATGTATATTTTATACTGTAAATTTCTATTGCATCTGTTCATTAGGTATTCGAACGCACACAATTGAAGTATATTTTCATTTCAATATGAATGTAAACTGTAATACATCATTATTCCTATTTGAACAAAAATGAAGAGGGTGGGGTGAGCTGCTTCACCTTAAAGAAAAACTGTATTTCACGTAGTCATATTTATTGCGTAATACTTTACACCGACGTCGTTGCACTGAAAGGTTTCCCTGAAAATTGAGAACGTCGCACCGTTGGCACAGATGGTGACCTTGAAGGAAATGCACATTCGATGAGGAATCCGAGCTGAAGAGATGTTGATTTTGATAGAGGTGTACTACGAGCTTGGATTCTTTGCTGCCCGGGGTCAGAGGTACACCACAGGCGAATTATCTTCTGCCTGGAAGAAGATGGTGATCCCTCGGTAGCTCAACAGAGACAGTAACCCCGTTGGAAGTAGCTCCATCAACGAGAATCATACAATTGTTTGGAGAGAAGGTGACCTCTTGGTGAGGTTAATTTACTGACGAGAGGCCTGCGATTGTCAAGAGAGATAGGTACAACGATCATACTTCCGCTGGTTATATATTAGAGTAGTCACCGACCATAAAGAGAAAAATAAACGTATAGGAAGTAAGAGCGATATAGGGAAGAGGAAGAGAAACGGTGCTAATATGAATGGGGGTACGTACCGAGAAAGTGAAAATGGCAAATTATCGATGTTCCTGTTTTCTATTCTTTTCCGTAGTCAATAATGCGCGGCAATACATTCCGATCATGTATTATAATTATGTTTTTTACCAAGTTTTACACTAAAATATTAATTAATTAAAAAGTTATAAACAATCGATAAAAAAAATGTAAATTTTTTTGAAATGTCATAACCCGAAAACTATCAATTGGATCCGCATGTTTTTTTTAAATATGTGGGAAATATTGTATTTCGTGAATGTATATATATCTTAATAGTAAATCTATTGATAAAGAATTATAAACAACTAAAACGATTTTTTGCGATTTTCATCGAAAGGAACAAGTTTTATTTGAATATGTTTAGTTGCATCCGATTCCATGGACATTTTTGTATTATTCTGTGATACAACTTTTTGATGTTAAAAGGGAGCTCAGCAATGAGCGTACAGAAAACGCTCCAGCGGCGCTCATCTGGGTAATAGAACCTACTGAAAAGTTGATTGCGCCTCGTTATATTTGTGGATAGCCGTTTTTCTTACCTAGTAGATTGATGATCTAATCTTTCTTTTTTTGTTTCCCTGGCTTTACCTAGGAATAATTTTTTCTTTAAAAAAAAGATTTAAAAAAAAATTTTTGATCATTTTCTGAACTTAAAGAAATCAATCCGAGCAATAATTAATTATTATGCTATAAATAAAGGTTCTTACTACAGTGTCAAATATTCATAAAGTACGAGTAAAAAAAATTAAGCAAGTTGATGGATGAGCAGATTGTATTAATCTCATTTTTTTTCTTGCTTAATATAGTGACTTAATTTTGTTATCTAATCTACGTTGACTTAGCAGTATTCTCACTTTTTCTATAATCCTGGTAGTTACATGGTTATTTTATTCTAATACAATTTATTTCTAATGGATGCTTGACGATGGATCTGGGTCAGATGGTAAGTGATACATCCGTTTTTCTTGCTTATTCGCTCCCAGAAATAAAATTTTATAAAATAAGAGTATGGCACGCAGTGAACAGTTTTGTGGCCATTTTGTACCCACGTAAGGATGGATGGACACTTATTACTCCATGTTTTAAATCTCTTTTGAACTTTTCTTGGCATATTTATTTTCCAATACATAACTCGCTTCAAACCTATATTTAGGGCTTTTAAAAACTATTTTAAGAATGCTTTCTTTGTTTATTTGCAGGTATAAGTATACTCTACAGAAAGCCGGTAAAACAACCTCCAAATTTATTTTCTTTCTTGAGTCCATTAAGCTTAGACGTTTGGATTTACATGGCTACTGCATACCTTGGTGTTTCAGTTCTCTTATTTATTTTAGCAAGGTAAGTCAAATTTTTATATTTCTATATTCTATATTCAAAAACCTGGTGAAGATTGTTTTTTTAATAAATGCTCGAAATGTCCTGGATTGGAAAGTGTTTTAGATATGTTCGAAAACTATTTAAAAATAATGCCATAAATTTCATTTATTGCAAACAATAGAAAACTGTAAACCAAAAGTGTGATCTTGTAAAGTATAGAACATAACTTTATTACCAAAAGTCAAAATGATTATATAAAGACTCGTTCGCATAATTTGAATGAATCTGAAATAATGATCATAGGAGATTTCACTCAGAATTATACGATTGTACATCAAGACCAGGTGCAAGCAAATCATCGAAACGGCAAACAGGTAACTGTTCGTTCATTTAGAGTTTACATGAAAGGGAAGGAAAAAACTGAACAAGACAGCTTCGTCGTAACTTCGTCAGACTTGGCGGAACAATGAAAAGATTAGCCCGGAATGCCAGATTGCGAAATTCAGAAGTAAGCATTTCTGCGGCTGAGGAATTATATCAAGGGCACAGAAAGCTATACCTGGTATAACATTTGCAAGGAATTGATGATGAAAAGAACTTCCTATTCTACAGATTATAATATTAAAAGATCACAAATATGAATACTTCAGTGTAATTTCTTAATAAATTATAACAATTTTATTTATTTAAAAGTTTATATTAAATGTGTATAATTAATTTACGAATACCTTTATAAGATATAGTAAAATAATTTTAATGATTGTTGCAATATGAAATATATGTGTATATATAATTGAATAATTGAATAATGAAATATTATTAACTAATTGACTATTTTAATTTCATTTTCATGATATCTATTGAGTAATGTAACATGTTATAACTAGACCGTTTATTTCTAACTATACATGGAAAATAGATTCCTTTCAAATTACGAACGGGAAGTGGGACGCGTCTGTCGGTCCGATCATCCAGATAAACGATTCTTATACAAAATTGTCCAAGACTTGATTTCAACAATAATTTTTCAAATAAAAGTTGCCCTTTTTTATAAAAATGGTAAAAATTTATTTTAATTGTTTATACTTTTTTATTAACAAATATGTTATTATGACCTATATATATTCTCAAAATATAATTATTTACGGGTATCTAAAAAAAAATTATCCAAATCTGATAAATAGTTGTCGATTTGTAAGAGTTAAAAAATAAATCACATATTTTTAAAATTGTTTATAACTTTTTAATTAATTAATATTTTAGTACAAGTGATTATCTCCTTATAGGAATTTGATGTACCAAATATAAAAAATCAAAGTTCTTGTTCCGATTGGTTCTAAAATCAATTTATTTCTGTCTCATACACTATAAAGCTACTTTTTTTTATCTATACTGATATTACAAAGTTATGCAATGCTTTTATTGAAGGATGGTCCAAAAAAGGAACAGGTCATGAAATAATATACATAAGATTTATGTGACCGAAAAATGAGAGATCCTTATCACTAGTGTCGGGTTTTGCTATTAACATAAAGGATTCACCTATCAAAAAATGTATTGGCGTTAACACAAATAACTTATATGGATTCTCTGATAGAGGTGAAATAGGTTTGGAGTTAATTCAAACTTCGATTTGATAGAGAAAAGTAGAGGATTTATAAAATGTTATTATGTTGTCTTCCATGACTCATTTTAAATAACTCTTGATGATCTTGATACCAGTTTTCTAGATACCTCAAAAATATGGAACAGCGGGAGGATTACATGATCATGATGCTTTGATCACTTTTCAAATTAACATAAGGACCTCATCTGGCTAAGAATCGTGTGAAAGTTACGAGGAAAGATTCTGTATCGTAAAACGAAACAACTTCTAGTTGCAATGCTTTAGTACTCATCTAAATGAAAATAATACTGTAACCTTTATACGGTTTATACCTTCGAGGTCTAGGTGTATAAAATAAGTATGGAATGGCGCAGTCAATACCTACGTTTGTGAACAGGCGTGAAGATTGTACTTAACTTCTTGGTAAATTGCTCATCAATATATACAAATTAGATGTCTGAAATTGTGCAAGTCAGACGATTTCTAACAAATATTTTAATTCTTGCTTTAGATTTGATGATCCAAAATCAATATCAAATGTATGTTAAAATCAACTGAGTTTCTTCATGAATATTAGATTTGTGATTTTCAACAATTACAAGGTCTGTTAAGCGAGAACTTATTACAAAAAGTATTTTAAACAAGCGTCTTTGATGACTTCATTTCTAAGTGAGAGGTTAAGAGATTTCTAGTAATGATTTTTATCTAATTTATATCTCCATTAAAGAATTATCAGCGTATTTTATATGTGCGATAGATGGAATAATTTGTCCCAAAATGAAGCCAAGAATCATAACTCTTTCTGGGAAGGTTTACAGTCATCAAACATAGAAAATGTTGTGAGAAATATGGAGATACTTTTTGTTTATTAATGAATATTTTTCTAATAAGCTCCTAATGAATGTAAGAATAAAAGTTAGAGAACTAAAAAAACGAAGATTTTTAAATCGAGAAAATTGTGTGACAGACTCTTTAAATTACCTAACTCTAGAAACTTACGCATGTTATGCGGAATAACAATAGGAGCGGTTGACCACGGCCGAAGTACATCCGAAACCTTCAAGGCCCATAGATGAGTGGATGGACATATGGGAGGAAAAACGAGTGATAAGCCCATCGGTATTGCGTACCTACGATTAGGGATTGAGAAACTTGGCAACAAGTGAACGCATCAGCGCCGTCCAGCCGAAGACAGGACATGTTACTATTGGCTTTCTAACAACAACCCATGGCGCAAACCATGGGTCGGAATGGTTGATGAAAGACCAATGGGGCAAGGTCAGCTGGGGTCACTGAGAGACTTTAGAGGAAGTTGCTTTTATTGTGGCGAAATTGGCCACCGAGAGACAGATTGTCAAAACAAAGAAATTATAGTGGAAACGCGTTTGAAAGCACACTCAAGGAATAATTCGTTCACTTCCGAATCAATAAAGGAAGAAATTCAAATTGTGATGAAGAAACAACTGTATTATAATATCCTTTATAGCCACAAATCTCTAGGTATCAAAACTCAGGTGTAGATATTGTGCTGAAAATGACAATATTTTGTTACATTAGGAAAAAACGAATCAGGTACTTCAGTCAAATTTAGTGCAACTCAAAAATCAGTAAATATTTACGCTATTACTTCATCAACTAACATATCAACTTGTCAAATGCCTTCTATAAGTTTTGTATTGTCTGAGTTTCATACGATAGAATTAAATATAGTTTTATTGTCTGAATTTCGACTGAGCCCTCTCAAAGTAATAGTCAACCCCCTCAATCCACGATTGACTAAGATGCTCAGTCATCTTTCATTACAAATAGTTTGTGTTAATTACATAGGTTTAAAAAGCAACCATCAAAAGGCACTATATCTAGTATTATTCATAGTGAATGAATATGTTGCAAGAGTATAGTTCAGTTTTCTATTAAACCTCATTTTGCATTTTCATTTTGTTGTAAAGTTTTTCGCTTAAGTCATCACGTCCGCCACTCACGTCCGCCGATCCATCTAGTGCAGTTGCCCCAACCCTTCCGAACACTTCTGCGTGCGTCCCACGTAATGGCGTCGGCGACCTTGGGCCTCCTTGCAACTGAAGTTAGTATGGCTCTTTCCTTTACAACGTCTTCTCTATTGTTGCCTGTTGTGGATGAGGCTCGCTATGCTCTTGACTATACGTCACCGGGTGAAAGTCATGCTCGACCGACTCTTCCCGTAGTATTTCCTCTAGAGAGGGAACTATTATACCATTAACGAAATCCTCTTGGTATAGTAGCGGTGCAAGTTCCGGACGTTGTCTATAGACTATGACGTGGAGGAGCCTGTTTAAACGTGTCTCTCTTGTACCTTCCATACTTACGCCTAAACCCATCATTAACGCCTCTAACTCCCTTTTGTTTGCCGTCTCTATTTCCTTTCTAAATTACTTTACTCTCTCATCCCAGAAATTTCGACGAATACATCGCTTGTGATCTCCCACCATCCGCTTCTCTGTACTTCGACTTCTTTCTTTTATTTTACACTCTCCCGCAACTCTCAACACACTCCTTCAATATTATTTTATTTGAACATTCGTTTTGTGTTGTGAAGGTCATGTACATCTTATTCAGCCGTATTTATGTATATCGACTAAGTCTACTAATCTCATTGTTATCGAATTCAAACATTCGATTTCTCGGAAATATGACACGCACTAAACCAACGTTATCGCATACTTTTGTTTACGCATGTTTACATTTTCGAGCTACTCGGTAGGTCACATCAACCAACATTTTCGTCAAGCGCGGCGTGACAAGGTATTTGCCCTACCGGCCGAGTTCCTTGTCTGTGCTCATCAATTAGGGCATACGACTAATTACTAGTCATATTGGGCTAATCGGCAACGTCGATTATGAGCGACAACAAATGCGCTGCAAGGAGTCTTGCAGTGGTTGTCGAAGGGAAGAGTCTCGTTTCTGTTGTCAAAAAGAATAATCGTTTAAGAGATCGTCTGGCAGAAGTTGCCGCGTAGTGACATTATTTGTGAGGGTTGTTGCGTAGAGTGATCGTGAGGAGCCATCGTTGGAGAGGGTCGAAAGAAGGATTTCGACGTGAGGAAGCACCGAGCGAGAAAAGAGTTGTAAGGCGGGAAGGTCAGAATAAAGACGACAAATCGGAAGTGTGTGTGTCAGCCGATGTCAAGAACAAAGGACGACGAAGACAGCGGGACAGCGAAGGAAGGAAGAAGGATTCCATGAAAACGGCACGTGGAGATTCATTACCCACGCGCTACCGAGCAGCATTCCGCCGGAGCCATCATCGTAAAATAAGTTCGCATGAACTTCTTTATTGCGATGCACACGGCGACGGATACTCTAACCAGGTTAGAGCGACGGACGATCTGGTGAAAGCGTTCTTATCCGACTTAGACAAACTAGGGCCGTCCGCGAGAAGCAGACACGGACCACGTGAATGAGTTGCGTGTTTGTGTGTGGGAGAGCCAGCATTAATGCCGCAATTGTGCCGAGGCGTGTATACGACGGTATCGCGTAATTTGAGCCGCGGCGTGATTACGCCGGCTTAGAGGTTTACTAAATTTAATAAAGCGTGTTAACGAATAAATCGTATTATTCATTTGTTATGACCTTCCCTCCTCCCTTTGTAACACTAGCGCTTATGGGAGGGACGTTTGCTCACCGATCCGTGAAAACATTAAATAAAAATAATGACTTGATACTCATTCAACAAGGTGAGTACTTCAAGGCTGCAAAACATTAATCCAAATCGAATATGTTGATGCGAGTTCTTGCTTGTATAAATGCAAGTAATATCTGTTGCTAATGTATCTACTACTACTCAAAAGAAGTATTAGTTTCGTACAAATTTGAGAAATGATATTGAAATATGTTATAAGTTTTATTTGGACATTTTTTTATTGCAATCGATTCCATAGATAATTTTGTATAATAACGTAAAAATCGATAAATTATGTAATTTACTATTACCTATTTTTATTGACGAAAACAATAAAACCAGCTTTGATGCAAGTGAAGATATACTCTCTGAGTTTGACAATAATGATTAAGAGGTTTGTTACCCACAATGCAATGAACAATTTTTGATCGTAAAAAACGAACATAAAAAAATAGTATTGGACCGCTTAAATCTATGTTTGATTTTTTTGAATTAAAAGAACGAAATTTGTTAGATATTGAAATACCTCATATCCTTGAAGGAAAAATATATTTATTATTAAATAATTTAAAAAATGGGAAAATATAACTATGTAGAAAGAAATCGAGATGAATTTATAGAAAAAATTTTATCGTATATGAGTAGAGATGAGAGAGGGAAAGTGAAACTTAGACCTCTCAAATGTCTTCTTTCAGCTTTAGGTGTGTATTACGTTGCGGTCTTCAGCGGGCATGTAAATTAATATACTTTCAGTTCGGAGTGTTTATAAAATCTATTTATATTGCAGTATTCTTTCCAAGTAGTTTACTTGTTGATAGAATTTAAAAAGTAGTTATAGACCATGTTCTTCTATATGTTACTTAGAGATTGTAATATTTCACTATAAACACGAAGTAAAATTTTATAATAATTATCGCTAGTTTTATTTTTCTTATATTCTTCAATATTTAATTGATAAGCAAGTTTAATTTTATTATGCTCTAGTAGTGGTTTTTCGTCCTCGTTGAGAGGTTATCTGTCACTGAAAACAAAATATGCAACGTGATCTTTATTGAATAGATTTCCATCTAAATGTATTCACAATGTTTGCATTTGTATCCACCACCAAAGTCCAAAATGCCTATGGAAGGCTGTAAAACGAAAACGAAGAATTTAAAGATCAAATATGATGAAAAGTTACCTGAAACAGTATGAGTTATTCTAATTAAAATGACGTTTGAAGGATTTGGTGAACATTTTTTTTAATAAATGCTCGAAATGTCCTGGATTGGCAAGTATTTTAAATGTGTTCGAGAATTATGTTTAAAAAATGTCATAGATTTCATTCATTGCAATCAATGGGAAACTGTAAACCTAAAGAGTGGTCTTGTAAAGCATACGTACAAAATTAAAGACTATCTTTACTATCTGGAGTTATAATTTAAATATAGCCTCAAATATAAAAAGCAAATATGCTGTTAATCATATACCGAGATTATGAATGTTTTGAGACCATCGAACAAGGGTAGAGCCATTCAAGAACATGAAGCTTTCAGCGTAGAAATTTACATAAAATGTAGTTTTGATGAAAATAAATGTATCTGACCTGGGATAGAGATAGTGATTGTTGTTTGAAAAAAATGGCTATGATAGAAAGCCTAAATTTAAAGTTTCGCAATGCTACGTTGTATAATATTTGTTTGGCAACGACTGATAATGAATATTTTCAGTGAATTCGTAAAAATTAAAAAAATTATTCATCGTTATCTGATATAACACATTCATATGAAAGGTTTTAGCCCAATCGACATTAAAGAAGAACTAGGCTTCACTTATAGTAAGTCTGCTCCTTCATTTACAACAGTGAAATATTGGGTATTAGACTGTAAACGAGGATGTATGAACGGCCAAGATTAAGGTCGTAGTGATCGACTAAATTTACAAAACAAAATGAACAAAATGGTATTGGACTACTATTGACCAAGTATACCAGTTAATAGACATAGTAGGTACTTAATAAAGTAATGTACATCGCATAACAACTAAAAATTTGGATATGAAAAAGCTGTGCGCAATATGAGCGCTATGATTATTCGCAATTAAACAAAAATAGCGCCGTGGTGAAATTTACAGTAATATACCAGTGTTTTTATGATGATTTATAACCATGGATAAAACGAGGATCGACCACATTATACCTGAGATGAAGGATCAATCAAAACAATGGACTGAATGGGGAATCAGTTCTAAGGAAGGCGAAGAAAGTTTTTTTATCAAGATAATGCATTGACTTCAACTGCTGTTATAATGGCTAAAAATCAAGGAGTTAAACTACGACTTACTTCTTCATACATCCTATTTATCAGATGTCACACCCTTAAATTATTTTTTATTTCCAAATTAGAAAAAAATGGTTCGATAATAAAAGATTTTCCAATGATAAATGGGTGAATTTTGCTTATAGCTATTGTAGGGAGCTCAATGATGATTCTCACTATGAATCAGATTTTTATTCCCAAGTATTTTTATTGTCAGGTTGGGTATTTTTCGGACTACCTACGTATTACAATATTTAAGATAACGCATTATAAATCAAGAATTGTCTGTATCCGTAGATGAAATTATATCTTTGGATCATGCAGCGATTAGAACCACATGCGCTCTAAAAGAACTATTGTGGTACAGACAGTATTAATGAATAAAACTCTAATCCAAAGCCCTTTGATTCACACTAAATTAATCACCAAATTTTTAAAAATTAATCACATAAGATAATTCTATCATGAAAATAAATTAATGGTGAAAAAATTAAAATTCATCCCTTATTAATTTTTAGATTCAGCCCATATGAATGGGAAAACTCCAACACGATCAATAATCAAACAACTATGATGGAAAATGAATACACACTTTTAAATTCACTATGGTTTACTATAGGATCACTTATGCAACAAGGATCTGATATTGCCCCAAGGTTAGTGTTATTATTGTTATTATAAAGAATTATATACTTGTATTGATACCACCAGATAAATATGTATATTCCTATGTATTTTGGTATTTTGATCATAATATGATACCAGAATTGATTTATCGGCTTAGTACGTAGACATACTTGTTTCATCGTAATTTTTATAAATGATGGAACCATCCACTTATTGCTATTACGAATATTTTGTTGTTTGCTGTACTAATCACTTTAGCACTACTAATCGTTGATTTTACAAAAATTTAAGCTACAGCTAATTTAACTGACAGAAAAAAAATTAGTTTTATTGAAGGCCTACATGGAGGTAATTACTTGTGCTAAATTAGATGCTAAAATATTAATTAAAAGGTTATAAACAATTAAAAAAACATGTAATTTATTTGTTTACTGTTACAACTCGAAAACTATCTGTCGAATCTGCATAATTTGTTTCATAATAATTTTTTTTCAATGACTGTTTTAATACAGATGATATATTTTTGTGTTAAATTTTGCCATCATACAGTAAGCAAATTTTATAACATGTATGGTTTTTTCAGCCCATTGATATATTTCCTCAGCTGAAGAAATGCTTCGAATTGTATTTTGCAAACTGGCGTTCCGGGCTAGTTTCCATGGCAACTTTCAAAAAAGTGTCATTCAGCTTCAATTCCGCGTGTATCATAATGACAAACGAAGGTTAACAATTGAATTTATTCTAATATTGGCTTGCAGCTCCATCAGAAACATAAATAACTTTTTTAACATTGTTATCGTATATAGTTTTTATGTAATTAATTAATTTCTAATAGAACAATATAACAGCATTCACATAATATTTTTTAATTTCCAACGAATTCAATTACGACGAATTCTTCAGTTTTCTCCTTCCCATTCAGATAAATTGCAAGTAGATGAATAATTACCTGTTTGTCATTCCAATGATTTGCTTGTACCTGATCTTGATATGCAGTTGTATAATTCTGAGCGAAAACTCCTATGACTAAGACTTCAGATACATTCAAATTATGACGACGAGTTTTGAATATAAAGTCAATTTAAAATAATTTATATTTAAATTATAACTCCAGATAGTAAAGATAGTCTTTAATTGTGTACGTATGCTTTACAAGACCACTCTTTAGGTTTACAGTTTCCCATTGATTGCAATGAATGAAATCTATGACATTTTTTAAACATAATTCTCGAACACATTTAAAATACTTGCCAATCCAGGACATTTCGAGCATTTATTAAAAAAATGTTCACCAAATCCTTCAAACGTCATTTTAATTAGAATAACTCATACTGTTTCAGGTAACTTTTCATCATATTTGATCTTTAAATTCTTCGTTTTCGTTTTACAGCCTTCCATAGGCATTTTGGACTTTGGTGGTGGATACAAATGCAAACATTGTGAATACATTTAGATTTACTACACGGATTAGGTCGCAACGTAGAAAAATATGTAAACCCCAAGCGAAACATGAGTTCAATTTAAACACCTTTGAAGTTTAAATTTTATTTCAATATCTTTTTCTAGTATTTTTGTATCGTCGGTACTTGGACATGCTCGGTTTATATTATTTTGTAGTTATATTTTATGACAAGCAAACATTTCAAATTATTTGATAATGAATCGATTTTTGTCTATTAAATCAGGTATTTCAACATCTATTGAATTCGTTTCTCCGATTTCAACAAAATCAAATAATTTAAGCGATCCAATTCTATTTTTCTATATTTATTTGCGTCGATAAAAAATTGCTCATCACATTGTACGTAGCAGATATCTTGATTTTCATTGTCACTTTCTGGGTACCAATAGCGATTTCGGCTTCAGGGCAAAATCGACATAACATGTAAACGTGACGATATAACTGCTACTAATGATTTACTTTGTAATTTTCTTTATGCGCAAGTATCACGACGGCATTATTCTATGATTTATAATTTAACATTTCTTGCTATAATAACATAAATTGGGTGTTTATGCCTTTGAAGTTTTTTTTCATTTAGTGCGTATTTATGCGTCTTTTATAATAATGTCAAAGGAAAAATTATCTATATAGAAAAAAAAGGACAAAATGACAATAGGTGTTGATGCAACCTAAGGTATGAGATTTAAATAGATAAGAATCTTATTCATCCAAACCTCGCAAACAAATCTTTTTGTATTTGTGTACAAAAGAATTAATCAAAAAATTATTACGAAAGTAATTTATAATCAATTAAAGTATTTCAAATACAAGCCACCGTAATTTCATAAAGGCTTTACACTTCGTAATGAGGTTTAATGTCTAATGCTCTAATGCTCCTACATCTGATTGGAAATTTGCGGATCTAGCAAAATAATTTTGTTATAAATCGAATAGATTATTAGAAGTAAAAATTACAGAAATCAGAAAATCTATTCAATATCGTCACTATCAACAATATCGAAAATCTATTCAATAAAGATCACGTTGCATATTTTGTTTTCAGTGACAGATAACCTCTCAACGAGGACGAAAAACCACTACTAGAGCATAATAAAATTAAACTTGCTTATCAATTAAATATTGAAGAATATAAGAAAAATAAAACTAGCGATAATTATTATAAAATTTTACTTCGTGTTTATAGTGAAATATTACAATCTCTAAGTAACATATAGAAGAACATGGTCTATAACTACTTTTTAAATTCTATCAACAAGTAAACTACTTGGAAAGAATACTGCAATATAAATAGATTTTATAAACACTCCGAACTGAAAGTATATTAATTTACATGCCCGCTGAAGACCGCAACGTAATACACACCTAAAGCTGAAAGAAGACACTTCAGAGGTCTAAGTTTCACTTTCCCTCTCTCATCTCTACTCATATACGATAAAATTTTTTCTATAAATTTTATAACAGCTTACCAGGCACGTTACATCAAGAGGAATATAAATACCACAAGAAGCTGCAAATAGAAGAGCCTAAACACGAAAAGAATAG
The DNA here is from genome assembly GCA_030064505.1 of Chouioia cunea. Classification (NCBI taxonomy): domain Eukaryota; kingdom Metazoa; phylum Arthropoda; class Insecta; order Hymenoptera; family Eulophidae; genus Chouioia; species Chouioia cunea. Next base: position 13,348,533 of record JAOPFQ010000004.1, read on the forward strand.
CCTAATACTACAGTTTTCATTCCCTAAAAGGATATCGGAACTTAGAAAATAATAGGAACAAGTAAAATTGGGGCAAACCGATCATATAAAGCCAGCAACAATAGAGAAGAAGTTGGAAAAATTAAGAGTTTGCTTATGTCCACACGGCAATGATCCGAGTTGCTGCAGTAGCTGCATTAAGAAGTTCAGTACTTCTTACAAGATCTCTACGAAATCCGACACTAGTAGTATCAGCACCCAATTATTATGGAGTTAAAATCCAGCCGATCACGACAAATATATACAGATACAAAGAAGTCTGGAAATAGTATAAAATATAGAGGTAAATCAAATCAAAAAGAAGGACAACAAAAAAGGATATGAAAATTAAAGAAAAGATAAAGGAGAAAAAGAGAGGAAAAAAATATATATACAAATTTCTACCCATAATACCAAGTATCGCTCCGAACGTGCTCTCGGAGGAATCACTCTTTTATATATTAGAGGAAGATATCGTTCGAATAGACGGAGAATTTTCTGGAATCGCTGAAGTCTTCGAAAGCCATAACGAAAGATTTCAGAAAAGCCTAGCCCGCGACAAACAAATAAGAGAAGTTTTACAGCATCAAGAAAAACAAGCCCAAGTTTTATTCAAACTAAAAAATACAAACCTCCTCACTATAAACAGTCTCCAAGTTCAAAATAAAATTCTAAAACAAGAATTAAAAGCGTCGCAAGAGACTCACATTAAAACTGACGCGGAAATCTGAATGTTAACTCGCTTATTTACAAAGCTAAACTTTAACCAGAAAAAGGAAAAACTTGAGAGAGGAAAAACGAATAAATAAAAAAAAAGAGAAAAGAAAATAACCCCTTTAATGAGTAAAAGAGAAGACAAAGATAAATACTTTACTCGCAGTAAAGGAAGCCTAAAAGGAAAATCGTAAGACTCAATACAAAAGCCTTTTATGTTGAAAAGCCTCCTAAGGCATTCAAACGCTGAAGACGAAACAGGATTGAAAAATTTACAAGAAGACGTTACAAGAAGAAGCTGAAAATTTACCAAGACCTGTAGAAATCAATATAGATCCTGAACCGCAAACAAGTAAAGGGGCAATAAAGAAGACATTACCTAGGAAAATAGCAAGCACCAACATGGAAACCAACGCCCCTAACGACACTCGAATAAAACCCTTACTGACCTCAGGTCAGTTAATAAACTTGAAAGATGCGCTCAAAGTGGTACCAATATTTAATGGTAATCCATATAAATGGATACATTTATCGAGGGATACAGGAAAGTCCGGAGTATGCTCCCTATGGTTTCCGAAGAAAGCTTAGTCAAGCTAGTGAAGATCAAACTCGAAGACGAGTCACAAAGAGCGATGATAGGAATCACTTTCGCATAAGTAGATTTTCTTAGGCATTTAACCGATATCTTTTCCCCCGCACACACAGTCAATCAATTATTAGAACTGGGCAATGAATTCCAAGGCAACAATGAAGAGGTATTATAATTTTCTAATCGACTAAAATACCTGTCCAGAAAAATAGTAGAAGCAAAGAGAAAAGAAGAAAAGGTCGACAATTTACCTAGAGAAGACCAAGAAAAAATAGACAAAAACGTTCTATTATGTTTCAAGAGAGGCCTGAAGGCTACCACATGACTTAACATCTAAAGATGCAGTGATAGGTGGTGGATTAAAGAAAATGGTAAGGCGATTCTCTTGTACTGCATTATAATAGGCGCATGCCAGAGAGACCTTAACCAGGGTTTGGTTTTACTCGATTCGACAATGTAGACAAGTCTAAATATGTTAATACAAAGTGATAGAAAAAAAAGACTAAGTTCAAATTAGAATATTTATTGTTTAACTTACTACTTTAGATTATCTCTCTCTCTCTCTTACTTGTCAGAGTTGGATTTATTTTTGAAGCTGGATTCAAACTGTCGGTACAACTGCGCGCGGGCCATTTTATAACCCTCGTCGCGCTTCCCTATTCTTAGAGTTTTCCGGGTCCTCTTTGAGGCAGGCTTTTTCCGATTAGGTCAATGATAGAAGAGAAGGTTTCCTTCGTTAGCCTAATTGGAGGAACCTTAGCATGGGCGGATAGAAAAATGGTACATTTTTTTAAAGAGATGTTACACGTATCATTTATAAGAGACACGTACTATCAACATTATACCAGTGAGAATTTGTTCATTTCCTACATATCTGCAACCTTTGCTTTCTCAAAAGGTTTGCGTATATTTGTATGGGTATATAAATTTAAAAGGTTTTGATATTTAATTGTAATTAAGTTATATAATAATGATAATTTCGATAAAAACATTTTGATAGATTTATAATAATTAGCAATAATTAAAATTATATTAAATGAATTTATTACGTTTATCATATATAACGTAAATTAAAATCAGAATTTCATACAATAATATCTATTCATATCGACATTTAATCTTTTTAATATTTTTTAAGAGCGATATCAACACGGATGGTGGCTGGCATGTGGTGGTTTTTCACACTAATTATGATATCATCATATACAGCAAATCTTGCAGCTTTTCTTACAGTAGAACGTATGGACTCTCCAATTGAAAGTGCTGAAGATTTAGCTAAACAAACTAAAATTAAGTACGGCGCATTAAAAGGAGGAAGCACCGCAGCTTTTTTTCGCGTAAGTTAAACATGGTATTTTTTAAATATATTTATTACTAATTTAAAATTCAAAGTATTATAATTTTAAACAAATGACAAGGAACTCTAGTATAATATCGATATTTGTACGGTCGTCCATCTTATATCAAAATTTCTAAACGCTAGGTTCTTCTCCAATAAGGGTCGTGGCTGCTGATAGTTCGTTCTATTTATATTTTCTCTTTCTCTTTCCCTCCCACATTGTTTGCTGTGCCGATAATAAATGCCAGGTCTATGTATGATAACGAATTTTTCCAGTCTTTATTTTGTTTACAATCATCCATTATGCGTATACTCAAGTTTGAATGCATGTTGTTATGGAATAGTTCATTTATTTGTTGCACCTGTGACTTTTCCGACGGCAATTTGAAGCTCTAGTCATCGTTGCTGTATACAAATGGATGAAGTGCAGTAGGAAAGTGTCGCAATGGTTTGGTCTATCATGACGTCGGTGAGCTGTAACGGCTCAATAGAAGAGAATACGTAATCAAAATTAAGGTGAAATAAAAACGCGGGAGTTGGCTTGATGCTTCGAAGCTTTATTGAAATAAAAACAAAAGAATGAAAGCAAATAACGACATTGTCATGATGGTTGTGGCGCGGGCGGCCGCCAGGTTTACTCCGGCTCAATAGCCAGGAGTTCATCTGTAAGGTTCAAAACAAAAGAAATAAATGCTGGCACGGAGAAAGAGAAAGAGAGAGAGACACTCAAAAAGTTCTTATGGGACTAGGCTGTTTATTTGGTTACCACAAAAAAAAGAAAATTTAGGTGACTATCAGAACTAATCAGAACGAAGTAAATATAAAATTTAACACTTTCAAACTTTCTGCCTCTGGCCAATGGTCGAGAGTTCCATTACAATATGGTGTAAAGGAAATAACTAAATGAATTGAAATTTAAATAAAATATATTTAATTCAAAAAAAACTAAATAAGTATTTGATATAACAGAATTTATGATATTCGGATTTTCGATTTTACAAGCATCTAATCAAAGCTCGATGGAGTTATTATATGTTTTTTATAAGTGATAAGAGAAAATAAAGTTAAAAGGGTAGAATTCGGTGTTAGATTATTTTTATTTGACTTACTTATTTTTAGGCGATCTCTCTCTCTCTCTCTCTCTCCGTTAGCTAGTTTTTGTTTTATTTATAAAAGCTGAATTCGAGCTGACTGAGCTTTTAATTTCATGTGTGTCAACTTATAGACTCGGTCTCGCATTCCTGCTCTTAAGTTTTTCCGAGTTCATTTAGGGGCGGAGCCCTTTTCTAATTAAGCCAATAAAAGAAAAGAGGATCTATTAAATCAACTTAATTGGAGGATATCAAGTGTAGGCGAATAGAAAAATGGTTTATTTCTCTTTTAAGAGATATCACGCGTACTTATTTTGGCTTTACGAAATTGTTGATTGAAACTAATTAATTAATTAATTGGTTTAACTGTTTTAATAGATAAATCAGATGTGGAGGAGAAAGATACTTAATTGTTTATATCAAATGACTTACAACTTTATATTATAACATTATTGATGTTGCAGACTATTTTTAATGTTGTATAGACGAGATTGTTTCCTCCACGATCACGAGCTTACATAAAAAGTTATGACTATTATAAATTAGGATCTGGTTTACATATAGCATTGGTTTTTATAGTTGATAAGAATTTTGTCTAAAACAACAAAAGAGAAATAAATAACGATAATCTCAGTGGAAGATTTCATTAACTGAACTGTTTATATAAGAGTGATTACGTATATCTATATACGTAATCACTATATAGATATACTATTAGTGTGCATTGTACAATTTTGGGTATAAGTGAGAAAGATCATTTCTGTAACCCTACACATCTAAAAAATTTATTAGCGCACAATCATAAAGTTTTGCTAAGAGGTGTTGTCTTATGAGTTTTTGGAAAAAGCTAGCTCATTCATCGGTGGATGGGTGGTTTATCTGCGGCATTGATGATTTAAATTTTAAACACTCTCACGTTTGGAAACCTATGACAAATTTGAGAATGAATTCTTAAATCTGAATAAAATTGGAGCATCTGTTACGTTTCAAGTAAAGTATCCAGTACTTATCCAACCTTTGTTTCGTGCTTTATTTATTGTTTTCCGTTTACGTGATACTTCTTTATTGAACAATTTGGCTAATGCATGATTATGAATGTTAGATTAATAGAAAGAAATTTTGAAACGGCCTACTTTCATCATCATGATTTATACCCAAATTTCAGTGTCTTTTTTAATATAAAAGTCAATGTTTTTCTTTTAAAGATAGTTTTTCTAATTTAAATTTAAAAATGGTCTAATTGACATTTTTAAACTCACAACAGAGAAAATGAATACTTATTTCATGTAGTTTAAGATTGCAAAAGTTTTATGTTGTAACGTTCGAAGGATAACACTATCTACCTAATTTAAAGTAATTGTGATTTTAGTCTACTGATTTTAGTTTCATCTCTAATAATCAGGATATAAATCAATTTATTTCTATACGTATCCTACTTGGGATAGGTATAGAAGAGAAGGTGATAAGACCATTCTCTTGTATTGGACTAGAAAACGGCACACTTCGGAGAGACCTTATGGAGGAGTGAATAAAAGAAATTTTGGCACAGATATCACTCGATTTTACAAGCACCTAGTCGGTGCTAGAAGGAATATAATTTTTTTAGAAGCGATAGAGAAGAAAATGAAAAGAGAATGGTTTAGAATAATTTGGATTTATTTACTTGCTCGTTACTGTTGATGTCTCTCTCTTTTTTCTGATGCAACTTTTCAAGTTTTCAGAGCTGGGTTGACAATAATTCCTCTCTGAAAGTCCTAAAACGTCTTTGGAATGTCGAATATTTTTTAGGACTATACGAGGACTTTTTGAGAATTTTCGAAGGATTTTTTGACGTCGCCATCTGTATTATAGTATTTAGGAACAAAAACATTAAACTTTGATTAATTATTTCTCGAAAACTAGATGATCATATACCCTAAAACTTAACAGGTCTATTTAAAAAAACTTAATGAAGTTTTGTTCTAATATTTATCACTTTAGCATAGATTTTAATTTACGATAAAACCACCTTAATTTAATACTTACTACTAGTAGCATTTATATATTTTGAACAAAAATGTTTAAATACTAAAAAAACGTACATCTAGATTAAAATAGTCATTATTTATGTCTGGGCATGCGTACGGAGATGTTTAATTATAGTATGTATGTTCGTTTAATATGTTTTTGGGATTATGTACGGGTAGAGGGGATATTTGTTTGTCGAGCGGAGCCGTCTCTTGATTGGTCGAAATAATTAATTTTCAAAATTCATTTTCTCGGGAAATGATGAAGATAAACATTTTTAGAAAGCAAGCGGCAATCGATTCGGAAAATGATTGTCTATAAACAACTTTTGAGAAAGACAATCCTTCTGAATTACCCTGTATAAACAAGGTATCAAAGCTATAAAACAGCTGAAAACAGTCTATCGATCTACAAAGAGGCTACATAAAGAAATAAAGATATTTTGTCTCAAATATTTCGTACTTCCATTAGTAAATCAAGTACTACAGGGTCTACCCTTGTAGATGCTAAGTAATTCTTTATGAAATAACAGTTTGGCATTTGTATGCAAAATATCATTACATTCCAGTATTCGAATTCAAATAATGTGCTTGTGTATTTCTTCCCGCCATGAAAACTTATATTTGTTTTGGTCTACGCAAGTGATTTAATTGGAAATACGCAGACAATTGTCAATGTTTGGCAGTTAAGCTTGAGTTTTTCGAACGAATCGATTATTGGTACAAAAGAATTGAGAGAGGTTACTTTTTTTCAAGTAACTACGTATTTAATAAATGTTTGGTAAGTGTTTGGTACATTATTAAGCTTTGTTGCTCGACTATTGGTTTATATTGGTTTAGGTACGTTTCCGTATCAATGCGAATTGATAAGTTTTATGACAAGAGCAAATATGTATGTACATTGTCATTTATATATAGACATTTATATATGAAGCAATAATAATAATTGCAACCACCGTTCTTTATTGTTTATCAATGTTAATTGCAGGCTATTTCTTAAATTTGTAACAGCCACAACTTGATTTCTAGAATCTATAGTCATAAAAAAGTAATCACGCCTAAACAAATGAATGTTTATCTATACGCTGATAATATTTTTATGATATTATGTTGCCAAAATGTAAACAAATAGATATCTTTTTCTCCTGTCGATTTCACCCGCTAGGACTATTCAATTAATTGGTTAAACAATTAATTTTATTTAACATTTTTTCGAAACGATAATACGTGTAACATCTCTTTAAAAAATGTACCATTTTTCTATCCGCCCATGCTAAGGTTCCTCCAATTAGGCTAACGAAGGAAACCTTCTCTTCTATCATTGACCTAATCGGAAAAAGCCCGCCTCAAAGAGGACCCGGAAAACTCTAAGAATAGGGAAGCGCGACGAGGGTTATAAAATGGCCCGCGCGCAGTTGTACCGACAGTTTGAATCCAGCTTCAAAAATAAATCCAACTCTGACAAGTAAGAGAGAGAGAAAGATCATCTAAAGTAGTAAGTCAACTAATAAATATTTTAACTTTAAACTTAGTCTCTTTTCCATCCATCGCTTATAGTAGTATCATATTTAGACTTTTTCATCGAATGTAGATCGGCTACTTTTAAAACCGAGTACTATCTATATTCAAATAATTCCTTTGATTCAAATTCTGGTTAAAGTTTTTCTGGCGTGCGCCTATTATGGAGCTGTACGAGAAAATCGCTTACCACTTCCTTCTCTCCACGATCTATCCTGAGTAGGATAAATCTTAAAAAATAAACCGATTGATTTCCCGGTTATTAGAGGTAAAACTCTACGACTAAAAGCACACTCTTAATTTAATTAACTCTGTAATATCTGCTGGATGTTATAATTTCGTTGTTTGATAAAGCATTGATTCTTTTCATGCCGAGGCTTTTTCCAGAATGAGCATTGTTTGTCAACTTTCACAAAAGCATTGCAATGTAATGCTTCATGATCATTACTATTGCAAAACTGACTAGTGTTTATACTCCTTTGTAACGTTTTTTCGATAGCACTTTTTGAAGTTTGTTTCTATTCTAATTCCTTTCCTACTTTTACTGCACTTTTAACAGCAGTTAAAGCTGTACTGTTGATTAGTAAGCTCAACCGGATGTCCTTTTTCAATCCTCTCTTAAAACAATCGAATAAACTTGTTTGCATTCTATGAAACGAGTTGTCAAAAGTTGTAGTCTATTTGCGAATGCTAAGACCTTTTCGTTTCTCTTTGAAATTCGTAACCTGGCTCTTCGAGTAGCTATTTGATGGTTTTTATTAGAGAAAATACATCGATGTTTCTGAGTAATATCACAATAACGCAAGGTCCAGCTTCCCTTTTTAATCTTGGATTAAAAAGGGAAAAGGATTAAAAATCTTGGATTAATAATATAGTTTTGGTAAAATTGACTAAGATTTCTTCGCACGTGAGCGGAAAAATACTTTGGGTTACTTTTCATCTTTTTACAAATGGAATCCATTTGCCTGGACTCCCAGCCTAAATTGCGTCAAAATTTCGTAAAGTTTTATCGAACGCCTGGTGAGCTGAGAAATCAAGAGTAAAGTTCGGTTCTTGATGTAAAGGAGTTTATGGTATATTGTTATTGATTCCTACTTTATCTATATCCTCGTTTGAATGTCTTAAATTACTTACTGACACAAAAGGCTTGTTGCGTCGCAACAGCGTTTGAATGGAGTGAGTGCGCACGCATGAATAAGAGTGATTGTGTTAATGCTGTCATTAACCTTCGATTCGTATAAAAAACGGTCAATCGTCACAATGCGTCAAAGGGATCTGCATGTCGACGCGCATACTCGAACTCTCCTCTAGTCAGTAGCGCGCATTAGCCCTTCGAATACACACGTGTGCATGCCTCGTGTTGCATCCTTTCGGAACCTTTTGTATCTTTGTCATCCTTAATTTTATTAATTATATCTAGTTTCGGAATAACGGGCTGCATATTAAAAAACCTATATTTTCGCGATTTTCGATTTTTTAGTTGCATGTGCGTGAACGAGTGAAATTAGTGTGCACGTGTTGAGTGTCGAATTTCTCATAGACATTGTCCCTTGTCACAATGTCTATGTTCTCTTAATGAAAAAAAAACTATTTTAGTAGACATTGTTCCTTGTCACAATGTCTACATTCTCTTAATGAGATATAACAATTTTAAGTGTTCGTCATTGTGACAACACCTGTATTCTCTAAACGAGAAAATTGCCAGATTAAAGGTGTTCGTTATTGCAACAACACCGATGCTTTCTCAATGAGAAGCACTTCTGATCCTTGTGAATGTGTTGTGCGTGTGCTAATAAAATCATTGTCACGCGGTCGAAAAGGTCTTGTAAACCACGTGCGAACCAACAATTCTAGCAAGCGTGCTATATATTGTACCATCCATTTGTGTTGAGTGAAGTTTAATAAACTGGGTTTTTTATGCCGTTATAGGCTTTTTCCCATTATGTGCCCGTGTTAAATTATTTCACCTTCAATATATTTCCAGTCAATTCATAACTTTTATAACGATAGAAAATGAGATCGATGCCATCTAAGGCAACGATGTCACAAGTCAAAACAAGGCTCTAAGATTGATATCCAAGAAAGTATATTTAAGTTTGCTTCGAGTTAGGTGTATTTTTGAATTATCTTTTTTCTTACTCATTAAGGAGTGTTTGAATAGTAACTTAATTTTTATTATTACTGAATAACCCGATTTTTCTTTTTCAGTATACTTTTGTCTGTACGCCTGCATGATTTTCTTGATTAATATGCACTATAAAATTACTTAATGGATTGTTGGAGTCATTAATGGACATGATAATACAGTTTCATGTATATTTTTCTTTTTTATTTTATTTTTGGTACATGCAATTTTTGTATTTTTAAGAATTTTTATTAATTGCAGGCCTTTCGACAGTTGTATATATTTTTTTGGTCTTCTGTGTTCTTAATCCATATTAATTTTTTGCTTATGTCAATTTCCCGCAAATTAACTTGAATTTTTTCTAACTTGTTACGTTTTTCTGGATTAACGTGAAGTATCTTGTACGATTATGAAAATTGATTTATACAATTACTACAGATTCGTGGATTGTTGCCGTGTGTACATAAATATTTCCTAAATTCTTTTATTCTTTCTTCTAGGCTTAGTTTATTGTGTTCTTCCGTAGAATTTGTAATTGTACTTCGAGGTGGCAGCGGTGCTTCACGGGGGAACTCTACTGTTTTGACCAAAGTTTCTCTCCAAGATTTACGCTCTTCGAAATATTTCTTTAATATATTTTTGACTTATTCTTACGTTACTGATTTGATAGTTTCCTTCTGGATTTTACAGAAGTATATCCGAACTCCACTAAATTCAAGTTTTGTTTTTTTTTCTTTTAAAACTTTGTTTTAATTTTATTCATCATCAAACAAAAGATTTTATTTTTATTTTTATTTAACTGATTCATATTCAGAATAATATTTTTCCATGTTTTTTATTTTATATTGCAACATAGAAATTTATCAATGCTTTTATTTATTTCGGACTTAGAATAATGTTATTCTAAGTAATTTGTTTTATATTAGGATTGAAAGTCCTATTTAATTTTCAGAAATGACACATGTCCTTCCCGAGTCTCAATAATTTTTATGTGATATCGGGAGACAATTACTGTTTTAGTTATGCTTTTAGGTCTAAGACTTTCGTCTTCTTGACCGGGCGTATAGATGTTTTTTACAGAAATTCGGAACTGCTGAATTTAAATCTCGTTGTGAATTTTATGTTATACTGACCCGTCTATAGTACAACATTCACACTTCTTTCCCAACACTTGTCGAAAAGTAATTAATTTGTCAAGCTAAGGCTAACTAAGACTGACGCATAAAGGCAGAATCAGTAGCGTGGAATTGAAAGGAAGGTGATGGCTAGGCCGCGAACTAAGGAGTATATTATTTTATTTAGAGTTTTACTCTTACAGTGCTTTGGCTTAATCGCTTCTTAGCTTACAAAGGTATTGTCGCTATTACTCCTCGGTTGGGTAGTACTGTCGTTAAGACTAATTTGTAGCCTTCTTATAGTCCGTGACCGAGATTAAAAATGGATCACAAGTATGATTCGATGGAAAATAATTTCGGTGCATGCTTTTTTGTTCCGATAAGTTTCCCCATTTTGTTATATAGAAATCTTATTGTATAGTTTTCTTATATTTATTCTATGATTAACGTAATATCAAGCTCAGAAAGTAACTCGGCTAAAACTCATGCTTCAAACAACAAATCCAAAAGAGACTATCGGAAGCATGATTAGATTAAATATTGTTACATTGTATTCTGATGGAGATTATCACACTACATGTGTCTAACCGAGATTTCTAATATAAACACGATAGACAAATATTTTACATCTGATCACCATTCTTATCTTTATCTATAAAGCTATTATTAAGTATAATTACGAATTAGTAACATATTTTTTTTCTTTTTCTTTTATATTTATAGTTATCCTCTTCCACTGTCACACATAGGAAAAATAAATGTCTCGGATTTTTTACTTTTTATGTTGCTATTCATAATGAGTAGTCTAGTTTATGGGGATATGGTTCCAAAGATAGTTTTGACATTTTTGGGGTTTTTCATTTTTCAGTAAATCTTTCAGTATTTAATAGATCTATTCAGTTTAGTATTATTTCTTATGAGTCTTGCGGTCTGCTACATTTTTGTAAGATTTTTCATTTCATGAATTTGGTGTTACACTGCTTTTGTTACGTCGTGGTGATTTTTTTATATTAAAAATGTCAAAGCCGTATATCTATAATTATTGTGAGTTTACTTTTTTCACGCATTGTGTTTAATACTGCTTTCGTTTTATCATAGTTGTACCGTTCTATTACTAACATATATGAATCATTAAATGCTAGATTAAATCGTTAAATTTTTCTATGTCTTGCTCCATGTTATTTACGGATTTTAATGGAATATAACTGTAAAATTGATCTTGTATACATTGATTATATTTTATCTAATTCGTTGTTTTGGTGAAAATTTCATTCCTTGTTATTCTTACATCAAGTGTAATTATAATCAATAAATGTTCTGAGGTTCAGTCTAACTATGATATTCTCTCCATGCAGTAGGATTGATGCCTTTTAATATAATAATGTAATACCTTATATAATATATAATAATAAATATAATAATGTAATACAAAAACAAAGATGCCTTTTAATATATTTAAAAAAATAAAAATAACAAAGGTTCAGTAAGACTGATAGCTTAGTCAAGTTTGCCGTCCAGTAAGTTAGTTCATCGGCCGAAATTGGAGTGAATTTATTATTTTTCATTGCATTGTCTATCCTTTTTCTCTTACAATAACATTGGATAATCTAAAACCCCAACAAGGATGTTATTTTTGTTGAAAATTCTTCGGTCAATGGATCTCTAACCAGGAGAATAAAAAATGAAGAAAAATATTCTGGTTTAATACTATGATATAGAGGATAATAAGTGGATATCAGAGTGGTTAATCCGGCTTGTATTTAAAATAAGATTCAAAAATTTGTTAAATCATAGATAATTGAGTTATATAAAAATAAGTATAACCCAATAATATTCAAAGGTAGAAAACGTAACAGTCTATCAGTCAGTCTAAATTAAAAACATGTAATTATCAAACTTAATCACAAAATGTCACACAAAAGTATGCAACATATATCAGAATCTACTTTAATCGTCTACCAAACTCGAAAAAGCACATTTGGACTAAAAAATAACTAAATCTTAAACTTAGAAAAACGTACTAATTAATGGGGAAACAAGCTCAAGTAATGCTTGATAATAAATTGCTTATCTACTATACTGAAACCACGACATGTGGAGTATAATTGTAGGGTGCGGTCTCCAACCAAAAATTGAAATACTTTGAAAAGAAAAGATTCAAATCGAAAGTTCTCAGTTATATAGTGGGTGGTCTCTGGATCATACTCAACTATATCATTAACAAGGATTTAAATATCTTAATAATCGAATAAATAATTACAATATTTTATAAGTTCTATCCACAACAACCAGTGAATAAGATGCTACAGAAACACATAACTAATTTATGATTTTAAAAAAACAGCAATAATTGCATTACAATTATATATTCCTAATTGGTTCTAACATACAATAGCAAGACCACGAGATGGCCACTTAGTCAGTGCCCCCCTACATTAGTCATAATATCATATATGTTGACGAACTCTGTAACCTGTGTGTATGATCGCATTCTTCTCTCTCCGCACGCGTGTGCGTGTGTATCCATCGCCCTACAGTCGCTTTATTTATATACACAGTATTATCTCAAGTTTTCTTTTCATCAGAGCATCCTTTTGTGGATATAGCCTAGGCAGCAGAGGTATTTCCAAGGCCAATTTATGCCCCATAAAATATCAAAGTTTTTAAGGATTGTTATGGTATCCGGAATCCGATTCTCAAGGACGTATTGATGTAATTTAATAATGTAAAGTAACTGTTAACTACTTTTAATTAATTAGAAACTAAGGTATTACAGTTTTATTAGCAATGCAAGGGGCTACACCTATCTTTCATTGATGACTCCACTCGCCCCGTCGAAAATCTAAATTAAATGGAAGATATGCAAAATCTGGCCTCACACAACGTCAGAGGGATTTGATGACCTTCAAAAGTCACGAAAAAGCCAGTCGGTAAGGTGAGGTGAAAAAAGAGTAGGACGGTTGACGGAAACGAAGTTTATTGATAAAAAAGTTAAAAGAATAAAATAAACCCGATAAGTAACGTGCAAAAAGGAAATACATGAAAAATAACGGAACAAGAAATTAAATTAAAATTCGGTGATAGTTGCGCGCAATGACCTTCACAATTCTCCGGCTGTATAGCTTGGAGAAACAAAGTGCGGGCAAGGCAACAATAATAATAGAACACAAAAAAGTAGAAAAATAAAAATCAAAGCGTGGAGAGTAAGAGAGACAAAAAGTAAAGTCTTCACTGGCTCAGGAACACTCATGTCCAAGAACAAACAAAAGAAACCAATACTACTACCATTGCCAAATTCACAAACAAAAACACCATTCTTCTTCAAAATTAAAAATTCAGCTTAATCAGTGCTTGTACATGACCTCTATCTCTCCTCTCCCTATTCGACTCGCACGTCGAATTTTTCGGTATTACCGACCTCTGATTAATGTTTGGGAGACAAGCTCCAGCCTAGGGCCAGAAGCTCAGTCAAAGCAAAAATTCGTGACGCCAAACAATTTCATTTTTTAAACCGATATATTTTTGTTAATAAAGTTACCAATCCATTGAGAAACTAAATATCTTTTTATTTTGCAAGGAATCTACTCCTTTAAGAAAATCGCAAAAAATTTTACCAGAATGTGACATATTGCAATTTAATAATAAATAAAACAGGTAATTTCAATGAATGTAATTTATTTGAATGTCTTAGCTTTGTCTCTACTAGATAACCTTCTCGTGACATCGTTACCACAATCATTTTTCATAATTAAAATATATCTGATATTAATTAGAAAAATGTATAGCCTATAAAACGTTGAAATTATTAAAAACAATTGAAAGTCACTCCCTACGTACAAACATCTTTGAAAATTGAATTCCGGAGGCCACTACATTATTTGAAAACTTTGGTATTTAACGAGTCATACTTCGTCCATAGAAATGCCCCAGACCTCTACAATATATGCTCGATACGACAATCCGATTAAAACGTAAATTTGAAATAATGCCGTACACTCATGTAAAATGATTATAAACACATATACAGGTACACACAAATTATCAAACCGTATACTTTGCAACTTTTTATTTACTTTAACTATTATAACAAAAATAATTGTAATAGTAACAATATAACAAATAAACTACAAATGCCCAAGAAAATTACATTTCACGATGAAAAAATTACCGGTCCCCAATATTTCACATCTGCTATGCATCCTTTATTTAATGTATTTTGAATATAGATTTCGTATATTTTAATAATAAATCGTTAATAATAATATTCTTTGAAAATTACGAATGGCGAGATAATATTAATCCTACTTTTACAAATTTGAAATACTGAAGACAAAATAATGGTTATGTATTTTAAAGGACTCCAACTTTTCGACTTATCAACGAATGTGGCATTTCATGGAAACTGCAAAACCTCCCAATGAGGTTTTTACAAAAAGTAATGTTGAAGGCGTCGAGCGAGTTGTCAAAGGAAAAGGAAGTTATGCATTCCTAATGGAATCTACATCTATTGAATATGTCATAGAAAGAAACTGTGAATTAACTCAAATTGGAGGACTTTTAGATTCAAAAGGGTATGGAATTGCCATGCCTCCAAGTAAGATATCCTATAATGACGAAAATTGTTTAATTAATAAAATAAGTACTATGAACTAATGTTTGAAATGCTCTTGAAAATAAAGATCGTTATTTATGATGCAGAAATAATAAAAAACGATCTCAATTTTCATATAAATGATATATCACTAAAAATGAAAGTGGTATCAATGGAGCTCAGTTTTTCATATGTTTTAAATAAATATTGTGAAGATTTCTGTAAAAGGTACAGTTTCTTAAAAAAAAATTGAGTATTTGTATTCACTTATCTGATAAGAATGTATATTTTTGGCACAGAGTATGAAATCAGTGTCGGCAGACTTTACTCTTATTTTGGTCGAATTGGCTTGATGTAGTAACAAAATCGCTTCAAATTTAAAAAAGTAATCGAATGTAATGAAGCCATTTCGCAAATTTTTCATAAAAGAATTTAAATGTTACTTTCATATTTGGTTTCTTGATATTGTTTCGGTTGATCAATTACTAATGTACCCTAAAAATGAGGACTCCGTAGTTTAAACTGTAATTATGGTGAATATATATTTGAATTCAGGGTGAATATATCTATAGTCGCGGATAACTGAAACTACTTTAACCTGTGATCTTCCAACAAGATTTAATGAATATAAATCGAAAGAGATAAATATACCTGTGTATGATCTTTCGAGATCACCGTAGTACAGCCTTCTCGGTAAAAGCGAGACAACTATGTATTTAACAATAAGCAAAATAAAATTAATAAAGTATCATGACATTATTATTCCTCTTTTTAACAAATTAATACAATTAAATTCATAAAAAAGTTTTTAAGTGTGCTATCCATTTCCTTCTTAATTTCATTATGCGTTAAACCTTTTAAATGGGAATAGATTATAGAATATCTTAACCACAATTAATAACACAGAGTAGCAACATGTAAGGAAAGAGCACATCCAAAAACCAGACCTCACTAGCCCATAGGTCTTTGGTACACAGAATCCGAATCCGGTGTCATAATTGTTCCTGTACCTCTTGTTTCCGATATATTTTAATGGAAAAATGCAAAAAAACTAGAGAGAAGGACTTGAATTATTATAAAAAGGGAAGGCTCCGCTAATCGCGTTGAATTAGATAAATAAACGATAAAAAAAAGGGGAAGTTAAAAGGCTCTAAACGGCCTTGCATGCGCTGGGAAGCTATGACGAGAGGTTACAAGAAGGCAAGTCGGTGAGGTGACAAATTAAAAGGATGACAGTTACAACAAAACATGATTTATTATAAAAGATAAGAACAAATGAAAAATATAACAAAAGAAACTTGCAACGCGAAACGACCCTAATCGTTAAGAGAGGGAAAACTTACCTTGACCGTCAAGGGTAGTCACCTCCTATCACGTTGAAATTAAAAAAATTGAGCGATACTCGACGCAAATATTAGTAAAGGGAAAGTAAGAGGCGCATTTACGGTCTAATATGCGCCAGGATTATGATGACCTTGAAAGGTCCAGGACAAGTGAGTAGGCAGGCGTTCAAATAAAGGTCCGCACGAATTAATATAACAAGAAAAAGAGAGAACAAAACTTTATTAGCTAGGTAACAATGAAAAGAAATTAAATTAAGTTACAAGACGGAGCGCAAGAAAACAAAATATAATTACGATAATGAAATGGCGACAACAACGAAGCGCAAACAAAATAAACAAAATAAAACTATGTTGCTAGGCGCAGCGAAGAAAATAAAAATATTACCGCGATAATGAAGCGGCGACGACAGCAAAATAAGGGCAAATTTAAATAAAATATCAACGGTCGTCGTAAGGCTCCGGCTAAATAGCCAGGAGTTCCGAACGAGGCCCAGCGCACGCGAATAAACAATAATAAGGGAACAAAGAGCAAACAATGCACGAAGGGAGAGAGAGAGTAACTAAGTGCACTCACCAATTTGTAGAACGTGGCACAACACATGAAAATCCACACCACCACACTGCAATCACTCACGAAGAACAAAACTATCAAACCAAAAAAATAAGAAGCTCGACTGCCCAATTCAAAGGCTAAAGGCCAACTAACTATCGGTGAATGTTACTTACCTCTTTCTCTCTCTCTCTCTCTCTCTCTCTCTCTCTCTCTCTCCAGGTCAATGCCAACAAGGCAAGCTGATTTTCCAAGGTCAACGTAAACAAGCCCTAATTGTGGGCTGTTGTAATGGAAGAATGGTTGTTTACTAACCTTTTTTATTAAAAACAGTATTTTGTAAATGTTTTTAAAAAATTATACGAAATTTCTGCAACGCAAGCTTCTGCTTAAGAACTATGCTTTGATGATCCACATAATGATGGTACAATAAATACCTCGTTTTCACTAATTGTTTCTCTGTCTAAATGAGATATGGAAAATTCAACTTTATTTTGACAGGTTTTTATTAATTTTTTTACAAAATCGACTTCTTTATCTCTTACATATATAACGTCAGTAACTATTTTTTCAGCACCTATTACTGACTCTACTGACTGTTGATCAATGTCATTAGCAACATAGATCACGTAATATTCTTTTGATTTCAAAATATTTCTCGTACTCATTTTCACACTGCTTTTTTATGTTTCTTTTTGGATTATAAATTTTGAAGTCTACTCTACGTCTTTTTATCTTTGCAACGACAGCAGTTTTATTCCACAAATAATACATTTTCTTTCTTGTTCTTTTGCTATTTATTTATACTACAACAACCGCAGAGATCGGATGCCTTGCTTCATTTTATTATAATTAATATCTAGATTAATTAATATACTAAATTTTACATCTCTCCCTTTGTTGTAGACGTATATATTCTCAAAGTACAATCGTTTCCGGGTATATTGAAAAAAAACATATAGATCCATTTGATAGTTTTCGAGTCATAACAGTTAAAACAAAATCAAATTATTTTAATTATTTATACATATTTGATTAATTAATATCTAGCGTCAAACTGGGCACAAGTGATTACCTCCATATAGGCATCGATGAGCCGAATATGCAAAAAACCGAAGACCTTGCTCCGATTTTCCCTAAAACTGATTTGTTTTTTGTCATATAAGTATTATTATACTGAGATTGCAAGTGAAAATGTTCCAATTTCTTCTCTTTTAAATATATAATGGATGCTTTATCAATTAATAAAACGCTTTTCGATGGAATATATTGTCTTAATTCATCAAAATTTCTTTTAATATTGTAATTTCAATTTGATTAAAAGTATATGTTATATTATTATCTAACACTATGTCATTCATTGCGTCTGAGGGGAAAGGTGTATTATTCTATAAATAGTAGACCTTTATAAATAATTTTTAAACACATTTAATAAATAAAGTCTCATTTTTGTATAGACACAATTGATTGTTGAAGGATTTGTTATAACATTAATAATGTAGCAACGGCTTTAGCGAAAACGCCATGATCTTTATGACTAATCTGGTAATCCGCTTTTTGAAAAATGAATTTAATTCTCTAAATACGAAAATAACTTATTAACAAAATTTTCATTACAAGTATGTAAACAATTAAGGTTAAGAGAGTCTTAAACTCAAACGAAATTAGCATCATAATAACAACAAAGCCAATGGCCCCTTCATACTTACTACAAAAGTTATTGCAACTGCCTAATATTTGAATAGGTATCGTATCACGAGGAACAGGTTAACTTACGGGTTAACTCACGCTTATCTAACGGGTATAGAAAAAAATGAGAAAATTATGAATTTTATGTTACTATATTAGTAAAGAGCAGCAATGGAAATAACACATTTTTTATTTAATTTATATTAGATATCTAAGTATTGTTATTAAAACCTAGACCATCAGGAACTTTCATAATAACAGTAATTAACAGAGTAAGAACATTTGTCAAAGTTCTTGGTATAATAAATCAAATAAAATACAAAATAATTAAACATTAGCTTCACAATATTCACTAAAACAGTGCTTGTTTTATTTTATTTTTAAAATCACTCTAAACAGTAGTACCCTGAGTTTCCCAAAAATTTATATAAGTCTAAATTTGATCATCTCGCAAAGTACGGGTAAATAGATAAATTTCAAATGGATCGCTGTGATTGGCTAGCCTAATTAGTACATAAAAGTATAGTCAATTTAAAATATGAAGTGCACTATCGTATTATTAAAATATTTGGTGGAAAATCACCAGGTACTAATTAGTATCGTCAAATAGGAAAGGATTAAACCACTGTTTTCCCAGTTTCTGTATGATTTTCTGTAATTATAGATAACACTGTGGTTAAAAGATCAAAGGAATTTTTTGAGAATATTTATATATAATGATTGAAACTGATCAATAAGATTGTCATTTCATTTTGATTTATTCAAAATTAAGCTTTTGTTCAAAAGTATTCAACTGATATCGTAAATAAAATAATTTATCGTTATTTTTATGTGTAGTACGAGAATGTACTGATTTATTTTCAAAATATGCACTATTTTCATCGATTGATAAATTAACTGTATAGGGAAAAGGCATTAAATGAAAATTATTAAACATATTCCCAAGGTGATTCTTCATTTTATCATAACAATAAGTAAGACAGGTCGACAAAATTTCCAAATGGAAAAGACCCAGAAACGCGACAATATATTTCCAAAGGTTTTCGATGCGCTGAATGCGATTCTGAATTGTTCCATCACCTAAGATTCTCGAGATTTCCTAACCTAAAAGTACGGAAAACATTATCTTTCGTTATGTATGAGGTTATATGACATCGTGAATAAATTTTTTTTCAAAAGCGGGTAAGACTATGATAGAGGAGCACTCTTGCCTTTTGAAAACCATTTTACAGATTTAAGATGGCTTTTTTTTATAGAGATATCCTTGATTGAAGTTAAGTATTTTTGCAGTTTCGTAACAATATTAAAAAAGCCTATACAGCAAATGTGAGGCTATAACACCAATTTACTGATCACGGATAGAAGTCGGATTTTTAAACTAAGGCGGTTTGGTTTTTGAGGATCAGGGATTATAGCCTCGTAAGTTACAAGAAATTGGGCTTTTAAACCCCAATTTCTTCAACCCTCGAGCCCTGTAACCTGCGAGGCTATAACCCTAAATTCTTAAACCCCAATTTCGTTAACCCCGGAACCGGCGATGCTATATGACCCCTGATTCTGATAACTAAGCTACCTTGATTTCAAAATGTGACTTCTTATTCGTAATCAGCGATCCCGAAAACCAATGTATACAATTTTTCGATCGAAACTGAACACTTATAAATTGGGGTTATAGCCTCATATATGCTATATAAGCTTTTTTAATGTTGTTACGTAACTGCGAAAATACTTAACTTTAATCAGTGATATCTCTATGAAAAAAAGTCATCTTAAAGCTGAAAAATGGTTTTCAAAAGGCAAGAGTGCTCCTCTGTCATGGTCTTACCCGCTTTTGAAAAAAAATTTATTCACGATGTCATATAACCTCATACATAGCGAAAGATCATGTTTTTCGCAATTTTAGGTTAGGAAATCTCGAGAATCTTAGGTGATGGAACAATTCAGAATCGCATTCAGCGCATCGAAAACCTTTGGAAATATATTTTCGCGTTTCTGGGTCTCTTTGGTTGTCGGCCTGTGTAATCGTTGAAGAACTTTCTTTTAAAAATATTGATGTTACAAATGTTATTGTAAAAATACCGGAATCATTATCTTTTTTAAAAATTGTACTTTATCAAAAATAAAAAATCTTTATTAAAAAAAGAGATTGTCCTTCAGAATATGAATGTAATATAGAATTAAATAAATCAATATTGTTATTTTTTACATTTGATTCTTAAAATTAATTTTTTATCCAAAGTACTCATACTCAATTTATAATAGATGAAATCTATTATATTTTGATTAAATTTAAGGCATTTGATCAATTAATAAATAATAAATATTAAATATAGAAAAATAGAAAGTAATTAAAAGTAATTAAAAGTAATTAAAAGTAATGAAAAATAATTAAAAGTAAGTTATAGTTCGTTTTTAATTATATCGAGCTACATATATCAAAATTTTCTCGTATTGCTTCCCCTAATATTTTAGAATGTAAGATCGTATTCTGTAGCATACTTACTGACATACTCTATGCTGTAACATCCGGAAGATATTACAAAACTATTTAAATTAAGAGTGTATTTTTGGTTGTAGCGTTTTACCTCTAATAATCGGGAAATCAATCTGTTTATTTTTGAGAATTATCCTAGTCAGTATAGGTGGTGGATTGGAGGGAATGGTAAGGCGATTCTCTGGTACTGCTCTATAATAGGCGCACGCCAGAGAAACCTTAGCCAGGATTTGGTTTGGAAGAAATATTTTGAATGTAAATAGTACTTGATTTGACAAGTACCCGATCTATATTTGATGGAAAATTTAAATATGTTACTACAAAATAGTAAGATAAGTATAGAGAAAGGAGACTAAGTTCAAATTAGAATATTTATTGTTTAACTTACTACTTTAGATGATCTCTCTCTCTCTCTCTCTCTCTCTCTTACAAGTCAGAGTTGGATTTAATTTTTGAGCCGGATTTGAACTGTCTGTATAACGTCGCGCTTCCCTACTCTTAGAGTTTTCCGGGTCCTCATCGAGGCGGGCCCTTTTTCGATGAGGCCAATGAGGAAACGGAAGGTTTCCTTCGTTAGCCTAATTGGAGGCACATTAGCATGGGCGGATTGAAAATTGGTACATTTTTCTTTTAAGAGATGTCACACGTAATATCGTTTCGAAAAAATGTTAAATAAACTTAATTGTTTAACTAATTAATTGAATAGTCCTAGCGGGTGAAATCGATAGGAGAAAGAGATATCTATTTGTTTATATTTTGGCAACATAATATCATAAAAATATTATCAGCGCTACGATAAAAATTAATTTGTTTAGGCGTGATTACTTTTTTATGACTATAGATTCTAGGAAACAAGTTGTGGCTATTACAAATTTAAGAAATAGCCTATAATTAACATTGATAAAAAATTAAAAACGGCGGTTGCAATTATTATTATTGCTTCATATATAAATGTCGAGCGGATACCTTGCATCAATATGTGTTACATGATTTTGGTCGTAGTCGGAAGAGATAATTTGTACGACTTTACACATCTGGAAAATTTCGTTGACGCCGGACTATGGCGTATCATCAAAAGGATCCGTTTTATGAGTTTTCGGAGAAACTAACTTATTTATTGGTGGGTATGGTTTTTCTGTGAGACCTTTCATAATGAAGTGGTTTAGTTTAGATTTTCCTCATGCTCAGAAATTATTAAACAGTCATTGTAAACAGATGACATCAGAAAGTAGGCATAGGCAATAGAGGTCCATGGCCTCATAAAAATCTAAATTTAATTTCGATTACGTGCCTAATAGCAGCGGACGTTACAATGTTTCGTAAACTATTGAGATAAAGAATCTTTTCTCCCAATTGTACACAACTAATTAAAGTTCAACGTGAATAAAATTGTATAAAACACAACGGACCTCGAAATGAAATTATTCATCATATGACAGTTTTGTAAAAGATATCAATGAAAATATAATCATTAAATCATTATAATATGACTTTAATGAAAATTGTATATTTATGCAAATGGCATGATTATACAAATGTTCGCACGTACGTCATTGCCATAAATGCGCAGAATCTCTAGAGGGTAGAACGGATCCATACGTAGCGCTTAGTACCATTCGCGGGCATAGTGCGTCTCTTTTGTTCTGTTTCATTGAAGTTAAATATGCATAAAGGCCGTGGAGAATCTTTGATTCACGTTGTTGAAGAAATTTACAATAAGTGGTTTCCTTTATTGAAATAAAATAATCGATTTTGACGTACTTGAAATATTGATATGGCAAAGATTCAAATAATGTATTTGAGTACTGTTCCAAAAGTTTAATAAGTGCGAATTAAAAAATAAAGGAAGTTGATGGATAGGCAGATTTTATAAACCAGAACAATAAAATAATCAAAAGTTTTCTCAGGTACAATGTGATGAAAAATCATTGATCGAAGAAAACGAACGTTCAAAACTAGTATTCGGTCTCTTAAATTCATTGCTTAATTTTTTTTAAATCGAAGATGTAAATTTAATGATATTTAAATATATTTGATAAAAACCACGTGCCTGGTTGCCTTGACGAAGTCCTCCTTCCGTCGTTTCTGTCCCGGTGTCTTCACTATCCTTTGTCCTTCAGGTATTCTTCTCTGCGATCTATCGCACTTCACGGCTCACTCACACACTCACGAGTCGCGTCCTTTATTCTGGCTCTCACGCCTTACATCTCGCTCATCATCCGGTGCTTCCTCATGTCGAGATCCTTCTCTACCTTCCTCGACGATGGCTCCTCAATATCACTCACTGCAACGATCCTCACAAACAATGTCACTGTCCGGTACACTTTCCAGACGACCTCTCACGCGACTCTCTCATAAGACAACCAAAGCGGGACTCCTCTTTATAGCGCAATCGTTGTCGTTCTTAAACGGCGCTGCCGATTAGGCACGAACGCGCCCGATCTGTCAAATAATTAGTCTTATGCCCTATTTGACGGGCACAGACAAGAAACTCGGTCGGTAGGGCAAATACTTTGTAACAGACCATAAAAATTATCCAGCCGTAGCCAAAATCACATAACGCATATGAAGAGTAATCATCCGTAATCATTCTTATACAAACAATTAAGTTAAAAATACGTCCTGTTTGAAGCTATTGTCACTTGTTTTTCTTTTACTGTTTTAATTAAAACTATTATTAATTACAAAAACGAAAATCGTATGTAAACCAATTCCTAATTCGTAATAGCCATAACAATCAACTTTTCTATTGGCCGCGTTACTCGACTAAGCACTGTGTGGAAATATTTCCTTGCGTATTTATTTCCAAGCCTCTAATAAACATAGAAAAAATTGTATTGCGAATTATTATACAAAATAGTATATAGAAACGATTACAAAGAGAAAATGTGCAAATAATGAAAATTTATTTTAAACGTTTATAATTCTTTTACTCAATCAGTTTATTATTATAATTTGTACGTATTCTCAATCAAATACAGTCTTTCCTATGTATTTCAATTTTAATTGCTTCAATTTTACCTAAAACTAATTTGTTTTTTGCCATATATATGTCTATCATTGTACTGGGAAGAATGTATAAAGATGCATTAATTCTTCGATCTATACAATTAAAGGTACAGGACATATTAAAATATTTGGCCTTATAAATAAAGATTTGAATTCTTATAGACTGTTAAGTAAATTAAACTTAACATAAAATATCAACTCAATCAGTAGGAATACTTAATTATATACTAAACACAATTTGTTTCTTAAAAAATTCTGACATACATTTTAGCTGATAATTAACTTTTTAGTATTCTTTTTTACACTAATAATCTTCGAATTTATACGTAAATGTTAATTATATTTTGCTATATACTTGTATACTTAGTCAACATTCATAAATGAATTTTTCCTCAAAGAATATATATGTTTTAGATTCTCCTTATAGAACAGCTATTAGTGGAGCTATTTTGAAACTGCAAGAGGAAGGTAAACTCCATGTTCTAAAAACTAAGTGGTGGAAAGAAAAACATGGAGGAGGTGCATGTCGGGTAAGATGGAAATATAGTTATTTCTTTTTTAGCTTCTACATTTGAATATGTTCTAAAAATACAGTCATTTCAGAATCTTATAGAAAAATTTCTTTTACAGGCTAAGTTATTTTAATTGATCCACTACGAAATTTGTGAAAGTTAGCGGTTTACGAAAAAATTGTATTGATAAAAGTTGTTTAAGATAATGGGGGTCCATTTTTCTACAATATAGGTTTTGAACTTAGGACCAATCTTCAGGGTTATATGAAGATCAAAGTGGTTTTTCTAAATGAGACCTCCTATTTTTAACCAAAATGGTTATTAAAATGACTTTCAGATGACTAATTCAAACTTAAATTTAGAAAAATTCTCCAAGAGATTTTTTGTTTAAATCTTGAGTATTTATTTTGGAATAAGTATTTTAATAGACTTGAGGATCACAGTTTTTGATCATTTTTGCCTTGAAGTTAACTTTAAAGTTCATTAGTAAATCAAAGTATTGTTTAAAAATAAGAATTCCTACTATTGATTCTTAATTTTAAAAGCATGGAAAAATTTTATGGTATAAATAATGTACGTTAATGAAGCTAGTGACGTTTAGAAGGTCAAGGGATAAAGAAACGTTTAAACGATGTATTTTGCAAACTTTATAGGATTTTTTTTGTTTATTTCCAGTCTGTAGAGATTATATTTAGCAAATGAGTTGTTTTGGTATTATAATAATCGAGGAATAACAAGCGGGTTTAGAAATAGCGTTTCCAGTTGGAAATTTCAGTAGTGTATTAATAAGTGTGTTATATTTAGTTATAGTAAGGGTTTAAGTTATTTTTGAATTTTGAATTTGTAATTTGATTATGTAAAATATCTTTAACAAGTTAATTGAGATGATTTTCTAATCTTCTTTTGTATCTCATATAATATGTGGTAATTTCTTATCTGACTGTAGGAATGTCTAAATCCTTGTTAATTAGGCAGTTAGGAATAAATCAGGATGCATCCACTATATTTCTTAAAACTTTCGACTAGAATCATTCATGAATTTCTATGTTCAATTTGGAATCTATTTCCGATAGTTGGATACTATTTATCAATATTGGCTTGAGAATTACTTTGTAAATAAGAAGTTTATTTTGTAGGTTTATTTTTTATATTCTACCTATTAGCCAATAAATTTCTTAAATTTAAATTTAAGTTATCTTCTTTTAGTCTATATTTGATTATACAGTATTTATATCTAAATCCAAATTGATATCTTTGAAAAAAATTCGTTTCTTTAGTTGTAGGATTCGGTTTTATAAGTACGTGTTCCTTAAAAATCTTTGAAAGTATCGGAAAAAGGCTTATGGGCTTATATGAAGTAACAGGTTTGGCATTTTTAACTGGTTTAAGAATGAGGATAATTTTGTCCGTTTCTCATTTTTTATGAAAATGAAAAAGTCGAAGGCAAGTATTGAAAATTATGGTAATATGTCTTTTGGATTTTGTAGAGCAATTCTCTGATTATCCTACTATTACTTGTTAATGTTACTTCAACCAGGTGCTTTATTACTTATAATTTTTTTGATAATATTTACTTCTTCTGTTAGTTTCATCAGATTGCTATTCTGAACCAATTGGCGATTTAATTCTCTAGGATTGAGCATAAATACGTCACTGAAATGATTTGAAAAGGTTTTGGCTCAGCTTCTAAGGGGTGGCGAATAGGGAGAATGAACTGTTGATGTTTTTTAAATTCTTTATAACTTTCCATAACAAATAATACATAGGTTCTTATTAAATTGTGTGTATTTCGCTATTTTTACAGCATGAAGTAGGATTTTCAGATCCTTTATCGATCTATTAAATTTGGCCTTGTCATGCGTGGGTCTACGTAAGCCTAATAGCCTGCCATATTTTTTCTAGTTTCCTGTTTTTTTTTTTAAGATTTTAAAACGCTGAAACGTTGTAGATACTTTTTTGATCTACTATTTTTTATGACAAGTTGTGTGTCTGTTTTATTAGTTTGTTAAAATTGTCGCTACTTTGTTCTATATCATTCGAAGTATTTAGTGTTACTGTGAAGTATATGTTACTGTGATAATTTATTATTTATCCGTGAATAAATAAACATTTACTATTCAAATAGACTATTAAAATTATGGAATAACTTGAGTTCATGCTGCTCATATTTTATTGGAACTCATTTATAATCTTAATGTCTTTATTGCGATGTTGTACATAGTTGCCTAGCATGTGTACATTTTGTATACAAGCCATAAAAAATGTGACCTCGAATAATTCCCCGTGAGTATTATATAGAGAAGGAAGAGAGAAATAAGACCAGAGAGAAGTAAGCCACCAGCTCAGTGAAAATTGAAAATTTTCGAGAAAAGGTGTTTGTGGTTTGATTTTAAAATTTTGGATTTGGCAGTGTTAGTTTAGTGGTTTTTTTATGTTACTTTTGAATGGATTGCTCTTAAACCGGTGAGTACCGTATTTTCTCTCTCGATTACCCTCAGTGCGTTGTTTTTTTATTAATTTATTTTTATTCATTGTTACCTGGGTCTCACTTTATCCTCCAGGCTGTACGGTCGAATATTCTGACGACCATTGCGTAATCGTCGCCGAATTTAAATTTTGTTTATTTTGTATTTTTATTTATTTTCGTTCATTTTTGCGCTTATATTTGACGTTTATTTTTGTAAATTTAATTTTCTTAATTTTCTTTTGGATTTATTTTATTTTGTTGTTATAAATTTGTTTCCCTTGAGCGTCACTGGATTTATTTCGTCGCCTTGCCAACTTACTGTCTCGCGACCTTTCAAGGTCACGGATTCTTCAGCAGTTTGCAAGGCTAAATCTCACGCATCTTATCCTTCCCTTATACATTTTTTATTTAAGAATTCAACACGGCGAGCGGAGTCTTCCCTTTATCAAGAAGATAAGTGATCCCTTGCATTCGCATTGCAAAGAAAAGTAACATAAAAAGGTTTATTAGATTGGGCCACAATTGTCTTTGGCTAAATGAATCCACAGACTTGTGTCTGTCGCAGACGACTTTTGTTCATATCATAAAATACATATTTATGAAAATGAAATAAAAGAGTATTTTTTTAATTAATCTATTATTTTTTTGTACAACTCGATATTTGTAAGAGAATATTTCATAGAATTCATTTTATATGTTTAAAATAATCAAATGTATTATATAATATAACTTGGACAATTTTTATTTTAAGGATGACGCATCAAAGAGCACCTCTACAGCTAGTGAATTGGGTTTGGCGAATGTAGGTGGAGTATTTGTTGTATTAATGGGCGGAATGGGAGTTGCTTGTGTGATAGCAGTATGTGAATTTCTCTGGAAAAGTAGAAAAATTGCTGTAGAAGAACGGGTATGTAAACGAATTTTATATATATTAGTTGTTTTTTTTAAAGATTAAATTTAAAATGAATGATTTGTTTAATTTGCGAATTATTAAGTAGCAAAAAAAGTAATATATATAAATCCTTTTATATATCATCTTGTAGATATGAGATATAACACCATAATAAATTAAGAGAGTTGTTAATTGTGTTTATGCAGGATTCTTTTTCATTTTTAATGGTATAACAATTCTAGATACATTTATAATGCTCCAATGAGTATTCTAACGAGATTAATATGAACAAACAAATGAAAATTTTATTACAAAATGTTGTTATTGCTTTATATATTTAAAACTTTATGTTTTATAAGACTGGTGCTTGTGATTTATTTCTTTAGAAGCTTATTTATTAGCTAATTGGGATGGTTTTGTAGTTTATTGTCTATAATATTCGATAACTTGTTATATATTTATTTACCGTGGATCCCTGAAGATCAATTAGGATAACGTCATTTGATTCACAGCATATATCTCATATAATATTGTATAGCCCTTTGATTGGAACCTTTCTAATATATCTATGTTTGAATTTGAAGAAGCACAGCAAAATTGAATGTCATAAGTCGACATTGGTTTAATTATAGCTTTATAGGGCAATAATTCGTTTTCAGTTCAGAGTTGAAATTGTCCTCTCATGAGCCAGTATATTTTCCTCAATTGAAGGTCTCAATTTTAAGATAATTAGTTATGCTGTGTGAATATATGTTCTCTCCATATTAGCCGTCTATGTAAATGTATAAAGTATTTTCTGTGGCTATTTTATAAAATATTTCTTTTGTTTAATTTGAATAGCTTATTCAAGTTATGCGTCAAGCTAATCAAACATTTCCTACTTTAATCACAAAATTAAGTAATGGCTTTATTTTGAACGATGATGAGTTATGTCTTTTCGATCATATATATTCGCATGAGAAGTAATTTCACTAAAATTCCCACATGGAGTACGGTTACATTATTAAAATAACTATGTTATCAATACGTGCAATAGAACAGCATTGTAAACTGAAAATTAGTAGTTCACATTGAGCGCAACTAAGAGAAACATACCTCTCGTGTATGACTTAAATTTACATACCAAACAATAGGTACATAAATAAAAAACTGCTACTTTTTCTGTAAAAAACACTATTAACAAATATACTATTCCTATATCAAGGCAAATGTTAAGTATACCGTTGTAGAAAAATTAAATTATTAGCCATTCTTATTAGTGTGACGTCGGAATTAAGCGTATTTGTAGACGCAAGAATTTTGTATGCGTGCTCCATTGGCCAGAGAGTGAGACCTTTTTTTGTGCGTCCTTGTTTTTATGGGACTTCATGCATGCATGGGACAGCTGTCGATCCTTTGTCTTTTTCTTTCAAAATGACGAAGTGGCCCAAGTGCGCGAGATATAGTTTTTATTACTTTTTAAAAACCATAAAAATTAAAAGAACTGTCGGAAAAATATAACCGAAAATTTCTATTTTTATAAAACCTCAAACACTAGGCCGAAGTCATTTTGCGATTCGAATAAGATGACACAGCATCCCAGGAAACCCCATAAAATACAAGCATAGGAAATAATGGTAGTAACTTTTGGCCAGATCTTTTTTTTGTTTCGTTGTTTTTAGTGACTTTTCGTTTTCACTTTTTATGGATTTATCTAGAAGTCATAAAAAGAAGAGAAAACGAAAAATTATTCAAAATAAAATAGCTTAAGAAATTTCTTGTAATGGCTCTACGTGAGAGGGCGAATACGAAGGGAACACTTCCAGAGGGATGTACCCATTTCGAGCTTCCTTCATATTTTCACAAATCAGAGGCGTGTTTTTCCGAGTTGTGAATGTTAGAGAGAAGCCTAAGAACAATTAGATCCCAGTTAACTTTAGGATCAACCCCTAGAACATCAAATAGGAGTTACACCGACGTTACCGGGATCTGCTATAATAATTTATAAGTCTCAAGATGGAACATATGATGGAATTGTTTATGATTATGATAATAAGCATATACTTCCATATATGTTACTTTGTCTAGAGTCACAAATATATAAGGTTAGTTTATAAAAACGAAAAATGATGATTTACAGTTTAATCATGGATAAACATTTTCTGCAACGATTGTACCTCAGTTAGATAAATTTCGAAAATTGTCAGCAAATGAACTTATTACTTTCAGAATTATTAAAGAATTCGTTACTTCAAGAAATGGTGTATAATTATTCGCTATCTACTGCCAGAGTCTCAGAAAAATGTGATAGATTTACAAGATTGAGTCATAGAAAACTGTAACTTTTTGATATTATCAAAGAGTCGGTTACGTGATGATAATGATACTATTTATATACCAAATTTAACTGCGATGTTAAATATTAAAAAAATAATATACCATGGTATAGTGATTCATCAAAATAACAATTTTTCACACTCCAATATGGTTATCATGAAGATAATATTACAAAACATTATGGAATATGGCTTCAATTCAACACCAGTTGGTGATCTATGTTTTGTCCAATTCGCTATGGACGATGGTAGAAATGTAATTTTGTCCGTTGTTTATGTATTACCTCTTTAGAAAATGCAAGATATTATTACGTTTTTACATAAAGGGGTATATTTACACAATGAAAGAGGTTGTAAGATATTTGGTAATAATTAATATCAATCATCATTGATCTTAATAGAAGATTCGTACTAACTTAGCATCAGTCAAGTTATTATTGTTAGTAAATTTGTTAGAAAAAGAATTTGATTTTAGTTAAATAATAAAAAAACATATTATAACTAAATACACAACTATCTTGCACTATTTTCAAGATCCATTAATAAGATTAGCTTGAAATTATTTCATATTTCAGTTATCAGAGGACAATTGACACCTTTTTAGAGTCTCATAATTAAAGTACTCCTAATAACAATTAAATGCCGATTACTATGATTACAGAGTTGCCCAATGATGCAAGCAGATTTTGATTTGCATAATGTTATGATTTTATTATTGGTCTCAAATGATGAAATTGAAAAGAAGTATTTTGAAATGGAAGGTGACTCTGCGAATGAATCATTGAATGAATTAAGAATAAACAAGAACTCGTATAATGTATATTATCTGTCATAACTTGTGTAAAATAATTTTCTTATTGTAATGTTGTAATTACTTAATTATTTATAAAAATTAAATATTATTCAATTCTATCATAATTTTGAGTTTTTTACTGTTGTCATAGTTATTATGTGTTATTCAAATTGTATGAATTTGATTATGTTACATCACTGTTTTGTCCTTGTCTAGGCATGTGAGAGATTTTACTTGCCTTTGTTATTGCTTAATATTAAATTTGGATTAATACTTACGATAGGTTAATTGTTTTGAATATATTGTATTCTTATATTTTTTCTAAATAATGGAAATAGCTTTTGCTGCAATCGTTTGTGGATTGGATAAATTTTGTTATCTGTAGTGTGATTTCCTCTAAAATTACATCTTTTACTTTTTCCTCGATTGGAAATGTATTTCGTAAGTGATTTTCGATGCATTTTTTGTAAATATCTTGACTGTTATGTTTTTGTTTTATTTCAATAATAAATAAGCAAAGGAATTTTTTAATTCGATATTGAATATTCTGCAATCCTAACACTTTGTGTCTGTGATCTTCCATTATCCTTTAGATTATCAACATGAAGCATTCGATGCACTATTTTTAACCTATATCTTCTTTTTGTTGATACGTATAGAATTCTGTTTTCTTCACATTTAGTGCTTTAACAGTAGATAGATATCTTTTTGAGTTCATTAACTGTATTTGTACTTTTATTTGGCTCAATACTATGATTGTGTACCTTTGGCTACCTACCTTTGGCTATGTTATTTATAAGATCTTTAAACGAACTAATATTTTTGACATTACTGACGAAAATCGATGAGAATTTAATTTTTACCGTATCCTACTTTAGTTATAACGTATTACTTGTACATCTGACTTTAATTAGTAATGTATCATTAATATTTATCGTTTGTTATGACTTTCCATGTTTTCAGAACGTTGCTGTTATTTTTTTCTACTCACTTGATCTCACATTAGTGGAATGTTCCGAGGCGAAATCGATAAACTGCACATTTTTATAGTGGAAGTTGTAGTCAACATACTGATTTTTATTTATTTCATTCGCATGTTTCATTCGCTAACTACGTTTCGTTGTATAACTACATTATTCAAATAAATACACAAAGAAATATGTTATAATTTCCCGTTGTTTCACCACCGTATTAAAATATGAGTCTTACTCTCGAGATTTCCTGTGATTAGTACGAAACAAAAATTAATAACAATCTTTCTATTTAAATGATAATTTTAAAACAACCAGATACGGAAAAATTTTATAAATATCAAGTTGTATGTAAATCTCAAAACTTTGGTATATATATATATTTAACAATTTATTATTAAGATGTCTACATAATTAATTTTACGTTGCATTTTCCACTAAAATAGCGATTCTTGTTATCCAGCCACCGTAGCTTTCTGTCGGTTGGTAACTTGACCTCTGGAGAGTATAAAGTTGAATGAAGGAAAAAATGGTCATTACAGATTTATTATTGAAATAAAAATATTTTTTATTACGTCTGTGGACATTTTAAGTAGATAAATTAGTAATAAAATGATAGATATTTATAGCAGGTATTTTAAAGTAAAAAATCTTACTACGTTAAAAATATATATCCTCCTAGTAGCGTCTGCAATTTTTATAAAATGCAATATCGTTGAAATACTATGAAAAATTATGCAACGCTGAAATGCATGATTCTAACTAAATTGCAAATACTAGAAACGCCAGAAGATTGTTGCTTTTGAAAAATGATAACTTTAGGTTACAATATAAAGAATAAATATAAAATACAATATTAAACTCCTTTCTCAGTAACAAGAGTATTACGCTCTAAAGGAGTTAACTTCAATGAATGATGACCAGATTAATTATACCTCAACAGAAAATGGATCCGCTGACAAAAATAATCGAAACATAAGGGAAAAGATTGTTACTAAATCAGACGGCAATCAGGAGCAGTCTATACCATCAAGTCAGGAGTAGTCCATACCATTATGTAAGAAGCAGTTCGTATAAAATAAAAAATTTCAATTCACACAATTAAAAAAGAAAAACAATGGTTCATTAGTGTACTGTACAGGTGATTCGATGTGTTGAACAAACTCAACATTTAGAAGTAAAGTCAATGGGTAGCCATGTTGCAACTCATTAAAACAAAGCCTCAAGGAGGTACTACTATACAATGGAAATTAATATAACATTTTCATTGCACACTTAACATCGCTAGATATAGTAAAAATCCTTCAAAAATTTCGTGAAGTAAAAATAAAAGTAGGCATAGTGGACGTATTTAAAATTCGAAAGAATGTTAAAATATTTTTAAAAAAATTTTCATAACAACGATAACATATATAGGACAGAAAACAAATTAGTTTTAGGGCAAATTAGAGCAAGGTCTTCGATTTTTTTTATATTTGGCACATCGAATGTCTATATCGAGGTAATCATTTGTGCCAAGTTTTACACCAAAATATTAATTAATTAAAAAGTTATAAACAATTAAAAAAAATTGATTTTTTTTTAACTGATATAAACTGAAAACTATTTATCGGATCTGGATAATTTTTTTTAAAATACTCATAAATAATTACATTTTAAGAATATATATATCATACTAATATATTTTGTAATAAAAAAAATTATAAACAATTAAAATAAATTTTTGCCATTTTCATTAAAAAATGCAACTTTTATTTGAAAAATTGTTGTTGCAATCGATTCCTTGGTCAATTTTGTTTAAGAATCCATAATAAAACTATACTGAATTTTAATAGGGGCTAGGTAATGACCTGGAAATACCTTCCAAAAAAGTGCTACTTGCGGCGCTCAGCTGGAAGATCGGACCGATAGAAGCGTCCCACTACCCTGAAACTTTTCCATGTAGTTCAGTTCTATAAGTCAGTACCATAGACTATATATTATGTAATTGGGATGACCTCAGTATAAACAATATTTTATTTACTTAAACATAAACAATTTAATCGCAATTAGATGAAGTGTAATATTTCATATTATTTTAGAAAATATTCGTAGTTTACAAGAAATCTATTTTCTAAGTATAGTTAGAAATTAACAGCCTAGTTATAACTTGTTATATTACTCAACAGATATTAGGAAAATGAAATTAAAATAGTCAATTATTTAATAACATTTCATTATTCAATTATTTAATTATATATATATATATATATATATATATATATATATATATATATAATATTCCATATGGTAACAACCTTTAAAATTATTTTACTATATCTTATAAAGATGTTCATAAATTAATTATACAAATTTAATATAAAATTTAAATAAATAAAATTGCTATAGTTTATAACAAGTTACACTGAAGTATTTTAGTACATTTATTTTTGTGGTCTTTTAATGTTATAATCTGTAGAATAGGAAGTTCTTTTCACCATCAATTCCTTGCTGCTTTTATTTAGAGGAATAAATACGTGATAACTTAAAGTACCATCTACACGTAATGCTGTTTTTAATAATTTTGATAAATTTTCTTCAATTTCTATGTGATCTGCGATGGTATAGTAAGCAAAAGTTATACCAGGTATAGCTTTTTGTGACCATTGATATAATTCTTCAGCTGAATTAATGCTTACGTCTGAATTTCGCAAACTGGCGTTCCGGGCTAATCTTTTCACTGTTCCGTCAAGTCCATCACATACGCTTTTTCCACGACAACTTGCGAAAAAGTGCCATTCAGCTTCTATTCCGTATATCTCATAATGAGAAACAAGAGTTAAAAAATTTGATTTATTCTTATATTGACTTGCAGCTCCATCAGATACATAAATCACTTTTTTAACCTTGTTCTCGTATCGATTTTTTATATAATCAATTAATTTTTGGCGAAACAATATCACAGCATTTACGTCATGTTTCGTACTTTCCAAAATTACGACGAAGCTGTCTTCTTCAGTTTTTTCCTTCCCTTTTATATACATTGAAAATGGATGAATAGTTACCTGTTTGCCGTTCCAATGATTTGCTTGGACCTGGTCTTGATATACAGTCGTATAATTCTGAGCGAAATCTCCTATGACCATTATTTCAGATTCATTCAAATTATGCCGACGAGTTTTTATATAATCATTTTGACTTTTGGCAATAAAGTCATGCTCTAATAATTTACATTTAAACTGTACCTCCAGGTGATTAAGATAGTCTTTAATATTGTATGTATGCTTTACAAGATCACACTTTTGGTTTACAGTTTCCCATTGTTTTCAATGAATGAAATCTATAGCATTTCTTTTGAAATAATTCTTGAACATATCTAAAATACTGGTCAATCCAGGACATTTCGTGCATTTATTAAAAAAACAATCTTCGCCAGGTCTTTCACATGTCATTTTAATAAAAATATCTTTTACTGGTCATCATATTTGATCTACAAATTCTTCATTGTTATTTTACAGCCTTCCACTAATAGTTTTGGATTTCGGTGGTGAATACAAATGCAAACATTGTGAACACCTTAAGATTCATTAACTAAAATACACTGATCAGGTTGCAATGCACAAAAATATTTAAACCCCAGGCGAAACTTGAGTCCAATTTCAGCACAGTGTTTTTCAAACATGGTGTAGACTTCTTTTAAATTAAACATGAGTAAACGCCTTTAAATTTTAACCTTCTTTTCATTAATACTTCCTCACTATTTTGGTATCGTTAGCACCTGGACACGGCCGGCTTATATAATCTTGTAAATAAAATGAGACAGCAGCATTTTTTATATCTTCATTTATTATAAATGTTCTGGTTCTGGAGAGTGGATAGGGTAACATTTCTTCCAGTTCACGAAGTTTTTTAGCGGTTTGTGCAAAATAAAACGAACAATTAATTTCTCTTTCTATTTCACAGACACTTGTAGACATTGGTATCGCAGTTAATATATGTATCTTTTCTGAATTAGTAGTTGGTTTTTCATACGCTGCTTTCAGGTCTTTATAAAATACACTTTTTTGTATAAATCCATCTAGATTACTCTCTGCACAGCGATATTTCCTCACAAGTAAACTTTTCAAATTATTTGACAATGAATCGGTTTTTTTTTCTATTAAATCAGGTATTTCAATATCTATTGAATTCATTTCTCCAATGTATAAAAAAATCAAGCAATGGATTTAAGCGATCCAATATTATTTTTCTACGTTCCTTTTTGTCGATTGAAAATTCTTCGTCACATTTTACGTGACAGATATCTTGATCTTCATTAGCACTATAGTCGAAACTAGCCTCATTGTTCTGATTAATAGAATCTTCACAACTACTATTTTCTTCATTTGTACATCCTAAACGTGTGTCACTGTAGTCAGAAACTTTCTTTGGATCTTTCATATAGCAGTATCTCAAACATGTTGCACATTATCGATCGTTTTCTTTTACTAACGGAAACCAGTTATCCTAAATTTGCGTGGACATGTAAAGCAAAGATTCTCGACGACGTCCATATTTACGTACTTTGAATGGATTAGAACACTCTGATAATGGCATGATTATGTAATTTTCTTTAAAACTGAATTGAAGTGATTTTACAAAATCTATCACACAATAAGAAATTTCACTATGACGTTCGTTGAGGTCCGTTCACTTTGATCATTGAACTTTAAATAGCACAACTGAGCAGAAAGATTCTGTATTTATACGATTTTCAAAGCACAACTAATTTCAGTATACCAAATTTTAAAATATTACTTAACAAACTAAAGTATTAGAAAAAAAACATTAAAAGAAAATAAACATTTTTGAACTCCTTAATATAATTATTGCTCGCACTAATTTGCTTAAGTGCAGCCTATTTTCGTTAATTATTATTGTCATAAATGTTAGTCCTACATACCACTATTTAAATAAGAAAGTTTAGCTAATAAATATACTGACTTATAGATCTGAACTATCTGGAAAAGTTTCGAGGGAGTGGGACGTGTCTATCGGTCCGATCTTCCAGCTGAGCGCCGCAGGTAGCGTTTTTTTGGAAGGTCATTACCTAGCTTCCATTAAATTTCATTATAGTTTTATTACGTATTCTTAAACAAAATTGTCCAAGGAATTGATTTCAACAACAATTTTTCAAATAAAAGTTGCATTTTTTATTAAAAAATACATTATTATGACATATATATATTCTCAAAATATAATTATTTATGGGTATTTAAAAAAAAATTATCCAGATCCGATAAATAGTTTTCCATTTATAGCAGTTAAAAAAAATTAATTTGTTTTTTTTATTGTTTGTAATTTTTTAATTAATTAATATTTTGGCGTCAAACTTGGCACAAATGATTACCTCCATATAGGCATTCGATGTGCCAAATATAAAAAAAATTGAAGACCTTGCTCCGATTTTCCCTAAAACTAATTTGTTTTCTGTCATAGAAAAAACAATGAAGGTGAGTTTTTCTAATGTAACGTTCAATGGATAACGTTCATAAATTTAATTATCTCGAGAGTATTTTAGTTCTAGAGTTTTACCGTTAATAACTGGGCAATCGATCAGTTTGTTTATTAGTTATCTTAGTCGGAATCGTTTCAGTTCCGGTCAATTGCTTTTTCCCACCCAAAGGAAAATTAGTCAAAGCTTCAAGCTTTTATACCTAAGTAAAAAATGAGTGTATAGAGACCAGCGGGGTGCGTTTGGTAGCTCTTTTCAAAATATTTCAAATGATATTTATTTCGATTGCAATTAATGCGTTCCTCTAATTTTTTCTAACAATAATTCAACAATAATTCACATTTGACTCTTATCTGTATCATGAAAAACAAATTTTAATAATGTCATTTTGAAATTTTTTTCAAAAGCTATTTAAGATACTCATTAGATATTCAAATGCATCAATTACAGCGTATGTAATGAAGTTTTTACCAACAAATGATCACTTTTTTCAATTTTAAATATCTCAGTACATTTAAAAGAGAGAGAGAGAAATATATTTACTTCAATGAAAATGTTTGTTAATATAAGTAGAATGTGATGGATCTTTTAAAAATTTTTTTTAAACAACATTTTAACTTTTTTATTACTTGTAACTAATCAACGTGATGAAATGATATAATCATTTAAACTACAAATGAATTGTCAATTGTTAATACAAGTAAAATATAATAGAATTCTTTCAAATTTTATTTACTTGTAAAATGATAAAAGACAAATTAGATTTAAAAAAACGGAGCAAGGACTCCGATTTTTTTTTTTGCCACATCGATTGTCTATA
This sequence comes from Chouioia cunea, assembly GCA_030064505.1. Lineage (NCBI taxonomy): Eukaryota > Metazoa > Arthropoda > Insecta > Hymenoptera > Eulophidae > Chouioia > Chouioia cunea. Next base: position 13,386,967 of record JAOPFQ010000004.1, read on the forward strand.
TATATTATCTCTTTTACCAAGTTTTACGTTAAAATGTTGATTAATTAAAAAGTTATAAATAATTAAAAACTAAATGTAAGTTTCTTTTTGATTCTATAACTTAAAATCCATTAATCGGATCTGCATTATTTTTTTTCAAAATACGTAAAATAGATTGTATTTTCAGAATATATATACATTGTAACAAAATACTTATTCATGACAAAATTATAATCAATTCAAATGAATTTTTGCGATTGTCGTTAAAAAGAGAACATTTTATCTGAAAAATTTTAGTTTCTATCGATTCCTTAGACAATTTTGAATAATAATTCGTAAAAACCTTTTTGAATATATAATAGGGGCTCAATAATGAGCGTATAAACAAAGCATTGCCTGTATCGCTCAGTCAAACGACGCGACCGATAGAATCATCGACACTATCCCGAAATTATTTCAAATAGTTCGATTTTAAACTCAATATTGTAAGCCATTTATTATGTAATTGGAATCGATATTAGTATAAACAACGTTTCATTTACTCGAATATTAAAAATTTAACTGAAATTAAATGGAATGTAATTGTCAAATGATGTAATCCGTCGTATTATTTTAGAAAATATTTGTGCTTTGTAATAAATCTATTTTCTAGTCTAATGACAGTAAAATACTTCTAGTTAAAATATATTCATAAAAAATTATTAATAATGAGATTCAACGTACCAAATTGATGTTATTTGTTCACTACTTTTTTTATGATTACTCAGAAAATTTCAGAAAAATTAAATTAATATAATCAACTATTTTATAAACGTCATTCAATTTTATAATTTCACAATTATTTTGGATTAATACTGATAATAATTTTTTTTTTCATATTCGATATGCTCTGTCATCGTACAGCAACAAATATTATACGAGGTATGATCTTTGAAATCCATTCATATGATTCCTAAGCTGACGAAATGCTTACATTTGAATTTCGAAAATTGGCGTTTCGAGCTAGCGTTTTCATTGTTCCACTAAGTCCATCGCGTGCCCTTTAGCAACTTACACAAGAAAATGCCAATCAGCTTCAATTGCGCGTGTATCATAATGAGAAACCAAAATTGGTGTTTAATTTATTCGTAGACTGAATTTAAATTTTATCAGAAATGTAAATAATTCCTATTATCGTATATTTTATTTATATAGTCTAGTAATTTGTATTGGAATTATATGATCACATTCATATCATGTTTCATACTTTTCGAAATGACGACGAAGCTCTCTTCTTCAGTTTTTATTTTCCCTTTCAAATAATGACAAATGCATGAATAGTCACGTACTTCCTGTCCAATTATTTGCTTGTATCTTGATGTTGGTTCTTTAGATTCTTTTAATTATGCCGACGAATGTTTACATAATCATTTTCACTTTTGCTGATAAAGACATATTCTAATAATTTTTATTTAAAATGTGCCTGGAGATGGTCCAATCAGGCTTTCATATTGTACGTGTGTTTTATAAGATCACACTTTTGGTACACAGCTTTCCATTGCTTGCAATGAATATAATCTATTTGTAAAGAACAATTGCAAAGCACCTATCAATCTAGAATATTTGAATTATTTTCTAAAAAAAGCATGCTTCCCTAGGTTTTTCACAAGTCATTTTAATTAGATTATATTTTTCTGTTTGAGGTAATTTTTCATCATATTTCGTTTTCAAATTAATTTCTGTTATTTTAGAGCCTGCAACTAATCATTTTTTATTTTTTTTTTATGAAAATGAAAACATTGTGAACTCTTTGTAAGACACTTACTGAAATACATTGGTTACGTCACAGTATATAGAAATATTTAAACCGAAGTCAAAATTTGAGTCCAATTTCAGAACGAACAACCATAAACTTCTTTTAAATTAAACATAAATAAACGCCTTCTTAGTTTTGTTAGCACTTGGACAAGGCCGGCTTATATCGTCTTGCAAGAAAAATGACATAGCAGCACTTTTTATTTCTTCACTTATAATAGAAGTCCTGGTCCTTGGGACTGGGTATGATAATATTCCTTATTGTTCATGAACTTTTTTAATTGTTTGTGGAAAATGGAATGAACATTAGATCTCTGATTCTATTTCACAACCACTAATAGACAGTAGAACCGAATTTTTCTTTTTTTCATAAAATCTACTTTTATTTATAAAATCAACTCAATTACTTTCTACATATGAATAGTTTTTCATAAATAAACTTTTCAAATTATATGATAATAAATAATTTTTTTTCAATTATATGAGGTATTTAAATAACTATTGAATTTACTTCTTTGATTAAAAGAAAGAAATGTATTCAAGCGATCTAATAATATTTTTTACGATCGTTTTTTCGATAAAAAATTCTTTATCACATTGGGCGTGACAGATCTGTTGAAGATCATTTTCCAACTGTGTCTGCGAAATAATATTTTCCGTTAAGTCGAAATTGGTTTAATTGTTATGGTTAATAAAATCATGCATAACCATCATTTTTAATATTTTCATTATTATTTTGTAGAAGTTTGGCACTGTAGTTAGAAATATCTTTGCAAGCATGTTGAGCATAGTCGACCATTTTCTTTCACTAAAGGAAATCACTTATTTTGAATTTCCGCAGCAATATGAATAAAAAATGCTCGACTGCCTTTATGTTGTGCAATGGATTCTTAATTTTTTATTATTCCTGTTATTAGATTTCTTAAATTTGTCCATCGACTTCTCCTTTAAATCATAAGGAAACTTATATTGTTTGGAGTTAATGGGTTCTTCATCTAATGTAGGAATCATGCGGTTAATTTCAATTGTTTCAGTTACTTCTTCTCCTAGAAAGTGGAAGGCTTCTTAATAGTTTTTCACAAGTCCTAAGATGTATGTTTTCTTGGTATTATTTGGATGTTCATTTTAAATTGATAAATCAATCTTAATTTTATGGATATGACTTTAGGATAATTTTTTTATCGTTTTTTTTATTATTTCGCATTGCTAAATTTCAGATTCTCTACGTATATGTCGACCGTAGTGGTTACTTCCAATTAACGTTGTACCCTTCGCCGGTCCCTCTGAACCATTGACTCCGACCGTCCTTCTAAACTGTCAATAGAGCACAATTTTATACAGTACGTAATTCAAGTGCTTTTTTCATTGTAGCAATCTTGGTAGTCCACTTATATGTAAGGCTTGTTACTGCTCATGACTTCAGTCTAAATTTGTATATCATGAAGAATAACTGAGCTCATAACCAAAGGTTCATTTTGAATATATCAGCCCCTGTACGAGGGTGGTCCGATAAGTAATACGCCTACAAAAAAAAAACGAAAATTTTTTAAAAGTGGCAAATTATTTTTCAATAAAGTCTTCTTTTATTTCGATACACTTGACCCAACGATGCTGCAACGTTTTTCTGAAAATTACGTTTTTCCGAGACCTGCAAAATAGGCCTCCATAGCGATGATAACCTCCTCATTTGACTCAAATTTCTTTCCGGCGAGTGAGTTTTTCAAGTTTGGAAACAAAAATAAGTCGCACGGGGCCATATCTGAAAAATACGGTGGATGGGACAGTAGTTCGTAGCCTAATTCGACCAATTTGGTCGTGGCGAGGGCAGAGGTATGAACCGGTATGTTGTCATAGTGGAAGGGCACTTTTTTCTTCGCCTAATGGAGCCGTTTTTTCTGCAATTCAGCGTCGAATCGGCCCAATAATTCGGCATATTACAGCCCTGTGATCGTGTTGCCCTTCTCCAGGTATTCGATGTTGATCCCACCTTGTGAATCCCAGAAAACGGTAGCCATCAGCTTTCTGGTCAATAGGTCTACTGACTGTCTCAGCTATCTCACGTACCTTCAATCGGCGGTCTGCTGATTTGAGATCGTGGGTGTTTTTCACGTTATCTTATGCCGTAGCCGTTTTCGGGGCACCTGGATGTGACTCATCAAAAACCGACGTATGACCACGTTGAAACTCGTTAACCCAATATTTGACGGTCGCCATCGAAGGAGAAGTGTCTCCGTACCCATCATCCAAGCGCTCTTTGATTTCGCTGCGCGATCTCTCTTCTAAAAACAAGAATCGAATCACCGACTGATATTGCTCTTTTTCCATTTTTCTAAAATTCGCGAACACATCCGCTGCCGCACGCGGTCAAAACAAAATTACGAGTCCGATTCGGCTGGAATTTCACCAGTAACCGTCAAGGAGAATGTACTACACGATAATAAATTTCTTTTGCGATAATGGCGCCATCGGGCGGTGAAGCTAAGTACTTATGGGACCACTCTCATATGTTAAGAAATATATGCGCTAATGCCCGGGCTGATCTTGTTATCTTTAAATCTGCTTTTATGAGCTTTTCTTATATACACAATCGTGTCTTTTAGTTCCTATATGTTTTTTTATTAAGAATATTATTTAAAATAATAAATATTATTATTCGAACTATTTATATGATTTCTATTATTAAATATGCTCACCTCAACTATCTATAAAAAAGCATTAAATTGAAAAAATCAGCGATTAGTATTAATATAAATATTTATAAATCGATCTCATTCAATATACGAAATATATTATATGTTTATGTTTCAGAGACAACGTTCATCTGAAAAGCCAATGTGCATTGGATTTACCGATCTACACTGAGAATAAATTTTATCTAACTTTTTGTAAGAATAATTTTTTACGTCGTAATTAATTTTGCATTATAGATGTACAAAAATAGAAATAATTATAAACTTTTAATTTTAAAGTAATAATGGCGGATAACTTAACCTTCCAATTGAAAAAAAAATTAAAAATTATACAATATACTATTTCTGACTCTTAACATCAAGCTTATGATAACTTGTACCTTATAAAATCTCAAAATTAGCTAGTACAATCTATATAATATGAGAAACTCAAGTATGGTTTTCAACAATTTTTTTTCAATACATATGAGTAGATAGTTTTATCATATTTAGTAATCCTGTATAATTATATAGATGAGTATTCTCAAAGTAGCTTGAACTCCCTCAGTATTTGTATACGATTCTTCCCTGTTTATTTTTTTCTTCCTTTTAATGATACAGTCAATCAACTATGTTAATTATTATTGGGTTAATGTGATGTTCGTGATTCGATTGCTTTATCAATATGGCATAACAACGTTGGCAACAGGCGACGATAGCAATTTTTATACCCATGGCAGTCATATTCGGGCTTTTACGTATAGAGGAAACTCACATATCAATAGGTGTATGGACACCAGAAGAACTCTTCACATATTTTAGCAGCTAATGACAGAAAACGAATTACTTTTAGGACAAATCGGAGCAAAGTCTTCGATTTTTCTTATATTTTGCACATCGAATGCCTATATGAAGGTGATATCTTGTGCCAAGTTTAACTCTTTAATTTTTGTTCAAAATACCCGGAAACGATCGTAGTTTGAGAATATATAGATATATATGTCATAATAGTATATTTATTAATACAAAAATTATAAACAATTAAAATAAATGTTTGTTGCAATCGGTTTCTTGGACAATTTTGTATAAAAATTTAATGATTTTTAATAGGAGCTAGGTAATGACCTTCCAAAAAAAAGCTACCTATAACGCTTAAGTGGAAGATCGGACCGATAGAAGCGTCAAACTCCCCCGAAACTTTTCCAGGTCGTTCAGTTCTATAAGTCAGTATCATAGACTATATATTATGTAATTGGGATGATATCAGTATAAACAATATTTTATTTACTTAAATATAAACAATTTAATCGCAATTAGAAGGAGTGTAATATTTTATATTATTTTAGAAAATATTCGTAGTTTACAAGAAAACTATTTTCATGTATAGTTATAAATAAACAGTTTAGTTATAGCATGTTAAATTACTCAATAGATATTAGGAAAATGAAATTAAAATACTCAATTATTTAATATATATATATAATAATATTTCATAATGTTACAATCATTAAATTATTTTACTACAATTTATTAATTTGTTCATAAATTAATTATAAAATTTAATATAAAAGGTTTTAAAGTTATACAAAATTACTCTTAAATATTTTATTAAAATTTTTTTTTAGTATCTTAATACGGTAATCGGTAGGATAGAAAGTTCTTTTCACCATCATTTCCTTGTTGTTTTTATTTAGAGGAACGCAATGCTGTTTTGTTTAATTTCTATGTGTTCTGCGATGGTACAGTAAGCGAATGTTATACCAGGTATAGCTTTTTGTGCCCATTGATATAATTCCTCAGCTGAAGAAATGCTTACTTCTGAATTTCACAAACTGGCGTTCCGGGCTAATCTCTTCACTGTTCCATCAAGTCCATCACATACGCTTTTTCCACGACAACTTGCGAAAAAGTGCCATTCAGCTTCTATTCCGTATATCTCATAATGAGAAACAAGAGTTAAAAAATTTGATTTATTCTTATATTGACTTGCAGTTCCATCAGATACATAAATCACTTTTTTAACTTTGTTCTCGTATCGATTTTTTATATAATCAATTAATTTTTGGCGAAACAATATCACAGCATTTACGTCATGTTTCGTACTTTCCAAAATTACGACGAAGCTGTCTTCTTCAGTTTTTTCCTTCCCTTTTATATACATTGAAAATGGATGAATAGTTACCTGTTTGCCGTTCCAATGATTTGCTTGCACCTGGTCATGATATTCAATTGTATAATTCTGAGCGAAATCTCCTATGACCATTATTTCAGATTCATTCAAATTATGCCGACGAGTTTTTATATAATTATTTTGACTTTTGGCAATAAAGTCATGCTCTAATAATTTACATTTAAACTGTACCTCCAGGTGATTAAGATAGTCTTTAATATTGTATGTATGCTTTACAAGATCACACTTTTGGTTTACAGTTTCCCATTGTTTTCAATGAATGAAATCTATAGCATTTCTTTTGAAATAATTCTTGAACATATCTAAAATACTGGTCAATCCAGGACATTTCGTGCATTTATTAAAAAAACAATCTTCGCCAGGTCTTTCACATGTCATTTTAATAAAAATATCTTTTACTGGTCATCATATTTGATCTACAAATTCTTCATTGTCATTTTACAGCCTTCCACTAATAGTTTTGGATTTCGGTGGTGAATACAAATGCAAACATTGTGAACACCTTAAGATTCATTAACTAAAATACACTGATCAGGTTGCAATGCACAAAAATATTTAAACCCCAGGCGAAACTTGAGTCCAATATGAGCACAGTGTTTTTCAAACATACTGTAGACTTCTTTTCAATTGATCATAAGTAAATGATTTTGAAGTTTAACTTTATTTTCATTATCTTTTCGCACTATTATGTATAGTTAGCACCTGTACACAGTCAGCTTATATCATCTTTCCAATAAAATGAGGCAGCAGCACTTTTTTACATAACGAACAATTAATTTCTCTTTCTATTTCACAAACACTTGTAGACATTGGTATCGCAGTTAATATATGTATATTTTCTGAATTAGTAGTTGCTTTTGCATACGCTGCTTTCAGGTCTTTATAAAATACACTTTTTTGTATAAATCCATCTCGATTACTGTCTGCACAGCGATATTTCCTCACAAGTAAACTTTTCAAATTATTTGACAATGAATCGGTTTTTTTTTCTATTAAATCAGGTATTTCAATATCTATTGAATTCATTTCTCCGATGTAAAAAAATCAAGCAATGGATTTAAGCGATCCAATACTATTTTTCTACGTTCCTTTTTGTCGATTGAAAATTCTTCATCACATTTTACGTGACAGATATCTTGATCTTCATTAGCACTATAGTCGAAACTAGCCTCATTGTTCTGATTAATAGAATCTTCACAACTACTATTTTCTTCATTTGTACATCCTAAACGTGTGTCACTGTAGTCAGAAACTTTCTTTGGATCTTTCATATAGCAGTATCTCAAACATGTTGCACATAATCGATCGTTTTTTTTCACTAAAGGAAACCACTTATCCTGAATTTTTGTGGGAATGTAAAGCAATGATTTTCAATGACGTCCATGTTTACGCATTTTGAACAGATTTTCAGGTATTTCTGGTAACTATTGGAACACTCTGGTAATGATTAGCGTATGATTATATAATTTTCTTTAAAACTTTAAAATTAAAATTTCAGTGTGACATTCATTGAGGTCAGTTCACTTTGACCATTGAACTTTAAATAGCTTGACTGAGCGTAAATATTCCCTTTTCATATGATTTTCAAAGTACAATTAATGTGAGTATACCTAATTTAAAAATGTTAGAAAAAATTATAAAAGAAAATAATCATTTTTGAACTCATTAACATAATTATTACTCACACTAATTTGCTTAAGTGCAGCCTATTTTCGTTAATTATTATTGTCATAAATGTTAGTCCTACATACCACTATTTAAATAAGAAAGTTTAGCTAATAAATATACTGACTTATAGATCTGAACTATCTGGAAAAGTTTCGAGGGAGTGGTATGCTTCTATCGGTCTAATCTTCCAACTGAGCGCAACAGGTAGTACTTTTTTGGAAGGTCATTACCTAGTCCCTATTAAAAATCATTTAATTTTTATTAAGGACTATTAAACAAAATTGTCCAAGAAATCGATTGCAATACAAATTTTTTAAATAAAAGTTGCCCTTTTTAACAAAAATGGCAAATTTTAGTTTAATTGTTTAAACTATGACATGTATATACATTCTCAAAATACAATCATTTCCGGGTATTTAAAAAAAATTATCCTGATTCGATAAATAGTTTTCGATTTATAACAGTTAAAAGAAATCCATTTTTTTTAAATTGTTTATAACTTTTTAATTAATCAATATTTTAGCGTCAAACGTGACACAAGTTATTACGTCTATATAGGCATTCGATGTACCAAATATTAAAAAAATCAAAGACCTTGCTGCGATTTGCCCTAAAACTAATTTGTTTTCCGTCATATGAGTTTTTATTTTATAATAATATCATTTTTCAATACTTGTAAGCTATTCAATAGTTCAATTGTAATGCCTGTACAGAGCAGTAGAGTTCTTAAACTGCTCTTGAGCTTAGTGATTAGTAGTTAACTATTTTAATCAGATTAACCGAAGCATTAGCATTAGTAACTGATTAATGAATAATCTTAACCAAATACAACATGAAAATACTCACTATGGCTACCTTACTTAATGAAAAAGATACTTTAGAGAAAACAGTGTCAAATTAATGATAGCGAATACTAGAGGTCTCATCAAAACCATAAAGATGAATTTTGATACAAGATTTGGATTTAATCATACAGCAATCACAAATTAGTGCACGAATCCAGGATTCTTACCTTATTCATAAATAAGATACTAAAGTGAAAAACAAAAACTCATTAATGATTATAATCTGGAACTTCATTAGTTAGAATCAAAAATATCTGAAATTGCAAAATTTATTAATTTGAGAAAACAGTATCATTTCTTGAGTGATGTATGATTATATCGGAATGTAGTCCGAGATTAGATTTAAAGTAAAAGTAACTTTAAAATAAACGGAATTAATACTTTTAATAATGGCAATCGGTTAAGTCTCATAACATTGTCATATCTGAAGGCCAGTAAATTAGCTCATAGATTGAAATTGTAGCGCAATTATTCGTATAGCTATTTATTTCTTGACGCATGTGTGTATGTTTCAGAATCCCGCCATAGGTTTTTGACCTTGTAATCACATTCAACTATAAAACGATACCTCAGACTTCGAAAAAACGATGATAATAATTCACAGTCAAAACTGTGTTTAGAAGGGTAGTATATAAAAGATAAATTTATATTAGTATTACATCTATATCTTTAAGGATTAAACATTTTTTAAGTTCAAATTGCCTTTCAGTAAAATTATTGGCCTTACAATTTACAATTTTTATTAAGTTTGTTATTTATTTACTTTTCTGATAAGGGCGGTGAATAGGTTCAGTATAGAGTTCATTCTATTCACATGTTTATAGGTAATTTTCTACTGCTTTAATTATTTTCTGTCTTAACGCCGGATACAATTTTTGTTGAATCTGCTTTTCAGCTGCATAACCCTTGTAGCTACCTGGATGATCATCTGCACCATTTGTAAATAGTACCTGTTCCATATGATCTTTTCACTGGCGGTTTCTTGTGCTATGGTATTTAACGCACTTGACATATACTGGTTTATAATTACTTGTGTGTCCAAATATCTGGACATTTAAACACTGTAGTACTGCATAAAACATGCCTATGAATAACTGTAATGTAAACTAATTAAATATTCGATATAAAATATAATAAGCAGATCATTTAAGATGAGTTTCTGTAGACAATTAGTTAGAGAATATCAATTAGTCAACTGCTGGTCGTTCGCAGTAGCGGTAGGGTTTATTCGTTGACATCTAGGGAATTGTAGAGGTAAGGTTGTAAGGAGACCTGCAAATGCAAATACAACATAGTGGAGTATAGTTACAATAATGTTACTTTATTTTATCTGATCTCCCTATTACATAATAGCTGTGACTTGTAACGATATATCCGTAATTGGAGTTTTCGCCAAAACTTTGCACCGTACATACCTATGCGTGAGGAAGAGAGAGAGAGAGAGAGAGAGAGAGAGAGAGAGCGAGCGCATGATAAGATATACTTACGTGAAGTTTACGTAACTTTAGTTCTAGGTGTTGGCTATCCTCAGTAGGGCTCTCGACGCTTGATACTCTGAGTAGGCCAGTCTACTGTACTGATACAGACATAGTACCAGTTGTCATAGTCTCAAGTACATAACTATGAATCAATTGCAGGTGCAAAAAATCCTTACGTATCGAGCGAAGAAATAAAAAAAGCCTCGATGTTTCTCCTAGACATTGCATGAGGCCACCATGTTTGCCGCGAGAATTCGACTGATTTCTGCTATCGTTAGTCGACTAAGATGTAATTATCTCTATTTCTCTCTCTCTCTCTCTCTCTCTCTCTCTCTCTCTACCTTCCCTACAATTGTCGCGCGTATGTATGTCTATGTCTTTAAACCTGTCGCTTGGTCTCGTGCTTTTGTAACAAATAGTTAATTATCTTATTACACATTATTTTACTTATAAGAAATATTCTAATACTATATATCATTAGCGGAGCTTACTAAAAACCATTAGCAATGAGTAAAATAAAATTCGTATCTTTTTCTCCTCAGTCGTGTACATATACAACCAAATTAAGGCCTTACTTTTTATTAGCTTTGAAAAATTTGACTTAGAGGAAGCGCTGGTCTAATTCAGATAAAGTATTTCCCCCTATTTTCGCCACAGGCACCTTTGTCTTTAAAAAGGAGCCACTTGCATCTTAGTCCTTAAAAACATACAATAAATCGGTCGTGCAGTTGCATTTAACCATGAATTACTGTAAAATTAAGAAAGATATCTGCCAACACGTAAAACGGAAGAGTGAGAATTACCGATACCTCTATCAACGATTTCGCATGTGTATAGTCATTGACGAAAAGGTATTTCTAGGCATTGTTTGCTACAGTAAAGATACCCCTTTCGAAGTAAGTAATTCTCTCTCTTATCACTGTAAAGATACGAAGTGATAATCTCTCAGACAAACTTTTGTTTATTGATGAGTGTATGACTTATCAATTTCTAATATTATATGCTCTGAGTAACACGTATATCTTTTTACAATTAATTCATTTTTATTTACTTAATTTATAAAAAACTTTAGTAGTGATAATGATTTTTTTCCAATTTTTGAAAACGTAAGCAAACGTCATACCATGTATGGCTATTTGCGCTTATTCATATGAATCCTGAACTGTTGATGTGCTATATTTGATTTACGTTTCTAGAGCTAGAGTTCCAAATTAGCTTTTTCATTGTTCCATCAAGTCCATCGTATGCACTTTTTCCAAGGCAACTTTCAAAAAATACCATTCAATTTTATTTCCATGAATATCATAATAAAAGCCAAAGTTAAAACATTTAATTTATTCTTATCCTGGCTTGCAGTTCAATTAGAAACATATATCAGTGTTCTAACGTTGTTCTCATGATATCATAATAATTCATATACAAACTGTACCTAGTGCCTAGCAAGATAGTTTAGTTTAATACTGTACGTGTACTATGCAAGATTATACCTTTGGTTCACAATTTTCTATTATTTGCAATGAATATAATCAGTGTCTTTTTTAAAAATAATTTTGGAACATAAAATGATAAACAATTACGAATTCAGGATATCCCGAACATTTGTTAAAAAAGCAAGTTTTACTAGACTTTTCGTATGTTATATTAACCCATTAACGACCAAAGACCTGAATAAAAATCTGAAAAAATGTACGATTGTTTCTTGATAAATTTCAAGATATTTTTGTTATATAAAACTTTTTCCTAAACTTTATAGTTCTTGGGAAAAACAATGGTAATATGAAACGCATTTTTTTCAAGTTTTTGCTTTTTATCCGCCATTTTGGAGAAAAAGCTTAAATATAAAAATTTCCTGTTAAAATTCAACAATTTTGTGCACCAATGATTCATGAAAGATTTTCATATTGACACGTTTTATGCTATGAAAAAATTGATGAAAAAAATGTTGAATTTTTGAATATTTTTTGGTAAAAAAACCCGCCATATTTTATTTTTTATTCCGATTTAGAATACCCAAAAATATAAGGGATGGTATCTTTGATCAATTTATTGTTTCGTTTTGAAAATAAATTTTGCGATCAAAAACATGTCCAATAAATGAGGTCTTTGGTCGTTAATGTGTTAATTAAAATATCTTTTACTATTTCAGGTCACTAATCATTGTAGTTGATCTTCAAAATCTTTGCTGTTATTTTAAAGCATTCAATTGATAATTTTGAATTTTCGTAACATATCCAAACGAAATATTTTAAATAGCTTTAGAGTCATTGTCTAAAATACATAGATCATGTTGTAGTATTCAGTAATATAAAAATCTAAGTGGAAATTTGAGTCCAATTTCAGCTCAATGTTTTTCAAAGATCTCGTAGATTTTTTCAAATTATATATAAGTAAATACTTTTAAAGTTTCACTTTCTGTCCATTATATTTTCGTACTATCTTAGTTTCATTCATTTCTGCACACGGTCGACTTACATCATATTGCAAGAAAAATGACAGCAGCACTTTTTATTTCTTTACTTATATCTAATCTCTCTTTATATTTCATAGGCATTAATAGATAGTGGAATCGCAGTTTCTATAAATGTCCTTTCCAAATCGGTTATTGCTTTTTCATATGTTTTTTTCCCTTTTTTATATTTTTTTTATTATTTTTATTATTTATATTGAAAAACGTTTAATAATTCACAATTGTTTAGTTCGGCTCTTTCTTATTGCATATTTTATAAGAGACGTATCTACAGCCAAGATATTAATTTGAATGAGAACAATATTTTATCAGATGATCTACTCGATTGCAAATTATGTTTGTGCATTTTGCGCTGTATTTCCGTTGAATTCACTAAGTTCTATAATTGTGGATAGGCATGCGGTTCCCTCTGCTTATGTTATACTTCTAGCATACCTCGTGTCCTATAATAAATGGGCATTGTATACGATATGATCACATTTCGACATCACTTTAATTATCATGCGTTAGAATAGAAATGTCAATAAGACGATGTAAAATTTCAAATTATTGAGGTTCCACGGCTAAATCATTAATACATTTGGATTTCCAAATACTCATCCGATTCTGTTAGAAATTATTTTTGCCTAAAATACCTTCTATAATGCTATATTATTTTGTCAAAGTCTAGATTAATTTTTGAATTGTATGCATATAAAATTTTTTAAATGGGGCTGTTTACTCATTGGGAATTTGATAACTGTAATAATTAGGTAAACACAAAAAATGGCAAGTGCTCCATTTTTGTGCATCATTCCTCTAATTAAAATAGTTAATTGAAGATAATGTCAAGTATAATTTTTATAAAATATTTAAGTACATTACATTAATAATTTATTATTAGCTATATAATATTGTGGATAACAATATATTAACATATTTTAGAAATAAATAATCAGCATAGAATACCAACCAGAACTAACTCATTAGAAGCAACATTAACGTGTCAGTGCGACTTGGAAAGCGTGTCAAAAAGTTTTAATTTTTTATACTAATAATTATATATCTGCAACAATGACTTTTTAATTTTTTCCATTAATAGAGAGTAAATGATTCATATTATCGTTCATTTAATTAATAGTTAATTCTAAAATTTATCATAAAGTCAAGTATGTTTAATTAACTTTCATATTCACAGTAGACTAGATTTGAAACATACTGTGTCAATATACTTTTTTCTCTTTTAGAACTAAAATTACCTATAAAGCTGTAAACTGTATTATAACACTAAAAAATATTTTCTAAGTTTTTAACCTTTAATCAGTGTTACATTGCATGTGGTAGATATTGATATTGGTGTATGACATTTATGAATTCAAAATAAGTTTGTGGTTATTCTGTGAAATAAGTCTTAATTGCAATACTAGTCCTTTACAGTAATTCGATATGAAAAATGAATGTTTATAAATATTTTACTTAAACATTATATATAAGCATAAACTCTAGTTAAGTAAGCCTCATTTCCATAATATAATGCAACATTTATACAAGAATCGTATAGTCATTGTAAATGTGATACAATTTTTATATTATAACAATAATCAGGAATATTATTTGACATTGTGTTAACATTATTGAGCTGAAAAAGTAATTCTTTGCGATTCTAAATAACAAATAAAAATGTTGGTAATGTTATCATTTTTATTTATATTTATAAGTAACTGTTTATAATATGCTAAAAGTTTAAAGGAATTGTTTAATAAATAATTAACACAAATATATTTTAAGATAAAACCGGAGGCTACACATGCTGCCGTTGTCAAGATAACGCTTCAACTTATTAATACAATCATCTGTGACACCAAATCCATAACAAAATTATAATACACAACTATATATGAAAATACACATTTATGCGAATGTAATTCGTTTTTCCCAAATCGACAATCGAAACAGTCCTTCTCTTCCCTACGAATAATTATTAATTGACTCTAATTGAAAACATTTACACGCAATTTTCTGATATGAAATTCAGACAACCTGTTGCATTTTCATCGCGCAAGAGACAATGAAGAAAGGGTAGGCGCACCACTTACAGTGGAGTGATAATAAAGAGGAGGGTGATTAGTAAGAGGGAAGCAGCAAAAGAGTTTTGGAATGCTGTAAAGCAGCAATTAAGCTATTAACTTTAATGAATACACTTCTCAAAGAGCATTCCTCCCTTATTTTCATTAGCTTACCAACTCTGAGTAATTAGAATGTCTTTTCAAATTGGATGAGTAGTAAGATTTGTTAGTATAATTTTACTGATACTATAAAATATGATCGTGAAAATTACAGGGATTAAATGTTTTTTAATAAAATATTTTAAATTGAAGAGAGATTAAATTTCTGAATTGAAAGTAGAATAATTAAAATATACTAATGTAACGTTAACGACCACTTAACAAGTTATTTGGTCTAGCCGAGAAAATCCTACTCAGTTATATTCTTATTAAATTTGATTTAAATTTTAATTAAATATTAGCTGCTTACAATAAAAAATTTAAAATGCTAAACATACACTGTTGGAATATGTGAGTATGAAAGACTAGATATAATTGGTATCTTGTTATTATTTTAATTTTTTTACTTATATTATGTACAAGGTACTTCGTTTCCTTTATTTATTTTTAAATTATTTCCATGAAGATATCATATAATTTTACATCTTCCAAATAGTATTTTCGTGCTAACGATGCAATACATTTGTTTTATTCAATCTCATTTTAGTTCTATCAACATCATAATCAATATCAATTCCATTGTAGTTTCCAATTTTTTCCAAGTCTCATTAAAAATGAATACATTAATGTGATTCTAGTTTATTTATTTAATTTTTTCTTATAATAAATAATTAGTAAATCGTCAACAAATATCAATAAACATATATATATACGCATCTATTTCATCATATCTATTATATTCATTGCAATTTATACAAGCAATTGATAAGTGCTAAGTGGAATAACTAAAAATTCATAAGGAACACACGCCACTATCTTCTGTGATTATTTTCCACCAGGGTCTGTTTTAAAAAGATGAGCAAACCTAGAGTCCATCCACTTCTAAAATCTTAAGGATAACTCAAACACCCACCAATAAGTGAGTTAGTTTTCTTCGAAAACTCATCAAACGGACCCTCCTCTTGACGACGCTTTTTGGCTCTACGCTAGCCAAATTTTCTAGATATGTTGAGCAATGAAAATGATCTTTTCCAGCCGTAGCCGACATCACACAATCTATATCAATATTAAACAACCATAGTCATTCTTATATAAATTAATCAGTTAATAATACAGTTAATAATAAAGTCTGATGATTTTTTATTCAAGAATGAAAGTGCGCATTTACATAGATTTTTGTCAATTTATTGTATTGTAATATATTGTAAGTTAAATTACACAATTTCTAGATTGTCTAAAATATCGAAGTATAAGAGGCATTATTTCGCATTATACATCGATGACTCTCTTTCGTGTAAGTTATACTTCAGTGCATATCGTCTCATTTAATTTAAATTGATGCAACCATGCTTATAATAGTTACATTCCCCTCTTTAGTTCTTTTTTATATTAATGATAGATCTTAAAATCATTCCATTACAAGTGAAAATGATAAGAATCAACAGTCTTTACTTGCCGAGTTACGGAATCTTTTCTTATCGATTAAAAACACACTGAATAAGTAAAATTCAAAGAGTCTACTCAGATTTGTGCATAATAATGGATGATTTGAAATCGTAATAGTTATTAATACTAATGAATATAATAAATCTTTGACTAAATCCCCATTGCTGAGACTACTTCGAAGGTTAATTTTGGCCTATTAGAACGTATTTTCCGAGTCGTAAATGTTTTCAGTAGATTAAAAAAAATGTCTCTACTTCGCTATAATCATGGTTTTACGAATTCGTAAGGCTTGAAATTCATCCGGTTTTATGAAAGACGATTTTATGAAAAATATATAATCACAATTCGATAAAAAAATTACTATAGTGTAATGGACCCAACCAGATAAGTATATGAAAAATACCCTTAAATTTCTTGCGATTTGTACTTGTTAGACCATTTTTTCGTAAAAAAACTTATGAACTCACCTACATTTTTAGGCCCCTAGAACTATTTAGTTCAAGATGGTACGTTATGTTGTTCATTGTATTTTTTTTTATATTTTGACTAATTTATAAATTAGGAAAAAATTTTTTTACAATTGTAGGTTTTTTCAACCTCTACAAAGTTCTTGAACTCAAACGTTATTTTGGAGCATAATTCAAATGCGTAGAGTCACTAGAATCTTAATTTTTTTCTATTAAGACCTGTAACTTCGAAAACATTCAGAACTATTGCTCATATCGAGATATTATGTGTAGTTTTTCCATATTTTTAAAAGTGGTAGAAGGTTCCCAACAAGATTAATATTACTGAAAAAACGGGGTTTCGCTACTTACGTTTTTTAGGTAGCTTCTCTGAAGAAAACAATAACACTATCGTATTTTATAAGAAAAATATAATTGAAAAATGTATTACATTTTTGGAAATAAAATTAGGTTGCCCTTGAATTTTGTATTAAATTAAGTTTATATTGAATTCCTTCCGATATTCTTTATCATATCTGACTATTAAATTAATTAATAGTAATTTTAAGTATATTTTTACATTCAAAAGAATTATTGTTGGTAATATTATTCCTACAGTTGATACACTCTGATATAAAGGAGTTATTAAGGCAAAGTAGATATACAATATAGCGATATAGGTGTAGCGACGATTATTTAGTAAACTATGTCAAGTATCGGGGTCGCCAGTCACGGGTCTATGATCACGTAGTAACCATGAAACTTGCTAGTCGGTCACAACTCTCTGTACAATTGTAAATGCATATTCAATTTTAAAATGAAAAAGATTCTATTTCTATATTATATATATTGCTATCGTTTGACTCTTATTTTTAAGAAATATCTTCTCTCAGACGTGGGAAACAGTCAACTTAAAGATAAAAAGTTCATTTATCTCTAATTCTTGTAAATAAGCTATGCTTCCATCGATAAATGAGTTGGTTTTCTCCGAAAACCCATTGAGTATATCCTTTAGGTAACGCTTTGTCTCTTTTTACGTTGAAAAAATTTTCCAGATCCATAGAGTCATAAAAGTTATCTTTTCCGTTTGCACGCGAGATCATCCAGCGCATATTAAGATTACAAATACATGGTTAGTTTTATAAATATGATGGCCAAAACTTGTTATATAAAATTGCAATAGTAGAAGATACAATTCTGCCTAAAAAAACTAAAAATAGTTTGCGATATCGACATTGTTAAAATATGTATAGTTCTATATCAATTGTTGTAACCAACTAACTCTCTAGCTTATATAAATGTATGTCATGCGATTCTCACAGTATTGTTGCAATTTTTACGTTCTTATTACGTTCTAGATTGTTAAGTTAATAAGATATATGATCTTGTAAAACTTTTGTGTGAAGTTAATCTAAAAAAATCTAATATAACCAGACAAGATTATACTCGTTGATTTAGTGAAGATAACCTAATCCTAAATCTCTTACATTTGTTATTACAATATCCGAAATTTCACTCTAATTAATCCTGTTATTTTAAACGTTTTTTTAACTCTATTGAACTAAATATTTTAATTAGAAGAGTATAATACACGATGTAATCGTGTATGTGTAGAAGTATATCCATGACCTGGCGGCTCATTCCACTGTTGAATACGCTTGTGACTAGAAATTTAATATCTGAGTCAATTAACTCCTTTTGCTTGCTCAGTGCAATTTTACTTCTATACTTTTTGCTTCACTTGCTGGTATGAAGCGCCTTAGTTCGCCAAACCTAATATGGATTTTGTGTTTTACTGAGCACCAATGCACGTCTGCTTTCTCACCAAGAAACACATACACACATTATTAATTATGATTTTTATATAGGGATTGAATTATGTACTGTTTGATATTTATTGTAATGTTTGAATGTGATAGCAATAGTTAAATATTCTTTATAAAAATATATTTTATTTCTATATGAATAGAAGAAAGTGACCTATCCGTTTATAATAATTGTTGTATTTCAAACAAACTGAGAAATGAATTTCTAATTTGAAATTTGTATACGAACAGAAGAAATAATTAGCAAGAAGTGAAGATTTGAAATATAATTGTCCTACAGAACGACGTAAAAAGTTAGCATGAAAATTTTTTTAAATAAATTTTTTTTTAATTAACAGGATTACAATTATCGTCAAGTACGAGCAATCGGAATATGTTTTTCATGTTTTCATATTCATATATAATGTGATGTGCCCCCTCAATTGTAATATATATAGCCGTAGACACCTCACGTACTTTCATTTTCCAATCATTCAATGTCATTTCATGGATTTTATTGACTATTTTTGATGTAATGACCTGTTTTAAGTGATGTGGACATTCGGCGTCACTCGTAATTAATTAATATTTTAGCGTAAAACTTGGTAAAAATGATGATCTTGACATAGGTTAGTTCTTTCAAGTGGAAAAATCCATCCGATTTTCCCTCGTATGGTTCTAGGTATACCTTCTCGTTTAGAACGAAAAATATTTATATGTAAACGTAGCTCACCAATGTTTAACAAGACAGCAGGAAAGGCACTCTTCTAGTAATAGCATGTCCGTCATAGTTAGCGGCTAATCTTTTCTCTCTCTAACTATATTCTCATGATTGGGTACAATTTAGTGTATTTCGCGTGCGCATTTTTTATCGTTTCTATATTAATATAATAAATGATGTTATATGTAAAGAATATAGATTAAATTGTTCAGTAAAGATTATAAAGTAATTTAATATAATTTTTAAATACAACATTTCGTCGACTCTCTAATTTTGATAAAATTCTGAGACATTCCATATTAAAAGATAAATTTGTAAGCTATTTTCGAGATTTTCAAAGCTTATAGAAGGAATAAAACAAAAGCTATTTTTCCACCTAACAGCATAACTAATATATATTTTAAAAAGTTTTCTTACTTCTATCAGTACAGAAGTCACCCCACTAGCAATGCTAATTATTCTAAAAAATATTATTCAAAATATTATGGTTTGAGTATATATATATTTGTTGTGGAAAATTATAAATTTGTGTTCAAGTAGTAGCCTACATATCAATGACATGTTATTCGACTAATGGGCCTTGATTTAACTTATACTTTTATTATCTCATTTATCACTTTCAAGTAATAAACTTCATTCTTTCATACAGCATTTCAGAAAAATGTTATATGGCCTGCTTTGATATGTTTCTGAAAAAATTTTCTTTCATTTAAATATAGAAAATCCAGTATAACCGTTTTCATGTTAATTTCTGATAAGGAATTTTTCTAATACTGTACCGAATAATAGTATCTTTTTCAGCTAGAATATTTTTTCCTTATATTTTTTTCAAACATACCAGAAATAATTTCATTTGTCACAGAAGGGTTGGCAAACAAGCATTTTCTGAACTTGTTTGTAAGAAACGGACTATTCGGAATACAAGCCAGTATTTGTAATATTATGTTATAGAACTTATAGCGAAGTAATTTCTACTAATTACAAGTCATGTTATGAACTACTTCAACTAGTCATCGCACCATGGTAATAAAATGACTGACAAGTTTATTCTCCTAATGTATGATTAACGTATAATATTAAGAGCTGTCAATGAGACTTTCTATCCTATAGTTTACAGTTTTTCTTTCACGTTGCAAAAATACCTATCTGTGACTCAGATATCCACACTAATTATCAATTTTGTTACATTTTCTAGTTTAATTAGGTTTCCATGATCTGTGCAACATAAAATTATCCTCAAAAGAATCTAATGAGTCTATTTCATATCAAGCAAAAGTACAGATCGTGACAGCGTTTATAAAGTAACTTTCCTTAATAATAAATAATGGTCTGAAAACATGGAAGTTATAATTTTGCTAATTTCTTATTTTATCTAAAGAAGCGTAAGTACAGTTTTCATCAAAATATATAATTAATCAATTACTAAGTCTATCAGGCAATCATGCTAACACGTTTGTAAAAAATATGTAATGAAATAATGTAATAACCTATTAAATCATCTTGTCAATTTTAGCAGATGCTTTTGTTACTGGTCGAAGTTAGCCAAACTTATTTCTTGTAATTTTGAAAAATATTTTGCTAGCTCGGGAAGTAACCGAAATATCATTAAAAACAGAAATTACAAACTGGCGACACATTTTTACCTATAGCGATTTAAAGCTTTGAAAATTTAGGTAAGTTCATAAATATGCTTGATGAGAATTAAAAAATGAAACTCTCAGAAATACACTTGTAGATATAGAAGCCAGTAAAAACTGGAGCTAATAATTTTTTGGAAATAGAAAATTATGTATCGTTGGTAAAATTTTAGAAAATTTTAAAGAAATTAATTCAAACTAAAAAAATGTATCTCATTAAAATTTTTTTCCTCATCATAGGCTATAAGTAACAAACATCCTGATATTGCTAAATGTAGTACTATTATTATACTAATAGTAGAAATTATGGGTTCAGTTCATTTTAAAATCGATTATATGCAAAACATGATAGAACTTGCAATTCCCTGTCTTAGTTAAAAAAAATTAAGTAAATTTTGTTGTCGGGATGAATGAATTTAATAATTTTAATCGTAATATTCAACTATTGCAATTTGTTTCATTAGTTAAAAATCTTTAAATATATTCGTTTCATTTCTGTTTATATTCGAGATATTTCTTTAAAAATAGTAGAAATTATGGGTACTCTGAGAAAAATTACGATAAACCATTATAATTTATACGTGTAATTCATAAATACATTGTAACAGTCATCGTCAGAAAATTAAATCCTTTAAATATTTCATAACACGAATCTTCATCACTATTCCTCTTACTGCTGTTTGTCATGTAAAAAAATGTTAAATACTAATTGATATTTAAATATTATATTTGATTCATTTTTCCAAGTATTAAAAATGATTTTTTATTCTCTAGACATAGACAAAAATTATTGGATCGTTTAAATTCATTGTTTATTTTTATTTTAAATCTGAGAAATGAATTCAATAGATATTGAAATAACCGATTTAATAGAAAATAAAATTGATTAATTTTCAGAGAATTTGAAAAGTTTACTCGTGAGAATATATAGCTATGTAGTTAGTAATCTAAATGAATTTATAAAAAATAGTGGATTTTATAAAGATCTGAAAACAACGTATGAAAAAGTAACTAGCAATTCAGAAAAGATACATATATTAATTGTGATTCTATTTTCTATAAGTATTTGCGAAATAAAAAGACAAATTAATCATTCGTTTTATTTTGTACAATCAGCTAAATAATTTGGTTAACAAGAGGAAATATTATCATACCCACTCTCAAAAACTAAAACGTCTATAATAAGTGAAGAAATAAAAAGTGCTGCCATGTCGTTTTATTTATAAGTAATATAAGCCGACCGTGTCCAGGTGCTAACGATACAAAATTAGTGCGAAAAGAAAGTGAACATCAAAA
This sequence comes from Chouioia cunea, assembly GCA_030064505.1. Lineage (NCBI taxonomy): Eukaryota > Metazoa > Arthropoda > Insecta > Hymenoptera > Eulophidae > Chouioia > Chouioia cunea. Next base: position 13,409,613 of record JAOPFQ010000004.1, read on the forward strand.
GCGTTTATTTATGTTCAATTTAAAAGAAGTCTGAGAAACACTGTACTGAGAAATTGAACTCTATTTTGCTCAGAATTATTTAACTATATATCAGTCCAGGTATAAGTACTTCATTGGAACAGCAAGCAGCTAACTATTCATTCATTTGCAATTTACATGAAAAGGAAGGAAAAAACTGAGGAAGGCAGTTTCGTCGTCATTACGGAAAGTACGAAACATGACATTAATGCTGTTGTATTGTTCTGTCAGAAATTATCTTCGGTATTAACCCTTTCCTATTTGACGGTACTAATTTGTACCGGGTAATTCCCTGCCAAATAACTTAATAATACGATCACACTTCATATTTCAAACTAACGATCTTTTTAGGTACCATTAATCTAACCAATCACAGCGATTCTTTTAAAATGTGTCTATTTATTCGTACTTTGCAAAATTATCAAATTTAAACTCATCTACATTTTTTAGGAACGTGGGGTGCCATTGTTTGGATTAATTTTAAAAATAGAATAAAAAAGTTTGACTATTTTGATTTTATCTGATTTGTTATACCAAAAACTTAGAAAAAGTTCCTACTCAGTTAACTACTATGATTATCAAAGTTCTTGACGGTACTAATTAGTGTAGGTCTTAATAATAGTACTTAGATATATAATAAAAATAAAAAATAAAATGTTGTTTCCTTTGTTACACTTTACTAATATAGTAACAAAACATTCATATTTTTCTTTTTTTTTCCATATCCGTTAGAAGAGGGTTATTCACGCATTCATTTCTATAAATAACAGCAAAAAAATTAATTGTGAAAAGACCATATTCTACAGATTACAGTATAAAAATCTACAATACATTATATTGTATTATTATATACAAAATATTTAAATGTAATTTCGTATAACTTTTGGAACGTTTATTTATTTTAAATTAAACTTTTATATTTGATTAAGAATGCATTTATAAAATATTTTCAAATAATTTTAATGATTATAATACTGTGAAATAATATTATATATTTATTAAATAATTGAGTATTTTAATTTAATTTTCCTGATATCTCTTTAGTAGTTTAACATCTTATAATGAGACTGTTTATTTCTAACTAGACTTGGAAAATGTGTTGTAAAGCACGGATATTTTATAGAGTAATATGAAATATTACACTCCATCTAATTTGGCTAAATTGTCTATATATAATTAAATAAGATTTTTATACTGATAGCAATTCCGATTATAAAATATAGTCTATGGCTGACGTATAGAACTGAACTACCTGGAAAAGTTTTGGGGGAATGAGACACTTCCTTCGATCCGATCTTTCAACTAATCGTCGTAAGTTGAGTTTTTTTTTGTAAGGTCATTGGCTAACCCCTTTTAAACATTAATTAAGTTTTATTAGGGATTATTATATAAAATTGACCAAGGAATCGATCGCAACAAAAATTTTTCTAATAAAAATTGCAAAAATGTATTTTAATTATTTATAATTTATTTTATTAGCAAATATATTATTATGACATGTATATATTATCACAATACAATATTTTCAGGGTATTCTGAGAAAAATATGGAAAACCTTGCTCTGATTTGACCCAAAATTGATTTGTTTCTGACAAATATGTATATAAAAATAATTTCGACGATTTCTGAAGTGTCCAATGACTTAATTTTTTCAATATGTTACTTGAATTTATTTAATCGAGAATGATAGAAAATGATTTTCTTTTTTTCATTTACATTTATTCATTTAAAGTCGGATTTCCCACAAGATATTAGCGACACTATAATATATACTTTAATAATGTTTACTTTAATAATGATTGGATAAAAAAGCAATTTTCTGAATATAAGCGTTATTAGAAAAATGTATCAATAATTTATAAATAAATGTTACAGGAGTATATGGTTTAAATATTTAATCTTGAGATTCTTCACAAATTAAATTCCTTTTAAACCTTCATCCGAAATTATGTATTATTTTGGGTAGTCGAGAAGATATAAAATTATATTAATAGGCTATTTACATAACTCGCACTTTGAGGATCATCTCTGTTGAAATGGTGATTAGAGGGGGTTGTAATAAATCTAATTCTTTTTTTATATCGTTATTTGGTCACTTTTACTTTATAATAGTACTGGGTTTTGTATAAAAATAATTTTTTTTGGTTGGCTTTTATTAGTGTTTTTTTTCAATAGTTAATTTCATTCCGTGTTTATTTTCTTTTTCATTTTCCTTAATCGTATTTCTTTGCTTATTTTGAATTGGAAACAATTGACAATAGTTGCAGGGTGTATATTTTATTTGGGTTTTTAATACTATTTAATATAATATAGGAAATAGTGTACAAATAGTATACAAATAGTATACAGTATAATATATAGTATAATATAATTTTATACCTTTTAGTATAATAGTCTAGTACAATTTGTAATACTATTGTCTTGTATTAGTGTATAACGTATTGGTAATCAGAGTGCTGAATATTTACAATTAGAGAAAATGAAAGTTTTTAATGTTTATGAGTCTCAGTGCGCGTAGATTTTCGAAGAGACAATAGATCAAGGTTGCATTTGGTCAAAAAATGGTCTATATGTGTTCAACAACAGCGAGTAGGTTATCGAAAGAAACTTATAAAAAAAGGAAAGCGTCTAGGCGATAGTAACGCTAAATGTGAGGCCCTCCGTGAAGAGAGTAGCGTGTGTGAGTTGTATTTCATAAAAGCATTTATATATTTTTTGTTATGAGGAATGCTTTTAATTGCTTTTTGGGTCTAGTTTAGTTTAAATTAATTCATTTTATGTTATTTTAAACAACCTAAAAGTATTGAAAAATAATATTATTTTATATATAATAGTATATAGAATAGTGCTCATAATTCTATAGTAGTTCAGATAAAAATCGAAATAATTCTAAACGCGAATACTTTTATAATAATTTCTCATTTAAAACTATTACTTACAAAATAATATGTTTATGATTTTACTAATAACAGAAGGCACTCTTATAAAATTGTTGATCTCAATTTTATAGCCCATTAACGCCTGCAGCAGAAATACAATTTTACCAAAATATGTAACCTTATTAATTTGATCTAAGATAATTCAACCTAAAATTTGTCTTATATATTCCTAGCACAAGAAGACAGTATCAATGGTTTTTTTTTATTAAAGCCAAGTTATTTCAAAATTGGATATTTTGGCAAGAAACTTATGCCGTACATACACGGTTTTTGTACTCGTTGACTTCGATTACGGTGTCAGGATTGCATACGTGTTTTCGATAATAAATTCTTCGAGCAAATGTTTTAGTTTATTCTTGATCCCATGTTTAAAATATCTTAAAAGCTTGGGCATATTTTTGTGAACCATAATAAATATTTCCAGTACAGAATAAAGTCAAACTAACAACATTTTCTTAAGTATTCGGTTTTTTTTTAAATCCGCTATTTTGGTACCTTGCTGACTGATCTTTAAATTTTAAATTTTTCCGGTACATTTTTCTACTTTAAATTTGTATTCAAAGCTTGCAAGGAATTTTTGTCACGTTTATTAAGTATCGGAAATTCCCTGATTTACATAAAGAAACTAGACAAAGCCATAAGGTATTATTTTAGTTATTGAAAATTGAAAAAATGCCAATTTTTGTATGACATAATTTCATATCAATCAACGTTAAGCTACATCTATATTTAAATTTCTTTTTAGCTTTATCCGTTTTCGAATTTTCCTAGATGTACATTTAATGTTTTTTTCCATAGAATTAGTTAAACAAATTTTCCAAGTATATACGCCATCCTTTTCTTAAATCAGTCTTCTTACCTATCCTTTGTATACTTTTCTTAGCTTTCATTCCTCCACCTTTAAGAAGCTTCGTCCTTCTCTTTCGTGTGGAAATTCTAAGGTTGCTACGGTAACGCGAGGGCGGGTCTTTGCATATTACGCACTAGATCTGACAATCAGACATATTCTACTTGATTATAAATCGATTTGAATACAGTAATATGAATGCGATTATATGTGCAGAATATGGATAAGTGAAGTTATAAATAATATCTGTGATTTTTTATGAATCAGAATATTATTGTTATCGAATAGATTAATTAATCATTAGATTAGTCTAATTTTAACCATAGATAAAGCTCTTATGTATTAACTTTGTTATTTAAAGTAAATAAGAATGGCGAATATGTATAATATGTATTATTGAATTGTATATCTCTTAAACAACATTAAAGCATTTCTACTAATCTGAACATAAACTTTTATACAATGAATAATGCGATAACGTGTGATATTAATACATTTACTATTGAAACTATGATGCATAAATAATACGTTACACGAAATCTTATAATTACAATTTTATTTATTGTAAATAAATGTGAACTGTTAAAATATTGAATCTATGCAAAGAATTTCTTTTTTCTAGAAAAACAATAATCGATCTCAATGTTTGGAATATCATTTATTTATTAATAATATTTCCATATATTTGAAACCACCTATTATATTTATACTTAATTCAAAGGTAAAATCTTTTAGGCGAGTAGCCATTGAACAATATCTATGTCTAGTAAACGTAGTAAACTTATTTTATTCATATATAATAGTGACATAAAAAAACATTTGTAGTTATTAAGTCGTAAATTAATCTTGGCAAAGTTATTAAGGGCCTTATAAGTTTTTTTTTTTATTTCTGATTTTATTTACTTATTAAAGCTATCTAATTTCAAGGTCTTTTTACTTAATGTAATACATAGAGAATTCATATTTTATATTCGTTTACATTAATTACATAGAATAGTTTTATGCTAACATGTATATACATATAGTACATTAATTATTATTATCTTGTAATTAAATTTTATTGTTGGTTTTGCTAATAAATGTATGTATTACTGGTATAACAGGTATATTTAGTTTACTCAGATAACTTTTAATATCATAAGGCGGATATTGCTTAATTCTAATTAACGATTTTAATTTATGTAATCTTAAACCATTATATTGAAGAAACTGCCATAAAACATGGTTCAGATCCTGGGCTTCATAGCCACATACATATTTAGCACTGTTTACAATTTTAAATTTTACTAGTGAATCATTCAAATTAATATGATCACTCTTGGTACGACAAACAGTTAGAATGAAATTCCAAAGTAGCTATAAATTTTTGCACCCGGGAATAATGGTTTTATTATAATTTGGTTGGAATTAGTGTTTACTGGTTCTTTAGTTGTTTCATAGTGACAATTATCGTCAGATTTTTACAGAACGGTTCCAAGTTAGTATACAGTACTTTCAGATAGTTTAGGTGTAGTTCCGTCGCCAATTTAATACGTACGTACAGCAATATCATTTCCTGTTTTACCTTTATGTGCCAGTATTCATGTGATTCAGATTGTCATTTTTTTATTGTTTCTTAGGAAATCAATATTTTTTTCTTGATATTTTGGACATTGTGACTAACATTAACATTCGTTTTTTGGTACATTATAGCTTGTGTTACTTATAGAGAATCTATAAATATTTTAATGTATTTATCTTTATGAGCTAATTCTAAACCATATCATTTAACATGCACTCGCCGTAAAAATCGAGACCTTTGTAATAATATTTTTTGTTTTTTTTTTTATATTTAATTATAGGAATATACATGAACTATCTACTGTTTGGGCTTTTTAGGTCTTGCTTCCATCAGTAGACAATTATTATAGATTCATTGTTTTGAACAATTTTCTCGATTGACTTGCATTCCCAGTCTTCTACAACTTTTTGCATAATTTACAATATTTACATAAGTTACATTTATAGGGCTTTTCTATACTGTGTAATCATATTTTTAAAGAGTAGATAGTTTATCTTTGAATATCAAATGCTCAATTCTTAAATGTTTTTTATGCAATCTTCCATTATATTAATTTTTTTTCTTCCGTCAGTAATAATTCTAATGGCGTAATGTTTTACTGCAGTAAGAGTAATTGATTGATTTTAACTGGAAATTTTGAGCAAAAAATTTTAATAAAGTATGTTCTATGTGGTATCGTCGTAGATTTTGCTTCAAGTAAAATGTTGACAGGAGTGTTCATCATTAAATTAAGTACCGTTCGAATGGCTGCAAACTATATTTTTCCAAATTTATTATTAGTATTTTGAATAGGACAGTAAATAAAACAACTGTAATCAATAATTTGATAAGCAAAGTAACTAAGGTCGAAGGATGAGCTCCCCAATTTTACCTCGCATATATTTAAAAATATTTAATGCTCAATTTTTTGTTACAATGACATGCCTGATGTTTTCATTGAAAATTAATCGATAGTCAAAATGTATCTCTAAATATTTCAGTTTCTTTGAATTAATTTGTATATTCATCTTGAATTCTAATCTTGGTTTATCCTGGTAGATACTCGTCTTTATTAAAGTGTACATAATTAATTTTTTCAAGAGATAGGTTCGGTTCTATTTCATTTAGCTTACTTGAAATTTGTTCAATGGTGATTTCAAGTATTTTCTTGCCCTTTTTAAGGGTTTTATTTATAATGTATGATGATTATTCATTTATAAAGACTATTAGACGATTTTGCGACATAAATAATATATAATGGGGAGTTAAGCTTAGCTAATGTATAGTAGCTTTTTACTTAGTGCATTTTCAACGTCTAGTTTTAAAATAGTTAGACTATCCACGTATGATAAGCCTTTACGAAATCCTATTTGGATTTTAGGTAATCTTCTATTATTTTCCAGCCACCATCTTAGTATTTTATAAATAATTAGTTCAAATAATTTGCATAGGTAGGACGTTAATGCGAGTGGCTACTATAGGGACAAGCCGATAGCAGAACGCGTGAAGAGAGAGAGAGAGGAAGAGTAGGAAGAGAGATTGAAGGATGCTGCGACTATCGGTGTGAACCGTAACATAATAATTTTAGGCGGTATGCACCCAATATGACTTTTTTTACAATTTTTTACTAATTTTTGAAAAATATTTCACTAGAGATTGTAAACAATTTTCACTTTTATTCAAAGCCTTAATGAATTGTTTCATTAAACCAATTATATATTCTGGTGCAAGTAGTAGTTTTGAACAATCGATGAAATATCATGTTACTGTACTATATTATGACTTCTAGGGATGAGTGTCTCTCTTATCGATCGTTCTTTCTTTTTTTAATAATTCTTTCGATCGCGGATGTCCCTTACCATAAGATGCACGGAATCTTGGTGTATTGATATTATTTTTAAATCACTACAAATTTGGTGTATTTGATTTTCTGCAGAACGTATTTCATACTTTTCTTGTAGCGATATCAGATTATCAAGAAGGATTTCGACGTATCTATTTACATTGTGTTATAGTACCATCTTAAAGCTCTATCTTGGTCAGTTTAAAAATAGTCTCCATCCGTTCGACTTATAAACTTGAAATTCTAATTGGTATATCAAAGCGAGGATATTTGTGCAGTATACAAATAACCATCGTTATTATTTTCAAAGAATTATACTTAATTTTTCATTGTCTTTGTAAATAGAAGATTTCGTTTTAGACCCTGGGGCGATTGACTGAATCTGGGATTTTGTTCTGTCTTGATGACATAAACTGCTCCTGATTTAATGGTCTGAACTGCCTCTAACTGCCGTCAGTTTCAGTTTCTGTTCTAGTTTCATTCTCTTCTCTTCCCACGTTTTGACGTCTGCCAGCGGATCCCTCTTCTATGGAGACACATTCAACCGGTCACCATTCGCCGAAGAAGTCGCATCCTTTATTTCATCACCAATTACGTCTGAGTACAATGCTCGTGGTACTAATAAAACAATATAATACAGAAGTAACAACACAAATCTTTAATTTTGTCACAAATGTGTGACGCCCTATTTCTTTTTCTTTTAATCTTATACTCTTCAGCGATCAAGTTGTCAATCGATAAAAAACTATAGTCGCTGGATAACGACCACTAATAGTTGACTAGAAAATCTGACGTAAAATAAACTATATATCTTACTTAATAACAAATAGACTAATAAATTTGAATTTTGAAACTAAGCTTATAACTTGTTACTTACAAGATTTATTGGTATCAGGTTATTTCAAGTTTTTTGTTAAGAAAGTGTATTCGAAGTGAAATCTTAGAGAAAATTTTTACGAAGATTCGTATTATGTGGGTCAAATTACATGATGAAAATTGTCTTTTAAATAGAAATGTTCTTTTAAATCATGGTAAATACTGTAGAAATTATGAAAAAAACAGATTTGTATTTAGCAAGTTAAAATAAACATAAAAAATGTATTTAGAACGTAGGCGTTTCTTGCAATTTTAATAAATGTCGAAAAAATAGCAAAACTGTCTTTGAAAAATTAGCAAAGATCGCCTCTACGAGGAGGAGTGCACTGAATTACACCTGGATTAATTTCCTTAAGTGCAGCAAAATTCTTTTTGTAAAAAAATAATTATTCCCAGTTAGAGCTTTTTACAAAAAAAAAAAACATTTTAGTCCATATATATACGTGTAACAATCTTATTTTGCATATCATTTCTGGGTTTTATGAAATTCTTCATTCCGGCAAGCTTTGCTGTATGAATAAGCAATAATATCAAATTGCGACCAAAGATGTTTAAAAAAAATGCATTTCACAAAAAAGTACAAGGACGCTGTTCTACCTGGATTTGCTTTTTTTACCATGTATCCTTAGATTTAATACTTGATCTTCTGAAAGAAAACTGTGAATACAAACTGTAGATACGAGCGATAATTTTTTATTATCTAATATTTATTGAAAAATATTTTACATACTTTCAATTGAAGAACAAGCAAAGAATGAAAGAATTTAATTATTACGGTACAAATAAAGAAAAGGAACTCCAATAATCAAATCATATCATATTCAAAGCAAATGGTAAGTAAGGAGCGCGACAAAAATATTCTTTTTAAATAAATAATTTCAGTTATTTTGTTGGTGATATCGTAATTAGAAGTAGTATAATATTAACATTAAAAATTTGTTAAATAAGATAGTTAAAAATTTGAAAATAGAAACCTACCTTTTGTGTAGACAGCTTATGTATTATTCAACCATTGTTTTATAAATGTAATTCTTTTATATAACAATTTAAAATTAATTGTGTATTCGACAAATTTTTGTTCTTATAAAGTGTAATGTACAGTAATATGGTCAGATTAGATAAAGTAGCATTATTTTTATCATGTATGTAAACTATTTAATTCCAAATATATATTTCTTGAGAAATTGAATATGTATATAATAACTTATCGTATAATTTTGAAATTACTTATCAATCTTTTTTAAATCAAATTCATATTTCAGCATACTTAATTGAAAAAAGAAGAAGTTAATGTAATTACTCAATCAAATTCACACAAAATTCTTCTATTAAGCGCTAGATGACCTGCTACTTCCAAGCTAGTAGAATAAAAATATATCGTTTAGTATATAAGGTGAACTAAATCTTGATTTTACAATCATATGAGTGAATGATCTACATGCAATGCGTTCATTTTTGTTGGTATAGAAAGCGATAACTTATCATAAATTTAGGTTATAATTTAAAATGCGGAATGGATAATACTGAATCCATAAGATGATGAATCATAAATTTCATCAAATGGCAGATATTTCATATTATATGTAAGCTACTATATTGTCCAGAATATCTCTATTTACATGAAAATATTCTTAATTTATTCTTGTAATTATTAAAATTCAGTCGAATAGTTGATTTAAATAGCATTGGTAATCGAATTAAAAACTTCCATTCTATGGATTTAAATCTTATTTATATTGTTTCAATAGCATAATTCATTGTTTTAACTTTTAGTTGTATTGGTTCAATATCTTCAGTATATATTTAGGATCATTTGATGCTCATTAGATTAAATATTCCATGTTTCGCATTCTACTTAATATGTTCTGAATTAAAAAATATATACACCATTAAAAAGACATTTCAGGCGATTAAGCATTGCATAAATTAATACTTAGTGGACGTAATGAAATCTCCTTTCCAAGGCAAAATCAACTAATAAATGATCACTTAAAATTGGAAAATAGAAAATATTAATTAATACATTGATTAAATAATAGACTACAAAGTTCTCTCGTCAAGTTTATTTGGAGAGTAGTAGACAGACAATACATTGGTTGATATTTTTCATTATCTATTCATTTATTTCTAAAAGGAAATTTTATTTTGTTTACTAGGCATTATTTTTGTTAGTGCCTCCTCGCTTGAAAATGTTATCTTTTTTTAAAGGTGTTTTGCACACATCGGAAATTGTGTCATTAAATTATATATCTCACGTGTTATTTAAAAAATTCTACTCAAGACCACCGGATGAAACTTCCACTTTTATATCGGAGAGCGTCAGTACTATAAATCGGCGAAGATAAAGTATCTGCCGAGTTTAGAAAAATCAATAAGTATCCGAACTTTTGCTCAACTTTTTATTTATAAATTGATACTCAATTATATATATATATATATATATATATATTACATTATACATGATTAAATTACAGCTTCTGAGACACCAATGTACACGAATATTAAGTTGAATAAAAAGTTATATAAACATTTTTTATGATAAAATGTTATATTGGTCATTAATTGAAGTTGGTAATTATCTGAAGGCAATTTTGGGAAGTAAAGTTACGAAGTCTAATAAGAACAGATCATAAGTATCAAACGAGGAATATGGATGATGATTAAGTCTAACATCACAAAACTGCTAGAGTCGTTTACAGTACGGTTTTTAATAGTTGTAGAGACAGGTCAATAGTATAGAAGTTAATTAACTATAACAAATGATTTGCTTATTGATATATTAAAACAAGGGGTAGTCGGGCTTTTACAAATTTTCAAAAGAAAAGTTAATGTTTGCATATAAAGATTTTGGTGTTACTAGGAAAGTATACTGTTAATATAATTAGCAACAGTTCTTGTAACTTGGTTTTTAGTTTTACTGGTGAGAAGTTTTTGTAACAGGTGGGTATATTCAAAGAATTTTCCGATACTCTGGGGTTTTCTATGACGTTTTTATAATAAAAAATACACTTTATTTAATTTTTGCTTAATTTTTTTATCAAATATTAATATTTTTATTTTAATTAATCATTCAGTCAATATAAATATGTAAATATTTCAAGACTTAATTGAGTTTAAATTAAATTATTCAAGCAAATAACTATAGTAAGAACTTGAATAACGCAAAATATTTTTTTCACCAAAATTTCAAAACGTCTTTTAGTGTTATTAGGGAGTTGGGCTTTTCATTTCTTTAATTCCATACCTTGATTTAATTTTGCTTCAGAAAATTCAGCATTGATATGAAAGGTATTCTTAGAAATATCATAAAAATGTGTAATTATTATTAGATAATATTAAACGAATTTAAAAAATAGATTTGTTTAAATCGGCCATAATATTCTATATAGTATATGTAATAATTTTGTGATCTACCTCAAACTAATACTGCCTGAAACCGATTTTATTAAGACATTTTTATATAGTTGTTTACCGTATAAAAGTTAAATTATTGACTACTTTATACATACATAATACATATACATACATATAAACATTTCTTAAAATTAACGTATTATTTCCTTGCATCTTCAAACATACTTTTATAATGATTTTAAGTAAATAATCCTGATTCGCTAACACAAAGCTTCCTCTAAAAAGAGGCGATACATTTTTGCTATAAAAATTACTTTTTTAATGATTAAGAAAAATAAGAATATTGAAAACTGAAAATTAATACTTATTGCGTTCTAAAATATCATAATAATATTTTTATTTTAAAGTATTAACATAAAACTTTAGCCTCTTTTGAAAATTAAATTCTTTCATTCTCTGCGTTACTGGTGACGTAATACTCTATTAATCAAGATAAATTAGGGATTGTAAACAATCGTGTGGGTCAAAAACTTTTTACAAGAGACAATTTTATTCCGTATACTCTCTATTTATACCTTTTTTACAAAATCAACTTTTAAAATTTTGAAAACCAGTTTTTTGAATTTAAAAAGATTAAATTTTTTCAATGGAACGATTGATATAAAAATTTGAAAATTATTAAAAGACACTCCACATAAGTTTGGGCGAAGACCACAAAAAATAAAATGAGCCCTTCAAACAAATTTGTATCGACTATGAACTTATCATGAGACAAACAAGTCTACATTCTAAAATATTAGAAAATTGTTCAATATGTTATAAGCATACTTAAGACCATGTATATAAATCTAATAGCATAAAAGAATATTTTAAAATCGATCAAAAGAACCGCATGTAAAGGTTATAGACTGCTAATAGTTACTCTACGAGAAAACTGATAATATTAAGATTTTATTTTTAATTGTTGTGCTACGTAATTATAATTTGTTAGATAGACATATAGGTAACCTAGATTCCCTCTATAGGATGATGATTGATTGCTACGCGTATATGTAAAGCTTATTTCGAGTACCTCAACATAAATAAATTTCTATGACTATATCTATATCAGAATGATTTTCATATTACCACGATTAAGAGTTAGTTTTAAGTGTCTGACATTGACTAGTTTCTTTAAGTTGTAATAGAATGAGAAATATAATTTTAAACTTACAAATATTTGATAAATCTACTTAATAATTATTTATAGATTTATACAATACTTATATATGTATACATGCGCGCGCGCGCGCGTGTGTGTGTGTGTTTGTGTGTGTGTGTGTGTGTGTGTGTGTATGTGTATATTACTCCCCTCCCTTTAGCTTGCCTCTCCATTTTACGTTAGATTTTGCTTATGGGAGCTCCCTAAAAAATCAGCTAGTAAAGAGGGCTCCAATACGATAGAACTTGGGGTGGCAATGACGGTAAGTCGGGGGAGTCACCCTATTTTTTTGAGCACAATTCGTGGGGTAAGATATTGATTTTTTTATTTTATAATTAGGGACGCGCACCCCTTGGCAAGCAGAAAAAATTCTGTCTTTCTTTTTTCTCGACATATAGAATTGATATTTAGAATATATAAAAATAACGCTGTAAAACGAAGAATTTTTCTATCAAATAATAAACTTGAATTATTTTTTATTCTTCTTTCTGGTGATGATTTTACCAATGATCTCATCAAAATAATTATATTTTGATTCTTTTTTTTCAAACATTGAAACAGTCCCAAGACCTTTCACATAATACACCTTGTATGAATGTATAAAACATCTATATTACTATTTTTGGTGGACATGTCCAATACTTTCATTGATATAATCAACTTTTGAGGCGACAATTAAAAAAAATGTATTTTTCGTTTTTAGCAAAAAGCAAGTACTTATAAAGATTTAATCGTAATTATCTTACTAGGCGTATATTGAATCGATGAATATAGATCTGAAAGATGAATCAGAAGATATTATACATTAAAAATAGCCAAATGTACTTGAATAACTTGGAAACGTATTAAAATTTTATTTTTTGGGGTTTCTGAAGAGGTTACTCAATAATTTTTTTCTCTTCTTGCTGGTTGAAATTTATAGTAAATATGGAAAGTTTACGAAGCATCAGAAAACTTTTTCACGTGATAGGCATACTAATTTAAAGAAATAATGTATTTTCTAGATATTTAGATATAGAATTTTATACACCGTAATAAGTTGAATATAAATCCTTCCTTACTACCGATTTAAGAAATAAGAATCATAGACAAACTTGGAAAAATCAAGAATTATTTTATGCTGATACTTTTGTATAGTAAATATGAACGAGAAAGATGAATTTTGTTATTCACCGTAGATACCACAAATATGAAAACGAATGGTAATTTGCAAATAATTTGAATTTTTCTTTTATGTTGTAACACTTTTGTAGTAAATGCTATAAATAGATGTTAAAATATTAGCATTAATAATTATTGAAAAAAGTATAAAATAATGTTGAAAACATGAATTAAGATAATGAAAAGGTTGAAAGCAACTTATGAAGAAATTATTTTGTCAAATTAGATATTTTTTTGGTTGAAAATATGGTCTATACGAAAAAGTATCCAGTAACTTTTTCATAAAGTACATATTTTAAAAAGTATACTTTTTGAAGGTTGAAAATTTGACGTTTGCGCTAAGTCGAATGTTAATAATTTTTTATCTAATCAATATTTTGCAAATTTATGAAAAAGGAACTAATTTAACCAGGCTTACTTTAAATTTATATCGTTTAACATTAGCTTACGTCTTTAGAAATTATTTTTTATTGCGATTAAGAATAAGGCTTTTCAATCTTTCGTAATACGACAGACTACGTTAACATATTTTACACAAATAGACCCGTATTTTACGTCTTTGCATTAGATCAAAACTCTTATATCGAGTTTATAAGTAAATACTTATTTACAGTAATTATTATAATAGTACATATAATTATTATATTTTTACATTAAACATTATCATAATTATACAAATAATACGTAGTTTCAGTAAGTATTATTTGAACAAATTAATTATATCATAATTATACAGAAAGTAGTTAATTAATTAACTGTCTTTGAATAAGTGTAATCGACTAACTAGGGGGTTGCTCCTATTAGATAAACAAGACAGTTTAGTCAATGACGAATTTTGTAAAGACAGAAATATATACTATATAGTTGAAGAACTTAGAAAAAAAGAAAAATTCAGTTTTATACAGTCCGAAAAAGAAGACGAGGGATTCAAAGTTATATTATATAGAGTTCATTCTTTAATGGATATTAATGAGCTAAAACATGAAATATAATATAAAATAAAACTAAAAGACCGATGCTTATTTATACAGTTTTATTAGATGTGAATTGAAATTTAAAAAATATCTTCGAAATAAAAAGACTATTAGAATTAGTATTAACAATCGAAGAATTACGTAAAAAGCATCAAATAACTTAATGCTAAAATTGTCAGTAATTTAGGAATACCAAAAGTTACTATAATAAAACTTCTATATGTGCGAAATTTTCTCAATATCACAGAACAGGTAATCGTATCTGGAAAAAATATTGAACGAGTCAAATTTATCAACTGTTCGGGGAACTATTTTTACGCTGTAATATATCGATATAATTATATACGCATGTGTATGTATGCGTGAGAGTGAGTGCGTGAAACGTTTTCATGATAACGTTTTTGTTGCGCGTTCATGCAAGCGAGCCTTTAGTGGTAACACTAGTCGAGTGCGGGCCTCTCCCCACATAAAAAATAACATCTTCACGAAAACGAAAGAATCGACAGCGCTCAAAATATATTATTCAGTAGATCTGCACGCCCTCGGGCTTTTCCATCTCGCCATTGTGGAAATATTTGCCTCGTGGCAATATTACGTCTTCGTGGCAAATTATGAGATTTCGCTATCCTAAGCGAAACTAATGCGGTGTGCACGTGGTCATGTAATCTAATTACGAGTACTACTTGATGATTGAGTATATGTGTGGATGAATTTCGCGTTTTTATGTAAATGTATTTTTGTTGTTTTTATATACCACGTTATTCTGGGTTGTTTATTTCGTTAATAAATTAGATATTTTTTATGTTAATTAATGGCTTTTCCCAATAAGCATGGTTATTATGTTATTTCAATTATTCTTTCATATATATATACAAGTGTTAAAACCAAATCAAGTTAAATATAATTAGATAAAGCTATCGATTTCACATAAAACATGATAGCCTAGTAATATTTTGTTTTTTTTTCAATCATTCAGTGAGTTATAAGGGATGTCCAACACGAAAACAACTGCAAAAATTTTGTCCAGAATTACGCGGAAAAATAACTACAAAAAATTAATGCAGGTCAAGCTAATGGATACCATAACATCGAAGTAAAACCAAACACCTTTTATGCTGAAGCTGTAATCAACAACACATCGAATAATCAAGAACGATAAGATATACAAGAAGTCATATAATAACAAACTTACTCTCGACTTTAATAAGTAAGATAGCAAAATCAATAACTCTTTAATGCTTGTAATATAAAACCCTAACGATTTGAGTAAAAAACAATAGAAACATAAAAATGTTCTAACCGGAGAAGACATTTCGAGGTAATTTTTATTTCAGAACTTCATATCACAAACAAGCGTAAACTTATAATTTCAAATTATTTAATATATATATATAGTCATGCGGAGACCAAATCATGCGGAGGAACTGCCATAATCATAAAATAAAAAATAGCTCATTATGTTAACGATTGTTACCAAGCTCTAAAACTTTGTACCACTAGTATAACAATAACTAACTGGTTTGGACCGATTACGTTATCTTCAGTATACTGTCCTCCAAACCACAGTATTAATAATAAATCTTTCTTCCTTTTTTTCAAAACTCATGGCGATCCATTTTTATTCGGAGCTGAATTTAATACCAAATATTTGTGGTGGGGCTCAAAATAAAGTACCCCGACCCCAAAATGTAACCATCTATATGTGGTAATTAAAAGCAAAAATTATTTTCCACTCTTGACAAACTAATCAACTTATTAGCCAACAGATTTAGATTAACTACTAAACCTACTTAACTTCGCGATAGTAAAAGATATCAACCCTTCATACTTCGGAACAAATTTCCTTAGATCTAACATCAGGTAACCGGTTATAATAATTTTACATGTTAAGATAATAAAAAAAGTATCTTATAGAAAATAAAAAAAAACTGGATAAAATACAAATAACTAATGGAAGACAAGATTCACAGTAATATTTATCTGAAAACTCCAAAGAGCATAGAACAAAATAACGATATTTATAATTAACTGATTACGTAGGTATGAAACATGTCAATAATAACAGGTATTCAAAAAAATATCTAAACTTCTCAACGTAACAGTTCTCAACAAAATCCAAGAAAAATATAGTAGACTATTATCCTCACGGAAGACAACGCTAAATTGAATAGATTAATGAAATAAATGAAAAACATACTTCAAAAATAAAAATAATAGCGAGGTACGAAAAATACCTGTCGAATCTCACACCTACAGAAGCTACGGATTATTTTCAATGGAAAACTACAAAAAATTTGGAAAAAAAACTCAATAGTTTAATCTCCCTAGTCGACAACTCTCTAGAAACTGAGATGAAACCAATTGGCTAAAATTTAGAACTTTTGTATATCATCCCAATGACATATTTACACCCAACCCTAGAGAGATTACTGAAAAAAAATGCAACAATTGATAGTCTTATAGCCCAGAACAATAAACCGATTAAAACAACTAAAATTTACAGAAGTAGATAATATCCTCAACAAAATTAAAAATGAAAAAGTACCCGGTGTTGATAATTTTACAGTCAGGAATATCAGAGAATGGATATATAAAAGCTAGAAGATATATTGCCATAATCTTTAATGCTTGCCTTCAATTCAATCATTTTATTGCACAATCGTAAATAGCCCAAATTATACTCATTCCTAAACCAGGTATAAATGCAGAAATTAGTTACTTCATATAGATCCATAAGACTTCTTCTAATACTTTAAAAGATTTTTGAAAAAATTGTACATGCTAGACTTAATCTTATAATTGAAGAAATAAACTTGTTCCCAAATCAATTTAGATTTAGATGAAAACAGCAAACAAACAGGTAAACCATATAATTCAAATAAGAAAAGTTCTGCTCTACTGTACTTCTGGGTAGCCAGCAAGCCTTCGACAAAGTCTGGCATAAACGACTCATCTTCAAAATAAAAACTGGAATTCTAAAGAATGAAAAGATCTTTCTGTGTTAAAATTGATGACGTGTTCACTACACATTTCTAATTAACATATAGAAAATATTGCCAAATAAATCTTTTATTTAAGAATTCGTTCAAAAATGACATTACAAAATTGTTTACTTAGTCGATCAGATTCAATTTTATTTTCTTCTATAACCAAATTAATTTTTAGTAGTCTTTCGTGCAATATATTTCGAATATAGAAAAACAATATTGTTATAAAAACTGGGTTGAATGAGGGGTGAGTAACAAAATTGTTAAAATAACTAAAGTTTATTTAGCTCGGACTATAGCACTTGTTAAACTAAACATAAATAGTCAGTCGAAGAAAATATACCTTAAAATGTAAGAAAAGGAGTCGCGGCAATCGACGCACAGAGATAACATTGTAGTACCTGATTAGACAAACTCTATCATAACCATTGCTACAAGTGATTAATCACTGAAAATCACTAAAGATCAAAGATATGTAACTGCTGACAAAAACATTGTGAGATTATAACACAGACAAAGTACATCTACACGAAACTCAAAACAATGCCCCGTCAGCAGGTAATAAAACTAAAAATAAATAGAAAGAATCATTCGAAGTGAAAATTAAATAATAAAATTGGAATGTGAGAGACATTCGAATCCAAGTAAATAAAAAGATGACGCGAGGCACATCTCAACTAACCTCAACTAACGACGTATTGGATATTTATATATTGCGAGTATATTATGGTACATATTACATATGTTTATCAAGAAGTTTCAGGGGTTAAATTAAAGTTTCTATACATTTATTCATTCCGAGTACAGTGAATCGATTGCGAGGTGATGCTCAAAATAGTAGTGAACATCTCTAAGTCTTGTCTGATTAACAAGCCCCCAAGTTTTAAAACAGTAAGCATACCTTGTAAGATTCGCGAGTGCGATACAAAAATACAACGAACGTATTGTCTTTCTCCTTCCATCTATATATCTCTTGCTCTCAAGGTTATAAAATAGCGGCCCAAAAACTTTCATAATTTTATTTTCAGTAACACGATTAAATTAAAAATACCTACCTATGTAAAAATTGATTGAAAATATGAATTGTACAAATAGGAATGCCAAGCGGAAATTGAAAGACAGTTTATAAATACTACAACTAAAATGATTCTTTGATTGGTGCTAGACTAAGTACTTGAGAGGATATTATCTAATAGGTCACGAATCGTAAAATGCTTTAAGTGTGACTAAGTGCAGTGCTATACACTGCCGCAGATTCCTGAAGCTGAGGGAAAAATATTCGTGAATGTTATACTAATAACCTCTAAAATTTCAAATCTCATTTACCAGATATAGAAAATTTCATAAGGGACATTTTCATCTAAATTAAAATTTGTTTAGAAGAATTTTATGATCACAGATATTATTAAACCAGTAGTTTGAAATTTCTAACCAAATCATTACTGAAACCGTGAAAAAAAAATTAACTTAATTGTATGATCGTATAAAAAAGGATATTTATATAAAAACTTTCGTTCCACCTTAATGAACTTCAAGTTACTTGCTTATAATAAAATGAGATTATTTCAATAACCTTTAACTAGCTAGGTAACAGCCATTATAACTTGAATAATATAAACATGAGCATTAGCATAAGTTATTATGTGACTGACTCCAATAAATAGAATGTGAAAATAAAAATTGCTATGACTAAAATTCGTGAAAAAAGATTTAAAATATACAACATTCATAGCACACAGAGGTACATATACTGGTCACTTTCAGAACGAACTTCATTTGAGCTTTACGGCAATAACCGTCTAGCTTCGACAGCGCAGCTACAGCCTCATTATCGATATTATTGTTAACTGAATTAGCGAATAAACTAATAATCTAGCAATAGATTAACTGTGATTCATTCTGATTGATATTTATACCTGATCAATTTCAAATAAACATTCACGGCTGGTTTGAAATAAGATTAACGCTCATTTCCAAGTAAATCTCGCATTGATGTTCAAGAAATCCTATTAGTGACTTATTTCAATACTAAACTCAGGTATTTCGCTATACATATAAAAAATCAATTTGCCAAAATGTATATAAACATAACCACACATAGATATGAGTTGGAGAGACTTTCCATCAGCAACTGGTTATTTTTAGCTATAGGCATCGTAGTGCTCTATGATTTAACTTTTTGTCTTCACTAAATAGCATAGTTTCACGGCTTTAACTGCATGGACACATATCATGTCAGAGATACATCTGTGTCATAAAGTGACATGTCGACTTTGCCACAATGTTGGCCGTCTTAGATACGTAATGTATAATAAGGATTTGCTCTTTAAAAAGCGAGTATGAGCCGAATACGAATAATTGTTTTTTCTATTGATCGTAAAATTTATAATATTTCATATAATCAATAGTTAAGATTGCAACATACAACCAAGTTGAAATGAAAGACCACAAACTCTTTGTCTGTACCCAAAATATAATACAAATATAATATGGTAGCAATAAAAGCCACTGAGAAAGTATATTTTTTCTGTTCACTTCTATTCTTGGAAGTGCAAACGTGTTTTCTCTCATTTATTCGATAATCACAGTTAATCCCAACGTACTACGCATGGTTATGTTGTGGAATGATTTCCCTAGGTAGAGTGACAGATTAACAAGTATTGTACTAATTTTAATCACTTGGTTTCACTTATTTTAATTGATCTTAATTTCCTTAATTAATCTTAATCTGTAATTTTAGGTATTATTGAATTAAAAAAAATTTTAAAGATTAGATAGTGGCGTTTCAACGATTGTATGAAGTTTAATTCATGCGGTAATTAATTCATATATCGTTTATATATGACCATTGATGATATTTTCCATTGCCGGTATATCGTCTGTGTACAATAGTAGAGAATTTGGCCAAAAACGCTTTCTTTTGGAACACCCAAGTATACAAAATCTGGCTATTAAATTACGAGACTTCGCGTGCAGAAGATGTTCTAAAGGGGCAGGGGGACAAATGCATCTTTGGATAGCTGGAAGCGTTGACTATTCCAGTACGAAAACATGTTTTTGTCGCTGTAGTAGTATTTTCTTCTATAGAGGTTAGAAACGAACTTGTTGCTTTCTCATGCCACCTTGTTGCACACTAAATATGAGGAAAAACTTATAATAGGGTAGAATCTTGGAATACGATAGAAGAATATGGGAAACAGCACATATTTTATCAACCGTACCACCAATATGTTAATGTTTGCGAAAGAGAAATTAGGATCCAGAAAATGATAGAGTCTATTTTCTTCGACCAAGATCATAAAAATATGAACAAATATCTTGATGAGTCGCGACACGCGATGAACGTTAATACCCAGTCTACTAGGGGTATCTCCGACATATCTTAATTTCGGACATAAACCACAGGAAGCCAGGAGTTTCTGGTGTAAGGTACAAAAGCGCAAATATATTATTTGACAAGCAGCGAATGAACAAAATCATGGAATGTAAAAACTTAACGAGCTGCATGTTACATAAAATAAATACTATAATCGAGGAAGATGGCACGTCTAACCCCAGATTAATAATTTTATCTTATACAAGATGTAATCGTTCTTGAGTATAGTAACAAATATAAACTCAAAGTTAAATTCTAAATAAGCAGATCCACAAACAATGTCGGAAGTTTTGTCTGTAGAAACATATATCTTAACAACTAACAACTAGAAATAAATTATACGTCTACGTGTATCTGAATTGAAGTAATATCTGCAGCATAACCCTTGGGCAGGAAATATACATGCAGTGTAGGTAACTATGAAAATAAACATGCCTGGTTAATACCTGCAGTAGATAGAATCATTCGTTCACATTCGGTATGGTACGATATATCCAACGACTCTTATTGAATGTATCACTACTAGTTTTTCTAGAACATTCAGATTAATCGCCCTGTTGAACTAACTAGTTTTTTTACTCTCTACCGTTTCTTCCGTATCGAATTATACCTTTATTCTGCCAATGTGAAGTTGATGGGATACATGCCGATGATCATCGACAGACCAATGTTTGATACTTTGTGCACGTATTTCTCTCAGTGAAACTATTATTACAGCACTACAAACTATATATTATAAACTGTATTATTAACTATAGTAAAGCCCACCAATATATATACCCATACCTCTTGTATAATAGGATCTCAGTCTAAATGGGTCACCGATGAAAGTAAGGCTGCTCATGGCTACTTCATCCTTATGTTAGGCATAATGCACACCACACTCGGATAGCTGTTATTGTCTTTAGGACTATTTTTATGAGTTGCTCTTTGAATGGCAATCTTGGATCGATAGGCATATCTAAGTATGTGATATCAGCCATGGATCCCTTCTCTATATCTAGTCGTCTCTTCTATACTTTTTGAAACTACAATTAGTGCAATGTTATTCGTGAAGACCACTACGTTTATCCCCTCTAGCAAAATTTAACATTGTAAACCGTTGTAAATGAAATCTGAAGAAGAAGACTTAAAACTCAATCCTGTGATCTTCTTCCAGTAATATTAATATTATGGGAGTAATATATAAACAGAGCTTGTCAAATAGATTAAAACAATCGATCTCAAATAGACAGACATCCCTTGTCGTTTCAGATATTGGTTGATGTAATTCCACCCAAATGAAATAATGGCATTTTGGATATCCAAAATAATAATGACAACATAAGTTTGAAATATTAGTCTCCGTCTATAGCCTTTTTAGCTATCATTATGACTTATTTAATGATATCAACCCAGTATTACTATATGCAGTTTCGGCACTGGCCACAATAGTGTCAAGAGCTATCTAAAATTCTTCTATGTTGTTGTTATTGTCGGATCGGAGTTAGTAACTGTATATTTTTATACTGCCCACCGATACCCATGTAAAACTAAACAGTGCAAGTTTATTTGGTTCAGGAACTTGTTTAAGTGTATTAATCAGTAATTTCGTTCACTTGTCGATATTGGGAAAAATTACCACATTGCATTAACTCTTACGGCTGTTTACCTTTTACTGGGAGAAAGCTTGATCTAAAATCTTACCAGAGATGTTTAATATTAAATTCTTCTTTATGTAACGTCCACTGCTACCAAGTCCATGGTTAAACAAATTTAAACATATTATTTACGAGGTAACGCACTACTATCTCATGTACTTTTTTCTCAATATTATCTTTTTTCAATAGGTGTTTATAATTTACAAACATGAGAAAAATTCAAACCGAACTATTTCACCTAGTAAAGTCTGACAGATAAGCCATACCCGCCGATAAATAAGTTAGTCTTCTCCGAAAACTCATAAAACGGATCCTCCTGACGATGCTTTACGGCCTCATGTAAACGAAATTTTCCAGATGCGTAAGATTATAAAATTTATATTTCCCAATCGTGGCCAAAATCACATAACGCATATTAATGTAAAATAAGTTTTGATCCTAAAGTTACCTCTATGTCTTCTTGGATTAAAAACTTTTAGAGTTTCAATTATCTTCGTTGTCATTTCAAAGTACAATTTTCAATAACATTTTCATTTTACAAAGTTTTTCTCTAAGAATCGTAAGTAAGTTTAATATCATATCCATTCTCGACATAAGTTTTTCAATCATAGTTTCTAATTTGTTCTATTTATCTTGCAAGTTAGTCGGTCATTACTATTTGGTTATGTCTAGCTCTTTCTTGATTATTCGATGTGTTATAATTTACAGCGTAAGAGATATTTAATTTACTGCATTACTATGAGGTTATGCTTTAGCATGTTTGATCATCTTTCTGTTAAGTTTACTTGGAATTTCATTCGTCTCCGAATGGAAGTTCTTTTCTTCTATAACAAACCATATTATAGCATATTTATTTATTTTCTAATCCTGGAAAATATCCTGTCTCCAATGCTTTGTTACCTGTAGCCATGTTTTTACAGCGGTTAAATTATTAATCTTTGTATTTCTTATTTCGTTAAAAATAATCCCCCCTTTCTCCAGAAAAATCATGGGGCTAATGCCGATCAACGGGATTTTCATTTGTTTTGAATCAGTAAAAAATTTATCTGTAAAGCCTTGGTCACTTATGGTAGTATTACCCACCACTATATATCATTCTATATATCAAGAAATAACCCTTTAAGAAGGTGTTAACATACAGGTCAGATAAACCTTAATTATTATTACAGGCTTATAACTCCTCATCCTCCTACTCCGTTTTTAAGTGGTGTGTTCCCGTAATTGGAACTGATATTTGTGTGAGTATGCATAGCGTGTTTACAGACGCACTTAGATAGAGATGTATAAGTTTACTCACTTCCATCGGAACTGTTCGTCAAGTTAAATTTCCAGCTTTCTTTACAGAAAGTTCATAATTATAATCCTATTCTCTATAGCTTAATTGTTTAGTTGCTCAAAAGTTTACAGAGATACCGAAAACATTGATTAGAATATCAAAAACTAGGCAACTTGATCGAGTGCTAAATTATGATCAATTTGTGCTAATTTATGGAGGCAAATGATTTCGTATGACGAGGACAGTCAATGCAGAAGAGATTTTGGAGTACTTTGAACTAGATGAAAATGCGAATGTTCGAAATACTGTTAGGGACTTCCAAGTCAACAATTTATCGAGTGTTGAAAGAAAAATGCTTACATCCATATCATTTCAAAAGAGTGCAAAGTTCGCACAAAAATGATCCTTCCCAGTGATTAAATATTTTCAGGGCTATTATTGAAAAGACGGAAGTTAACCAGAATTTCTCACAATGGATTCTTTAGACAGATGAGAGCATTTTTAACAAGGATGAAATTTACATTTGCAACAATTATCATTGGTAGGCATACCCAAATCCTCTTGCGTGGGAGAGTTCTTTTGAAAAACGATGTACGATCAATGTTTGGGCTGGTCTTTTCAATGAGCACCTTCTAAATATAAAATTATCTTCTTTAATAATATTGAGACAAATATTTTTCATATTTCTTTGTTTCCTACATATTAAAATGTTTACTGAGCCATTTTTTTGCTTAAAAAAATGTCTATAACTTTTAATTATTTGAAGCATTTGAATTTATAATTTAAAGTATACGTTTTTTATTTACAACGAGTGAAAGCATTATAGTGAGCGAAAACATCAGAACTATAAATTTTTATTTTAGATCATACCTATTTATCTGCTACCTAGATTGAATAGATAGCTATTTTTAGAATTCTTGCAGAATCGATCGATAGATCTGACTTATTCATTAGCCTTTAATAAAAAAAAACATAATTTTTCAGCATGATGGTGCACCAGCACATTTCCAAAGTGAGTACATGTATAAAGCTAACATTTAAAGTATAGATGTGAAAACTGTCTCTTATTTAGACAGTTCATTACATGAAATTCTTAAATCATAAGTACATAACTTATCATAGAAAAATTAAAATGTTATTGTTATGTTTTTTGTTCTAGATAATATAAAAAAGCATTTCAATCGAGTCTTTTCGAATCTGTGGATGGGCCGATGTGGGCTAATACTTTGACAAGATTGATCCTTTGACTATACACCGGTAGAATTATTCATGCAGAGGGCTATCAAAACGAACGAGTATATCACCCTAAAATAAGATCCTAAAATGAGAAGTGCAAGAAAATTAAGTTGTAAAAATTAATCTGAATTATCTTCTTTAATAATATTAAGAGAAAAATCAGAAAATAGATCAGTTAATTTCTGTTTTAAGAAGAAAGATCTTAAAGAAAGGTCAATAATTCTTTAGTCATGAAAATAACTAAAGATTAAATAATTAAAGTGTAAATAATATTATCCATTATCTTGTATCATAAATATATTACAAGCGTTACTAACTAGAAGTGCAAAAACAGTAGAGAGACAGAGAGAAAGATAGAGAAGTAGTACGATAAATAGTACTGAATGGTTCCAAAACGCTAACGTTTTAGCATGATTTAGTTCTCCATCGAATGCTGAGAGTTTTGGAAATATTTCGCTACACAATGCAAAATGATGAGAAGCAATTCTGAAGTACCGATTGAAGGAGAAGCGGTACCATCATCTACTTTATCCGGGGTCCATTCATTATCGCAAACTGAAAATCAAGAAGGGGAGGAAGAATAAAAAAATGCAACTTTTATTATTAGTCTATGGAAAAATTCAAGAATTAGAAAATGGACTTTGATTTGAAAAAACATTTTCATCTTTGAAGGACCTTCAAACTTGGAATAACCTTGATTAGTCAAAATTGATCTCAAATCAGACCCATCAAGACTTTCGTCTATTGAAAAATTCAGGAACCAAAAGAATTATTATTTCCAAAATATTTAGTAAATTTAATTTCAGTAATTAAATTACCAGTGATTACATTTTTTCCGGGATATTATTAAAAGGACGGAAGTTTAAATTAAAATTTAATCACTGTTATAAATTGCTAATCTAATTATTTCCTATATAGTTCGTATATAGGAAATATAGTCATGTAATAAAATGTCTAAATAAGAGACAGTTTTTTCATTTATACTTTAAATGTTTTATTCAAAGATGAATCAAAGTTTTTAATAAGGATACTTTATGATGTTGATCGATGTTTGATATTTGATAAAACCTTCAAAGTATTCTTATTAAAAGTATCAAATTACATTCGGACACTTTCCTGCTCATGTTTACGTCCAATGTGAAAAATAGGAGTATTCTCTTAAAAATAATTGCTATGAACTTATAATGACCTTTAAAACTAATCTTATAACTTAAGCAATAATTTACACTTTAATTATTTACCTTTTAGTTATTTTCATGACTAAATAATTGTTGACCATTCTTCAAGATCTTTGTTTCGACTGAAATAGGTACCATGATGATATTCATAAAAAATATTAAAATTCTTATTATGACAATTATTTACTATAATATATGAAAATTTGGCAAATTTAAATTTGTTAATTAATTTTGATTCTACGCTTACATTAAATTGAAATTTAATCACTGGTATTTTCATCACTGAAATTAAATTTAATAAATATTTTGGAAATAATAATTCTGTTGGTTCCAAAATTTGTCAATAGACTAAAGTCTTTATGGATCTAATTTGGGGTCAATTGTGAACGTCATTCAAAGATCAAAATGTTTTTTCAAATAAAACTCCATTCTTTTTGTTGCTGATTTTAAAAGCGTGGAAAAATTTTTTATTAGAAATAATGTCTATTATTCTGTTAGAATGACTATCAGGAGATCAAAAGTTATCATATTTCAAAATCTGTTTTTTCAAACTTTAGAGGATTTATAAATGAATAAACATTCAAATAGATTCAGAGGTCTTTCATTACATTGGCTTGAAGTTCATTTGTAAGGTCATTTAAATATCAAAGTTATTTTTCTCAATAGAAATGTTTATTTTTATCCCTAATATTATTTTTAATGTTACCTAAAAATAACGATGTGGACATAATAAACTATATGCTCTATAGAGTGTGTGTTCATGGTAAGTTCCATTGTATCTTAGCATACTGAAACAAATATTCAAAATGTCCTCCATTAGCTTCAAGACAAATTTAGATGTCTTTGAACATTTTGTACCATCCTTAATAACGTTTCCTTTGGGATCGTCACGCAATTTTAACGAATACAATTTGTCATGCTTCTATGGTTGTCGGTTGTTCTTGAAAGACAACATTTTTAAGAAGCTCGGTAAGCAGAAATTTGTGCATCGTATATCTGGTGAGCATGGAGGTCAAACAACCGAACTTTCTCGTCCAGTCTACCTCTCATTATAATTATAATCTAAAAATTCACATCTTATTCGTTCAAAGTGGGGTGTTGCATCATTTTCCTTTAATCACATTATTCGATTTGTTTCTAAATGGACATCCTTCATACGTACTGGCAATGAATCTTCAATAACATAAAACCCAACCAAGTAACATATATTTGTATAAAAAGTTACAACTTCACAAACAATCAGTATGTTTGTCATATATGGTGCGAAATTATCCGATGGTAATTTGTAAATGTTGAAAATTCAAAAGAATAAATCGTAGAGTAAATCAGTTTTTAGGGTTTAAAATAAAAAAAATTGTATTTGATTAAATACTTGTACAGTTACAGTTACACACTGTAAAAATAGTTAATAGTGGATCTCAAATTAAATCAATATTAAGAGGAACATGACACCATTAAATATGGAAATCAAGAAATATGATTATCAACATTACAGAGAAAATCATTTACGTATTCAGATTAATCAAATTAAAATTTAATAAATTACATTTGATTTTTATGTTGCACCAAGAAAATTCTCGATCACTTATAATTTCATTCTGAATGTACTCATTTTAAGATAATGTAGTTTATTGTCGTTTAATACCTTCAGGTATCATTTTACAGTCCTCTAACATTATGACAAATAACAAAACAATTGAGATTGGTTGTAGAAATGCCCATAGAATCTATACTTATATGTGCTGTACTAGAGAAAGAGTGCCTTACTATAGAATTTTTTTTGTAAGACTAACATTTATGGCAAATAAAGAGAGAGATAAAAATATTCGTTATATAGTGTATCAGACTGAGACAAAATAAAACGCTGGGATGCAAGCGGAAGGCATAATTTCAATTGCAATAAAAAGTATACCCAAAATTATGGAATTTTGTATAGATTTTACAATTAAATAAAACATTTGTCGAACCTCAAATTTGTGTAAATAAACAAAATCAATAATAAGAGCATGAAATGATTCTTTCTCGCCTCACACAACTCCGAAAAATTTAGAACTACTTTTGAACATTTACACCATCTGTTCTAATTAAAAATGTACCATGGTAAGAGCAAATTGTTTTCTGAATAATTAGTAGCAATGATTTTTCTTCTTTTTGTCCCATGCACGGAAACAAACGTTCTATTTGTTAAAAAATGGTGCTATTTATTCAGGAAATTATAAATAGTAATGATAATATCAATTATACAGGTGAATATTATTGAGGTACTAAAAGAAAAATCCGCAGCAATATTTTATAAATAATAATGATGAAATATACGTTATACTGAATCGAGTACACTAAACTGCATCGTTAGAAAGTCCTCTAGAATAATCGCTTAAGGTAGACCTCGCTCAGAGCAAAAACAAGAAACATCATTGAAATTAACTATTTAAATAACAACTTGCTGTTATCAAGATGTATTCACAATTAGGATAAAAGTTGTAAACATTAAAGAGTAATTTCAAATTAATCAGAGCTGTGTATGGTGAAAAATTTTCATTTTATTTATTTAAAAAAATACTCAAAGTTCGACAAATGTTTGGTTTAGAGTTATAAAATTTTAAATTTGGGTGTACTTTTTATAGCAGTTGCAAGTATACCATACGCTTGTATCACGACAGTAGAGAGTATGGGTAGACAATGAGAGAAAACAGCGATAATGATTGGAAAAATATATTAGGTAAAAGATCTTTAAAAAGAAAATACCCTTATGCATCAAAATTTACGACTAAATGAATAAAATTCTATGATAAATAATGACCAAATAAAAAATTATAACAACCACTGAAGAAAACGACGTAAAATTTTCAACTGAAATAGTTCTTGGAAAAATTCAGTTTTACCAATACTATTTGTTCGATGTAGAATAATTTTCAGCTAATACAAATCTGATTAATGTTACGAATTCACAAATATGAAATATAGTCAGAAAATAACCCATTACGTGACAAGAAGAAAATATTGAAACAAATAAATTTTAAGATTTAAAAGGAAATCGAAAGTAGGGAGGGACGTTATGGTACAAAAAATGAATTTGACTAATAATAACTTTGTTGTGTTGCACAATTTCCAATTCCATACAAGCGACCAATTAATGTTATAGAGGAATTAAAGAAACTGATTTTCAACAATTCAATATTAAAGACTAAAATTCTTTTAATGCATGGGTGGTTAAAAAAACGATTAGAGTATAGAAAATTTAGATTACGCTTAGATATTGATATAAAATAAAAATTCTTCCTAATCAATATTCAATACGCAATATTACTAAAATGTTTCATCAATTAGGAAAAGCAAAATATTATCATGTAGCTGATTTAGCAGCTAGATTTTATCAGTTGGAAGTGCATCCGCACAATATTTTTGACACAGCCTTATATATCGATTTAGTTGATTTGAATTACTCATTTTATCTTGTGACCCAATGAACCTGTTTGGCACTTTTTAAACAATACTCAAT
This sequence comes from Chouioia cunea, assembly GCA_030064505.1. NCBI lineage: Eukaryota > Metazoa > Arthropoda > Insecta > Hymenoptera > Eulophidae > Chouioia > Chouioia cunea. Next base: position 13,439,558 of record JAOPFQ010000004.1, read on the forward strand.
ACTATATTGAAGATTAAATAGGTAGAACACATTATATTTTTATTCACGGGGAAAAAGTAAACAAAATTTTCATCATGTGATCTAATAACTAACGAAAACCGAACAAAAAGAAATTACAAATTTTCAAAGTTTTAGCTGTACCAAAAGTTACAAAAAATGTAAAATAGTTTTTTAATTTTATTTGAAATTATTATAGATGCTTTACTAAAAAGTTTTGCTGAAATAACAAAGTTTTTAAGTAATTTAAAAAAAAAAATATGAACTAATTTTTTGCTGGAACAAAAAGCAATTATAAGTTTTTGATAACTTAAATTAATTGAGTGATGTACCTATTTTATAGAATCGTGAATTTTATAAAATTTGGGTAGTCCCAGAAGTACTCGACCTAACAATGAAAACGCAAACATTTGAAAAACATATCATTTATTCTCTACATAGTCTCCTTTTAGCTTGATATACCTTTTCCGCCAATATTCGATGACTTCGATACCTTGTTTCTAGTGAGAATGGTCAAGCTTCTTCATCGTTAGAAAATATTTTACCACTGAGCCATTATTTTAAATTTGGAAATAGAAAATAATCATTACGAATTTGTTTTTTTTTTCAATTTTGCGGGCGATTACTTCTTAAGTAACTCTATAAATATTAAAATTTATTTTATGATATAACTACAAAATCCAAAAGTAAATGATGAAGGAATATTGGTAGAACTTACAAGTAATAATAGAATAAATAATAAAAAAACAAATCATATCATTTATCCTTTTAAAATCAATTTAAAAAATTCATAATAAGGCTAAGACTACAAATTATAAGATTTTGTAGGAAATCCTGATGAAGACACTAATAAGAACATCAATACATAATCCAGCAATTATAACTTAATACACATGGTTTCCAACAGTAGAATAGGATTAGATGAGATAACAAACGAATCGCTAGCTATGATTGTCTCTCTCATACCTACGCTATTTACCTTTACACATTCATTCTGTGTTTTGGCTTATTAAATATGCAAGTACGTTTATTTTTACTTTTATTCTTTACCCGCCTGACTCATTTTCACTTCCAAGCAGTATTACGCCTTTATTTTTGTGATTTTCGATAATCGGCGGAATACTGCACAACACTTTCCGCATGACCCAGAGATGAGAACGTCTCGTAAGTGGCATTCCTGCATTACCAGCTCGGGCTTTCCATAGCCCACAATAAGGCCCGTATAGACATCCATTCATTCCATTCATACCAGTATAGAGCCTGCATTCATTTCTTCTCATAATTTATATACATGGGCAAAATTCCCATCATATTACAATTATAAAGATTAGATTTTTTTGTGGATCACAAAGATTATAATAATGACTTGAGTAGAATAAATAATATCCAAATGTATGATCTAAAAACTAGGGGTATCAATCCAAACATAATCATATCTGAAAATTCAACGAAAAACCAATAATACAAGTTACAGAAAATTAAAATTGAAAAATCGTAGTCTAAACTCCCATACTACATTCATCTCTATCAATTGATCCTTCAAGTACATAAATTTACCACCAGCACTCGGAAAATCAGAATGCACCCTCACCCTTTAAAAATTACTCTTAATATTCTACTTTTAATCACATTAATCGAAACCATAGATTTACTTTGTTATATTTGTCGTTCAAAAAATAATAATAAACTCTCAATTCTTATTCTACTGTTTTATAATATTATAATATTAGAAATGAAAAAAATAATAACTATAACAAAAAGAATAATAACAAGAATACGTAAACAATACGAATAAGTATAACAGCAAAATATTTTGTATAAAGATATAATATCTAAACGGTTAATTTATTAAAATTGAATATGTTTTTGGCAGATGATTTACGAAGATGACAACCGGAAAGCAATTAAAATTTATTATATAGTATTTTACACATTATTTTGATATTAAGTTATTTATAAAGTGTTCTCAATATATTCTCTTCAATTAAGTACAATATTTTATTTATAGTAATTAAAATACGAGTCTCAAACCATCTATTTATGATTTAGGCTAATAAACGAAAAGAAGCAACTCTTAAAAGGAAGAATGAGAAAATAAGTATAAAATCGGGTAAATTCTGCTCACGGGTGATTTCATAAAATAAGTGCAACTGAAGATGCTGAAATAAAGTTTTGATTGTAATAAATTATTACTTAAAGTAAAAATAAAAAACTAGTATATCTTGAATAATATATAATGCTACTCAGTCATCTGAAAAAAACATTAAATTTTACCACTATTACAAACACTATTAAAGTTCAATGTAATGTTATACATACCATTTGAAGAAACTATCTCAAAACTTTTGAATAGAATAAAGTAATAAACAAATCAGTATGGTTGACGATTATATATAATATTAGTTATTACATCGATTAATTCAGAATTATTAAGGCATCGTATAAATAAATCAAATACAACATTTATTACTTAAAAACGGACTTATATTTCCTAGAATATAAACAAGAACATGCGAGGTATGTAGAGTGATCGCTATAAATAGATACGTTAGGAAAACTGTATAAAATGAAGATCACATATTTTCCTATAATTACAATTTTTCGGAGCTTATACAATGTCTTAAGAGGAATATTTTTTATTACAATCGAATTTGAATATTCCATTAAACGATAAAAATACAGTCTATTCTTCAATCTGTTTCGCTATACTTATTCATTGAATGTGTAAATAAAAACTGATCTAAATGAATGACACTTTCGATGCATTATCAAAATACAATAATAAAACTATAAATTTCCATATATAGTCTTCACTGTACATAAAAACTTAATGCGGAGATATTTTCTCTATTTTAACCCGATAATACTATACATTGTATAAGAAATCATTCATTGCTCTTTATCTTCAATTCATTATTTTAATGTCATGATCATTTCTACCTAGTCAATCTCCTTTGAACTTAATATTCGTCTACTTTATACTAATTTATTTTTTCATAAATCTTACGTTGTAATAGTCATTTGATAGGAACTTTCAGTATTGCCTAGCACTGGATATATTAATCGCGCTATATAAAGATATTTTAAAATCTAAACAAATAGAGACGCAATAGTTTATGGCCCTTATATATTATCACACGAGCCATTAATAAAAATATAGTATACACCTGACCTACGTGAATACAACACATAACGCTCTTCATGCCCTCGTAATTCGGTGGTATCATTACTAAATATTTTTAACTATATAAGTTCAGAAGCAATAGCTTCTAGACAAATTTTTTTTGTTAATATAGCATACCTTGAACGAATTCCGATAGCATGATTTTAGGAATCTAAAAGGTCAGCCAGACACTCACCGGCTGTGGCGGTGGTCGTGCTGGTTGTGACATTCCCGGTATGTTGCTGTTGCTGTTGTTGCTGCGACTGAAACATTGCCGTGGGATGAAGGAACAACGACCCGTACATCATATTTTCATCAGTCTGCGATTGGTTGCCTTGCAGATTATTAACCGCGGAACTTGCAATGGCACTTTCCCTAGTAATAGGAGCTCCAGGAGTGGGCGGTACTAAAGTACCTTCTTCAACGGCAGTTCTCACCGATTCTATATGTTTTCTTGAGAATATATGTTCTTGCAACGGTGACTTAGGAGAATAATGAATAGAACATAGTTTACATTCGTCAGGACCAGTCAATCCACGGTGGACTATTGCTCCTTCAGCAGACAGTCCAGCTGCTAATCTAGCTTTTTTTTCTTTGGCCCTTGCATTCTGGAACCATACCTGAAAAAATATCTACTGAATAATTGTGCACAAATAGTTTTCTATATAAATAACTTTATTGTTAGATTTCATGTAATTAAATTTAAAGGATCATATTAAAATATCAAATTTATACACATATTCAGAAACTCTAATTTATATTAAAAATTTAAAAAAGAAATGAAAAAAGAAAGCTTAAACGTACAGTTAACATTATTTCAGTGAAAATACGGATATTATTGAAACTGGTATCTGACTGATTTTGGTATATGCTTTGTTGTAGTTGTAACTATATAATAGTTGATCTATATATTTTAGATCGTTTTTTCGTCCGCTACTTTATTGATTTTTTTAATTGTAAATCTAAATAGGGACCGATAGATACCGAGTACACTTGAAATTTTTTTTAAGCATATATTTTTTGAAGTACTGTATTTTTAAAAAGGGAATTATGAATAACCACGATAAAGCAAGATATCCGCTACAGAACTAGACATCAAATCTCCTTTCGTGTTTATACTGTCAAAAACAATTGTACTCAGTTTAATGTTTAATCGTTTTTTCATTCATTTGAATTATACGATTAAAATTTCAAATACAAATATATATTCAGATGAATTAATATTTTTATTTGTTTGAATCCTGACTATAGCATAACAAATATCTTTTACAAGCACTATTGGCATGACTAACGACTGTTATTGGCCCTAAAAAGTAGTAATAATATTATAGAAAGCTGATAGAAAAACACTAGTATGAAGAGAATCTTTTGCAGCCTACCTCGAAATTTAGCCGTAGATAAAGTCTGATTATGACACAAAATTTTTCCCATTAAATCATTGGTAAATTTAGCTGACATTATTTTCATTTCAATTTTAATTTTTACTGAAGTACAGTTAGTATGTTTCGGAGATTTTCATTGCTATATCAATACTCAATAATGTCATTTATCTTGACAATAGGAATCAAATTATTCAGTAAAATGTATAAATTCTGAAATATACCTTTCCATTTCGTCAAACCAACGCTTATCATTGTAAACAACAATTGATAGAACAATAAATAAATAAAATAATGGTACCCGTAGACATAAATTTTAATTTTTGTTATAATAATTATGTACGTAATTACTATTATTAATTATTATCGACAGAAATTTATGCAAATTTTGACCTATTAAAAAATTGAATGTACGACGGTGGATCAATAAATATCCATGTTTGATGATTGATGACGTTGCAAAGAATTATAAGCATTACGTTCATATACCGCAATAGTCAATTATCATACAATTATTCTATTGATCCAAACTAATAGAATAATATTAACATATTCCGTAAAACTTAATATTTTAAAATCATTCTGCTTAAATGTTCTAGAATTAAATAATCGTTCTTGTTTTCTCTATCGTTTATTAAAATTAAACACTATTTTTTAAACGCGGCTCATCTGTCTTTTTTTGACTTTGTCGCAATCCGAATCCTACCAGGGAACAAAATTGTTGTGTATCTTATTATGAACGATTCTCTTTACAAGAGCATTTGTTTTGATATCTTTGACTACGGTTTTGGTAAAAATAGAGTATATTACATTAGTTTCGATGGTATTATATTTAGCTGCTAAGAAATTGTGGAGATTTTTCTCTATGTTCTTGATTGATTTTTTAGGTTTCTTTGAATAATTAAATGGCAATGATGGTAAGGGTGTAGAATTCACTGGAGATTGCTTAGCTATGTATCCTATTTGATTACAAACAAAGCGACTAGTAGTATCTGTGTCATTATAGGCTGTATCCAACATAACATTTCTCATGACTGTACAGCCGAATGCCTTTGCTTAAAGTATTTATTGTCGATATTTTGCACAATGAGAACATACTTATTTTTAGTTTAAAATTATTTCGTTTATTTTAAACAAAACTGTATTATGCGTATCTTTTTTTTTCTATGTAGAATGTATCCTACACTATGCATTTAGCAGAAATTCATTATTCATTTCATGCATTTAAAGGTTAAAGTAAATTTAATATTTCGTGTTGTTCTAATCAACTTCTAACAAGTCGGGTGATAAAGATTTGTCACCTTCTATTATGCACACTTGACGTCGAAACGAGAACATGTGGGATAGTTCGGGTTTTCTTGTACATTCCCAAATAAAATGAATTTTTGAAACAAGCTGAGTATCTCTTTCATTCATTGCTTCGATTAATACTTGGTTTGGTATGGTAAGATTCACGGTAGAAATAACAACAAGCTAATTTTATTCTATGAGACGATATATTCATATTAAGTTGGTGATTAAGAATTATTACTCTTTTGTTCTTGAGACTTTCAACTTCAGCTTTATATGTGGGGAAACGCAAACTCGATAACCTGAGATTGTTAATATGAATTTTATTTTATTGACATTGATTCGTTTTTCGAGGCCATTAATACAGTCATCAATGAATAAACCATCGATAGCTTTAATAACAATAGTATGTTCGCCTTCAGATTGATATGTAGCTCGTACTATAAGGGAGAAACATTTTGGTGTCAACAAGACTCCCTGTTACAGAAGCCGTCACTGAAAAGTTAAGTTGTTGAAAAACTATGAAAAGCACGCAGACGCTCGGTATAGTATAAAACATACACCTGGTATTTATTATATTAAACTCATAAAAAGAATCAGCTCACAGAGACGACAGCACACGTCTACTCGCTATAATTTCAATGAACACTGAACATAAATAGTATAGAAGAGTATGTAGGAATAAACTTTTCTCATTAAAATTACGTAACAAATCGTATCTAAAAAACGCTATAAAACATGAGAAATCTAACAATCCTGCTTCTTTATCTATAGTCGAGTCGCTATGTTGTCGCTATCATCTTCAACTTGCTAAATAACATAATATTTCTATAAGAATAATATGTATTAATGCATTTATAACTTAGACCAGCATATTAACTACTGTTAAGTAAAAATAAAATACAGAATTGTGTGTAAAAGTTCATTCGAATACACAAATGGTGTTCATTATTCGGCTTATTTTCATCAATATGAAATTAAAATTTTTATTTACTCGAGGAAAGGATTTCAATCCTGTAACGTCCACCTATTTTTCAACACCATTTGTTTATAGCTGTTTATGATTCCCAAACGTAAGAACAGTTCAAAACTAGACTTATCCACTTCTAAAAGTCTTACGAATAAGTGATACACTTACTGATAAGAGAGTTTGTCTTCCCAGAAAAGTCATAAAACGGACTCTCTTAACGATGCGATATGGCCCCTCGTTAACGTACATTTTCAAATGCGTAAAGTCGTAAAAACTATACTTTCTGACCGCGGATAAAATAATGTAAAACCAAAAGTGATACAATGTGAGACATTTCTTAAAGGAAAAATGTACCATTTTTCTCTTTGGTGTAATAGGAAAAGGGTCCTCCTCAAAAGGGACATGGAAAATCTATAAGGATAAGTATAAGAATAAGTAAGTAAAATAAAAATAATTTAACTTCAAAACTATTCTTTTAAATCTATTTTCCTCTATCGCTTATAAAAAATCATATAGTAATTCCATCGAGTGTTGACTAGGTGCTTGTAAAATCGAGTACTGTCTACACTCAATGTTGTGCTCTAACATAAAATCGCATTTAAATTAATCTATCAACAAAAATGAGTTTTATGCCTCTCTATTAAAAAGATCTGATATACGACCATCCGTATAAAACTATTGTCTTGAGCACATTTTAACGAGCATTGCGTACTCATTTTTTAATTCTATGCTGATATTCGTTAATATTCATCATGTTTACAATAAAAATCATATTATTTTGTAAAAACGATAAATAATCATGTACGATTCTGAAACATAACCTTTCATTTCCACGAGCCAACCGTGATAGAAACGTTTACGAGAATTTCAATGTAAAAATCGTTACACTTTAATCTCAAAAATCATGAATAATTAGTAAATTTTAAAAGTAGTACATGTAAATGATTTAAATAGTAATGTTCCAATACATAATAAAAACATGAACTCTGTTTTCTGTTATCTATATAATATTCACCTTTATTATTTCTAATTATAAGAATATATATTTAACGTATAAGATAACACATGAATATTGTAGTATTATTTATAGCCTGAAATTCTGTTTTTATGGTCATGAATATGAAAAACGTATAACATTATTCAAAGCTGAGTAGAAATATACACTATCTTGAAATACATTTTTATCCATCAATATTTTTTGCTTTGATTTGCACTTTATTACTTGTATGTAATTATTAATTATTTAGTTAGAGTAAGTTGGTTAGAGTACGAATGTATCACAGTTACAAGAAAAGTAGAATACAGCTGACACAAAGACATAGCACATACACCATACCATTTATATATAAATGTTCAAAAAGTCCTGTTTTAACGTTTTAGTCATTTTTCGCAAATTTCCTTTGTAAAGTTTCTATAGGAGAACCTTCACTATAGCTTCTACAAAATGAATAAATAAAATAATATAATCTATAGATAATTTCATATTATTTTATATTCTTAATTATTATCGGAAGTTACCCATACAAATGCTTCCTTATCTTATAACTCGATAAGCTGTTAATACATAAATAGTCCTATATACATAAAGCTTTGCAATTATTTTTTGTTAATCTGTATGGAAAGTTGGTTTTTCTTTATTCTAAATTCTAAATCGCCCCTTCGCTACTTCGTAGCTCTGATGCTGAATAATACTATCCCTAACTTATTGTCTTTAGGTATTAGTAAATTTATAAAAAGTACATAATTTTGACATATATCAATCTATATAAGTATGTTAAAATTAGTACATTTACAAGACTGTTTTGACGAAACGAGAATCTATGAAATTAGCCGAAAGCGATGAGTTAGGAACAATATTTTCCATTACATGCGACAAGAATGGGCTTTCCCGCAACAGTATTGTAACGTACTTGTGCTATTAACTTCGATAATATATGATATGCTACTCGTGAATAATTAATTTTCACGTTATATTTATTTTAATACATACTATTTTTTTAATGATTGAATTCTTCAATATTGATCATTTTTTAAATTAAAAACACTGATTTATTAAGTTATACTATAATTGATAGGGAAAGCAAACGAAAATAGAGATTAATAGTCTGAAGGAAAGATTAAAAAATATAATTACTATAAAAACAATGTGTGTCAATCAAAAGTAGTTAATAATGTCTATTAATGGATTCACATAATAAATTATTTTCAGTTTGAATTCGTAACTGATTCTTAAATTTTCTTATAAACTATGAAAATATTCTCTCATTATTCTATCAAAACTCCTAGTTACGACTTACGGCAAGAATACTTGAGACACAACGACGGTGTGACACTATATACATAACAGCTGTGTATGGTATCAGAAGACAATAATATTTAGGGTTAATTTAATAATTATTATTAACCAATTCAATAAAAATCCTGTCGTTTTATTTCATTTCATATCTTTTTTCTATTCAATTATATCATGAAAAATTTTTTTTTTCATCTATCTACAATTTACATTATTGTGATATTGAGTTAATGTGTAATTTGATCAAATTGACATTGAAAAGAGTTGATAATCCAATTATTGTCATTTGCGAATAACAGTAAATTTAATATATGTAACATAATATTACATAGTATTACAAGCATTATTATCGATCAATATTATTCGTTTTAGGATCATAAGCAAAATAATTCATACCGAACGTAATTTATAGCATGATAAATATTTCAATATATTAATTAACGAAAATAATTGGTACTACGTAGTTTATTCTAAAATGAGCAAGAATTAGTAGCCTAGAGCATCCAAAGGTCTTCATTTACCATATTTTTAAAACACCGTAAAGCACTGAATAAAAGACAATAAGTCCCAATAATCGAATAAATTAATTCAATTATTATATGTATCAAATACTAATTTTTAGAATCAATATTTCAATTAATAATTAATGTTACGTTTAGAAAAATATTTGTGATACTTCAATTGTGATACTTTAATCCTAATGGTATTTAAATTATTAGAGTGTAATGTAAAAATCCGTTATTCGTACAAGAAAATTTTAAACGCAGTCTTTTTTTATGTCTACGTCATTTATTCAATCTAGTCTAATCTTTAACTTTGTATCAACTTTTAATTTTGTCAGCATTAATTATATATTTATATGCCCACTCTCATTAAATATATAATTAACGCTAACAAATTCGTAATCTGTCAATATGTAAAGCTGAGATTTTATTGCTACTTACAATTACGTTTGCATTGCGTCGATGAAAAAATTTTAATATTACTATCGTTTCTGGTATATGAATTAAGACATGAGACAAGGTTGCAAAATTATAACCAGCTGATTTTAATTAAAATCTTGGTAGACAGAGAGAAGAATATTTACCAACGGTATTATTTTGAATAGTATAATGATCTATATACATACATATATCGTCTACTACATATCACTAAATGGTATTCATAAACTTCATGTAAAATTATCATTTATATATTAAAAGTTTAACTTTTCATGTAAAAAGGATATTCATTGATAGTGTTTTTACTTCCATAGCGTCATAATAAACAATCATTTTTTAGAAATTTGAATAAAGAGGACCAGTTCGATAATATAGCATTATATTAAAATATGTAAAATTCCTAAAAAAAACTACTGACCGAAAAAAAAGTAAAAATTGTCAAAGAATGCAATTTTAATAGTCGTGTCTCTATTTTGCAAATGCTTGCCATGTATTAAACGTTTTTTTACCCCATATAACATTATTATCACATTTCGTAATTTATTGAGTACTTATAGAATAAAAGAAAATGTATAGAATAGTTAGTACGTTTTAAAAATTAAATAAAATTTATCAAAAATATTTAGATTTATATGAGATACAATTTACTCAAAATTGACATGTTTTACTCGAATTCCATCATCGGGGGACGAGACAATCCATAAACTGGATTCGATAAATAATTAAAACAAAACTTGAAAATGCAGTTTAACATTGACAAAACGTTATTACTATGTCGGAAGTAGAGCAAGCAGTTTGTACATTCACATCTTCCAATGATGAATTTTTAAATGATCTTGATAAAAAACTTACGTTGTTTTTATTTAAATCGGGTCTTGTTCCCAGAATTAAATACATCAGCTTTCCGACTTCTTATTTGTAAGAGAAATTATGCGTTTTGGAATTTTCTTTCCCTGGTAGAGAAATCTCGGAAGGTTTCAACATTAGCGAAGAAACTGATTTATAATTTGAAAAATTAAAATATTTCAAAATCTTTTTGGCTTATTGTTATTAATCGATAGTAATGTGGTTATCTTCTTCCTCAACTTCTAGTCCTAAAAAGTATGAAGTATTCTGAGATGTAATCTTGAATTCTTTGCTTAATTCTTGTGAAAAGATCTTCAAATTTTGAGAATCTATAGCGGCAACTAAATCATCATCTACATAAAAAGTCATGATAATTCTTTACCATTTTCCTTTTGTAAAAACAAACATGGATCTGCATCACTATTTTTGAAGCCAAGACTGATGCGATATTTTTCAAAATGTTTGAACCGGCACCTTGTAGCCTGTTTTAAACCATATAAACTTTTTCAATGTTGACATATTTTACTATTATCGTCATCGTAATCCTCTAGCTGCTGCATGTAGATGCTCTACTCAAGGCCACCATATAAAAATACTATGGATATGTGAAACTGATCTAAGTACATTTGCTCACTTTCAGCTATGCTTAAAATTGAACCTATAGTTTCTATTCTTGCTACTGGATTGAAAATGTGACTGCAATTAATAACATAACGTTGAATGAATACTTGTATAACTAGTCTTATCTTTTACCGATTGATTGAACTACCTGGATTGGTTTTGACTCTGTAGACACATTTTCATGGAATTACTTTTACACCTGATGGAATTTCTCATGTTCGATTTTCACTCAACTAATTCATGTCATCAACCATAACTTCTTCTTTTGGCTTCATTATGAACATCTACGTTCGTTGTGACTTCACCAGGTCTCAAAATTGATCTATGACTTGTTGCATTGAAGAATTTCCATTCCTAAAATAGCTTCTTGGAGTGTGAGAGATTACATACGTGCAAATAAAAGAAAATAAAGAAAATGAGAATTTTTCAATAGCAAATCAATCTCATTATCAAGTTATCTCGTCAATTCTTGAAATTGAACGTCTCTCGAAATAATAACTTTATGCTGTTCTTTGACGTAGATTCTATACGTTTCGTCATTATCGTATATTATCAGATAATCTTTGATTTCTTTTTGATCCATTTTTTCCTCTTTTCTATAGATATATAAACGTAGCAGGTTAATATGATGGTATGAAAGTGCTTAATCTAGACTTACTTCCAACCCATAGTTCATAAAGACTCATACCGTCTACCGATGACTTGCCTTTTCTATTGAATACGTATATAGCTGTAGTGATTAATTTCGCTTAGATAACCTCAGAAAATTTCTCGATTGAAATACTTAAATATTCTATCCATTTCAACAATTCTGCGATTTTTCGTTCTAGTAAATATCGTAATTTAATGTAAATATCGTTAAATATATCTAAATGATTCATCAAAAGGACTGAATAAATCTGTGGCTATCAATTCTTCAGGATGACTTGCTCTTCTCCTGATACCGAAAGTTAAATGATGCGTCTTACAGTAAACAGACAGTTCACAAATTCCTCACTTCAACTTGACATTTATGCCTAGCTCCGTTTGAAACAAATTTTTCACATGCTCTTACCTAATTGGCATTTGTTTCAGGGATGACCTCTTCATTTAACTCAAATCTCTTATCGTACCGCTATTTCTCCAGGTTTGAAAATAGGAAATAGTCGCAGGGAGCTAAATCTAGAGACCGTGTGGGATGGAGAAGCAGCTCACATTACTACATACGTGTACTCCTATGATTTGTTTTGCTGGAACAGCACTTTTTGCTTCAAATCAATATTAAATCTGTACAAAAGTTCTAATTAATATTCGTTGATGATCGTTTTATTCATTTGAAGGTAATTAATGAGAATAATACCGCATACAACCCAAAAAGCTCTGACTATGACCTTTTTTCCTCATTTTTTTCCTTGTTGAACGACAGACCCACCTTGGGCTTCGTCGATACATGAACGGAAGAAATCCACTGCCTCAATTATTTCTTGGTTTCTGGTGTATTGTGATAGATCCATGTTTCATCAACAGTTACGAAGCGACGCAAAAACTCGTTCGGATTGCAGCTGAATAGCGCCAAATACCGTTTTGTTTATCTTTTCAAATGGTATCACAGTTGCGCTTATGGTCGAATGTGAACAATCCGGATAGTTTTTTCATGTTCAAATATTCATGTAAAATTTAATGTAAAGGTTTAACTGAGATACCTACAGTCGTAGCCATCTCGCGCTCTTTCATTCCCCGACCTTTTTTGAGTGATCTGGACGTTTAACATCACTTGTGCTTGTACGACCACAGCGAAACCGATTCTTAACTATTGAAATTACTGGTGTATAGTCCCCATATCAGGACTTTTCATGGTTTTGGTGAATGGTTTGACGCAAAAAATAATGCTTAATCAGCACTCGAAATTAAATGTTTTCCAATTTCGTTAAAATTTACAAGGTAGATTTTAAACACAAACTACATGATGCGTTATACTAAGAATCGTACAGTGGTTTATTAATGGATAATAATTGATGGAAGCCGCATTGTATTTGAAGTTACTACATGGAAAATGAAAAGAACCACTGACTTATTAAATTACCCTCGTAAAAATGTATTCCTATAAGAAAAATGAAATTAAAGGAACGTAAAGAAATATTTTGAGTTTAAAAAAATATATATTTTTCTTATTGTTATATGATATACATAATATTATTTATTTGTAATGTATACAACAATCATGTGATAGTGTCGTATAAAGTACTTATTTATACGAAGGAAGCATATTACTGGGACCTGTAATCTATTTGTGGTGAAATGAAATATTCTTGGTTGGTTGAAGTACATTTTTTAGGTTAACACTATCACTGTTAATTTCACTATCACTAATACTTAAAATCAATAAAACGTTTTAACGTAGGCTATTAGAAATACTTCTAATATGCTTGAAAGAACGAAGAGAAGTGAACTCTGACCCATCGGTTATCTCATGACGGTACAAGAACTATGTTCACTCGTGGTAATACTTGTGTACACGGCATCGTCATAAGTTTTCATGTTAATTGGAGAGTTCTAGAAAATTTCATGCAAATAAAATCTTGCTTAAATGTTCTATCCATTTCAACAATTCTGTAATTTTCTCGTTCGACGACACCAAAAACTTTTGCTAAAGTGTATATGGAGAGATCGCCTTTGCGTAAAAGGTAAGATTAGTCATAAAAGGATCTTGAGTCTGAAAGACAAGTATTTCCAACCGCATACGTTGAAACATTTTATTGATTTTATGTATAAGTAATAGTGAAATTAACAGTGATAGTGGTCATCTAAAAATGCATTCTAAGCAGCCAAGAATATTTTATTTCATCACGAATGGATTGCAGGTCTCAATAATATGCTTCCTTCGTATAAATAAGTATTTTATACGACATTATCACACAATTATTGTATACATTACAAATAAATAATATTATGTATATCATATAACAATACGAAAAATATATTTTTTTAACTCAAAATATTTCTTTATTATTTCTTTCTTTCAAAAGAAATTAATACCGATGCTTCACACTTGCCAAATGCCCCATGACGACTAACCTTTATTCAACTGACTATATTACAAATAGATTTATTAATCGTAGTAGAGTACCCCAGAAACATACAAATGACTACTTTTTAAAATAATTATTTCTAATAATTTTTCTAAAGCCATTGAAAAATTATTGTTCTTTAAAATATGTATAAAGCGAAAAATTATTTAATAAGCGCCATATCAAGTATTATTACAATAACCATTGAGCCCATGAGTAAACGGTTCCTGCTTTTCATTATTAAAGGCAAACTAAAGCGTTATACATAATAAGGGCGCGTTAAAATTCCAATGTTTATCCATCTTCTAAATAATCTGTAACGCTTGTTTTTTTTAGATATATACAAGCTATTCCATTTTAAATAATCCATTCGGATAACTTTTGAATTCGACGTTTTCAAAAATTATTTTAAACAAAAGTTATTAGATTCGTAAGAACAGATTTGAAGATATCTTTAAAATTAATTTTTTTTTTGTTTTCTCAAGACCAACTATATTTTTCAAATAAAATCCTCTACTTCTGTGCTCGTTGTTTAATTGAACAGATCGTTGTTAATAGAAAACTCCGATCCAAAATGGTATATATATAGTAAGTGTTTCAATAAACAACCATTATAAATAAAGAACTCTAGACGGCAAGATGCATAGTTTAGTAGCTTAGTGAATTTATGAAAAGTTGTAGAATATTTTTCAATGTTTCTATTTAAAAGTAAAATCACACTGAAAACGCATTTAGTGAAAGAAACAAACTGGAAGTAAACAGCATTCAGTATAGGCTATAAATGCCTCCATAAAAATAAACATTTTGTCTACTTGGCCTTGAAACTCCCCAATAAAACAGATCACATGCATAAGAAATACTAAATCAGAGTTGTGAAAACATGCTATATTGCTATAATGCTTGCTGTTAAAATCTACCGAATACGCTATTGCTGCTGCCTCTACTCATCAGATACTGGAATCTTTCTTATAAAAATAAACAAACACGTAATAGAACTTTATGAAATTATAGCAAAATCTTACACCAAAATAATGTTTTATGGGAAACACTATATCTCCAGATTACGTATAGATAGATTTTATAAAATTAGTTCAATTCAGTTGTAAAGAAAATTATATAATCATGCCATTACCAGAATGTTCCAATCTATTTAAAATGCATAAACATGGACGCCGACGAGAATCTTTGCTTCACGTTTCCACAGAAATTCAGGATAAGTAATTTCCTTTAGTGAAAGAAAACGATCGATTATGTGCTACATGTTTCAGATACTGCTATATCAATGATCCAAAGGAAGTTTCCGACTACAGTGACATACGTTTAGGACATACAAATGAAGATAATAGTAGTTATGAAGATTCTATTAATCAGAACATTGAGGCCACTTTCGACCCAAGCGATAATGAAGATCAAGATATCTGAAACGTACAATGTGATGAAGAATTTTCGAACGACGAAAATGAAGGTAGAAAATAGTATTGTATCGCTTAAATCCATTGCTTGATGTTTTTTTAAATCAGAAAAATGAATTCAATAGATACTGAAATACTTGATTTAATAGAAAACAAAATCGATTCATTGTCAAATAATTTCAAAAGTTTACTTGTGAGAAAATATCCCTATGTAGACAGTAATCGAGATGGATTTATACAAAAAAGTGTATTTTATAAGGACCTAAAAGCAGCGTATGAAAAAGCAACTGGTAATTCAGAAAAGATACATATATTAACTGCGGTTCCAATGTCTACAATTGTCTGTGAAATAGAATAAGAAATTAATTGTTCGTTTTATTTTGCACAAACCGCTAAAAAACTTCAGGAACAGGAAAGCATGTTATTGTATCCACTCTAAAGAACAGCTATAATAAGTGAAGAAATAAAAAGTGCTGCTATCTCATTTTATTTACAAGATGATATAAGCCGGCCGTGTCAAGGTGCTAACGATACAAAAATAGTTCGAAAGGATAATGAAAAGAAAGTTAAAATTCAAGGGGTTTACTTATGTTCAATTTAAAAGAAGTCTATATCATGTTTAAAAATCACTGTGTTAAAATTGGACTCAAGTTTCGCCTGGGGTTTATATATTTTTATACATTGTGACCTGATCAGTATATTTTAGTTAATGAATCTAAAGGTGTAACCACCTGGAGGTATAGTTTAAATATAAATTATTAGAGCATGACTTTATTGCCAAAAGTCAAAATGATTATATAAAAACTCGTCGGCATAATTTAAATGAATCTAAAATAATGACGATAGGAGATTTCGCTCAGAATAATACGACTGTATATCAAAACCAGGTGCAAGCAAATCATTGTAATGGCAAACAGGTAACTATTCATCCATTTTCAATTTATATGAAAGAGAAGAAAAAAACTGAAGACAGCTTCGTCGTAATTTCGGAAAGTACGAAACATGACGTAAATGCTGTGATATTCTTTTGCAAAAATTAATTAATTATATAAAAAATAGATGCAAAAACAAGGTTGAAAAAGTGATTTATGTATCTGATAGATCTGCAAGTTAATATAAGTATAAATCAAATTTTTTTACTCTTATTTTTCATGATGAGACACACGGAATTGAAGCTGAATGGTACTTTTTGGCAAGTTGTCATGGAAAAAGCGCATGTAATGGACTTGGCGGACAGTAAAAAGATTAGCCCGGAACGCCAGTTCGCAAAATTCAGAAGTAAGCCTTTCTTCAGTTACGAAATTAATCTATGACCACAAAAAGCTATACTTGATATAACATTAGTTTAGTATACCATCATAGAACACATAGAAATTGAACAAAATTTATTATCATTATTAAAAACAGCATTACATGTCAATGGTACCTTAAGTTATCACGCATTTATTCCTCTAAATAAAAGCAGCAAGGAATTGATGGTGAAAAGAACTTCCTATTCTACAGATTATAACATTAAAAGACCACAAAATAAATGTACTTGTATACTTCAGTGAAATTTGTTATAAACTCTAAAATTTTATTTATTTAAATTTTATATTAAATTTGTATAATTAATTTCTGAACACCTTTATAAGATATAGTAAAATTAATTTAATGGTTGTTACCTTATGAGATATTATATGTATATATATATATATAATTAAATAATTGAATAATGAAATGCTGATAAATAATTGACTATTTTAATTTCATTTTCCTAATATCTATTGAGTAATGTAACATGTTATAACTAGGTTGTTAATTTCTAACTATACTTGGAAAATAGATTTCTTGTAAACTACGAATATTTTTTTAAATAATATGAAATATTACACTTCATCTAATTGCAATTAAATTGTTTATGTTTAAATAAATAAAATATTGTTTATACTGATATCATCCCGATTACATAATATATGGTCTATGGTACTGACTTATTGAACTGAACTATCTGGAAAAGTTTCGGGATAATGTTACGCTTCTATCGGTCCGATCTTTCAGCTGAGTGCCGCAGGTAGCGGTTTTTTTAAGGTCATTACCTAGCCCCTATTAAAAATCATGATCGTTTTATTACGGATTGTTAAATAAAATTGTTCAAAAAATCGATTGCAACAAAAATTTATTTTAATCGTTTATAATTTTTTTATTAAAAAATATATTTTTATGACATATATATATTCTCGAAATACAATTATTTACGGGTATTTAATAAGAAAATCGGAACAAGGTCTTCGATAAAGCTACGCCAAGCGTAGCATAGCATAGAATGCTAGCTTGGATACGAAATTGTACAATTAAAATTTTGTATGTACGTAGTGGGAGATTATGTAATCGTAAGTACGAAACCGGTTATCGCACAAAGGAGAATCTGAGGCTGCCCAGAAACCCACGAGCGAGATCGCATTGATTTGTTTTTTACGTCTTAAACGCAACACCCATGCTTATGTGAAAGTGTAAAAACGTAGAGGGGGATGAGATCTAATGATGCTTAATATAATGAAGTGAAAAATATAACGACACTTCAATATCAGTCGTTGAGAAAAACGAGATTGTATAAAGTACAACGATGGTAAGTAAATTAAAAACCACCATACGTTATAAGACACATTCTTCATTGTAAAAAATATCAAGGATACTGGCATATATAAAACTACTGTTGCAAAGGTTGGGTATGTGTCAAATTCGGGATAAATTACCTAACAAAAGAATGCCCGGTAAAAATTGTAAAAAATATAATATGAACTAATGATCTGGGAAATCATTCTGTAGGTTACAATGGTTGTCATATATGTAAAAAAATTACGAAAAAATTATTTCTAGCATGAAGAAAAAAAAAAGAATAAAAAAAATCAGTCTATCTTATGCACTAATCCAAACTTAATATTGTGCAGTAAAAAAGTAAGATCAAATCTTTCTTATACCCACATATTGTCAAAACAATAGAATTACAGTGAAGCAACAAAAAAAAACATTCACACAGTCTACATCGGCATAGAGTACTAATGCAAATATGCAAAAAGTAACAAATTCGAAATTATGATGAAAGAATTAGTGTCGAGATTGGATACAATACTTAACTTGTTAACTGTACTTACAAGCAATATATTAAAATAAGCGACTTAAAAATCGGCTTATGGAACGCAAATATAAATAATTCCATACGATTAACATAGACATTTAGAAATACAAGCATTTTTAGTTCATATCTTCATATGGATAGTATGCTTGTGTCGAAAACAGGTTTTATATGTAAGAAAGAACTTGCTACGTATTTCATATTATAAAAAAACAAAAAATATATATATAACACTGCAGGTTATAAAGGTTGTCCAATCCATAAAAAATTATGGAAAAACTATTTCTTGTTTGAAGAAAAAAGACGTTTTTTCGTCGGCAGTAACTGTCACAATTGTATCTTTGTCGACATGTGTTGAGACAATCACATGCATGTTCATGTTAATTTCATTATTCTGGCAAATAATAAAATAAAATATATAGTGAAATATCGTGTCTCAGTTCAACTTTTGTACACGTGATACATGTTGAATATGAGTATAATCTAATGGGTTCGGAAAATTGAGAAAAGTTAGTCATTGACTATGCAATTATAATTTTAAAAAATTATAAAAGAAGAAAACATAATATCAATAATAAGAGAGACCCTTAAGTACAAATAAAATTTCGTTTTAAGTACAAATAAAAGGTAAATTCTGATTAGACTGTGGATCTGGTTGCACCTCGAAATCGAGTGTGAGATTCATGGTGTGCCGGAAAAAATCAGATTTTCATATTAAGAGAGTTACACATATCAATCTTTGTAAGTATTTCCCCTAATAGATGCAGAATATCGAATATCGAGTTGCATGAATTCAGAGCAAACAAAATAGAAAACATATTAGTAAAAGTTGAAAAGATGTTCAGTAAGAACATGCAATGTAAATGCTCTTCAATTATTATTGAGGAAGTAAGTCTATGGAGAAAGCTGTTCAAGAGTATACAAAGAAATCACAATAAGAGGAAATGCAAAAATCACTCTGGCAGAGTTGAAGAAAGCGTGTCTCAGCTAGGATTTAAACGGTCTAGGCCTATGTATGAATTTATATTTCCCAATAACTTCTTCTGCGCATAGGTTAATTTTTAAACTTTTGTATAATTTGAATATGTATACATTTTACTACACTACTTTTATTAAATAAAATATCTTTACAGAATTTCATATGAACGTTCTATTGTAAACTAAAATAAATTCAAATCACTTTAGAAAATAGAATTATATCTGCGTTGGAGATAAATTCTTTAATTTCAAACCATCGAGATATGGTACTTTATTAAGTACTACAAAAAACAACTGCATTCCAATATCCACTAAAGAACCAACATATTAGCCGAGAGTGTGTTAATATGATATTATTATATATAAGTCATATAATACGATATGAATATTATATGCTTTTAAAGAGTTAAATAAAACAAAATACTGAAATATATTTGTGTGATAAAGAAATAAAGTGTTAGACTTGATTGCACGGTACATAGATTTAATTAGAAGCTGAGTTATACTTATTTATTCTGAGAATCTCAAGATTATATTGGCATTTACGCTAACTTAATATCTTCGGATCTAATAATTGTATCAAAATAATTAAATAATCATCATTGCATTATTAATATAAGAACAAAATTTTTTATTGAAAATATGTAAAAAAAGCATGGGATAGTCATGTTCTAATCAGACGATTGCATGCTGTAAATGATTATCTGAGGGAGACAAGATAATATTGTACAATAATCAATCGCTTACGTTGCCCGTATGATAATATATTATTGTATTATCAAATATGCATAATAACTTTTACTTTTAATTCTTTCTCAATTTACTGATAGCGTTAAATATAAGATTATAGATCTACAAAAGTTACACAATTGATAGTAGAATTTCTAAAACTGACTAGAAGTTTCAAGAATTAAAATCATTGTTTTTTAGGTATGTCACGTTAAGACCTTTCGATGTGGTAAACTTGGGGCGAAGCGGAAGTAAAGTGTACGAAGATCATAGTATCATATTATGCGAAATTTTATTTGATATGACTATGACGAAAATAATATTTTGAATAATAACAGTTGCCAAATACGTATTTATGGTAAGACATATAGTTCATGATTTCAGTATTCGCAAATGTATTATAGTTCACAGTTTATACATTTAAACTTAATATTTAAATATTTATTATTCAAAATAATAAACATGATATCTATATTGGGAGAATTTTTACATTGCAATAAAGGGAACTTAATTTTCAGTGATTAACTTCGGTTAATTCATTTAAAAGTTAAGACAAAATTAAATTCTATTTTTACTATATTTGAAGATGAATATTTTAAAACTATATGATAAAGTATTATTAGATGCATGTAATAGTGCTTTGATTTATGAAGACAGGATTCAAGTAAAAATTCATACCTGAACAACTCGTTTAGGTAATCCTATTTCTCGTCCAAGCATTTCACATTCAGCCATTGTTGGTGTTTTGTAGTCCGAAAATAATGATTTCATCACTTTAACTTGGGTTGTTGACATCTGTGTTCTGTAGCGTTTACCACTATTCTGCGATGATAAATTTCCCCCAGAATTTAAAGTAGAAATATTCCCAATACTACTGCTGTTGGTGATGTGTTTAGAACTATGAGAATTGGACATCGGACTAATTGGACAATTTTCTTCATCAAGAAACTCAGTTGTTTCACTTAAACTATCGTCGTCGCAAATACTTTTTTCTGAAAAGTCAGTTAAGGGACCGCAGTCACTACCACTTCGAGTAAGTTGGTTCTGATTTTGATCGTCCATTAAACCACACAAGTTATTGATTGTCAACTTAACAGATTTACTCAAATCAACTGGTTTACTCAAATCTAAAGGGAATTCATAGCTACTACATGGAAATAAAGTAGTATTTGTGTCTTGTTTTCCATTATTGGCGTGCGTTTGAAATTCTGAAATATAACGTTTCATTGACTCTTCGTAATATTTTTTTATTGATGCTTCAACTTCTGTACTGATAGAAGGAAAAAGAGGGGATATCAAGTTGGGAGTACTGGAATTAGATGGCGACGATTCTAATGACAATTCTTCATCAGGAATATTGTCAACATTAACATCTCCCCTAGCTATTTGATCGGTGTGCTTACTATGTAAATGAGATTCAAGAGCTGATTTGACTTTAAATAAAGCAGGACAGAATGGACACCTTTTATTTATAACTTGGCTATGAGCTCGAAATTGTCCTTTTCTTTCTCGGGCTCGCGTATTCTGGAACCAAACTTGTACAACGCGCTTTTTAAGTCCTACTTCTTTTGCAATAGTTTCTAGCATTTTTCGTGATGGATTTGATTCTATTTGATATTTTTGATATAAATAATCCAATTGTTCTGGAAGTATAGTTGTGCGTAGTCGTTTATCTTTTGGTTGTTCGTTATGGTCTGAAGTAGATTTTCCGTCTGCGCTTTGATTTTCTTCAAATTCATCAATCTTTCTTTTTTTTTCTTGTATTACATTTATTAAAGAATGACTTATATCTGATGATGAATTCGAATGATGTAAAGCTTGCTGTTGCAAAATTCCGAAAGCTGAATCAGGTGGATAATTTGGAGGAAAAAGAGTTGGATTCATAATATGCACTAATTGATGTTCGCGCCACAATTCAAAACGACCAAAAACCAAATTGCATTTATCACATTGAAAATTCTCGTCTTTTGATTCTGATTGAATGCATTGTTGATTTACTTGTTGTGAATGCGTTGCTTGTTGCGAAAAAAAATTTGTATTAGAATTTAGTTGTTCAGAATTGGATTGGGAATTGTAAGAATTTGTCTGTTGGGTATTTGTTGTAGTAGTCGAACTACTGTTGCTATCTTCCGAGCTAAAAACAGCTGCTACTTGAGCAGCAGCTGCTTGTGCTTGAGCACTTCTTTTAGCATCTTCTTCTTTAAAGCAATGAGTTTTTTGATGTCGGATAAGTTCATAATATCGCTGAAATACGAGTAGACACTTTTTGCATTGATAATTGAGGCCTGGCGTTCTTTGAAATCGACCTGTTCCATCATCATTATCACGACTTCCAGAAGATATTGGTTCTAAAGGAGGTTGATTCTCATATACTTTACGAGCCTTCTGTCTGGCATTTTGAAACCATACAACTATGACTCGTGGACTGAGTCCTAATAATTTGCTTAAATACTCTAAATCGTCATCTTTTGGATAAGCGTTATTTTCAAAAAATTCTTGTAGAACTTTAATCTGATAATCTGTAAATCTCGTTCTATTGGCTCTTTTTCCAGAACTATTACTTCCTGAATTACTACCATTACTATTATTGAATGTAAAATCAGATGTTTTCGGACTCGTGCATCCTGTATTTGATGACATACCTTGAGAGGTGTTAGGCAATACAGGGTTCACTAGTTGAGAATTAGATGTAAAAAAATGTTGAGAAGTAACCTTAGGAGGAAGCATAGTAGGTGTTTCGGTAAGAGTTGAAGTAGAAATAATTGTTAATGGTTCCTGATGGCTACTACTTATAGCTGAAGTTATGGCAGGAGATTGTGGTCCCGAATGCTGATCTCCGGAACTTTCAGGAGAATGATGGTCATCAACAGATTGTTGATTTACGTTACGATCGCAATATTCATGTTTAATTTCATTATGAAGAATGCTATCAATATTTTTTTGATTTGACGATATACTTTTTTCTTCATTTTTGGGTTCTGTAGGAATAATATTTGCACTAGAAATGAGAGGTAACACTTTAGCTTCACCAGTTTTTTCATATTCTTCTAAATTTAATGTCGTGCTAGGTGGGTTATTGAAATTATAAGGACTATCTTTATTTCGTTGTCGCTCTTTAAACAGTGTGTTGCGAAACCAGTGTTTTATTACTTTTGGTGGCAATCCGCTTTGTGCTGCCATATCAATGATTTGATCTTCGCCAGGTGAGTTGTTTATATCAAAATGGGCCCTTAAAATTTTTAGTTGATCATCAGTTATTCTAGTTCTGGCTCGTTTTTGAGATGCAGTAACGTTAACCTGGGAAACAATTCGAATGAATTATGGTTTTTTAATAATGCTTATTATTTAACATGAGATATGTGATCTCTTATTTATAACTTATTATGTATAACATTTCTAAAAATATTGTCATTAAGAATAATGTAATGACATTAAATTTTTGTAGTCTTTATACCTCAATATTTCTATATTAAAAATATTTGTAGTCAGTATAGTGATAAGAAAATAATGAATATAGTTGAGTTAATTTTTAATGAACATAACAAAGTATAAAGACGAAAGAGGAAAACAACCTGGCTGTTATGCTCATCGATGTCAAGTGATTATATGGCGACATCAGAAAACGGAATCGTTGCAAATATTGCGCGAGAATATCGCAGAGGTTCTAGCTTTCTGTGCGAAAATACGCTAGTACATCTGAAATTATCTCACAAATATAATAGATTAATTTGATCTAACGTAGTTAAAAATGTCAAAATATTAACTCTATATGAAAAATAAAGTATTCATACCAAAAATTAAACTTTATTATACCAAAAAAGCTATTTATATTCACTCATGGAGTTCGCTAGTGTAAAGTGAAAGACTGTGAACGAAAGTACTGAATGAGAAAAAGAGAATGGGGGTTTATGTCATAGAATAAGTCATGCGAGCGAGTAATCAAAGATAATGGAATTATAATATAGTCTAACATCGCGTTTTATGAAAATTGAATACAAAATAACTGTAAAACTTATGTAAGAGAATTTATTTAAACTCATAATGTTGAAAAAAATAATTTCTTCCAAAATAACATTAAAAATAGTTTACGACGACAATATTATAGTTCGTTTCGAATGAGAAAAACAAAATAAAAACCGAGCAGGTTTCGATAATATTTTCGGGGATAAAGAGGTCTTTAAGACGTTTGGATGGCCGTGACAGTTTCTGATATCGTGCGAACCTCATTATTGGAACCTCAATAAGCATTTCTTTCGGTCTTTTCTTTATAAACAAAAATAAAAACTATTACTTAGAGACAAGAATATGAACACTATTGATCTACATTGCTGTTGTACATCACAGAAGTAAAGAGTTTCGAACAATATTTGCAAGTAAAACTTTTAAAATAAAAGTAATCACTTTTTACGAAAATTGCAAAAATGTATGTTAAATGTTTACAATTTCTTTATCAATAAATTTATTGGTATGTATTTTAAAAAAATCGTACGAATTCGATTAATAGTTTTCATGTTATGATTGTTAAAAAATATATTTTTTCCGTTGTTTATAACTTTTTAATTAATTGATATTTTAGCGTGAAAATTGGTGCAGGTGATGACCTACAACACAGACGTTAGGTGTACTAAATATAAAAAAAATTTGATACCTTGCTCCGATTTTACCAGAAGATAATGTGTATTCTGTCACGACTAAACAATTTACTACTCAGTATTCTTTACATTTTAAAATATTGATTTCATAATTTTTTTCTATTTATTGGAAAGAATAATAAAGGTTGAATAATTTGTATTATACCCATAAATTTAATTGAAAATTTGTATAACTATATTAGAAAAATTACGACAGTTCACTCTATTTAAAAAGAAATCTTTTTTTTAGCTTGAAACACTATAAACTTTTTATATTAAAAATTACCTATGTATGAGTGACTTGGGCGTTTATACTTTCGATGTGTATATCTATTTATTCGTTTAACAATTAAAATTCATCAAAATATTTTGTTCCTATATCACAATGATATTTTGTCCTGAAAGGACTATATGTATTTAATTCTCGCTGTTTATGGCCGGCATGTCAAATCTATGTAATTATCAAACCAATAATAAAGCTTGAATAATTCTACATTTAAAAAAATTGTCTTTTGAAGTTAGATAAGATGATTTGAAAAGAGAAGAGAAAAGCTTGTATTTTTTTTATTACTGTGTATATATATATATATGACAAAAAATACGAGGGTCATTTGACAAGTACCTAGCCTCACCGCCAAGTAGTGCCACTATCGCGGCAGAAATACACTACAGTGCAGTATCTTCCGGTACACGGTTACAGACGAAATTTCAGCTGGATCGGAGTTGTAGTTTATTTTTGAGGGCATGTGAAAGCAAGTGTGTCCGTAGATTTTTGAAAAATGGAGAAAAAACAATATCGGTCGATGATTCGATTCTTGTTTTTGGGAGGGAAATCGCGCAGTAAAATTAAAGAACGCTTGGATGCAATTTATGGGGATGCTTCTCCTTCAATGGCGACCGTTAAAAATTAGTATAATGAGTTTCAACGTGGTCGAACGTCGGTTATTAATGATCCACGCCCAGGTGCTCCGAAAACAGCCAAAACGGAGGAGGAAATGACAAAAGTACACGATACCATTTTGTCAGACCGCCGATTAAAGGTGCATGAGATAGCTGCGATAGTAGGAATCTCAGAAGAACGCGTATGGCATATCCTACATCAGATTTTGGGCATAAGGAAACTGTCAGCAAGGTGGGTGCCGCGTTTGTTGACTGTAGACAACAAACGCATCCGTGTGACCAGTTCAGAGCAGTGTTTGGAGCTGTTTACTCGCAATCCAAAAGAGTTCTTGCTTCGTAACGTCACCGTCGACGAAACATGGATTCACTGGTACACTTCAGAAACCAAGGAGCAATCAAAACAGTGGACCTTACCCGGTAAGTCTGCTCCAAAGAAGGCGAAGACGGCCCCGTTGGCCGGAAAGGTGATGGCCACTGTTTTCTGGGATTCTCAAGGTGTGATTTTTATTGACTACCTGGAGACGGGCAAAACGGTCACAGGACAGTACTACGCCGAACTATTGAGCCGATTTGATGCCGTATTAAAAGAAAAATAGTCCCATTTGTCTAAAAAGAAAGTGCTTTTCCACCACGATAATGCACCAGCTTACACCTCTGCAGTTGACACGGCTAAATTGGTCGAATTACGCTATGAACTGCTGCCCCATCCCCCGTATTTTCCAGATTTGGCTCCTTGTGACTTTTTTTGTTTCCGAACCTAAGAAATTCACTCGCCGGTAAGAGATTTCACTCCAACAACGAAATAAGCGCCACCACGGAGGTCTATTTTGCAAACTATGAGAAAACATTTTTTTTAACGGGGTTAAAAAAATTGAAACACCGCTGGACCAAGTGTATTCAACTAAAAGGAGACTACATTGAAAAATACATTTTATTTTTTGCAAAATTTAGGTGTTTTATTTGTAGGCTAGGTACTTATAAAATGACCCTCGTAAATTAGTATTCGATCAAATTGGATTAAGGTCTCGGATAATTTATACATTTGAGACATCGAATGACTATTTAAAGGTCATCATCTGTCT
The DNA here is from genome assembly GCA_030064505.1 of Chouioia cunea. Classification (NCBI taxonomy): domain Eukaryota; kingdom Metazoa; phylum Arthropoda; class Insecta; order Hymenoptera; family Eulophidae; genus Chouioia; species Chouioia cunea. The sequence goes on from JAOPFQ010000004.1 coordinate 13,466,952, forward strand.
CAAGTTTGCGCTAGAATATTAATTAATTACAAAGTAATAAGTTATTGAAAAATAATGTAAATTTTGTTTTGAAATTTTATAACTTGATAATTATGAATCATATTTGCATGATATTTTTAAGATCTGAGAGAAAATTATAAGTTGAGAACATGTATCAATCAGAACAATAGATTTATTAATAAAAAAATTGTAAACGTTTTAAATATATATTTACGATTTCCGCCGAAAGGAGACACTTTTATTTGAAAAATTTTAGTTGCAATCGATTCTTGGAATAATTTTTTTAAATAAAAAAAATTAATAACATTATTGTCACATTTAACAGGGGATTGGTAAATAGCGAGCAAATGAAGGGCTATCTCTGGTATGAAGTCGGAATATTTCCATGTAGTTTGGTTCGATAAATCAGTAGTGTGGGCCATGTATTTTATAATAGTAATTGATATTCGTATAAACAACGTATTACTTACCCGAATATTAACAATTTAACCGAAAATAAATGGACTGTTATATTTCATATAATTTTATTTGTCTATTACAAAAAATCGTCTTTTTAGTCCAATTAAAGTAAAAAATGTCTAGTTAAAATATATTAATAAAGAATAATTTAGAACTAAATTGCAACTGGATGAATAGTTACATACTTCCCATTCCAATAATGTGCTTATACATAATCTTTATATACTGTTGTACAATTGTGAGTAAAATCTCGTATGGCCATAATTTCACACTCATTCTAATTATGCCAAAGTGTTTTTTACATAATTACTTTGACTTTTGGTAATTTTTAAAGTCGTGTTCCTATCATTTATATTTATATACATGTTGATTTCAGTCCATGATATGAATGTGTGTTTTTTTTTTTTTTTTTATAAAAACCAAGTAAAAATCAATGTACTACATGAATTAACAATGTGTGCAGATGAATGGTTGTAAGTTAATGTCGAAACGATTAGAATCAGATTTATAAAAGTGTAATTCAGTCATATCATGAAAATTTGTAAATCACAGAAGACAGTATTACGGATGAAGCAAAATTCGATGAAAATTAGGTCAATGTTAACAGAAACGTAGCTGTTGGCGAGCTTATGGATATGGTTATTATAAATGAAATTAAGGAAGAAGTGACTGTAAATTTTCCGAATCAAAAAAGTCATGAAGATCAAGAGCATCTACCATCCGTAATAGCTCCAACACCTAGCGAAATCTTAGATTTACATATGAAATTTAGAGAGTTTGCAGAATCAGAAGATGTAGTTGAATATATTTTTTCAACCATCAGTAAGCTACTCACATTTGCATCGATGAAAAAAATAATGAACTTGATAAAATTCAGCATCTCTGATTAATTTTCAAGAAAATAAATAAATGTAATATTTTTTTGTTTTACCAGATACATATCAGTACGTTTCACAACAAAAAACTATCCCGCTATAGGAACGAAATATTTTAATGAATTTTAATAATTAAATGAATAAATAGGTATAATAACTAACTTATAAATATATGTATATATGTAATATATGTTCGATTATTACAGGTATTCGATAATCTATGAATGTGTTCCTAAATAAGCACAACCTTGATAATCAAAGAGGAACTTAATATTAAAATTATTCATAGAAAAAAACATTTTGACGGTAGAGTAAATAATCTATTTACGAATACAGACTCATTAAACTCTGCGTTGGTTTTGAGTTTCTCTAACAATGGAATAGATGTTATCTCTTATATCTTCGTAATAAGAAAAAAATATTACCTATCCATAAATAATAGAGACATTATTAACCTAGAAATAAGAATTCATCGAATATCAACTTACACTGGAATAACAGGAATTTAAATAGCTGACCTACTGGCTGTAAAGCAATGGCCAACAGTTAGCTCTGTTCCTTATACTGACTTTAAAACTATGTTTAAAAAATTCTTAACAAATGAAATGATAATGGTAATTATAACCAGAGATCAAAGATCACAAAAGGCTATATTTATTATGATTCGTACTATAAAAATTCGGTCGAACCATGGTTCATACCTGATACACTTATCTTCAGTCTCATTGTTACTATATTTAAATGTCGAAGAAATCACATTAATTTAAATGAGTCCCTTGCAAACATCGGTATAGTTGTCGATTCAAACTACAATTATTGATACCATGTAAAATATTTAAATCGTATGATATGTAAGTATCAAAAATGCAATATTCAAAGAATGGTTTTAATTCAGACACAACATGTTGATATAACATGCTTTTAAGAGACCTAAGTGTTCATACTATGTCGTACATATAATATTTAATCATTTTTTTAAATTTATATTAGTTTTTCTAAACTACTTAAATAATCTTGTATAAGAGTTAGTAAAATTGTATATTAAAACAAGTAAATGATAGACGAAGTGAAAGCTGTGCCTTTTCTCTTGCGAGAACCACGCCATCGAATTCAAGACCAGGGGATTTGACGAGCCTGATTATAATAGAACAAACACATTCTTAAAAACATAAAAATGAAAGTGAAAATCAGTGCTATCACCAAAGCTTTCTAAGATTTGTTGCGTGTAAGATTCGAAGTATGCGCTTGTGAAAGCGATGGTAATGGAAAATTTTTATACAAATTAAGCACTAATTATTCTAAAATAAATGAAGAAGCAAGCGGAATCACGAAGAATATTACAGATATTAAGCTTGCGAGAGAGTCAACCGATGCTGCAAATGCAGACACGAAAAAACACCCGGTATATAACGAGCTAGGGCCGTCTTCTTATAAAATACTAAACTCGAAAGACGTCATTTAGTGCATTACAAGGTTTAATAGCTTTGACAATGATTGGATTTTTATACGTAAAATGGAAGATGCGATAAAACGGATGAAAGATGGCTTGAATAAAAATAAAGTGTTTTCCAAATGGCAACGATCAGCAAATTCAAGAAAGGTTTGATGGATTCATCGGAAGTTGACAGCTGAAAAGAAATGAAAGATTTACTTACTTTATATTACGCAATAACTGCATCTAAACTAAATTACTTAAAAGAGGAGTGCAACGGAACCATGCAAATAGAATACGAAACGGGATTCGAAACCGTACATGCCGATGCATGTAGATTCTTAGACAAATGTAGACTAGTGATAAAGGCCGCCGGTACAAATAAAAATCTACAACATGCAAAATTTGTGCAGGAAGCGCAATAAAAAGAAGGAATCACTTTTTTCATAATAGGATTGAGGAATGAGATTATCGCTCGATAAAATCACCAAAACTCTCAAGGAAACTATAAATCTCACAAGAAATACTGAAAATGAGTCACAAAAGAGGCGGTGACTAAACAAAGCATCACAGACGTGTCAAGAAAAGAGAAACCAACAAAATGAATCGTTTCGCAGCAGGACCGAAACTCGAGCGCAAAGGTATGAGAGTCACGTGAGGTGAAATTATAAAAAAAATGATACTATACTATCGTATGATCCCAATTAAAGAGATTGGAATATTAACTAGGAAGGGCACTCCTTTTCAAAAGAGAAAATACCAGCAGCACGACCGAAGAAAGAATCGAGGAATGAGAACAAAGACAACGATTACATTGTTACACCGAACGACTTTCCGCTACGTGCCGTCGGGATATTAGGTTTCGACGCAATACGAACCTTTGAAATAAACAATATTAGAAGAAATTTTATCAAATTGAGTAGAGTATCTATACTCATTAATGAGAAACCATTGGAAACTAATTTATTTTGAGCAAAGATTCACTTTATTGCGACTAAAATATTCAATGATTTAAACACGGTGATCGTGGAAGAAAACAGAGATATATCAATTATGAAGATAAATTAATAAAGTCTCATTATGTATCTCGAAAATAACAGATTAGATGAATTTGACTTACAGGAATCAAATAAAAATAAAAGAGTATGATGAAGCTAAATTAAAAATGATAGTTAACAAAGCACAAATAATTTTCCGCGCGGCTACTAAAAAGGATATAACTGATTGATCAAGTACTGATCAAGACAATACGATTAAGCCATATACTGCTAATAAAGAAGTTCAGTTAAAATTACAAAACGTAGCTAGATATGCATATGAACTTCATAGAAATACCTTGATATATTGAAAGAAATAAGATCAAACTTGATCAGAAGTGAAGCTCGGTATGAGCAACAAGTATCACAAAGAAGAAAAGGACTTTACACCATCATATAATATTGGAGATAAGGTTCTGGTGAAAAGTTTAAAAGACACCTTTCTCCAATTTATTAGCAGGACTAAATTTAATTACACACATTAACACTGACACTCCCACAGTAATATATAAGATTAAAAAAATTAAGCATCGCAGACATATTAATGTTACTAAACCTTTGTGAAATAATCTTAATTTTTGGGTACTGCCGCTAACATTTCTTTTTCTTGGGACAACTGTCACCTATGCTGTTGATGAGTCATATACTTCTAGCCCGGTAGACACCTACTAGCAAAAACTTATCATGAAATATAGATGACCATTCATTTTATCAACCTTCAAGATGCGGTAACAGAAAATGGTCGACTCCGAGACTTCGTTACCAACTTTGAAAAATATTGTATAAACTACGACAAATGCAATCACAGAATAAATATAGAATCTCTAAAGCGAAAAATTGAGATAAAGATATCTATCCTTAATGATTTGATGCAACGAAATAGCACGCGCACGTGTTTGATCCACCTATTTCAAACTTATAATTCTCGCTAGTTTCAGCTTACTTTCAACGAGATGAGGCAACGTTGCTACAGCTTAGTGTAAATCAACAAACCACGTATACAAAACCTCGTTTTACATACATGGCGCCAGATAACAAAAGTTAAAATGACAGAATTATACCTAACCAAGAGATGGTACCGGCAGATCTAATTTCTGGATTGTATTCTATAGTGCTACATCTCATCAGCTTGTATATAAATTTCAGGCAAATTTCTCTATTAGTATACATTTAAAAGCTTATTGAAGAAGACATCTTGATTTGTTACGAGAAAAATTGAAAAATCAGAACGACGTATGATCATTAAATATTTATATTTAAAAGGCTTAACACCACTTTAGATTAAAAACTTATCAGTATTTCTGACGAATTACGTTCATTCAGTTCAGAACTCCCAAATAATTGAAAAATATCTTAAAATGGTCCTAGACTATAGATTAAAAATGAGTAAGATCGATGAAACTATCAGGATATCAACTGAATGTGTATGTAATATTTTACATGAATATTTGATCGTGGAGAATCTCGGTGTTAGGTGGGTACCGCGTGTAATAATACTCAATCAAACATTGACCCGGAAAATTAACCCAGTTTTTATAAAGAATTTGACGCTCTACATGCGAAACTTCAGCGACGATTTATAACTGTAGATGTGACTTGGATTCACCACTATACTCCTGAAAGCAAAAGATAGTCGAAACAATAGATTACCAGGTGAACCACGTACAAAGAAGAACAAGACAATTTTGCCGTCGAATATGGGATTGACCATTGTTTTTTTGGAAGAAAAATGAATTATCTTCATTGATTTTTTGGAGAAGAATAGAACTATCAGTGCTCAATATTGCGCAGAGTTATTGCAACGCAACGTTTGATGGATGAAGTGAAAAATAAATGATCTCATGTAACGAAGAAAAAGATCTTGTTTCAACGTGACGACGCACCTGTCGATTTTTCGGTCGTTAAAATGGATAAAATCAATTAATTAGGATTCGAATTACTTTCTTATCCTCCATATTTATCAAATTTAGCCCCCTTCCCCTTTTAAATGTGATAAGCATATGTTTCCTAACCTAAAAAATTGGCTTGGAGATAAAAAATTTGGGAGTAACAAGGAAGTTATCGATTTTATAAATATCTCTTTTGAGTGACTTGACAAATCGAACTATAAAAATGGTATAACTACATTAAAGTACTATTAGGAAAAAAGCATAAATCTTAATGGAAGTTGTGTTAAAACTTAAACGAAAGCTAATTCGAAAAAATGTGTTTTTCTTTATCAATCTGAAAAGTTTTTCGGAACTTTTAATGATAACCTAAACTAATATACTGCTCCGACTCACGCTACGTTCTTCATGCTATTATCTACTGCTCTCGCTTTTCTAGAATCGATTTGAACACATTTTTATTATAAATAATTATTTATTTACAAAATTACAATAAAAATACGTAATTTTGTTGAAATTTTATGTTTTAATGTTATCTCAAACTTGTTAAAAAGAATAAGTTTGTTCATTGTGAATCTTTGAAAATCATGTAGCAGAAGTGAGTGATGTAGCAAATCTTCTAACGTAATAAAACTGTAGAACGTCATATTTGGTTTCTATAAACAATCCTTCGAAGTTAGTGACACTTGATAAAGCAACATATAGCAGTGGAAGTACATGTTTTTTGACATATTCTTACATATTCATCATAAGTTTTCACCAGACTTATGAAATATCGTAGCACATCTAAGTGTAAATGGCAAATAACTGACAAGTAGACAAAATAACCAGTTGCAGCACAAAATAAGGAGTCTCTTAACTTAGAGGTATTTTGACTGAACGTACATAATTTTGGTCTGACCGAAATAAATAAGATGCACTTTTTATAACAAAGGCAAACTATTCTTACTTCATATGATGAAAATGAATAAGAAATTAACTCGAAACAGAAAAAAAGATGCATGTCCCGGAACACGCAGAAAACACATAAGTATTAAAATTTTAATACGCGAGTAGTAGGTTCGATTTTAGTTTATATTTAATTAAAAAAATTTTAAATGGCATATTTTTCCCACGTATTCAATTTTCATAACTATTCTATTCCACAAGCTATCATAACAAAATTAATTCGACACTCAAAAAGTTTTGTAATTTTTGATATTATAATTGATATGCCACTCATAACAATTACTAGTAACCTAACAAACTATTAATTACATTATTTAAAAAATAATAAGTAAGTGAAAAAATCAATTATTTGAAAAATATTATGCATTAAAATAAGTATAGCCCAAAAAATAATTTTCATGTGCGGCGTATCCATAGATATAAAAAAAAAAATTAATTTCTATTACCAATTTTTAACTGAAGATAACTGATAATTGTAGAACTTTCTATATACAGACCAATTATTTTTTAATAGGCTATAAGATAATGTAGATTCGAAAATCGAACTTCAAAAAAATAATGTTGTTCAACAGTTTTATTATTAAATACATGGTGACTAGGAGGGCTGATATGATTCTGTGGATAGAACATCGAACTCCCATTCGGAAGGCCGAGGTTCGATTCCCAGACGATTACCATTTTTTTAAAAATCGATTTTCCGCAAAAAGAAACTCCGCATGTACAAAACTCAAACTTAATTATGTACAAATTTGTGACTACAACTGAATAAGAAAAAGTAAGTAAGAGGGGAGTACAGCGGCAAACTAGGTTAGATAGACGGACAAACAGAGAAGATATGACTTTATCCAGTCTGCTTGTATATTGTCCAGTGTCTTACACTCGTTTCACAACAATCGATGTAACACTGCACTCCATATTATGCATCAAAATATTCGTTTTGTGTTTAAATTAAAAGAAACGATTTCCCTGCAGTAGTCTGATAGGTATATGTATTTATAAATTATCTGTACTCGAAATTTATATGTACTAATATATAGTTACTTACGGAAGCAGATTGTTGGGAATGCTGTATATTAAGATGCTGTTTTGTAAGTAAATCAGATTGTGTTGGCGAAGAAGAATAAGCAATATTACTCCCATCAAAGTTTTGGGGTGGTAACATCATTGGCACTAGAGGAGGTTGCAAGTTCATGGCTGCTAATGCTGGTACATTAATACCCATTGGTAATCCCATCATACTCATCATCAAACTTGGATATTGATGGAGTTGTTGTTGTAAATGTGATGCGGCTAATGCATTTATGCATGCAGCTTGAACTTCAGACATATGTTGAGCTAATGTTAAATGAGCTTGCTGATGTTGCATGACATTTTGAGAAATATTACTGAGAACTGTAGGTGTGGCTGAACCTGTGCTTGATACTGGTGTATTACTTAGTGCTGGTGTAGTGTTGGGTGTTGTAGAAGTCGCTTCTGGTGTTTTACTGTTTGCTTCTTTATGTTCCGATGGATCATCTTTTTCTTTATTCTCTGATAAGCTATTATCTTGGGCATGAAGTAATGTTGGTGTACTTGTAATTGGACCAGTTGTTGCTGATGATGAGGTAGCAGCCGTCACTATTACGGTTTTCTTCTCATATTCACACTTAAACTGTTGTGCATATTTTTCAAGAAATTCACGGGGAACTAGGTCACGATGAACTTCTTCACAATGAGCTTTTAGAACCCATACGCTGCTAAATTCCTTATTACAATGTTGACAAGTACTTTTTTTAATTTCCGGAATAATGTCTTCATCTCCAACGTCGTATTGGTCCTGTTCTTTTTCATGGCAAAGTTGATTTTCAATGATTCGGTTTCGGTAATCTGTGTTTATCGGCTCTTGAATTGGTATTCTATATGTATTAACGTTTTCTTCATCTTCTTTTCTCTGTTTCCTTTGATGGTTTTCGTTGAATTGCATAACTAAATCGAAGCCGAAGCTTTCAAGCAAATGTTTATATATTTGTGAAGTTTTGTGTTTTGGTTGATAAAACATGTCTTGAGAAGCTACGATACTCAAGGAACTTGGTGATCGTATATTTTTTTCAGATATTCCAGTAGACGATACCGATGGAGGTGGAGTTTTTGACGGAGATATTAATTCTTTTTGAGATGCTGTTATTTGTTGAAACAATGCAAGTGGATTACTAAAAATACAGTACATTTGTTGATGGTTAGATAGCTGCTCTTGAGTAATAAAGAGGGCACTGCATTTTGAACAAGAAAACATGGAAGTATTATTTTCCACATTATTATTACATGGTGGACTATTAGGATTTGATAAAGGTTGTTCGATCAATGGCCTTGTTAAATCTATTTGTCCAGTGATGGTAAGGTCATGAATTTTATTTGCTCGTGTTTGATGAAGAACACTTCTTTTATGAATATCTAGAGTACTACCTTGAGAGTAAGAAACTTTGCAAATATTGCATTTGTATGGTTTCTTATCTAATTCCAATTGACTATCGCTTGACTCAGTTGGACTTACGGAGGGCGCTACAGTAATGAGAGTATTATTATTGCCTTGTTCTTGCATAGCTCTTTTTAGTTTATGCAAATGACTAACACTGTTATAATGTACTAGTAAGATATTTTTTTGTGTGAAACTTTCTTTGCATACATCACATTTGTATGGTCTATTTGGATCTAAATATTTTTCCATAGGATACGGCATTTTTTCACCTTTTCTATGCAATAATGTTTTGTTATGTCCAGTTAAGTAGCATTGCCTAGTGAAAGCAACTTTACATCTGTGACATTTAAATTTTCGTTCAGGATCACTATAAGAATCTTCAGCTATGGATTGACTATTTAAATATTCTTCTAGTAATTGATGTTCTTTTCGTAGTGGTGGTAAATCACTAAGATCAGTATCGTCATCATCACCAACTTTTGCCTCATCTTCATTAAGCTGTTCGTTATTAAATAATCCTTGTTGCCGAAGCGCTTCTTCCGTTAGTGCTTGCAATAAAGGATGAGAATTTATTAAATTCTGTTTATATTGTGCCAATTCATCTTCTTGTAGTTCTAAGTGAGCTGTTTCTAAATGACGGTGGAGTGATTGCACAGATCGGAAGGAACGAAAACATATATTACATTTAGTAGCATCTCGGATAGCATGATATTGTGCATGTTGTTGGAGTTTATCCATTGTTTTGAAAGCGAGGCTACACTGACCACACCTATATTTATAAACATGTTTTTCGCTTACAGCGAGAGATGGCATAACTGATGAATGTGATTCTCGGTGGTGTAATTGAAGTTCTTTTACTGATCGACATACTCTTTGACAAATATTACACTTAGATAATTCTTCGTCATCATCGCCGATAATCTGTTCAAGACTCTCTTCTTCTTGATTTTTGCTCGATATAAGAAGCTGAGATGATTGACAAGACATAGGTGTGTTTAAATTTTGTGGATTAATATTTAACCAATGACTTTGATCTACAAGATGTAATAGTCTCTGCAAACCATCAGCGTTTACTGAATGAATCTGCATCACATGTTTCTCTAAATCAGGACGATGTTTGAAACTATCTTGGCACAAAGGACATAGGAGATCTATATTTTCTTTAATATTTGCATTTATTTCGTTGTTTTTGTGAACATGTGCATCCTGAAGATGACTTTTGAGCTCTTCATTTGATGATGCCTGAAAAGGACATAATGAACATGTTACATCTTCAGTTTCTATTTCCTGTTCCTGTTCTTGCTCTTGTTCATGATCTAGATCTTGATCATGCTCTATTTCTTGTTTTATTGGATTACCACAATCACTATCTTCTTCACGTCGTTCTGAAAAAAATGGAAGTTTTAATTTTTTAATATTTTAAAATTTATTCATTATTCTTTGTTTATATATATATTGGAAAAAGTTTTAATAAACTTTTCAAATGAATTATAATATTTTAGAAAGTATATTGCATAAATCATACTTAAAAACATTTTGCTTGGCAAATGAGTATATACGTTGTCTATAAAATTATTTACTGATATGAAACTTATAAAGGATTTTTGCTGAAAGAATACATTTTATCGTAAAATAAAAAGTATATAAATCGTGGGGTACTAGATCGTAAAAATATTTTTCGACTAATAGAATGATATTTTATTAAAATTGAATATCTGAATATTTTACTTCATAGAATCATCACATTGTCAAGTCATAAAGTAAATCCAAAGATCTGTAAAATTGAAATGCCACAAAAAGGCGAATTATTGTAAGGAACTATATGTAGTTCAAATAAAAATGTCATATACACATAAAATTATAAATAAAAATCGTGAATTGTTTTTATCATAACTTTTCAATAAGATTTTAATCGATACGCTAAAAAAAATATGATTGATACGAACAAACAATCATTAACACAACTGGCTCAATCTTTTTAAATGTGATTGTTGTTTAAAAAATGCTTTTTGTTTTTAAAAGATGTTCTATAGAAATTAGTTTATAGGAAATTCAATTGTTTTGACGTTATTTCACTGAGAATAATTAAAAATTAAGTAAAATTGATTAAAATATTATTCTTAAAGCATATTATCATATCTATTTGTTTCTTCTATATTTGTATTTTCCACTCTGTTGATAAATTACAAATCTCAGTAGTAAGATTTAGCCTTGCAATATCGGTATTAATCTTACTTTTAGAGATTCTATTTCATTTTTTAAATACTAAATTTCAATAGTCAATTAAAATTGTGTATAACTTTTTTTCTGCGTAAAAATAACAAAATAAATGCTTCATTACAATAATTACTAAAATGGTAAGGACCGTTGTACCGCTGGAAATCAGTCAGAATTTTTAGAAGTATTTTACACGCTAAATTCAATAATTACCTCATTTTTTTCTCTTCACGGTAAGATTTTAAGACTTTTTAAAATATTTAAATTCATGCGTCAAATTATGCCATAGGGATGAATACGAGTGCAAGCAAGACTCCCATATCGCGGCAAAGATACATTAATTAACCAAGCCATAGTGCATGTTTGGTAATCTTCGATTCTGGACCACACTCTGACCTCGTTAGACATTCTGTCTTAATATCCTATCCTCACTATCTCATAAAAATAATTAATGGATATTAAAAAACATCTAATTGTAGGTCTAGAATTATATTTGCAGTTTTTAGATCATCGCAGTTTCAATTTATATTTCGAATAATTTATTTTATGCAATTCCATCTTATGTTTTATTAAATCTTTTTCAGTTTTATTAAATAAAAATGATATATATTCCTTGCATTACAGAGTAGTACACCTTTAAAACTTTTTCCACAAATCAATAAAGTGTCTTCACTCTTCTTTATAAGTATTCTACTTTAATTCATTAGTCAACCCTTGTACATCTGAGCTGAATACCAATTAATTTTTTTCATCTTTAGTGAAAACGCATAGAGTCCTTTTCCCTATCCCGGTAAACATAAGATTTAGTTTCTAAAGTGTATCAATTTATTTTAGTGTGGTTACTAAATTTATAGTTCCGGATTCGAATAATCTCCAATCTCAGGTATAGTAATTCAATTTGGTTGAATGTTCGAAAAGTCTTTCTCTCATCTACTGGTAAATATTCATTATTGTCGGTATAAATTTCATGTTGTTTTTTAGAATTCATTAATGTAATTTCTTCTTCATGGCGAAAGTAGTCCAAATCTACAGGTTGAGGAATCAGTGTTATATCTATGATGAATTCTTTTTTTTTGATTATACAACTGAATATATATTAAAATATGAAATATTAACTTTTGTAGTCAAGAAACACGTGTTAAGAATGAAATTCTTTGACTAAACGTTGCCATTGCATCTATCCTCTAGATACTCAAACGCATGTAATGCAAATAAATTTATATTTCGATTTGAAATTAAATAGTTATTTCTAATGTCATAGATGTTTTTAATGTATAGAGAATATGTGAGGTCGTCTTTTTGTGTATTTACTGAAGAACACAGATAACATTAAATAGAACAGAGAAAAAGAATGAGAGAAAGCAAGAAAACGGAACGAGGAAAGTGGATAGAACTGAAAGTACTAGTGGAGAAACTGTCGAGGTATAGTCGAAAAGTTAAATTTATCTTTTGATAAAAAACCTATACAAATATATATGTGACGGAAATTAATCAAATTTTCTTTCAATTATATAAGATATTTCAATATTCATTTAAATTACTTCTTCGATTTAAACAATACAATACTATTCTTCTGCGTTTTTTTCTTCGATCGAAAATTCTTGATCACATTGTACGTTACAAATCTCTTAATCATCATTGTCAAGCTATGTCTGAAAAATTATGTCTTCACTTGAGTAAAAACTGATTTTATGCGTCACCGTAAAACGTCAGTAAACGTACTATAAAATACAATCTAACATACTGGAATATTGGGATAAGCAATAAAAAAGAAAAATTGAATATTTTTAGCTGAATAAAAAGTTTATTGCTCAAATTAGTGTGCTTAAGTGAAGCAAAATGTTCGTAAATTCTTTTTATAAAGGAAATATTATTCCCAGATAAAGCAATTTAAACAAAAAAAGGAATTTTAGTCAATAAATTTACTAAATTATAAAACTGATCCTGCTAGAATTTCGAGGTTGAATCGACTGTTCTATCGATCGCCTCACCCGACCAAGCATCATAGAGCTTGCTTTCTTTACACGGTGATTACCGAGCTCTTAATGAACATAAAAATTCTTTATTACGAATTATTATAAACAATTACCCAAGGAATTGATGATACTAAAATTTTCAAATAAAACTTGCCCTTTTCAAAGAAAATCAGACAAATTAATTTTTTTAATTATTTATATTATATATTTTTATTATCAAGAAATGTGTTGTTATGGTAAGTACATATTCTTAAAATATAATATTTCCTATGTATTTTAAAAAACAATCATGTAGATCAATACGCCAAAGATACAACAAATTTGAGACTGCACCGATTTTACATAAAATTATCTTGATAGACTTTCTGAAAAGAATAGTACGATCACAGAGAAATATTAGTTATTTATTAGACGACGAGAAATTAAAAAAGATACGACTCCATTTACTAAATAAAAAAGTGCTGCTTCATCATGAAAACGTACCAGCTTACTCATATGAAATCGTTGTGGCCAAATTGCTTGAAACTTATTTTGAAAAGTTTGATAAATCATATCTTTTAGAGAATTTAAATACTTTAAAATTACAAGAAATTATGTTGAAAAATAAAATGTTTTTGAGAAAAATTGGCGTCTTCATTGAAAACGTATTATTAATCTTATTAATTATTAATCCAGACTTATTAAGTACTTATTAATCTCTTCCTTATATATATTAATAATTTTAGATTAAAATCATCTCCTAAATTTTAGACATCGATGTTTTAACATAATCTTTACAATTTTATAAATTGCAATTCATAGTGAATGAGAGAGAGAGAGAGAGAGGAAGAAGGGAAAAATGAATACAGCACACGCTTGCCTGCTACTGTAACCTATAATAAACTTTACATTTTACAAGGTATTATTACTGCAACAAACAATGCTCAAGGTCGCTGAGGAAAGTTGTTTGCCAAAAAGGCCTACTGTTATGTAAAAGCTGTCTAAGTCAAACATACTCGATAAGATAAATGAAAAACTAGTGTACAGTAATGATAAATTATATTAATACACTAATAAATAAAATTTTTATGGCGGTCTGGATCGGTTGTACAGAACAATGGCAACTTACTTTCTACACCAGTTAAATACGGCTGTATGTTTGATATGGTACATGGGCAAGAGTTTTTTCTATGCCTTCTATGGAAGATAATTATTTACGGTATAACAATGTCAGACAACTGACAGGTTGTAAAGCCTTTAGCATATAACAATCAAAGCCATTGATGATATTCAATTCAAATACCTTTTAGAATATACAGCACAATTTTTATCAAAGCTTTCTTTGTATCGCAACTAACTCTAAAATAGCATCGATAAACAATTAACAAATTGATAAACTTGATAACCAAAAATGAATATTACTTTAAATGTCCTATCTAATATGTATATTAGTGATAAGTTAATTCCAAATTGTCTTTCAATACTTACTTTGTTCATATGTTTTTACCAATATTTCAAAATATTAAAAAAAAACTCAAATGGCACTAATTTTGCCACCTTGTTGAATTCAGCACAGCACTAGGTTAGCGAATTTTATTGTTTGGCAATATTTTACAAAATGTTAACCATCTTGAATGCTTATAAGGATGTTAATTACGGTTAATAAAAAAATGTTGATCGTGTACCTTATTTGGGATTTCACAAGGATGTTCTACGATTATAAAAGTTGTCTGGCGAAAATTCAAAAATCAGATAATTGTTTGACATTATTATATACTTGCTAGTTACCATTCATAGTAGCAGACAACATTTTTTCGGTGTACATTCATATATACTCAAGATAGACGTATTCAGTTTTTACGCGCAGAGAATGCTTAATGCATAAATAGTTGCATTATTTGCGGATAGCTCTCCTTGACTGTAATAGACTGGTGAGATGTTTCTCTTTGAGTGCATTAGCTTCTCCTAGAATATAATGAATTCAATACACTCGAGCATAACTCATACTCGATCGAGTTTTTGTTTTGTAGACGAGCCATATGTAGTTTATATGTCATGTAACACACTTTACACACACGTTGTCACGATAATACCAACCTATCCAAATTTTTCTTTCTCTTTTAAGAAAATGTTACGGTTATACACCAGCATAAACTCAGGATAGCTAGAAAATAAATTGTAAAAGGAAAATTATAATATGTCCATACAATCAATACTTACCGAGAAATCATGATTTTCGTCTTACAATTTTTTTCCCTAGTGATCTCGAATTTATGAATGCCTTCCCTTATAAGTGATCGGGGTGTAAAATTAAAAAATGTTGTAGTATCCGTTTATAAATGTGAATATATGTATAATTAAAAGAACATGTTAATTATGCATATAAATAGCAATATAAAGCATTCTAAGATCTTTTTCATTTACGTAAAGGGCCGTTTTACATATATATAAGAAAAAACCCTTATTAGAATGACCCGAAAATATATCAATATAATCTAGGGAAAATTTGTACAAAATTACAAACATTACCAAAGTAAAAGGTTTTACTTTTTTTATGAGGCGATCGATGCATTAATAACTGTTACGCTTTTTTCGGTACAATATCACTACGTGATTCTTCACATCAAAAATCAAACTTGTTCATAATAGATAAAGACTATAGGGCTCTCATTGTGCAGCTTCTAGTATTCAGTATTGCAAGGCAGTTGTTAATAGATAAATTAAAATAGAGTTAAGACGTATGTAAAAATTAAAACGTTTTACATAAATGTTTTATTTGTGCTTCTTATTCCTTGCCTTTTCAATATTTATAATTGACAGAAAACCAATTAGTTTTAGGGCAAATCGGAGCAAGGTTTACGATGTTTTTTATATTTGGCACATCGAATACCTACATGGAGGTAATCATTTGTGCCAAGTTTGACGTTAAAATATTAATTAATTAACAAGTCATAAACAATTTAAAACAAAATTTGATTCTTTTTTCATCTGTTATAAATCAAAAACTATTTATCGGATTTGGATAATTTTTTTAATACCTGAAAATAATTGTGTTTTAAGAATCTATATATATGTCATGACAATATATTTGTTAATAAAAAAATTATAAACAATTAACGATTCTTTGGATAATTTTGTTTAAGAATCTGTAATAAAACTGTCATGATTTGTAATAGGGGCTAGGTAATGACCTTCCAAAAAAGCGCTACCTGCGTCACTCAGCTGGAAGATCGGACCGATAGAAGCGTCCCACTCCCCCGAAATTTTTCCAGATAGTTCAGTTCTATAAGTCAGTACCATAGACTATACCATATACATATACATATTATGTAATCGGGATGAAATCAGTGTAAACAATATTTTATTTACTTAAATATAATAAATTTAATCGCAATTAGACAGAGTGTAATATTTCATATTATTTTAGAAAATATTCGTAGTTTACAAGAAATCTATTTTCCAAGTATAGTTAGAAATAAATAGTCTATTTATAACATGTTACATTACTTCATAGATATTAGGAAAATTAAATTAAAATAGTCAATTATTTAATAATATATCATTATCAAATCATAATGTAAAAATAATTAAAATTATTTTAGTATATCTTATAAAGGCGTTCATAAATTAATTGTACAAATTTAATATAAAATTTTATAGTTTATAACAAATTACACTGAAGTATTCAAGTACATTTATTTTGTGGTCTTTTAATGTTATAATCTGTAGAATAGGAAGTTCTTTTCATCATCAATTCCTTGTGGCTTTTATTTAGAGGAATAAACGTATGATAACTTAAGGTATCATCGACGCGTAATGCTATTTTTAATAATGATAATAAATTTTGTTTAATTTCTATGTGTTCTGTGATGGTACAGTTAACTAATGTTATACCAAGTATAGCTTTTTGTGGCCATAGATTAATTTCTTAACTGAAGAAAGGCTTACTTCTGAATTTTGCGAACTGGAGTTCCGGGCTAATCTTTTCACTGTTCCGCCAAGTCCATCACATGCGCTTTTTCCATGACAACTTGCCAAAAAGTGCCATTCAGATTCAATTCCGTGTGTCTCATTATGATAAATAAGAGTTAAAAAGTTTGATTTATACTTATATTAACTTGCAGATCTATAAGATACATAAATCACTTTTTTAACCTTGTTTTTGCATCTATTTTTTAAATAATTAATGAATTTCTGTCGAAACAATATCACAACATTCACTTTATGTTTTGTACTTTCCAAAATTACGACGAAGCTGTCTTCTTCAGTTTTTTTCTTCTCTTTCATATAAATTGTAAATGGAAGAATAGTTACCTGGTTGCCGTCCCAATGATTTACCTGCACCTGGTTTTAATATACAGTCATATCATTCTGATCGAATTCTTCTATAATCATTATTTGAGTTTCATTAAAATTATGCTCACGAATTTTTATATAATCATTTTGATTTTTAGCAATAAAGTCATATTCTAATAATTTATATTTAAACTGTATACCTCCAGATGGTTAAATTAGTGTTTAATATTATATGCATGCTTTACAAGATCACACTTTTGGTTTACAGTTTCATATTGTTTGCAATGAATGAAATCTATGTAATTTTTAAAAAATAATTCTCTAACATATCTAAAACATTTGTCGATCTGGGACATTTAGAGCATTTATTAAAAAAATAATCGTCACCAGCTCTTTCACATGTCATTTAAATTACAATTTCTTCTGCTGTTTGAGGTAACTCTTCATCATACTTGATCTTCGAATTCTTCATTTTCATGTTGCAGCCTTCTACTAGTCATTTTAGATTTTTATGGCGAATACAAATGCAAACATTGTGAACACCTGTAGATTCATTAA
The DNA here is from genome assembly GCA_030064505.1 of Chouioia cunea. Taxonomy (NCBI): domain Eukaryota; kingdom Metazoa; phylum Arthropoda; class Insecta; order Hymenoptera; family Eulophidae; genus Chouioia; species Chouioia cunea. Next base: position 13,485,070 of record JAOPFQ010000004.1, read on the forward strand.
CTAAATTACACTGATCAGGTCGCAATGTACACAAATATGTGAACCCCAGGCGAGACTTGAGTCCAATTTCAGCACACTGCTTTTCAAACATTCCGTAGACTTCTTTTAAATTGAACATAAATAGACGACTTTGAATTTTAACTTTCTTTTCATTATCTTTTTGCACTATTTTTGTATAGTTAGCACCTGGACACGGCCGTCATATATCATCTTGTAAATAAAATGAGACAGCAGCAATTTTTATTTCTTCACTTATTATAGATGTTCTGGTTCTTGAGAGTGGATACGATGACATTCCTTCCTGTTCGTGAAGTTTTTTAGCTTTTTTTTATACGCTGCTTTCAGGTCTTTATAAAATACACTTTTTTATATAATTTCATCTCGATTACTGTCTACACAGCTATATTTTCTCAGTAATAAACTTTTCAAATTATTTGATAGTGAATTAATTTTTTTTTCTATTAAATCAGGTGTTTTAATCATTATTGAATTCATTTCTCCGATTAATAAAAACGCACTTTCAATGGTTTGGAACACTGATAATAGATTAGTTTTGTATAATTTTCTTTAAAACTGAATTGAAGTAATTTTACAAAATCTATCGTACAATGAAATTTCACTGTAACTTTCGTTGAGGTCCGTTCACTTTGACCATTGAACTTTATGCAGCCCGACTGAGTGAAAAGATTCCGTATTCATATGATTTTCGAAGCACAACTAATATCAGTATAGCTAATTTTAAACTACTATTCAACAAATTGAAATATTAAAAAAAACTATCAAAGAAGATAAACATTTTTGAACTTATAAACATAATTATTGCTCGCACTAATTTTCTTAAGTGCAGCCTATTTTCGTTAATTATTATTGTCATAAATGTTAGTTTTACGTACCACTATTCAAATAAAGAATGTTTAGCTAATAAGTGTATTAGCTACTTAATTAGTTTGTATACATAAAAATCCACAAATTAAACAATGAACTGCTGGCCTATCCTAATATTTAAAATATTTTCCAAATTTGTTTCCTAACCTAAATAAATGTCTGAAAGATGAGAAATTTATGTCGAATCAAGAGGTCGTCATTGAACAATGTATAATTTTCTTTAAAACTGAATTTAAAAAATTTTTTTTAAATAATGTTTAAAAAACAAAATTTTTTAAATAATTAATTAATTATATAAAAAAAACTATTAGACTTATAGAACTGAACTATCTGGAAAAATTTCGGGGGAGTGGGACGCTTCTATCGGTCCGATCTTCCAGCTGAGTGACGCAGGTAGCGCTTTTTTGGAAGGTCATTACCTAGCCCCTATTACAAATCATGACAGTTTTATTACAGATTCTTAAACAAAATTATCCAAAGAATCGTTAATTGTTTATAATTTTTTTATTAACAAATATATTGTCATGACATATATATAGATTCTTAAAACACAATTATTTTCAGGTATTAAAAAAATTATCCAAATCCGATAAATAGTTTTTGATTTATAACAGATGAAAAAAGAATCAAATTTTGTTTTAAATTGTTTATGACTTGTTAATTAATTAATATTTTAACGTCAAACTTGGCACAAATGATTACCTCCATGTAGGTATTCGATGTGCCAAATATAAAAAACATCGTAAACCTTGCTCCGATTTGCCCTAAAACTAATTGGTTTTCTGTCAATTTCAGATAAATCATAAAAAAAATTTATTTTATAATCAATATAACAGAGGCATAAGGTTTCACTTTCAAAAAATGTTTAATTTCCACTAGCGCTATTATAACATAACACATGTTTACATATTTATATACTAAGTAATTGCAGTTTCTGCCACTAGCGTATCACTAGTAATTATATAGAATTAATGTACTACTATTTATTTGTGTATTCATAAACTAATCTAGCTATATCCACTACCAGAATCATTTTATTTCATATATCGTTGTGATACAAAGATTGCAATAAAAGTTAACAATATGTATGTTATAAAATATACTGTTAGGAATTTGTTATTAAAAAATAGCACATTTAGGATTCGTAGATTATTGATATGTTTTCATTTAACTAAAACTGTCCATGGATTGTCAGTTTCGAACAGTATTTTACGTTACATGACGAAATCATAACAAAGAAACATTAAACATAAATTTATTATGTTTCGGTGGTATAAGAATCATAAATGGGCAGTTTTATAAATCAGTGACTTTTTGGATAATAGATATTTTTTGTAGCAAATAAGTTTTATTTTTCAACATAATTTTGCTTGAGCTCAATATGTTTAGTTCAGAATTTGTCCACTATTTGTATTCCTTTCAAATTATACGTTTTCACAAAGTCGTCAAAATAGGTATTTGATTCAATGACGACCTCTTCATTCGACATAAATCTCTCATCTTTCAGACATTTATTTAGGTTAGGAAACAAATTTGGAAAATATTTTAAATATTAGGATAGGCCAGCAGTTCATTGTTCAATTTGTGGATTTTTACCATGGTATACAACTATGCACCCGTGCATTGTCTTAATCGAACAGCATATTTTCTAACCGCCAAATACAGTTGTTATCTCTTGAAACCCATATCAAATCTATCCAAAAATTCTAAATAAGATTCGCCGGTGATTGTTTTACCCATGTAAAGCCAATCGATACGAATGACACCATGTGCACCCCAAAAGAGCCATGATCTTGCAGGCCTTATTTCTTGCACGTTCACTCAAAGTAACCCACTGTCTTGAATGTTTCTTGGGTTTTAGTTTATCGGAAATTTCTCCCGAAAATTCTAAAAAGTGATATCACATAAACTAGAACTGATATAGAAAAGGCTAACCTCTTTTTCTATACATGTCGAAATTGTATTTAAAGACCTACAACGTTGTATAACAAAGAAAAAGTACTCATTCTGTATAGAAAAAATACAAACTATACACAATAATGATTCACTTAATAACATAAAAGTTAATGAAATAACTCACATCTTTAACAATCTTAAAAATAAAATGAGTTCGTCAAATGATGGCATAAATAGAAAAGTATCCCTTAGCTCATTAACGACCAAAAGGCCTGATTTTTTTGTTGATTTTAGACGCGATTTTTGTTGTAGTTATAGATATTAGAAAAATTTTGAAAACATGTGTTTTGATGTGAAATTTGATGTCCATTTAGAATCTGGGCTCAGAGTTATGATTGACTGCGTAATAAAAAAGTTATAGCCAATTAAACAAAGAAAAACATGAAAATTTTTGCAAAATATCAAATTTGCGATTTTTTTTAGCAACGTTACCGTGAAGGAATCATAATAAAAATATGATCTAAGATGATACGACTATCAATGTATCTCAGGGAATTTTGGTGGAATTTTTGAACCACTCCTTCCAACAAAATGGCGGCTAAATCGAAAAAAGATCATAAAAAACTCTTGAAGTTGACATAAAAAATTTTTGAAGAAATTTTTTATGCTTTGGAAAACTTCGAAAATACAATTTTCCAGTCATCTCCAAAATTCTGACAAAATTTGAGGATATTCTATGATCAATTTTAAGACATTTTTGTTCCGTAAACTTTTTCTCTAAACTCAATAGTTTCCAAGAAAAAAAATGAGTTTTTATGCTCTTTTTTCGATTTGGCCGCCATTTTGTTGGAAGGTGTGGTTCAAAAATTCCACCAAAATTCCCTAAGATACATTGATAGTCGTATCATCTTTGATCATATTTTTATCATGATTCCTTCACGGTAACATTGCTAAAAAAAATCGCAAATTTGATATTTTGCAAACATTTTCATGTTTTTCTTTGTTTAATTGGCTATAACTTTTTTATTGCGCAGTCAATCATAACTCTGAGCCCAGATTCTAAATGGACATCAAATTTCACATCAAAACACATGTTTTCAAAATTTTTCTAATATCTATAACTACAAAAAAAAATCGCGTCTAAAATCAACAAAGAAAATCAAATGAGATAGCTCAGCAGAGAAATAAGAAACTTGAGAATAACGATCAACGAATCAAAATCCATTTAAGTAAAATATACTTTAAAAGTATAAACTTATCCTCCAGTCTATCTGAATAAACATCCAGTACCTCAAAATATTAAAGCAAAATATCTAGGTCGATGATTATCGTGGTGGAACCACATCTGAACTATACGTAAACAACTCAAGTTAAAGTTAAGTATGTATGTTGGAAAGAAAATAAAAGCTCTCACTTACAAATAAAACATTAGTCTATATATGCGTAGTAAAATCAATATAGACCTTTAGCCTTAAATTTAATGGGTCTGCTCGAAAGTTTAATATCGCAATGTCATAGAAAGGATTCGAAATATGGTTTGTCTTAAATGAACTTATTAAATACGATATGAGTGTAACTGTCAAAAAAGAAATAAAATCTACCCATAGAAGATATACAAACAGATTGTCAAATCATCTTAACCGCATGAAGAAAAAAATTACTAAAATTACTTTTTTAATGTTGTTATGAAACTGCGAAAATACTTAACTCCAATCAATGATATCTCTATGAAAAAAGGCCATCTTGAATCTGAAAAATGGATTTCAAAGGGCAGGAGTGCTCCTTTGTGATGGTCTTACTCATTTTTGAAAATGTATTCACGATGTCACATAACCTCGTATATAGTGAAAATCGTGTTTTTCGCACTTTTAGGTTAGGATATCTGGAGAATCTTAGGCGATGGACCAATTCTGAAGCCGAAATTGGATTCAGCGCATCGAAAACCTTTGGAAACATATTGTCTTTTTGGGTGTCGGCCTGTGTAATCATTCTCTACATTTCTTCAAACTCTATCATCGTTTCGTAACTTGAGGTGATTTCAAAGTTAAACATCCATGGTGGGGCTCTAGATTATATACTCCTATACTAAGACGTAAATACTTATGCGAGGCAATACGTAGCAATAATTGCATTCCTATTTTAACAAGTAAGTTAACTTACTATCCTTCTGATTTTAATAAGCTGCCAGACTTAATCGATTTCATCACTGTTAAAGGTATTAACCTCATCTACTTCAAAGCAATTTCTAGTTTAGATATAACCTCGGAGCACACCCCGATCATAATCATACTCCATGCTAGAGTAATATGGTGAGAAATTATCTTAAAAACAACTGATTAGGTAAAGTACAAATAGAACATCAACAACAGAATTCAATGCAACATTTATCTTAAAAACATAGTTGATGTTGAAAAAGGTTTCAATAAATTTTCTGAACTTACCAGTCGAGCTTACAAAAAAGGAACTTAAATTAAAATTAAAAAAAGTAATCATTGCATCTCTAAATAAGCTCTCAAAAATACGGGAGAAAAAGAATCTGACAAAACTCTAGAAATATACGCGACAAGACCAACCGAAACAGAGCAATAAGATAATTAAAAAATATACTACTAAAGAAGTAAAACAACGAAGTTCAAACCTACTTATTGAGTTTAACTTCTAGTAAAGTATTCACTTCTAACGAGAGTCATTCTTAAACAGGAAGAAATCCAACTACTACAATATCAATGAGACAACAACAACGAGTCAATAAAATAAGCTAAACACATAGAAGTAGTTAATATTATAAAAAACATAAACAATAGAAAAGCATCGAAAATAGTAAATATTATACATAAAATGATCAAAAAGCTGCCAAACAAAGCAACCAGACGCGCCACACTAATAATTAACGCTTGTCTTCGACTATGCTACATATCCAAACAATAAGAAATGGCTCAAATAATAGCGATTTCCAAACCTGGCAATAACTCGGATAAAGTAACATTTTACAAACCCATAATCTTCTTGTCAATACTTACAAAATATTTAAAAAAAAATTGTTCTAACAAGAATGACTCCAGTAATAATAGAAAAAAAACTTACTCAAAATCATTAGTTTGGTTTCAGAAGTCAACACTCTACAATAGTATCAGGTTAATAGGAAAAAAATCTTAGTTGACGTTTGAAAGCAAACTATTTATATGCAAAACTATACTTAAATCAGTTTAGTCAAAAGTTTTAAGAAATATAGTGGACGCACCCTGGTTCATGCCAACAATTAAAGAGGAAATCATAATATTTTACACGACGTAAAAAACCACCCTAACGAACTAGTAAATAATATTCTACACAAAGACGTAAGTTATTCATGGCTAAAAAACTTATATAATAAGAATGACCTATTCTTATATACTGGTTAAAAATCAATTAAAAATATAGCTGATGTTGGTTTGGGAAACCTAGGTATTTCAAACATTGTATTTCTTTTCCTTTTTCTCTCTTTTCTGTATCTTTTCTATTTTATTTTCTATTTTTAATGTAAATAAGCCATTTAATTAATATATGTAAATATTCGATATTTTCAGTTATTTTTTTAAAATCTCAGTTTTTATATAAGAAAATTTCAAGCGTAAGACGAATAAAAATATTTTGAGAAGGAAGAACAATGTAAAAACCTTTTTTAAAACAATCAATTGAACTGATAAAACTTTTTTTAAATCAATGATAATCCCATCTTTATATATGTAAATGTAAAAAAACCATTAAATAATTTACAGAGGGCCTGCTATAACCATGTTACCGTATAAAGTGTCGGGTGCAGGCAATAACATCGTGACTATTTCGTGCATGACTGAATACGTTAATAAAAATTACTTATATGAGTAATTTTCATCCATTGTGTCCTATTAGTGAGATAACTCATTAAAATAAAACATCCCTTTCCTGTTATATCATATCTATATAGTTTTTTAAGGGCAACGCACTCTAGCGAAAAAGACACGTTGTAGGTGAATGTGAAAAATTTCAAAAGATCGTAGCTCTATGCTTAATTATCTTATATATTTAATTTTGTAACGAATAAAATTGATTTCTATAATTAATCTTCAGAATCTCATGCTGAGAATATATTCCATAACCTATATATTCCTTTAGTGATAAATTTTTTCCTAGTCAAATACTTGGGTTTTGTTTATTTGATGTTTTATTGATCCTATGTAATTAATGCAATTTTCCATCTTATCATTTATTAAATCAGTTTTGAGATTAGAGTTTTGAAATAAATTATTATCTTAATTCATTTTGCTTGCCATTGTTCTTAATTTATTATAATTAACTTGATTATAATTGTTTATTTTCTCATTTTATTTCTATTTAGACTAATCAGTAATGAATAATGATGATCCAAAATATTTCGATTAAATTATGTTTATACGCTTTGTATTCTATTAGATCTGATTTCACAAAGACATCTATTCATGTACTAGATAAACTATTAAAATAAGACATCATGATGACTCAAAACAATATTGAAATCAATGTTTAAGTATTCATATTTAAAATTCTGTTTTAAACATGACTTGTTATAAAATAAACTTTGTTATAAATAATTTTAAAATAACTTGTTGTATTTATCTCGATTGTATTAAAAATTATCAATAAATTTGTTTAAGCAATTCTGCTCCAATTCTATCTTTATTACAGTACGTGATCTAAATATAAAAGATGTTACAATATATTTTTGATGTAACTCTTTGTTTCCTATTTATAAGCTATCTGCCATGTATGACAATAAGTAAATGTATTTGCTCTATAGTTATATTTATACTAGGAGCTTAAAATGCTTCAGTAAGTATTCTAAAGAGGTTTTAGCATGGTCTATCAATTGAAAAATTACTATGTACAAATTGATTCGTACATTCAGAATTTTATGTTTCTTGAGCTTGATATTTGTAATAGACTTTTTGAGAAGTTTATTAATTATCTGTTTTAGCAAGGATGACTGAGCAAGTAATAACAGAAAAATTTTGTAGTATAGTATTATATTTTTTATAATACATTTTCATATTTTTTTTACCGTGGAGCATAATGTCAGTACAGCTGTGTCATTTGAAAATGTTGCTCACGATACATGGAGACGTTGATAGATCTGAAGTGTATAACAGATGTAATGATAACCCTAATACATTGACTTCAGATACATAAGTTTCTATTAAATAGCGATATTTATTTATTTATTCTAATTTTAAAAGTTCTGTTATGTAGATATCATTTTAGAAGCTTATACTAGTGAACTAGAAAGTTCCTCTTTAATTTATACAATAGTTTTTTGTATCAGACTCTACCTAATACCAAGTCGACTTCTAAAAAAATATCGATGCAATATTTTTGTTATTCAAATTATAAATTAAAAGAAATTTAGCAGGAAATACTATTATTTTTATTCATTCTTTGGTAAGAGTACTATATCTAAAACCAATTTTATGACCAAGAATTACTTTTTTTTTCAATAATTAGTTTTTCACGAACTTGGAAAAGTATTGACATCTTGACGGATCTGTATGACGTTACAAAGTCGGCTTCTTAATTAGATTTTTCTATTATGTATGTAAAAATTATATAAAAGTAGAGATAATACTCTCAGTATTATATCTGCTACTTTCTATTATGTACATTACAGACAAATTTTAATGAATATTATTACAGTTATGGGTTACTCTGTTACTAACATATTACTATTTTAACATTTGTTCTGTAATGTTATCAAACCCATGACCTTTTTTGTTATTAATATTGTTAATTATTTACAATACTGACTTTTGGTTCAATTTTTTAACCACTTTTTTGCTTTCTATAATGAGTAATCTGTTGACTCTGGGAAGGTCAATTCTCTGAGATCTGTATTGGAATAAACGTTTTCTTCGTATAACTATTGTTTTTAATCTCTTGCTGCTTTATTTAATGTAAGTGTATCTTGACTAGATTTGGGGGACTCAAACCATTTTCCTCAGTATCTTCTTTTCTGTTATATTAGAGATGTTTATCATTATGAATAATACCTGTAGTAGTACAATTTTTAATGGATTTAGTTAGACGTTCTGTCGACAAAAAAATCACTCTGACCACATTTATATCGTAAGTACTTTTCCTGAAATCCTCTCTCTCTCTTTTTCTCTCTCTTAATTTTGTTGGTATTTCTCTTATTTCATATTATAAGCGTTATTTTTGCTTACACCCAACATAAGTTATAATTAATAATAAATTCCTTTGAAAAACTTGTTTTTATTATTTTTTTTAATACTTGGCTCTCATATTCATTTCAGAAGGGTTTTCGGCGATTCTCCTTTGCACGTTCATTTCGTGATTTCAATATCTGATGACATAATGGCATGATGCTCTTGGTGAGTTTATAAAAAACTCTTTTTTCTTTTCACTCGCGTAACCTATTATGTATTTATATATTTAGACATTAGCTTACTGAGCGACATCCCCATTATTATATGAAACAATTATTTTGGTTTGGTATGTTACGCATTTTTCAAACAAACAATTTTATTCTATTTGTAATATTTCAATTATTCATTTTTCAAATTATATAAATTAATATAACTATTAGTTAATTATTATTCCGGACTCCAATTTGGTACAAGAATTAACGTTTGTATAAGTAATGCATATACCAACGATGAACAAAACTTTAAATTTGACTCTATTCTCCTATAACTACTGGATAATTACATAACTACTAGATGTATTTATTTTGCGAGAAATAACACATAAATTAGTTTTATATAGAATAAAATCCCTTCTTTTGCAAAATAATAATCTCAGACTGGTTAAGGAATATGAAATAAAATGTCACGATTATTGATAGAAGAATTAATTTATATAAAATAACAACATAGATTTGGACTTTCATTCTAGTACATTAAATTTGATTTTTCAGTGAGCATCTGGTAACCTGTATCAGATACCAGTTAGCAGGTATTACTACTAATTTCCTTAATTAGTTATTCAATGTATGTTTTAATTAATAGCATGTGTTTCACGAAAAGACATTAATGTTATCAAGAGGCGAAGGCATTTAATCTTTGATATCAATTATTTATGAAAAGGACGTTGCGTAATTGATAATGTTTTCAAATATTTAATCTCATATATAGATTGGGAATAAAAAATTTTTTTCGCTTTAAATTCATCTTATTTACAAAAAATATGCATATAATCTTTTAAAGAATGATTATTATTAGGAATTAGAAAAGGAAAGAGAAAGAAATGCAGAGAAGAATAAAGGGAGAGGGATAGAGAAAGGAAGAGATTGTAAATGTAATACCATAACATTAATAATATAATAGTTTTTACTTACCGCTATTTATAATGGTACTAGATGCTAAATTAGCTGGTGATTTGGATCTTTTATTTGTAGCAGTTCCATTTGGATCAGGAATAACTTGAAAAACATCTCCAATATCTGTGTGAAGTATTTCATTTGCTTGCGCTCCGGTTTTCCTTTGTAACTGATGTAATTGTTCCATTTGTAGGTGTCTCAATGATCTAACATGTTGTAATAATGGTAATCTATTTTTTGTACTGAAACCACAAAGAGCACAGTGATACAATTTCAGCGTTGATGGGATATTAGCACTAGTTTCAAGTAAATGGCGTAGTAGTAGAGCCGCAGCTTCATGTCTTGGAGAAGCAGCATGTAGAGCTAATTTGTGAACGCTATTTGTATAGTAATCGCAAGCATGGCATCGTATTTGCGCCGTGCTTGTTGGGGATCCTAAATACTTAAGTTTCCATTCATTTTGGGCTCCACCTTCTTTAACATGATTAACATGTTGCAGTCGTTGTAGATGTTTATCAGTTTTACAATGTAATTGGAAATTGGCTTTTAAATTAGTTTTATAGGAACAAAGTTTACACATGAAGTGACCCGCAACATTAGTAAGAATTTCACTTTCCCGATTTTTAGTTCTATCAGAAGCAAGGTGCATTCCGAGTCCTTCAATCGAGTCTGTAGAAAAATTATTGCAAATACAACAATGATATAAATTCGAAGGATTTGGATCTGATGGTTCTGGTGGAGGCTCCATGGTTTCTGGAGACAACCCAACATCAGCACCTATATTAATTAAAGTGTTCATATTTCCGATTCCCCCAATCATATCCGATGGTATATGTGAAGGCAATTGACCTCCTGTTATCATCTGTATCAAAATAGCCTGATTATAAGCCATGTCGGCTAAAGCAGCTTCGGCATGCTGTGGTTTATCTAAATTTCCTAAGTGAAGTAATTGTTCAAATTGTTGTTGATGGTGTTGAGTTTGATTTTGTTGAACTTGTTGATGATGTGATTGGAGGACAGATAATGTTTGGATATGTTTAATATTTTGTTGTAAAACCAGCATGTGATGTGTATGCTTCTCGCTCGTCATATGAATGCGTAAGTTTCTCGCTACATTCGTTTCATAGTTACATGCGTCACAACGGAAAGTTGGCTTCGGTTTAACTTGATTTGCGGATTGAGCAGATAATAATGGGCTATGATTTTGTTGATTGTGAGGACTTCGAGTTATTAACGACGATTCTTGAGATGATGTTGGATTATTTACAGAAACATTATTACCACTTTGTAATTCCTGCATATTATTCAAGTGTTTATCAGATTGCATATGGATACTAAGGTTACCTTTGGTAGTTGTGGAGTAATTACAAACTTCACATCTATAGGGTTTATAACCACAGGTGTATGTTTCACCTCTTGCAAGTCGTGGATGAGGTTGTCCAGCTATGCAGTAAATACATGAAGTTTCACTATCTGGATGTTTTTCTTTCATATGAATTTCTAACGTTTCTTGATATTTATAATGCCAATTACATTTAGGACATTTCAAAGTTTTACATGAATTTCGACTATGTATTCCTGTTAAAGATCCTCCAACAGCTGTCAATCGATTACTTGCTAAAATCAATTCGCATTTCGGGCAATCAACGCCACTTGGTCTACCTTGAAGATGTTCAGGGCATACACCAATAGTAGTACCGCTAATAAAATTAGGTGGTTGTTGAGATGTATTAGTAAAAGATGGTTGTGAAGTTTTGAGTGTAGCAGGTGAAGGAGACGTTGAAAAATTATTTGTTGAACTTTCAGTAACTTTTGACCAAGCCGAAGAACTTACTTGAGTATTAATCCATTGACTGTGTTGTGGCTGATTATTATTTATAATATTTTGATTTGTCGATGATGTTGCCATAGGACTACCACTTACTAACCTTTGCTGCAAAGTCTGCGTACTATTAATTGAATTTTTTATATTTGAATCTTTACCACTTCTATTTAATTTATTTTGGCCATTGATTTCGTTGCTGTTATTTGAACGCTGTATCGAATAGTGTTCCAAAGAATCTTGAGAACACGTAGAAGTTGAAACAGGTTCTAGAAAACTCACTATCGGTTGTTTATTTTTTCCAACAACTTGTATTATCGCGGAAGTAGTAGAATGTGATAATATTTGTCTTTCTTCATCTATCAATGTAAGTTGATGTTCTCCCTGAGCATGTGCAATAAAACTTTTTGCGTAACCAAAACTTAGTTTGCATATAAAACACATTAAGATCGGTTTGACTGGTACAGAAGCAGGTCGCAAAGATGGTGTTAATACAGTAGCTGGTGGCTGCCCAGTACCATCAGAACTTCGATAACTTATTACTCGATAACTGTGCATCACAGGTAGTTCGGAGTTGGATGAAGCTGCGGATGATCTTTGAAGTTGATGTTGCTGATACACTTGATGAGCGTACAGTCTTGATACATAATAAGCATTGGCAATTTGAGGAAAAACCAAGGAATGGGGGATAGATATACCTCTTCCATCAACAATGCAGCCATCTGGTAGCGACTCATCATCACTAAGCTCGCTTTCTCCTTCTATTATATATGCTGAACCATCAGGATTGTACACAATTCTACCATCAAATTTTTCAACATCACCGCCAGCTACGGGACTTCTATTTGCACTACTACTCTGCTGTTGCATTGTAGATATATTTGAATCATTTACATAAGTCGTAGTGTCTGCTGCAGAAATAGGTGTCAAAACCGGTTCGCGTGCGCTTGGTTCTGTACCAGAAGGTGGACTAGCAGTTAATGGGTAATGAGGTTGATGTAGCGCAGCCCCAGCAGCCGGCGGGGACCCGCCCCCTCGGCTACCTTCTTCCTCCGGGCTCATCTTGTCTTATGTCGTACTCGAGCAATTTTGAAGAACAATATTATTATTCTACACACTCAAATGATTCCAATGTCTTTAAAGAACTCGACTATTGCCATCAAAATGTTAAAAGGCCTGTAATTATGTAATGCAAATGTAAAGTTTCAGTAATAAAATATTATCTGCGTGTCAAGAACGTAGAGGGAGTCTTTTAGAGTTAACTTTGTGGTTGCCGTACGAATCGAGCTTAGTGAATATGAGGTCGAAAGATCCCCTTTATGTTCATGACACGTAAAATACTTTCTATGTAACACATGCACGATTTTCCCCTGTTTCCAAAATATCTATCTGCCCACTAGTTAGTAATCGGTTATTTTTAGGCTCTATGTACATCATAAAGAAGTTCTCGGCTAGTAAAATAAACACTCACTGTGTATACATTATTTTCGTATGTTGAATTAATTTTTGTCTAACTGAACAGCAATGTAGAGCAAAGAAGAAGAGAATGAAGAAGAAACCTTGGAAAAATTAAAGGAAAAGAATGAAACCGAGCCATAAGAAAAAGATAGAGAGCACGCGCTAATATGTGTCAAAAATTGATGACTCGTTAACATAATACTAATGAACATCGCGGGAGTGAGATAACTTGCACCACCAGCTTATTCGTGCAGTGCCTTAATAGCCATTGATACGTTTGATCGCTTCGTTTGCAAAAAAAAATAAAATATATATTTACATATTACATAAAATATGCGTTTGCTGTAATCGTCCGAATGAAAGGATATTTGAAATAATGTGAAGAATATAACTAATACATCAAATAAAACATCTTTGGATTAATATTATTATCATTCTATTTATCAGAACCCAGATAATTTTTCAATTTATAAATTATTTTCTTGTTTTTAGGGCCTTGTTCTTTCAGTAAAAGGTGATATAAATCATTGAATTTATTTTCTGTATAGGCTATTTGAATCAATTGATAAATAATATTAGTTGCCAATTTTTTTAATCTTATAAGAAGAGAATATTTAAAAACTTCCAAGTTTTTAAATATTTTTAATTTATTAAAAACATTTTCTTTGTTAGCTTTTTGTTTTTACTTTCTATGTCTTTTGCGTTTATCTCATCCCAAAGAATCATTGATTTCTTAATGTTTACTACTATGTGAGTTAATAAAATGATACTTTTTATCAACAGACAAGAACATACCGATTGTACTTGCTTTAATAAAGAGTGTAGATCTGACGATAGGATAAATTCCGAGGCGATTCTCGACAAGATGTTCTTACATCTACGTAGACATGAACTCTTAACCTCGTATTAGTAGTAAGTAACGAAATTCTGAGTTAGTTTTTCTGTATATCATGATGAAAAAATCTTGATTATAATACGAGGACATACACAAACATACAATGACTATGACTTTCCATATCAACGTAAATCAATGAGCGACGCAATTAGAACTGCGAGAAACACTAGATATTTCACAAATGGATATGTAGCTCCTTTTATAGAGAGACGTGCATATACTTGGTGAGCGAAACAGTGGTAGAGAAAACAACTGAAAACGAGTAAACGGGTTTTCAAACAGCCAACCATGTTTCCATAGCCATGAATTATAGTCTAAGTCGTCGTGCCTTGGTTTATTGATGGAACGTGAGAATAGCGGCAATATACCGAGAGTGCCTACATGTTTGAAGGCTCCAGCACAAAGTAAGCAATAAGCTGTATATCAAGAGTTAATAGACGCATACAAAAAGAAGAGAAAGGATCTGAAGATCTTCATCAGGAGAGCCAAGAATAAATATTGGTAGGAATTCTGTGAAGTAATACATAATGAATACTGGGGCCGACTGTATAAATCGGTCATAAGTAAGGTCAAATGCAGAAGGCAACAGGTCGATGTTACTGAGTCCTCCTCAATATAACTGCGTATTAACTGTTCCAAGAAAAACAGAAAAGGGCTAACGGTTCGAAACTGGGAGGAGCACAACAGGCAGTTATAAAAACCTTGGTTATCAAAGGTCTCGTAATAGATGGTATACACGACGTGATAGTTAAAATTCCGACACTAAAAGTCTCTATGCTCTTTAAGGATGCTTTTCATAAATACCTAAAGATATTTTCCATAGTAATAAGTACAAAGGTTAATACTTCTTCCCAAGAAAAGTCACCAACAAGTCCTTATCATACCAACTATTATACATTTTGGCTATAGCAAAGAAACTATTTAAAAGAATAATACGCAATAGGATTGAAAAATCCATCTCCCAAGTAAAAGGTACGTCTGATAACTAGTTGATTTTTATAAAAGGCCTCTGAATAATAGAATCGATCAAATGAGTATTAACGATAGCCGAAGGTAGAAGTAGCTTGGTCATGTGGGAAAACATCATGCACTCCCTACAATAATTTGAATATGACACTCTACTTCAAAGCGATGGTATAAAGCTATCTGATAGACCGAGCCCTGTTCTATATATTCTATAAATACCGAGGACGATGCGTTCTCTTGCAGAGTTATAAGAAGAGTGCTAAAGGATTTAATTCCTACTCTAACCATATTTCATGATGTTTTACTGCGACAAATATTCTCAGAGAAGGTGTAAATAGTAGCTTTTGTAAGTGATATTACACTGATGACAGTCGTAAAGAACATTGTGAGATACAATATTTAGCGGAATGCACAATATAGAAGGTTGATTATTAATTAAAAACCGTTAGACTAAATTTAACAGCAAATAAAAGAAAAGCGGTGTACATCGCTCATACAATGAAAAAACATATTCATGTTTGAAAACAACGATATACATTTAATGAATTATATAAAATATTTAGACATTCCCACGATGCATAATTGTGATTTATAAAACATCTTATGAATATAGGTATGAAATCAACGATGTCCAGAGCGTTGGTATTATGCCTAATGGGGAGATCGAAGCTACTACTACAAGCCTTACTTTTTCCGGTCGTAAACTCAGTAATCCTTTGCACTGATGCACTGACGCTGTAATGAAAACTATGGGGCGAAATAAGAATGAAAGACTCAAGAAAAGAAACATGGTCTCGTTACTTTCTAACTGAGCTAAATTTTAACCGAATATAGCTGCTTCCACAGATATTTACACCAAATCTGCGTTTCTGAGAGCATGAAGTACCCAGATCTCTAAGAATAGACGAAAACGTGGAACACGTCCTGTTTCGTTGTCCTCAATTCTGAAACGAGCGAAAACAGTTTCAAACGAGATAGACAGATTACTGCATCCCTAAAAGTATTCGGAGGTACTTGATCGCCTCATAGTAGGGATGATAAACGATGACAATCCTTGTTAATTCCATCCTTGAATGGTTGAACTTTAGAAGAGAAAGGAATAACGACGTGAATATGAAATCTGACCTTATAGACTAAGAGTCAAAATAATAAGAACCTGGTGAAGCAAGAATGACGCTGCAAAGTAATGCTTGATAGTTTTTCTACTTGAGGAACATTCAATCAATTATAGGAAAGGAGTTTTAGTAGATAGGCGCTTTCGAGTTAATCCGAAACTGCCCATATTGTGAGGATGGTTTCCTTCTCAATACAACAGACGTACATAGAGACACACACACACACAAATACATACACAGAGCACAAAAATACTTTCAAGCTTGACGGTAAAAAATACATCAGTGTAGATCTACATTGGGAACGGAAATTCGTATGTGTTACCAAAAGTATTATTTCAAAAGCTTTGTTGTATTTTTACCATCAGAGTAGTTCTTCGTCTGCTAAATATTTTGAATCTAACAACATTTCCCATTTTCGGATGCTTCTAAAAGAATAAACCTGCTTAGGTAACATAGCTGTTAGTGAACACCTAAAACCTGAAAAGATATTACATATGAATTATGGTCTTTTGGAAAATCAATTATTAAATAATATTGTAAATGTAAAGAAACTATTATTGCTAAAGACAATATGGTTACTTAAAGTCAATAGGTTATTCATATATTATTAAAATAATATGTTTTTCACAACTAATATTTCGTTTCAATCTCTTCATCATTTCCATCATCTGTACGAAATGTTAAAATTTTTCTCATTCTTTAATAAGAGCCACACATTTCTAAGCCTAAATTCTTTCTTAAAGAGAGAGAGAGAGAGAGAGAGAGAGAGAGGCTGTTTAGGAGTTAATCTTAAATAAGATTCGAGAATGAATTATTTTTTTCAAACATTTCTGTTTAAAGTATGAATTAAACGATTATGAGTTTATGAAGAACATTAGATTATAAACTGTAACTAAATGAAACTAAAATGTTGTATTATATTTTTATTGCGAGAGAAATAGAGAGCGTGCGAGAGGTAAAAAGAATATAGGAAAAGAACTACGACGCTAGTGCGAGTTGGACTACGTAACGAGAAAGTGGAAATGCTCTTCTTTTTCGTAGATAGTAAATCGAAGCAACGCATTACGACTATGAATTCTGATTACGTTTATACCGGTTAGCTCCCCTCTGCCCATTTAAAACATAAATGAAAATCAAACTTACAATTGATTAACTATAGATGAATGTATCATAACATACATCGTTAGTAACTAATACAATTTAATATCATCATAATATTGCAGGCAAATTAAATATTTCCTATAAATGGTTCAGAAGCTATAAATATATTTGCGCATGAAATAACATGCGCTGAATCTTAAAAATTTGTCACTCGATACATTGACTGCGACCAAACGATGAAACTTGCATTACAAAAATAGTAGCGTGGTGACGGGAACACGTCAGATCACACGAAGTCATCGTCGGTCCCGAGGAAAGGCAGGACTCGTTTGCTTTTGTTGGGACCAACGCGAAGATTGTCGACACACGGTAAAATCGACTACTGACTCTAATGATTGGCAAAAAGCCATCCAGCTATTCGAGGAACATACGATGCGAGTTTAGAGATCCTCAGAGAATTTGGTAGAGATAGTGGACACAAGTGACGTGATTGAGATCGAAGAAATTACTTAATTTTTAATCATTAATGCATTCAGTATTCAGGCAAATCATCATTGAAAAGAGTGGAGAGTCCATATATGTAAGAATTGAAACTCATTTCCACATAAACATTTGTGTATGATAACACTGGTGTTTGCGAAAGTAGCGTGTTTATCAATAATGTTCAAAACACAGCGTAAACAGTTTAGAGCGCAGTATCAAATCATTATATTATTCTTATTATTATTTACAATGTGAAAAGAACAAATATAACTTGACCTTTTAGACAATATATCCTAACCATGAAAAGAATGATGAATTTGATTTTGTCGCTAACATACAGAATGTGTCGTTAACACGGAAAAGAGACATTTTTAATTTCTTATATTTCAATCCGAGTAAATGTATTAGACAGTTCATAGTTTATACATTTAAGCTTTCTATTTTTGTAAGAAATTCAATTTATAAAAAACTTATAATGAAATATACATGCGGTGTACAGTTGGTATTATTTTAACATTTGTTGTTCACGATAATGAACGTTGGCTCAGGAAAATGAAAAGTTATATGTCAGAATTGCATTTTATTATCTAAAATTTGTTATGAATAATCTGATTTTTATTATAAAGTTATAAAATAGTAATTATAAATATGGAAAAACATAAAATAAATGCTCGAAACGTACTGAAGTGTTAATTATCACGTACATTGTTCGCCCATTATCGTATAGAGTACTGTGTGATATGTTGCAATATTAATTGCATCATTATATTCATATTAACATTTTTTTAAATATACCATGAGGCAGATCAGGTCGTACGTAGAATCATGTCAAAAAGTTGTAAACAAATTAAGAATAGTATGTATAAGTATTTATAATAAGATATGTATAATTCCCTTATAATAGAGAGAACCTATAAGAGTGAAGCCAATTTATTCTGACTGATTGGTTCAAGCAAAGAAAACGCGATAATTGAAATTATCTATTGTAGTTAGGAACTTTATTTTCAAATGCCACCAATGAATAACTAATAACATGGATTTCTTTAAAACCAATATAGGTCATGAGAAACAATATTCTCGTTATTGTAAATATATCAATGATAGAAATTAATTATCTGATATTCCCTCACATCAGTATAGAAATACTTGTTTCCATAACAGATTTAAAGAAATCGGCAGAGAAAAAAGACTCAACTATTGACTATAAATATTTAAAGAAGTCAAATATACATAAGATATTAGCTTTATTACTAGTTCAATAGTTCGCTGTAAAGATATACGCTTCAACGATAACTGCAATAGCAAATTTGTCAGTACATGACAATACTCTATTTATGTAGGTGCCCACACAGACAAGATGCTGCATTGAACCGATTATAAATCGTATCGTTCTTTTAATCGTAAAATTATCTCAAGTTGACAACTCGTCATCGCAACCGAGTAAGCAAGTGAACTTTGCAAATCGTCATCCTGGCTAATTACATCATTAAACATTTAATTACACTTATTATTGATGTCAAATTAAATTTTTTTAAATACGAGGATTATGCAAGATATAGACATGAAATAATACTTATATATTTGTGTATAATTGTCAAAATATTTATTATTTAACTTTGCTCATATCTAATGTGAAAAGTGCTATTAAACAGTATGTATTTTTTACAACTATACCATTAATAATTTATTATTTTACGTTTCACTTATTATACATCCTACAATACCTACCATTATTGAACCTGATATTTTTTATCGTATGCGGCAGAAGACAGTGATTTAAAAAAAGTATAACGTCACGAAATTTGTGATAAAATTCATTACGATGTTAGTATGGCTTAGTGGGTATGGCGTGAAAATAACGCTACGGCAGACAGAGTAAAAAAGAAAGATAGTAAAAGCGAAAGAGAGAGAGAGAGAGAGAAAGAGAGAGAGTGGTAAAGATATAGTGGTTGTATATCTTTTCTACTCCTGTACTCCTTCACTCTTTGTTACTCGACCTCCAAACGTTCGGATAACAACATATGTAAATGCGTCTCATAACCACTAATTTATTTTCAAATATCTTCTGCATAAAATTTAAATATCTTACGAGGTATATTACAACAACTAAAATGGATAGTTCTAATAGTGATAATCTTCCTGTAATATTAAAACTGGTTATAATGAAAAAAATTTAGTTTTCTTATTATATTATATATTGAACAATAATAACCGTTGGTTCTAATGTAATTTATCATTCCGTTAATGTTTTTAATATTATACTGAATAACATTGAAGATTTTCTTTACCACAGGAATTTTTATGTTATTTCTATTAATGAGTCACGATTAACATTTCTCATTTGACAGTACAAATTAATAATTACAGTTTTATTACTAATAGTCATAAACTTAATATTTATTGTGTTATCTAAGTGTTAACAATTTTATGATAAACTTGTTCAAGGCAATGGAATTGTGTTATATTTTCATCATAATATTAAGTATAAAATACAAACCATCTTTAAAATGAGAACAGCGTAGATATCTTTATAGGGTACAGGTGCAATTTACATTGCTTCATTTATTCGCGCGATGTATTTTTATTAGATTGAAATCAAACAGGAAGAAATACGCGCGCGATACCTAATCTAGTCTAATCTAAACTATTGTATGCAATAAAACACTATTTGTATCTCGAATAACATTTGAAATAATACTTTTAAAAATATTTAAATTTACAAAACAGGATAAATGAAGGAGAGTGTTTCCAAAAAGCATAACAGTTTAATTTTGATAAAACTATCTTTTTAGAGTTTAATATAAAGGATGATATTATGTCATCCAAAAAAAAATCCTAATTCTGTTTTTAATCTATACTTACATGCAATAAGCCCGGGACTAGCATATAGCTATTACTTCGAAAGAGTCTAATAGCTTACCTAATATGTGTACTTCTATTCCATACACTTGTATCTAATTATCATTATATTCTCTCCCAAACATTTACAGGGATTTAAGAAGTAAAGATATAAGGTTAACTAAATGACATACTTTCTTAACCAGAAATATATAATCGGGAATGGTGACAAGAAAAATTATCTTTTTTCCGATTTAAGGATTAGGCCGGGAATGTTAAATGATAAACATAAAATATTTCCCGTGAAGAATTATATTGTTTAAACGAAAGTAAGTCGACCCCCGATCATTCTCCTAGATTTTTGAATAAATTCCGATGGAGCTTTCGAGAGAGCTTGCAAACACGGTTTGGGTACCTAAATTTTAACGCCTTTGCGATTATACATCTCTTCAGGACTTAATCGTACAACAAATTATACACATCCAAAAATTAAGTAATTTTATACTCTATAAGATATTGAAAATCGATGTGATAAAGATTTGTTTCAATCCTTAATTAAAAATATACTGCAAATTTTTGTAACAGACATTTTAAATTTTGCAAGTCTGATGTTTTTTAAAAGCACATCCACTATCTATCTCTATATAATCAGCTTCATATTGTTATTTTAACAATGCTTACCGATAAAAAATAAAATGTTCAATTTTATTTTTCAATTTATTTTTAATTAAGGGTTGAAGAGATTTTTTTTGAAATATTCATTTTCCCAATATTATAGAGCATAATCCTGGAAAGATAGAAACAAAAAATCATTAAGATTTTAGTGTTCCAAACTATGTTTGTAAACTCTATCAAAAACTCCATCGAAATTTATTCAAAAATCTTTGAAAGTAATCGAGGTGGATATAATTTCGTTTAAAAAAATTAAATTCCTTATGACAAACATTTGACCTTTATCGTCTCACTTACCCGGCCTAATCAGAAAAAGTACAGATCAAAGAATCAAAGTTGAGATATTTGTTAAGGTTGGCTTATGTTTATTTTATTTTAGTTGAATAATTCAAATTGAAAAGTATACACTTATAAGTATATTAAAGTTTCAAGCGTAAAAATACGAAAGGTTCTACAAATTCAAAATAAGAAACGGTCCTCTAAATTTAAGGATCTTCCTTCTAAAATATAATTAACTGGAAAGTGACGTGCTCTAGATTAATATACCAGTGCTATTCGTAGGCGTACAAGACTTTTTTTACTGATGAAGGTTAGCATTCCTCTCTCGATTTTGCATGTCTCTTAAGAAACAGATGACTGTCTAATCGGTTCATTAATTCTTTTAGACTAGTAAATCTTTCAAAGTGTTTTTGATCGTCGATCTCTAATTGGTCAGAACATAAGCTCGATTTATTTTGTAGTATGGCTGGTCTGCCGCAATTTCAATATTCTTTACGGAGATGCCTTAATGTGATCATTTAATAGATTGAGAATTAATTAAAGTAACTCACATAAAAAAGTCTAAAACATTTTGATGTCTTATAAATTTGTATTATATTGTTTATATTGAATATTTTATTGAAATTAAAATAAAATCAATAAATAATATTAAAATTACATGCTTCGATATGAAAGTTAATGAAACACTTGAACTCTGAGTATTTAAGAACACGTGGGTAGACCAAGAAGGAGCCAACCTCACATGGAAAACACAAACATTTAAGAAAAAATATTTGTATTTCTCTACATGATCTAACTCGATGCCCTTTTTCTATCGATGTTCAATAGCTTCTATACCTTGAGTATAGTGAAAATCGTCGAGCTTCTCAAAATCACCATCAACAGCAGAATACATCTTTTCATCTTTGGCAAATCTTTTGTCATCGAGCTAATATTTCAATTTTTTAAATAGAAAATAATTCAAAGGAGCCAACTCCGGTAAATAGAATGTGTAAGGAAGGAATTCGAAGTTTAACTTCTTGATTTTGGCCGTCGCAATAATGAATGTGTGAACCAGTACATTATCTTGATAAAACGAAATTGTCTTTTAAATCACTACGTGACATAAATTGTCGATTATTACACCGAGTAGTAGTGGTTTAAGTGAATTTATTTAAGATACTGACGCATTATTTACGATAAATAATTAATAGAAACTTCTCGAGAGATATTTAGATGCATGAAATTAAAAAGAAATGCCATAAAAGCATATAAAAAATCGAAGAAAATGTCTACAAATTGAAAGCCATGAAAGTAATGATGGAAATTTTAATTTAGCTTTCATTACAAGTTATCAATAACAATATTTTAGTAATTAATCAATCAATAAAATGCTGTGTAAGAAACACAAAAACCATACCAATATAAGCTATATGCCGATTCTCATTATCGCACGGAGTCTGTAGCGCCCTCTCTTCGGTTGAGTGACAACGAAACACTTCTAATTTAAGTCACTCAAGCATTAAAATAGTCTACGAAACTCGCACCATTGCTCTGTTCGGACATTAACTTCATGCCGTGTGATAATGTGGATCTTAAGTTACACCTATCCTAATATACTACTTCGCTGAATGCGGCTTTTTTCTTGATTTCTTTACTCAAATACTGCAATAAATTTTCATAATACTAGCCGTAGATCGATTTTCATCTTGGAAAATAATCAATAAAATTTATCCCGCGCGCATCTCAAAAACGGACGCCTTGCGCTTACCTGCAGATTAAACTGTTTTCGCCTTCTTTAGAGCTGATTCACTCCTTTCAATCGATTCGTCGATTCTTATTACAGTTTCTTTGTTTTAGGTATAGAGTGATGAACCCAGATTTAATCTACGGTTATGAATTAAGGTAAAAAATTTGTTTTATTGTTGTGAAACTTCGTCAAACACTCAACTGAAATATCCTCACAACGCTATTTATGTTCCATTATCAGTAATTGCCTTGCACACATTCTTTTCATGACCAAATTTTTAGTCAGTATACGATGCACGACACTTTTTAAAATGCCTACCATGTCTGCTAGCTCGCGCACTTACAGTGGACGGGTGTCCAATATGATTTTGTGGGTTTTTTCACCATTTCTGGCGCTGTACCTCATTTGGTCGACCAATGCAATTTTCGTCTTGACAATTCATATGTCCTTGTTTAGACTCTGTCACTAAATATATTACTGTTGTAAAGGAAGAAGCAGTCTCATCCAATGTGGAATCTAGCTCTACTTTGATATCGGTTTGACTGAGACCTCTGAAATAAAAGTCCTGTATCACATATCGATAACCAATCTTTTCGATTTTAACTCATTCACCGAAATTATTCACTATTGATGAATGCCAAACAAATACTGAACACCACATCGTCATAAAACATTAAACTTGAACTTTATAAGGTGGGTACTTTCTACCATAGTCATTCTTTTCAAAAAACAATCACTATCTATGCGTCAGGTCGGATACTTCTGGGACTTCCTAACTTATGGAATTATTCAAATTGATCTTTATAAGGTTGGTACTTTATTAAACCATAACCAATTTAATGGTTACACTATTTGTTCGATTTTCACAATCGAAATATTGTTTTGTTTTATTTTCAGCGCCGAAAAAGTGTGACAGTCTCGTAATTATAAATCGAAATTTCATTACAAAATTATGAAAATATTATTTTTGAGTCTGTTTTTCGCAGATTGTTTATACACGCAACTTTTTTTAGAATGACCCGGATGCCTGTTCAGTAGCCTACTCTACGCTTTCCCTTAAAGGCTTATACCCCCTTACAATTGTTTTCGAGGACTTTGCCAGAATGCCTAGACTATATAGTAGAATGTTGCATACAATCAACAGTTCCGTATCTACTCGATTACCACTCGTGACCACAATCAACTTAATACTATTATATAATTCCAAACTAACATTTGTCACTTCGTTGCTCATTTTCGGCATCTCGTAGAATGAAATGTTCAGTTTGTATTGTAAACCTCTCATATTGTAAAAAAACGTTATCTTAACAGTTGCAAAATATATTATTTAACACTAGGAAAATAAGGTGATTTAATTCTAATATATTGTTTTTACTGTCGTTTGATTCAGCATCCACGTGATAAATAAGACAGTAATAATTATCACATTATAATAGATTTCTCTAAAAAGACTTTCCCTTTAAGATCAACGTTTCATAATTATCACTTTAAACTAAAATTATATAAAAACATCATATGAACAAATAATTTTATAAAAACAACATACTTACAACATACTTTAAATATTCGTATAAATGTATATATTTGGATATTTTCATTAGCTCTGATTTTCTAATTTTTTACACAATTTGCTCAATTTAGCGTGATTTCCGCTCACATTTTTATTATTTTCTGTATTAATATTAACATAAAATCCCTTTAATTAATATTAATATAAAAATTATATTAATATATAATTTCATTAACATTTTTATGTAATAGTTTTATAAATAATTTCGAATAATATTTATTATCGAAAGTAACTTATGCAAATTTATACAAAATGAATATTTTACTTTTAAATATAAAGCTTAAATATGTAAATATTATAAACAATAAATATTCATCAAAATATGAATATACTCAAAGTCAGACGTTCGTGTTCTATTCATGCATCAATAAATCATTCATTAATGTCGGTAACAAAATCAAATGCAT
Source organism: Chouioia cunea (assembly GCA_030064505.1). NCBI lineage: Eukaryota > Metazoa > Arthropoda > Insecta > Hymenoptera > Eulophidae > Chouioia > Chouioia cunea. The sequence goes on from JAOPFQ010000004.1 coordinate 13,510,513, forward strand.
CATTCTTTTTAATGTTATACTTTTCTGACATTGAGTAGGATATATTATCTAAAAGGTTGACCTATATTTTTTTACATTTATAATTGGTTATATTATTTTCTTGATGTTTTTTAAAATAATTAAACTCTTCAAATTTTAGTTCTTAGTAACAAAAAAATCTTTTGTTTTAAATGTTTTGAAAATTTTGAATGTCCGCGCTTCTTGCGTGTTCAACGAATCATAGTCAGAATAAAATGCTTCACTTTTTCATATTATTGCTTTAGAAGAGGATAAAATAATTTAATTAAATATTGTTTCCAATGTGGAAATTGAAATAATCCTACTATAAAATAATTATTATTATGTTAATAAAATTACAACTGATACAATATAAATAATTGATCAAGATAATAAAAGTGCCGTATATCGTTATAAATTGAATGATTTGAAATATCCGTACTTCTTCAATGCTCAATATATCAAAATACTGGATGTCGGCGACGAAATCAAGTCTATTATTTTTTATGAAAGGATATATTGGAAATACTTACCTCATATATATTTAGGGCTCCACTGTTAACTACGTTGGATCCTCATTCTACCTGGATGCTTATCATTACGAATTGTCTGAGATCTATGCATTTATTATGACGATATTTGTTAATACTGTATGCTGGCAGTAATTAACGTTCAAATTATCATCTACATCCGTTAAATATTGCAATATGCCCAATTAAATGAGTCTGGAAAAAATTTGATGAAATGATTACTTTTTAATAATTTAGACGCTTTTATATATTATTAAAAGGACAGATGATTTCATTCTTTTGCGATTTCTAATTGATTAATTTAAATTCAAAATACTAATAACATGATTTATTTCTTGACAAAATTTATATCATGCACAATTTTAAACGATAGTGTAAATGAACAACTAATTTTAAAGGGTCATTTTATTCTTTTGCAATCTGAGTGTACTCAAACTTGAGTGAAGTGTTTTCTCAATAAACTGTTTTTTTCAATCAGTCAAAAATCAAATTGACATCTTGACCATATTAATTGATAGGAATCAATAAAATAATATCCTCCATGTCCTAGCATGAACATTGATCTTTTATAGAATCCAACAAATTATTTTTAAAAATTGAATATAGAAATTGATCAAAAAAGTACTTTGGATAATTATAAGGCTAAAATGAACTCTTTTATATTACATTATTTTGTTGACACTGTCTGTTTCTTTCTTATTAAAATCTTATTATTTTTTCTTTTACTTTTACGCTTGATGATTTTAAAAGTGAATCGAAAGTTCAGATTACCATTTTTCATTTAAACAGTACAATTTAATAAATGTAGATCTAAGAAAGTTATTTTATAACACTGTTTAACCTCAGCCCGCACTTAGGTCATACTTATGCGTGATTTAACTTATTTAATTTTACATGGGATTTTTTAAGTCACAGTTGTTAATGAAAAATCGTGATGCCTTCCTTCCGACCTTCGCAAACTGTATAATTGTCAATAATTCTCAGGGCATAATTGTAAAAAAGTTAATAATGATCGTGTAGGATAAAAGTTTTTTTAATCAAAAATTATAATAATTATACGTTGTGTGATATGATCCGCCTTCTATAATACCCCTCAAATCTTCCAAAAGAGTAGGCACTTTAAAAAATCTACAACTAGTTAACATAATGGAATCCTTTTTCAGCATTAAAGTACATTTCCTAAAGGGTCTGTAAGGACTTTCTTAATAAAAGTTTTCGCCTTTTCATATCAGTTAAAGACAGTGTTTTCTTAATGACAGAAGGAAATAAACGGTGAAGGTGCGATTTGGAGGTTAGAATGCGGAAAAACGAAATACCTGAACAGAGCGTCGAAAACTGATTAAAATTGATTTAAAACTGAAAAATAATATTGACTGATGTTATTTTCTAATTTTAAGTGAATTTAAATCAATTTACTTGACTGTTGAAAAGGGATTACGATGATTACGCATGGATTTTTTCAATATCTGCTTGTTTAAAAGATTTTATCTTTTTCGAAAAATATGTTGGAATTACTATAATTATTTGATTTAAGATTTTCCCGATTTCGTGTGATATCAACAAATTAATTGTCTTTATTAAAAAATCTACTTTACCATTTAAATTAGGTTTATCCAAATTACGTCTACTTTTGTTGCGCGAATAAGATAATAGAATATTTAATTTAAAAAGTTATTTAATCTTTACTTTTGTGTATTTCTATCTTCTACATTTACTAATTCATACTGTATAATATCATCATTTATCTATGAATTAACTTATATCAAAATTAAGCTGAATAGATTTATTTTTTATTTTCGTTGAAGGTGTATATATAGTTATTTCTCTATGAATATTTATTGTAAAATATGTTTTAAAATATTTTAAAAATTTATAGGAAAAAATTCGAAAATTAGAAAAAAATGGAAAATTGATACATTTCAATAAAATTTGAAGAAATCAACCAATAGTCTTAAAAATTTGATCAGATTTAAGTTTCGCAAGGAGAATTATGATCAACATTTTTTTCACCATACTTTAAAATGTTTGTTTGCAATTGAAAATCCAAAAGAATAAAGAAAATCCTTCCTTAGTGGGAGAGTCTCCATTCTGTGCAGATACACACCCATTCATACGCACATTTTTTGATCGATCAAAACATTTTCGTAATCATACATCTCGAAAACATAATAAAACATTCAGATTATGCAATCGAAAATGTTCACTATCAAAAAATATTCTCTTTGAGAAAATAATTTTAATTTAATTTTGAAAATACGTTTTCCAAATATTTAATTATATTTATGTTTAAAATAAAGTTAACTATCAAAATTTTACTATCATAAAATTTTTAAGTATTACAAAGGTACAATTTTGATTATTACACCTACCCATTAATTATTAATGTTACTACATATATATAGACATTTTTTTTAAAATATTAATTTATATTTATTTCAATAGTATTGAGTTCGATTATACATAGATAGAGAATTTATATTTGTTTTTGGATCACAATTTTCTTGCGAATGATTTTTGTTAAATTGTTATCCTGGATTTTCACAGCAACCTAAAAATATATTTCGTATTTTTTTTAATCACTTTTATAAACATTTTTTTCAGCGTAGTCGATTCATTTACATTGCATTTTCAATGATAAGCTATAATATTAAAGTAATTGTAATATTAAAGTAATAATATGCATGTAATTTTACTAAACTATTACACGAATTAATTATTTTCGACAATGTAGTATAACCTGATAGCATACAATACGAGTAAGGATTTGCTTGGTTTCATGTATGGCAACATGTGGTCAAAAATATAGATATTTTAATTATGAATGTATTTCTAAATTTTCCATTTTTAGGCCAATAAAGCTATTTATTAGTCGTTTTCATAAATTTAATATTATTAATAGTTTTCTACAAATTTAAATTCAATGGATGAAGAACAATTTTCTATTTAAATAAGTGATAGAAGAGTAATCTTTTATATTTTAGCGATATAAAATCTATTTTATAAGTAAATTTGTAGTTAAAACGAAACAAAATACATTTTGTCATTTACATTAAATACAAAATACAAATGACTTCGATATTTATCATATAATATACTCAAATGAGTTCGTAAATAGCTCTGCACTATCAAGGAAACCGTTTCTTAAACCATTGAATGTTACATACCTGCAGTTTAGGAAAATTGTTAGATAAAAACATTGCGTCTCATTTCAGTAGTAGTCTTAATATATTTATTTAAATAAAACTACTAATAAATTTATTTATTTTTGTCTATTTAATAACTACGTAGAAATTTTATCACGTGTGACATTAATCCCAGAATAACTTTTTATTGAATATTTTCTATAAGTATAAGGTTTACGGCTAAATAACTAGTTTTGTATCAAGACTAAAAATACTGAAAGGAAAATATCGGAATAAAATTTATTAGAACTTTGTATATCAGAGTAGTAATTATCAGAAAATATAGAATTTGGAAATTCCAAAATCCGTAAACTTAAAGATGTTGAAGGATGGAAATTCGGAATATTTCTTTATTCAATAATGAAAACTACAGACAAATTAATGTAATCGATACAAAAATTGCGGAATTACTATAGCTGAAAAATGAAAATTTCGGAAAATTAAAATTCAGAAATTTTAATATTTATAAATTCGGAAAGAGAATCCAAAATAATCAGGGTTTTTAAAAAAAAATGAAAGTGATTTAAGTAAACATTAATCACATTTCTTATAAAAGAATTGATTGCTATATAGCGTCATCCTACAATATACCTGTGCCAAAACAGCAAACAGCTTTAACATGTAATGAAATACCATGTTTATGGTTTTTATAAAACTATGATGAGGAGTTATAATTATTTTTTCTACTTCCCAATATCGGACAAGTCAGTGTGTAAATGCAGGTATCAAATAATATAACTACAAAATGATTAATGTTTTTGAAGATAAATTTACATACACCTCTTGATATATTAATTTTCAAAAGTATTTTTTTCTTCTAATCAAGAAATTTAGTAAGATTATATAATAAATAGAAATTTCTAATTGATTTGATTATTAGTTTGATATTTTTATACTAATTCAGTTCAATTTTTATACTTTTATAACTTTTTCGTGTTTACCAAATTGCTTCATGAATAGTTAGGTAAGTAAGCAAAATACGAATTTTTATTTTTAAAAACAGAGAAAAGGGGAGGGAGAGTGAAAAGATAGAGAACTCACGTTTTTAGAATACCGATAGAAGAAAACATAAGGATGGGGGAGAGGGCGAAGAGAAAGAGGGAGAATGCAAAAGATAATACCAGAAAGATACAAAGCATCAGACAGAGAAAACAGCCAGAAGACAGTGAATGAGAAAGCAACAGAAAAGAAGAAGGGAGAGAAAGAGAGAGAGAGAGAGAGAGAGGACCACAAATACAAAGGCAGAAAGGTACAGAAAGAGCCCGACCGGGAGAGAGATTAAAGAAAGGAAGCACACGGTTACCTACAGCGAGGGGAGAGTTTTCAAACCTAAAAAGACGCAGGTCACTTCATGCCATGCCAGGTGCAGGATTCCGATCATAAAGCTTGCTGGTTATATTATTATCTGCTGCTAAATATCCTATAGTAAACCATTGGCCTTGCCATACTATGGGTCGGTGTATTTTTCTGTGGAAACTAGACATTTGTCTCTAGACTACGTTTTTGTAGATTTGTAAAGAAAGAATTTCTGTGAATTATTCACATATTTTACTATTACTCGTTCATTTCTTATGTTGCAACTGGAATAAAATAACATTTAGTCTAATGATTTCTAATTTTAATTAAAGCAATATTTATATAACGATAACAAAAGAAACAAAATTATTATAACATCACTGATAATTAAAAATATAAATAGTATTATTTACTACAATGTCTATCTACAAAAATAGGTTTTGGAATAGACTTTTTTACATGTTCATACATTTATGAACATTCTATTGTAGATTATTATAAATACTCTCTATATATACTTATGTTAGACAATAAATAAATAAATACTCTTTAAAATATATTAATATTTACTAAATCATAGAGTATATACATCAATTAACTAATGAATACAACTGAATCATTTACGCTGTTATTCGTGAATAATTAAAATATTATAAAAAATTGATTCAAGTGTATTAAAATAACTCTTCGAAACTAATGTCCACATGATTAACTGTTTATCGTTGTTAAGTACAAATTGAGTCGTTTCAGATTAAATTTGAATAAATTGTTTTTTAGTTATTGTTTATTGTAAAAAATAATTAGAATGCATCCATAGAAATATGTGCTTTTTCCAAGGGAGATCTGATTTAAATGAAAGATAAGAAGATATGTTTTTTTTAAAGCTCTATGTTTAAAAAATTTTTTAAATTTATTTATTTAAAGTTACATCTCCCATAGAATATTAGCGACACCGTAGCGTATATTATTTCATTATAATTTGAGCGCGTTTGAGTATTGAGTATAGTTTTGAACTATATCTTGCTCGTAAGATATAATTTAAAACTATACAGCTGTCAGCATGTATTAATTTTTTTCATTAAGAGTTGTAGTTTAATTAAAACGTATTGGTCCTATCAGTTTTCAAATTTAATTCACGTAAAAATAGCCCAAAAATTGCGACCGCTGATTATGTTATAAATTAATAAAATATTATTCGTTGTAGTCTCGATTACTTTAATAAGGTCTAGACTACTTTAATTACATAGCTATGCATTATCTACGTATTCAAACAGAATTAACTCGTTAAGTGCAACAGAAACGGATATATTGCCTGATTTTTTTAAATATCACCATTCATTTAATTATTAATATTAAAAAATGAAACTGTCAAGGATATCTTAAAAAAGATTTAAAATGTATTATTAACACGTTTCTAATGAAAGTAGATATTTGATTTCAGTAGGTGCACAAGGCCAAACATTCGAGACTCAAACAAATAATTCAAATCCGACTATGGAATCACGTGTAAAATAATCTTTAGTATACTAACATTATGTTTTTGACTCTAAAATGTTTTGTAAACGTTTGTTTAAAAAGGTATTTTTTATGTTGTATCTATTTCCATAAAGGTCAGGACACATAAGACAACAATGGTCGGGTGAATAGATAAATTGTAAGGAATAAAAATAGCCATATACAAACGGGGAAACCTCGAAACAAATTTTAAATTAGGCGTTAATGAAAAAGTTCACATATCTGATTTTTAATTACATTTTTAATTATAGATCGGGGTCTTTTGCGACAATAAAATAATGTTTATGTAGTTTATGTATGCCAAAGTAAGTCGATACAGGACAATTTTTATACCATTTTTTAAGCTAAACTTTGCTGCATGCACCTATGCATTAAAGTTAATTGTATTTAATTTTTTAATGCGGATTTTAACACTACAATTACATTACAACATTGAATTATTTTCATTTTTCAAATAAATAAGAAAAGTAGGCAAATGCAGTCGAATCTGGACGAAACCGGCTAAAGTGCAAATGTAGTCGAGCAGTGGAGGAAGAGACAGACCGACAAAAATAATATATATAATACAAAGAATCAGTTCTGCAAGTTAAAGAATGGCGGAAATATAAATTTTTTATAGGTACCGTATTTCCTATGGCTTTCCAAGTTTCTTCGCTCATAATTATTCATAATTATTTTTACAGACACAGAAGATGCATAGCTATATGTTGGGATTGGCTAGGGTGGAAGGTATAAAGCAATAACAACAAAATTACTAATTCCAGACTCAAATATATTTGGTTTGATATAGGGGAAAGTCTAACTCCAACGCACTAAGCAAAGAAGACGATAATTGCCTTTCAAAAATTCCTTCTAAACCTCTATAGCAGTCCCTCACCTTTGCTAATATTCCCTAATAATGTTATTGACTTTTTACCAATTTATCTGCATATGTAGCAATGCATATGTAGCATGACGTTGACTTATATAAATTGATTAATAAACCTCTCACTCTTAATGTCCAAACTATTAATACTTTTATAAATCCCAACTATATGCCTGATTGTCAATCCATATCTCACATATTTGTATAAATGATACAATTTAGTCAATAGTGAACAATATTTTATTTGTTTATAACGTAACTAACAGATTCAACATTGTGACTATGTTTGCACAATGTAGCACATACATTTTCAACATTAAAATACGACAGAAACGTTTGCTTTACAAAGCATGTAACCGAAGATACGACTATACGAAATCTAATAAGACTAATTACAAATTAGAGTATGATTATTTCATTGTAATTTTAATGACGCGTATAAATTTGATCATTGTATGTAATATTAAATATCGCATTATTGAATACTACACTATTGTAATATTGAATGTAATACTGAAACAAGTTGATTAGATTTCAATGAGGAAATTGTGGAATAATAAGTTTATTGTAGTATAAGAAGAGCAACGTGCGCATCATGTGAGCATAGACACCAAACTAACTCATGCCATTCATACGACTTGTCGTTCGACAGCATTGCGCCATACAAAATAGCCTTCTTAATCTCGTCATCTTATACTATAAATAAATTAAATCAGACCAAGTACAGGATACGTATGCGTGATCAAGAATTCGTAGAAATATATTAAAATCGAATTTAGTTATAAAATTTTAGAGGAAAATATATTTTGAAATGACTTGAATTTTATGCAACTATTACCAAATAAATCATATGACATTATTCGCTTTGGACGAGTATTTATTTTTATTTGTACTAGTCGATAATATTGGAAACGCACCTATTTAGTCTCATTTTCCATTTACTAAATAAAGTGAAATATTAGATGTGTCTAATTACTAAAATTACTCTACTTTATTTTCATTTTTCATAAAACCGTAACCACCTATCACATAAGTATTTTACACGAGTCTCCTCAAATCAATCAGATCACGAATAAATTTACTTCGCTTTCCAAGCCATCCATTTTTTAGATAAGATGATGGTATACCATATGTAGGAAACGAAAATCCAAAGGTTGGAAATTTAATAAAGAAAAATTATTTCCATAGCCAAAGAAACAATAAAAGTTATTAAACCCAATGTTCTTTAAATAAAATAAACCCTTGACACTCAAAACAAGTCATTAAAACTGAAATTTTTTTAACATATCAAAAGGGCCAATAAAAAGATATCAAAATTCAGAAATAAATTTACACATATTATATGAACGTAGCAGTATTGATTCGTGTAAAAAACAAAAATGAATTGTTATATGTTTAATTGATATGTTCTAATGTGTGGGGATTTTAATGTTAATTCTACAATATAAAAAGTTATGTTTATCATGTTATGTACTTTAACCCTTCATTGCATCGTGATGGAAATTTCCACTAAACTATTTAACTGAAAAAATAGGGCAGCACAATGTTTATGGTATATTATACTTTTAATGTGGTAGTTTTTCAAAAAGGTTATTGAACGAAATGAAACGCTGCCAAAAAAGTATACGTCACTTATCACATTGTTTTAAAAAATCTGATTCTCGGAAGATACTATTTTTGTCAATTCAGTGTTATAAAATATTGGTTTTTCGAGCATTTCTGTGAATAGAAGTAGATAGTAAAGCTAATATAAAGATATCAGTAAAAAATTTTTTTTAAATAAAAGCATATGCATTAAGGATTTTTTAATTATTTTTCCCTTAATCTGTAGCTTCAACTACATGTACACGATTTTTTACACATATAAAGAAAAAATCATGCAATGAAGGGTTAAAATAAAAATGCAATCCAGATTCTAAGAGAATTTTGTAAGAGGTCAGTTTTTATTTATTTGAAAAATTTCCAATTTTCATAATTTTTGTTAACCATGAAAAAGCGTTTATAGGTTTAACAATAGTAAAGAGAAAGTTATTGTATGTTGTTGTATAAGTACAAACATGTTTTTTATTTCATGAATTAATGGAATCGCCTAATGAAAATATTATATACCTACATGATTATTAGAGTATTAATACTTAATTAATATTAAGTTAATATCAATATTGATCACACGTTATATTTCTCTTGAAAAATTATTATTAAAGATATTGTTTAGTAGCGGCCCTTGGTCCTCATTTTATTTTAAATGTCTAAACAATTTTGAAGTGAAAATAATTGGTGAATGTTAATATGAAAATTGGTACGAAAGACCATTTCAAATCCACATGGATTTTTACCTGGATTTACGTTCCGTAACACGTTCCATAACAACATTCCATATTTGTTCTGTATCAAAAACTGACTAGTAACTTGCCAACGTAGCAGACAACTCAGTACCGGTAATATGGGAAAGCAATGAGACATACTTGACGAACTAACAACGATGCATTTATCGTTGTTTCTAAAAATTATCATTTTGCTAATACGTATTTCTGTATTACGGGTTCGGCGTTCCTCCGCAACGACACTTCGAAATTCGATTATTTTTGCACAAATTATGGCATTCAAGTAGTACGAAATTGAAGTAGTATTTTTTGAATATTTGCTAACATAACTTTTAAAAAGTATACTGAAATATTTATTTTTCAAAGTTGGAAAAAATTACGGTGCAGCACCGTCAATTTTATTGCTAATAATTTTTATAATAAAAAATGTTTGATATTAAAGGATTTCAAGAATTTTAATTATGTACATATTAATTTTTATAGTTTCGTCACGGTGATATTTACTTTATGGTAACTATAAAAATGCATTTCAATCGGTATAACAGAGTAAAATAAATGCGTTTAAAATTGTTTTGACGGTATTATTTAGCAGTACGGCCGTACTTTGAGTAATATAAATGTCATGAAATACATGAAAATTATTTAAAATTATCTGATAAATTTTTCAAGGTGAGTAGATTATCACGTTTTTTAGTATTTTCTTCCTAAACTTTATATTATAAAAAGTGATTTATGAATTCGAATGCCGACATAACCTAAAAGCAATTCTATATTTTATGTAGTGCAATACACCTACGAGTTTTGTTTGAAATACGAATTATTTTATTTTAATTGATATTTTTCTTTGTAATTTTCTATTGGCAAGGTAATAAGAAAATGCATGAAGTGATTACACGTGGAAGTTTTTAGCAGTACTGAATAACCAGATTTGCATAACATAATATGTTGGCTATTTTTGGATAAACTTAACAACTTGAGTTTTGAATTCACTGAGTTTGTTTGCTCGTGCAATATTTTCCAATCAATAAATTACTGTTTGTGTAATATATATATTCATACAAGTGTCTTTGTTAATCTAATTAAACTAAATTATAACAATATTTCCAAGGAAATTCAAAATTACTATATAATGATGTTTATTTAGGAAGATTGTCATATTTCTCCAGACAAATAAATGTTTGGTCAAAAGAATTCGAAATGCGATGACTATACTCATTATTAGGAAAAAAAATATAAACTGATTAGATGTTATTGAAAGAGACCTTGGTTAGCTAAAAATAATTCTAAAACGTTTGTGTGTTCACATATTTTCAGTGCAGCACTTTCAATTTTACCAGTATTATTGCAAAAACTACGAGATTCCTTTGTTATTAATTACGATACGGTAACAATTATTCTTAACAGACGTAGCATCCCACGATTATGACTATGCACTATTATTTTTGTAATTAATCGTATTGTAATTCAAAATATTTCATATTCGGTTATGGGCATCACATAAGGACTTGTGTATGCTCAGTATTTCTATATATTAACGAACATTTTTTGCAAATATCTTATAAAATCTACTGGATCTTGTTTAACCGAAGGTAGGTATTTATATCTAAATATTGCTGTAATGGCTTAATATTGATGCAATTGCCAGATACATATTCTTCAAAAATACATCTTAAGGGATCCGTTATTTTATTTGAAGTTTAATGTTTTTTGATTGTCAAACTCTGATTAGTACAAGTTAAGCAAGAATTAGAATAACTGGAAACATTGTAATTACTTGGTCAACTTTGAATACTTAAATTATCTTGTAAATAAGAGTTTCGTGCTTACTGTCTCTATTTCTAATTTTACCACCCAACGTCTAAAATATAATCGAAACAAAATTCTTTTACTTTTGCTAATCTTTAGGTAAGTAAGGCGGTAGAAGAAGTATGACAGAGATTATTATAGAAATAGGAATAGAAGGAAATGGAAGTTAATCAGAATATATCATTGACAGTATAATCTGGATTACTCTAATTTTATTTTTATTTTTCATTTTAAATTAATAATATTTGAAAATTATTTGTTATCTACACATTATTGTTCCATATATTACATAATGTAATTAGTGTACAGACTTCGAATAATTTTAAACGTTATATAAAACAATTATAAACTTATTTATGTTTACTACTAAGTATTTGAATTACAAACACCAAATACTGTTAGGTAACATACAAAAATGATAAAGAATCTTATACTAATCATTATTTTATCGTTAACAGTGTAAATGCATCAATTTTTAATGTAGACGACTAAGTTGCTTGCTCAATTTACTTTTTTTACTCTCGCAATACAAATGCCATCGATATAGAAAATAACAATTTAGATGTGAAAGAAAAAGAAAAAGAGATACTGAAAGGAAAATTCCACCGGTTTAAATGCAGATTTTTCTGTTTTATAATTTAAATATTATTAAATGCCTATTGGCAAGGGATGCAAAATGATCTCAATTCAACACTATTTATGACAATAATCGTGAAAAACATAAGACATCAAGATTCCTCGATACGTATCGATAAATATATGATCAACGGTTTACAATTCTTCGGCATACTTTCCGCGGTCGTTGCTGCAGCTCTAGACATAGCTCTATAGATTGTTCAGATCAAAATATCTTCTAAAAAATAAAAAAATGCAAGGCAATAAAATGATAGTCTAACATAAACCACAAGACTAACAATGTAAAATCTTGCATATTGAGCTTTCTTTACAGAGCTTCAATTAAAATACAACTTTTCTCTAGCTGGATGGCAACTTAGACTTTCAATATTGCTAATTGGAATATCAGTAAGTATTATGTATACATAACAAAAATTGTGAACATATTCGGACACTCCGAAACACCATCTTACCTTACTGCAATAAGTGTACATACATTAGGCTATGTTAGTTTTGAGCATAAAACATGTTTTAATTCAGTAACAAAACGAGAATAGTTTTCCTAGTGATAATTTCTTCATACAAATATTAAATGAAACATTGATTTGCAAATTATTGATTTTGTATAAGAATTTGCAAAATAAGATATTTCAACAAAACATCATAAAAAATTATCTTTTCAATTGAATGATGCAATGAAATTAACCATATATAATGAATTTTACTAATTATATATTTTTTTAAATGTATTATGTATATTGTACATTTTTCTAGGTACATTAGTAATATTTTCTATGTAAGATAGTAATAATTTTTACATTAAAATTTTACTGTGTGCCGGAGTATAGGTTAAAATAAATTAAGTCTAAGGCAGGAATTACTTCTAAAATATTTATTAGAAATTATCTATTCTAGATTTTGAACTAGACAGACTAATTTTTATCATTCAATTATTTTGGGATGAACAATTGTGTAATTTAATTTTCAATAAAACACATATTCCATGTTGTGTAATATAGCATTAGTTTGTAAAGTCAAATATTCCCCAATTTCTCCATGTATTGTAATTACTATTATAGCCGATTTTATTATAACTTTTTTCTCAGCATGAAATAGTGCATCTTGTACCTAGAGCGTAAGTAGGGCCTTTTGCAAACGAATGCATGTTCTTTTTTTTTAACTTTTCTTTTGCTCAAAATATATTGTTGAACATTGCAAAATGTCAAAATTCTAAGAAACCCGTCAATATGGTCTTCTTCTATCTTCATTTCTAATACATTAAATAAAAACTCGTATATAAAGAACTAAATTAGAGTGTTTGGGTGGAAGAACAAAACAAAGTAAAGCGTATTCGAGTAGATTAAAGTGCAAAGAATTTATAGGCTTTCAAAATGTTCTCTTTAATTACGTAAAAATATCTGTATTACTCGTACGTACCAATTTTATTACGTAAATTCATATTCAAAAGTATATCATATTTTCATGATAATTAGTTCTGAAAAATTTTATCCTATAACAAAAAAGCGATATTTTCATTAATTTTATCCAAACTCTTCAATTTGATTTTCCGTACAACTGTTTTGATGTACTAGGACCAAAAATACATAAAGTAAATATTGATTTTTTTTAACAAATTAATATATTCTCATGTTTAAGAAACTACTTGCAAGAAAAAAGAAAAAATTATATTCAAAATGAGTTAAAGAGGCATCTTACTACTCTTTTAACTACCTATAACAGAAACTAAAAAGTATAACAATTAATTGTTTTATATTATCTTTAAACATTTCAATTTATTTACAAAATCCGAAGTAATATAGAATAATCAATGAGCAAAGTATAAAATGTGATTATATAAATTTGTGTTTATATATATTTAAATGCGGATTTTTCTGCTTTATAATTTATATATTTTAAAATCCCTATTGGCGAGGAATGCGAAATTACCAGAATTCAACACTCCTTATGACAATAATCGCGAAAAAGATAAGTCATCAAGATTTCTCAGTGCAAATCAATAGATATAGAGTCAACGGTTTGAAGACTTTCGGCATATTTGCCACGATTAATGTTTATACAGAATATTTAAACATTAACGTACGATCTTAATATATGTAATACAGGCATGTATATACTTTAGGAACATGGACTTTGAAAATGTAACAGAAGCATGTGATGTAAAGTTTCAAGTATATATGCCATAATAAACTTAAAATTATCATCTATTCATTATATTATCTGATAATATTATATGATGTTAATACGTGGCATCAAAAATTGATATCAACAACTAATGTTAGCAATTTCTAATTTCATTATCTGAAGAACCGAGATCAATTATTTCAAATGAGTACAAATGAAAATTTGTATTCGCATGTCAGCTGCGAATAGACACAAAATAACCACGAGCTCACTGATCGCACTGATGGTGTTTCTGAGCATTTTTTAAAGCTATTCATTTTATGTTTCACTTTTAAATTTCATATACTGTCATTTCTATTAATGACATTTAATTCCAAATCACTATCTGCTTTCATTTAAAAAAATTTCAATTGAATTAATATAGTTTTGTGAAAGTTATCTATGATACATGATTTCCACATTAGAATTTCAAAGAGCGTAATTAATTAAAAAAAGAGATATGAATATGATATAAATAATTTAACTATTAAAACATTAAATATTTATTTGCATAAATATTGATATAGGTTGACCTTTTAGGCAATATATCTTAACTTAAAAAAAAAGATAAAATTGATTTTGTCGTCGACAAGATAATGATTAGTTAATCTATGAATAGAAGTGGGCATTTCGATGATTAAATGTATTGATAGTTCTGGTTTATACGTTTAAACTATATATTTTGACTAAAAATTGAATCTATAAAAAATAAAAGTTAAACGGATGTATATAGGTGGTATTATTTTAGCCTTTGTTATTTACAATAATGGACTTTGGCTAGAGGAAATGATAAATTAGGTTTCAAAATTGTTATTGATTATTTATAATTTTTACAGAATAGATTTTTATTGTAAAGTGTATTAATTCATCATAATATCAGTTAAGAAAAGAATTCAATGAATGCGTGATAAATTATGGCTACTAGTATGTAGTACATTTTTTCAGAATTTTTGAATATATCTAAAAACTTACCGATAAATAAATTAATGAATCATCAAAATAAACCAATGTGTTTTAAAATGTGATAGTAAACATCTTACAAATTAGGCAATGTGGTCCCTATATAAAAAATAATACATTATTTATTATTTCACGAATATCTAAGTTTTAAATAATTATACAACTTTTTAATTTTCATGGTTGTATCATAAAATTTGAAAATAATGACATTAACATAGAGCAACGAAATAAATTTGTTCAAATTCAATGTATATATTTTTTATTGGATAGTCACTGGTAGCTTTTGCGACTGGGGCTTTATTTATAAGAATCTACAAACCATAATTTTAAAAGAACTCTGTTATCAAGATTATCGAATACAATAATTATTAATCCATTAGATATAGTGAAACCACATCTTTTATGCAATCTACATGTATTAATTCACTTGAACTTACTGTTCAATACTGAGTAATCTTCAGTCTTATGAATAACCGTGATAAGTTTAATTATTGTTTATATATATTTCTCTAGTTTGTATTTGATATTATTGGCCGACGGGACCATCAAGTATATAAGACACCAAAAGATTTTATGAATGATTTATAATGAATTTAGAGCGCAATGATTCTGCGATGACATATGTAAGCTTAAAATTATTCAGAAACAGTTACTAAACATTTTTAATTTATAGCGTTCGTACTATTTTTTAAAATAATTCACTATTTTCAAAACTTCATAGACGAATTTTGAGAAAGTTATAAAATGCGATTCAAATGTAAAGTGGATTAAAAAAAAAGATATTCATGCAAGATTTAAATTTGTTAACATTTTCTTTTAGAGAGATGTACTTTCTCCAACATAAACAATGGTTATTTATCTTGTAAGTTATTATGAAAATAATAATATGTCGGAAACTATAAAGAGTAATAAGAATATATCAATACACTGCGAAAGGAAATTTTCGCGAAATTATCTGCGTATGTAGTAGAACATGATTTGATGGGACTAAGCAATTTTTTCTAATATATAGATTCAAAAAATAAAAGTTGTATAGAAACTCATTCATAAAATTGATATATTAAAATGATGAAGCTGATAAATTTTACGATTGATTCTAACATAGCTACATAGCAGATTAAAAACATTTTATGCACTGAATAGTTTTCTCAGCTGGCGCGCTTAAATATATCTTTATGAGTAAATCGGATTTCACGCTATTAAGAGTAACGTTTTTTCGGCTTATTTGGTTTTTGATACGTACAGCACATTTATACGTATATTTATAGAAAAATTTACGCATAAAAAATTGAGTTCTAAGGTAGTGACAAATGTAGAATTGTGAACTTTGAAAATATATAACATTCAAAATATGTATTTAGACAAGATTGTATTACGGATTTTATTCTACCTGATATGTATCATAACTAAAGATTATCTTCAGTAAGTAAATCATTTTATTTTGTTTTAAGAAATTTGATTTAAAAGAAACGTACAATTCTTTTAACATAAAACAAAGTAACATTGGTAGTAGTAGTAATGTAACGTATTTAATATGCATAATTCTCATCGCGCAAGGGCAACAAAAGTCAGTTAATGGTCTTGTGATATACCGTCTACTTTACATATCGTTTTATACAATTGTATACGCGAATATTCAAATTTTAAATTACACTTTTTATCATAAAATGCATACTTTTCAATTTCTATTTTTCAAAATAATATTTAATTCACAGCCGTATGGGATAACATTTTTTAAAATGAAATATTATTGTTCTTCTACACTGTGTGATATCTTCCGTCCCGCCTCCCTCTACATACCTCTCCTCAGAAGATAAAATCTTTCAGGCGAATAGACATTCGAAGGGGATATTCCATTACGTTCATAGTCATGAATTTTTTCAATGCCTATTCGCCTGAAAGATTTTACCATTTTCGAAAGGTGTCTTAGGGAGGTGAGCGGAAAGTATCACATAGTGTATGAGTATCATAGTATTTTATAATAGGTAATTTTATTCCATGTATGAAGAGAAATAGTATAATAAATAGAAATATAAAATCTAACAGAGATTACTATGTACATATTTT
Organism: Chouioia cunea; assembly: GCA_030064505.1. Classification (NCBI taxonomy): domain Eukaryota; kingdom Metazoa; phylum Arthropoda; class Insecta; order Hymenoptera; family Eulophidae; genus Chouioia; species Chouioia cunea. Next base: position 13,527,851 of record JAOPFQ010000004.1, read on the forward strand.
GATGTTTATATTCATATTCTTATTTTCATTATGCTGTCTTGATAAAATAATAATAGTAATTAGTTTAATGTTATGTTGATATATTAATAGAGTAAAAATTGCTATGTTACAAAAAAAAATTATTATATTGAATATCGAAAATTACCATGAAGAAATTTCATTATATTGCATCGCAAAAATTATTGTAATGCAAGAACATCGCGCTTTTGTTTTTTTTAGTTATTATTTGAATATTTATTATACTATTTTTTTCGGGAGCGGCTCTGATGCTGACAGTATTTTCAAAAATAAAAGTTGAAAATGACGTATTTTCGATAAGAAATTCAAAAATTACTATAATTGTTACTACCTTAGAACTCAAACTTTTATCTGTAATTCCAGATCATCTCTACCTTTTCTGTGAATATATGTAAAAATGTGCTATAAGTATTAAAAACCAAACAAACCGAAAAAAATGTTCTCTTAATAGCGTGAAATCCAATTTACTCATAAAATTATAATGTGTAGGGACGGCGAGACATTCACAATTAATGGAGAATTTTGTTATGCCTATAACAAATATTGCTATAAGTATAATAAATATTGCGATATTGCTTGACAAATAAAAATACATCTCTTTATCAAAATTACTATATTGCGTAGTCAAAATCATACTATAAGAAAATTTTATTCAAATGATATAAATATTTAATACGTAACATTAAATTCAATGTTATGTAAATAATAAATGTTACTATTATTATTTTATCAAAACAGCATAATGAAAATAAGACTACGAATATAAACATGAAATATCTACATCATTCATGCAATAAAATTATACTGATTATAATGAAAAGAAACTAATACGCTAAAGAAAACAAGGTACACTAGTTTGTTTTGATTTCGCTCTTTAACTCTCTTAGTCAAACGAAATTTGGTGTCCGTTTCTAAAATATAAACTAAGAATGGAATATGGTACCTCCATCTATCCCAGGTGACGTATTTTCATTAATTTCTAGTATAATTTTTTTCTCGCAAGTGGTTGGGCAATCGAAAGATTACTAAATAAAGAAATTTTTCTACCATTTCTTTATGCAAAAAACAAAGGTTTGGCGACCTATAACAGTGACGGATATAACATTGTTAGGTTACGTAGAATCAATAGAGGATAATGATGCGACAAAATTACAATATCGGTAAAAGATAAGATACTTATAACTACATGTAATAAATAAGTTGTAAATGTTCCAAATATACGAATAAAATATACTTAACAGGTCTGTACCAAATTAAAAATAATTATTTCATTTAAAATAATGTTTTTCGCATATTTAAAAATGTTCTACTGCATAATTATAATCAGAATAGTATAATTTGCTAAGTTCTATAACAAAAATTGTATGTTGATAGAGTAAAAATTACTATGTTACAAAGTAAAAATTATTATATTGAATATTGAAAATGATTATGAAGAAATTCTACTAAATTGCATAAAAAAAATTATTGTAATGCAAGAATATTACGCTTTTCCAACCAATATGGCAGCTTTTTTGTTAGCTATTATTTCAATATTTATTATACTATTTCTATTCAAAAGTGGCTGTACATACTAACTATGACGTAACAGTATTTTGAAAAATGGAAGTTAAAAAATACATATTTTCGATAAGAAATACAATTAATGATTTGAATATTCACGCCTACAACTACGCAAGTCAACTGATTTTCATTTCGCTTGCATGATAGGAATCTCATACATACAGTCACTACCCATATACTTTACACTAGTACTCGACGTCATCGTTTAATACAAGTACAAAACATGCGTAAGACGATAACAAAAAAATATAATCTTGAAAATTGGGAAACGGAGATGGGAAAATCTTGTATCTTAAATAATATTCTCAAAACTTCATCAATTGAAGGGATATATTTTTTACGTCAAAGATGCTGATATGAACTTTCGATTTGACTAATAAATTGAAAAATCATATATGTTGTGTAGGAAAATTGAAGACTTTAGGAGAGGTTAGGAATCGTCATTCTACTGTATAAAAATGTTGCGTGTAGTCAGCAGCACCGTGTCTACTCACACGTAACGCGCAAATGTGATTAGTTATACGCGGGTGACATTCATTGTTATTTTCTATTGATAAGCAATGATAGCAAAGATTAAAAATATACTAAAGAATTAACTTATTTAATGTAATTAACGTATAATTGTACTAAAATTTATTTTTGAGCATACAGCAAAATAATATTCTTTAAATTCAAGGCAATGAAGTTTAGGTCTAAAGTAATTCTAAACCTTCCAAATTGTCTAATAAATTAAGTGACAACAACAAATTTATTAAATCAAAATTAAAATTTTTAATATATTTTAAAAAGTTTGAAAATTAGCATCAAAAATTGTTGAAGTATGACTAAAAAAATTAGTAATAATGAAAAACATCATTTTTTTAAATATCTATATACATTTTGTAATCAATCAAATGGGCGGAAAAGATGTTTTAAGTCAAACTTACAATTATTCATGTGTACTAGACATTTTAAATATTACACAAAAAATGGACGAGTATTCTATATGAAATTATATTGTGAGTTAGAGTAATTTATGAAAAACAAATAGCTTGCAGAATGGATAAATAAATTTTTTATTCGATTAATCGAATGCAAACAAGTTTTTCCCATTTATAACTATAATAACCATTATATGCAAAAGAATTTCAAATTATGACTTAAATAAATTAATATATATCAATTGATCTGGTCTTTTGCAATAAAAATTATTCTTAGAAATGAAATTATAAATCTTCTGTTTAATCTATTTTAATCTATTTTAATAAAATATTATTTTCAGTATACAAAATTAAATACTAAATGTATTGATAACATTTTAAAATATCGTTTAGATTTTTAAATTTGTTAAATTATTATTTCCAGAATTTTAAACAAAAAAAAACAGAAATTAACAAATAAATTTTGAAGTGACTAAACATTTTTTAAGTGACATAAAGTTAGTTTATGTCACTCTAACCTGCAAGTCGTATATTCGACCTTTATTTTCTAAATCTCGCAACATAAAATATTCTTTTTTACTAAACATGTTACACGTCGTTTTGTAAATGAAGTCTTTTGGTATCCTTATCGAAAAATTCGACACGGAAACGATTTCTCCAATAAAATCGCTGTATCGACCAAAAATTTACACACACACACACACACACACACATCCATATCCGTGGATTTCAATAAAATATTGTAACCCCTACCCTATTCCCTCGATACGCGCACGTTTAAATAAAGGTACGGGTTGACTGACAACGGTATTGACAAAATTCATGTCTGTAATGGTCGTAATGGAATCCTTTTTCAAACAATCAAATAAACTGATCGTAGTATTATCTAATCCATTTGAATCGACTTCGATTCCTAAAATATGAATAATAATACAAATCTCTTAGACCAGTTTTTTTACACCAATATATAATTGGTATATTTTAATTTACAATTTTAAATGAATTTAAATCGGTCTACCTGATTATTGAAAGGTGATTCCGTAACATCCACTATACATAGATGTTTTCAATATTTACTCCCTTGAAAGATTTTATATTTTCTAACAAAATATGAATAGAGGGTGGGGGGGGGGGTTGAAAGATATCGGAGTGTACCAGAAAAATAGTATCTCATTATAGAAAAGTGTATTCTATATGGTTAAGATTTGGATAATATTTTGAAAAATACAAGTTAAAACTTACGCATTTAACAATAAGAAATGTGATTCATAATTTTAATATGCGCGCCAACAACTGTGCAAAACGAAGTGTGACGTAAACAATATACCAAACGTCCATCAAGTGACTTTTATTGTATTTGCGTGATGAGAACTGTACATAATATACTGCGTATTATACTATATTTGTATGTATTCTATTTTAGGTTCATACAGAAAGATCCTGATATTTTCAAAATAATTTGAATTCTGGTGAAAGCCATATAAAAAATTGGTCACCGTACAGTAGCTTGTACACAGGATATTAAAAGGCAAGAGTGTAATTTGTAAAAATAATGATAGTTTAGCACATCAATTTAATTAGATGAGTAGTCCGAGAAATACCCTACCCAACAATGAAAACAAAATATTTGGGAAAAATATCGTTATTTATCGACAGTCTCCTTTTAGCTTGATAAACTTTTCCCAGCGATTTTCAATAGCTTCGATATCTTGTATATAGTGATCATCGGTGAGTTCCTCAAAATAACCGTCAATAGCAAACTCTACTTTTTCATCATGGCAAATCGTTTACCACCGAGCCATTTTTTCCAAATTGGAAATAGAAAATAATCTGCTAGAGACAAATCTGTTGAACAGAATTCACGAGAAAGTAATTCGAAGTTTAACTTCTTGATTTTGGCTATCGCAATAACGGATGTGTGAACTAGTGCATTGTCTTGATGAAACAAAACTTTCTTTCTTGCAAAATGCGGACGTTTATTCTTTATTTTGTCACACAAACGCTACAATAAATTTGCATAATTTCTGCTGTTGATTGGTTATTCTTTCGGGAGGTAATTAATCAAAATTATCCCACATTCATTTCAAAAGCTGAGGCCATGACTTTGTTTGCAAATGTAACAGTCTTCACTTTCTTTGCAACCGATTGTCCCTTTCAGTTCATTTTTTTAACTGTATCCTCGTTTCAGATATAAAGCGATGGACCCATATTTCATCCATGGTTATGAATCGACGTAATAACTCTGCTTTATCGCTCTAAAATTTCATTGTGAGTAATCGTGGCACCCATCTTACGCACAGATTTTTCATGTCTAAATTTAGTGAACATACGATGTACAACAGTTTTTGAAATGCCTACCAGTCTGCTAGCTCGCACACTTACAGTCGACAGTTGTTCAATACCATTTTGTGGATTTCTTTCACCATTTCTGGTGTTGTCGCCGTATTTATCCGACCACTGCGATGTTCGTCTTGACAGTTCATACGTACTCGTTTAGACTCTACCATGTAGTATTTTACTACATTTGTTGTATGTTTCTTCGTTTACAACAGTAAACGAAGGAACGGTCTTAGCCAATGTGAGATCTAGCTCCGCTTTAATATCGGTTGGACTGAGACCTTGGAAATGAAAATATTGTATCACGTAATGATGACTAATTTTTCTAATTTTTACGAATTCGATAAAAATGTTCATTATTGAAGGCTGTCAAACAATTAACAAACAACGTAGCGTCGCGAAGTTTTAGACGTGAGCTTTACAATGTTAGTACTTTCTATCATAGTCATTCCTTTTAAAGAACAATCACCATATATACGTCACATATAGATGGACACATATAGATGGGTACTGTTAGGACTACTCTCGTATGTTTATGTAAAATATTTTAGTATCAAGAAGTCATTCAAAAACAATTATTCTTTCACTACTAATTTATTCGTATCTCATTAGAATTCACGTCACTTAGAAAGTGTCAGAATAATTCTGTGTAGACCATAACATTTATTTTAGATGTTAAGTATAGCATGTCTTCTTCCTATAATATGGGCAGTTACAGAAAAATTTTAAAATATAACAAATCGGAACTTGTTATCTATAACTGCGCAGTCATCCATGCGCAGATCAGTTCTAGGGATTTTTAAAAGGCAAGAATGATTTAAGTAGTTAAAGTTCTTAGAGTATATTGAATTGATTTAAATAAATTCTACTAATTTAAGAATTCTTATAGTAATTTTAATGTGTTCTTATACAGCTATTGTATGAATATAGGAAATATAGATAATGAAAAAAAATCAACTAAGCTATGAAATTATTAACAAAGGTTATTGTATTTGCAGCTTCATGTTATTTGTAATTGTTATCCCTACACGTATCTGTCATTTCATAAGTCGACTATTTATATCCATATTTGTAAAAATCTTGTTCTTGGTTTTTGATTTTCAAATAAAAATATTTTAATTTAATTCAATCAATTCAATATACAAAAAAACTTTAACTATTTAAATCAGTAAAAGAGAAATCAGATCTAACTAGAGCAAATGAGTAATGCAGGATGCATAAAACGAAAATAATCCAATTCTTGTTGACCACACGAAATAAAATAGGTGGTGGTGTTATGCGTTTTGTGTGTGTGTGTGTGTGTGTGTATATATGTATGTGAATACATACATACATACATACATACATACATACATACATACATACATACATACATACATACATACATACATACATACATACATACATACATACATACATACATACATACATACATACATACATACATACATACATACATACATACATACATACATACATACATACATACATACATATATACATTGAGGAAAATTTTATTACATTTATTGTGATTCTAGCAAAACTGACTATAACATAAAGTAAAATGTAATAGAGGTACGTAGCAATTTTTATTACAATCTCCAGTAATATTTATGAACCTATAATAATATTTATATTTTCATTTTAATAATGTTTGCTTTGAAAACAATTTAAATATTCCTACATACATAGTATATTTTACTGCATTAGTAGGCAATATCAATACACTTTTTTGGGGAATTATACTTGGTTTAACGTATTAGATGTCAGCTATAAAGTTCTTGGAATGAACAATGAATCCTTTTTGTATATACTTCTTAATTTAATATAAACTAATAACATTTTAAAATAAATAAAAAAAATTTACATTAGGATTTTCATATATTTAGATGTTTATGAAATTAAAAAAAATTTTGGTATAAAAACAATTTAAATGTTTCTCCATACATACTATAGATAACTATAAAAATACATAATAAAAATAGCAAAGTTAGCTACAATCATAATACAATTTATAAAACATTTCTCTCTGTTTGTAGATTACAGGTCAAGTTACACGTGTAGTCGTAATTTAACAAGATAGTCGTCAAAATAAGTATACCTATAGCGCTGAACTCAATAATGGCAGAAATCTCCAAATTTTAACATAAAATTTCCTGCCACTGAATCAAATAGATGTGATAACTAGAGGACATCGTTACTCCGATTGCTTGGCTTATTAGTACATTAATTTTGTGTAAATCCTTACCATTTGTAATATGTAAATATATATATAGTTCATTGAGGATGTCTTGTTACTTAAATATTCTTTGATAGACCAAAATCGAGATTTTAACAAATTATCACGAATACATTTTATTACATAGATAGCGCTAAACTTATTCGAAATAATTCTATACTACTGTTTTATCAGGAAAAATATATTCATATATAAATCCACCTAACATTGGTGTAAGTGAATTAAGTAAAAACGCATTTTTTATGTTTTATTGATCTTAGAACTTCAATTTTATTTCATCGTGTTTATTTTGTATTTTTCGATAAAAAAGATACATAAAAACTTAGAACCATTTTACTTATACAAAACTTTGGGTTTACAAAACTTCAAAAAATATTATCTTATTTTCTCATTTTATGAGAATATGTTATTAATAATATTGCTATTATATCTACTAAAACTACACACTGCAACATACCGTGGTCTAATTTCACAAAATCTCTGCCTATGATTGATTGTTTCTTACAATATATATTGTTCATCGAATTTTTCTTTTGTAATCTCTTCATTTCTTTTCATAACTACCACATTCAATACATCGAAATATGTTAAATTTAGTTGGCGGTGTCCATAAAGACAATATCGTCTTTAAATATGAATATACATTTTTTTTAAACAGAAAAATAGAAAAGAATAATATCTAATATGTAGAAACTGATGCAAATTCACTAAGTTTCAATGATTATAAATTTTCATTTGCTTATAAAAATAAGATAGTTTTTATATACGAGACATCGGTTTTATATTATATTTCTTTATCTTCAAAGGAAAAGTTCATAAATAATATAGCTATTGTGCACCAAATGCATCTTTAATGATAGTGGATATAATTTAAAAATCAATTTGAAGATTGATCCTCAGTTAAAATTCATATTTTTGATTACTGAATATTCATTATTTATAAATAAAAATAAAACAACGATTTTTTTCAACTTGTATAACTGTACTTTTAAATATTTTATTTGATGCGTGGAAGTATCTACACTATATAATCCTATGAAAGGTATTTATAAAAATATTGATATCGAATGTGTGTGTTTGTACGTATAACTGAGTGTATAAAAGTATGTGTTGAAGCGTGTATCATCTATGATAGAAGAGTAACATTTATGAAAAGTTAATTTTTAAAGGGGTTAACGTCAATCAAAACATGTATTAGGCAGGATCGCGAAGAAGCGTAAGAATTTTAAAGAAAACGCGATTATAAAAATAAATAAGAAAACCAAAAGGAAAATGTAAAAGGAATTGTACAAAAGCCAAAGGGCCATGGGCGGTTCAATTCAGTATCGGAATGCTTCTGGATAGTAAAGATGCAGATTTTTCGTATACAGATCGAGACGATAAAACTCAGTCTATTATTCGTTGTATTACACCTTTTCATGCCTTACTAAATCCCAATATATATAAAATAGGCTTGGATTTTATATATAAAACTTTGTTAATAATTATTGATACAATAAGAATGATGCCATACGAATAATGAAAGATACCGTTTTAAATATTCAATGATAAACAAAATAAAATAATTTTGCTATTCATTTTCATTTATTCGTACTTTTTTCTTACTTCATTCTTACTCTTCACATACTATTCACACACATGCATAATTATTTATATTACAAGCCATCGATATTAAAATCAAATGTTGAGAAATTAAACTTTAAGAAAACTACAAATTATTTTGGTTTGAAGTTATTTGCAAAACCCATGCTGTGCATTTTATTTAAATACGAAATTATACAACTGTATTTGAGTTTTCAACATATTGAAAGTAACGTATATACAAATTTAGAGTAACGTCAAATTGAAAGAGAACTTTCAATTATATATAATTATTTGTATAATTCTATTTTTCGTTTTTTCTATTAAAAATTGCAACAAAAATAATTAGTTCATTTATTGAAGCCAGAAAATGGCATACTCTTATTAATTACTCGTCTCCAGTAGTTTAAATCACTGGGAGAGTTCAACGCTTGCGCTGTCCGACGGTCTAAAAATCACGCATTAGCTTTATGTAACCAAAACTTATTTTTGGTAATATTTTATTATAAATGCTCAAATTAGAAACTGCATCCAATTATATGATTCATATATATTAATGGCATTGTAATTATAAATATGCCTATGAGTAAACTTGGCATTTTGCGTTAGAAAAAGATTTTCTTTTTTTTTTAATTAGAAAATTTTAGGAAATATTTTAATAATATTAGAATACTAATTATAAGATATTATCTTATGTTAGTATTACAAAATAGATTCTATTACCTGTAAATGAATACTGCATTATTACTTTAAATCGGCGAGGTTTAGTGCGCACTTTTTTCAATTCACTTAGCTTGAAAGCACAAGAAAAATGGACTACTTCGATCCCAACTCGATTGAATGGATAAAATAAAGATCACAGCACAGCTTTCGTTTCACACAATTTAAGGAAATGATAACTATAGTGCACTCTGGATAAATAATGAGCTATATAAATTGAGCTTGTCACACGGAGATATCAATATTTAATCTGGCACTTCGACTATCACATTGAGCAAAACGCAGGAACAATGAAAATCACGAATTAACGTACATCTAATTGATATTAATACTGCCAAGTGAGTCTCGATATTTGTGTACAAGAATAAAGAACTTCAACCACAAACAGAAAAAAATAATGCTGAGTATTTTTCAAATGTAAGGTGAAGCAAAACGTAATTCTATTGCTGCAATCATGACACTTGGAAGTTACAAATGACACTATTAACTTTATTCTTGACACTTTATTATTACCACATCCAACGGCGAATCCTTCAACATACTTGCATACAAAATAGATACTGTTATTTTTTTATACACATTGTTTCAGCCATACCATTCGATGTTATAGCTTAATTATCTATAAAGATATACACATGGATGAAGAGATATTCACAAAATGTATGCTCTAATCCACTGATGGAAGGCGTATGAGGATTTGGGCTAGTACGCTTTCAGAAATTCTAATTTAATGATACATAATTATGGAGAGTCCATTCGAACAAGTATTAACTGCTGCGTATATCTTTTAGTTAATATGAATCCTTCAGTGTCGAACTATTTAAAGTAGAGTTACTATGTTCAACGTGGACGATATTGATGACTAACCGCTTTATTTATACAATAGCCCAAAATTACAAATAATATTAAAATTATGAAACGCCGGACAGCGAAGTGCCCAGGTTGGGTCGCGCTGCCGAACTGTCTGTTCCCCGCCCCTCCGCGTCAATCGTTCGCCCCACCAAAAATAAAGAAGATTGCTTCTTCTGTTCCCCACTCGATGATTCTAGTTCACGAGAGGTGCAAGTTTACCAGTAGGGGAACTCAGAGGTGGAGCATCGAAGCTTGCTGTGGGCGTGGCTTAAATTCTCTTAGCACATTGCCCTTCCACTATATCAGCTGGATAGGGGAGAGTATCTCACGCCTTTGTTCCCCACTTACGCATACCTACAACAACACTCATAAAGGACAGATAGTCAGCCACAGAGAAGGAAAGTTGTTGAAGGATTTTGCATGCGACACTACATTTTTTCTTTTTTTATCGGCTACACCTTTACTTTTTCCTCCTTTTTCCTTTTTTCCATCAAGGCTCTCTCTCAGTCTTTTTCTTTCTGTTTCTTTGTCTCTCGCCCCCCCCCCCCCTTTCGCTCTCTTTCTCTCGTTCTATTACACACACACACACAAATACGCGCGCGCGCGCGCGCACACACACACACACACACACACACCCGTATATAAATGCATCGAGGTCTCTTTTGGTCTCTCCGTCGTTCTTATTGTACTTCTTTGTTTCCGTCTGTCTCTTTTAGTCTCCGTCGGTCCTTCTCTATTTCTCTCCTTCTCCCTTCCCGTTTCTATCTCTGTCTCTTTTACACTGCTTCTTTCTTCCTATCGTTTTTTTCTTTACATCTTTTACTCTGTTTCTGTTACATATTTTCTGGGCCCTATTTTTGCCTCATCTATACTTGGCTAGTAATTTTAACTATTATTACAACTACTACTACTACTACTACTACAACTACAACTGCAACAACTACTACTACTACTACTACAACTACTACTACTACAACTGCAACAACAACTACTACTACTACTACCACTACTACTACTACAACTACTACTACACCTACTTCTACTACTACTACTACTATTATTACTACTATTAATACTACTACTACTACTACTACTACTACTACTACTACTACTACTACTACTACCACTACTACTACTACCACTACTACTATTACTATTACTATTACTACTACTACTATACGACGTATTAAAACTGGGGTATACTCAATTTATTGTATAATTTAATACATTTCTATTGAATAAATAAAAAACATGTACTTATTGATTATTACTAATGGTGATGATATACGTCTTTACAACACTATGTTATTTTAATCTGAAACGTTATTAGTGATTGGTGAGGACAGTTTTTATGATTGAGCGGTTCATTTGTCATACGGGTGTACAATACTATATTTGAGACTATGCTGTAGGTACACATACATATTAAAATATTTTAGTTTTATCCACAAAAAGATTGTTTGATTTCAATAAGCCAAGACAAGTTTCCTCAAAGTATATTACCTGATATAAAATATCAAATAATACATATAATTGAAAATCTACCACTAATGGACAAATAAAATTATATATTTTTTATTTTTTATCTCACTTATCAGTATCAAATATTTAAATACCTCATGATAGATTGTTCTTGAATTCTTCTAAAGAGTACTGGCAAGAAACAAGTGAGGCAGAAACTCTTCCTACATACAAAAATCATATCATGTGCATACGTGCAAATGCATTCATAAAGCGAATAATGGGCAAACTATACGATATAGATTAAGTTGCGGATCAATAAATAAAAAACATGTACTGTATGATAACAGTTATGTAATCATAAATGGCATTTCGTATTTTGTTCAAACATTTAAGGATAAAATAACCGATCAAAGAAATTTAAAATAAGTGACCTTTTTGTAAATAACGAACTTGTAAAATTAGTGGTATATTTATCATGTACATAGTTAATTTAGTACGTGCATAGTAAAAATCGCTATAATCGAATTTTACAACATAGAATAATTTATTATAAAATAACAATAAACTACATAAAAATTTTTCCTAAAGTTAATGTACGCCCTAGTTTTAATATGTTTTGTAGTAAGTTTTACTACAATTATAGTTGTATTTGTTACAATTTTATTATTATCATTTTTTCTTTCTATAATAACAATATAAGATATATTGTTATTTTATATCTTATATGTTATCTTATAAATATATCTTAAAAGATATATAACATATAGCATATAAGATATAAGATAACAATATATGATATATTTTATATTGTTAAGTGACAAATATAAAATAACAATAAACTACATAACATTAAATAATAACAGATTGCAATTTTTCCTAAAGTTAACGTACGCCCTAGTTTTAATATGTTTTGTAGTAAGTTTTACTACAATTATAGTTGTATTTATTACAATTTTATTATTATCATTTTTTCTTTCTTTTAATAATATAATAATTCTATTATAAAAAGTAGTTTCTATTAAAACATTCCTCTCTATATACTCAATGTAGTAATTGTCTCTACTACTACTACTACAAAACTAACTTTTTTTAATACATACGATTCATATCTGAATTTTACATATTATAATAAGCGACACGATTGCATGGCTCTAAAAAATCCTTAAGATCTCTTTAAACTATTTGTTAATATTATTTAAAAGTAAAAACAGCTGGCCTTTTTATAACCCATATTAGACAAAATTATAATTGTGTTTTTGGACTGAAAACGTATATGATCCTATTTCAGCATTTAATTATTATCATGTAAACGTATAGTATTACACGGAGAAACTTTACTCGGTACAGTTATTATGACGCATCATAAATATACCGTGGTTTAAATTGTAAAATTTATTGAAATTTTTAATTTTGCATTCAAATATAAATGTCAAATTAACATATTATTGTGCAATAAAAATATATTTAAATGAGGAAATTTTATAACGGAGCATGCAGTTATATAATAAAAAAATTAAGTTTTATGATAAATAAATGTTTCAGATTAGGCTTTTAGAAGTTTATTGTTCATAACGATTGCGATTTTCAAATCCACGTTACTGAAGTAAGTAAATTAAGACCTATAAATGTAATATTAGGAAAGTACTGAGAAATTCATAACACTTATCAATTACAATCGTAAATAAATATTAAATAAGAAATGTATACAAATAAATATCCGAATTACCGGCATAACAGATCATATTGCATGAAAACGTTTAACAGCGCAATAGTTGGTTATGTGACATTCAGCGGCGGAAGAAGCGATTGGCAGTTGTGCGATTATTACCGTAAAAATTACGGGGATGACAATTTAAAAATTATAATGAATTACTAGTATCTTTACATTTTCATTAAAAAGATTTAAAATTATAAAAGTTAAGATTCTTCAACATACAATTTCGTGACATTACGACAATTATTACTAAGATTCATTTCTAAAAATTAATGGCATGATTCAGATATCCACACTTTACGGGCCTGTCATAAAAATAATAACAATGATTTTTTTTGTTCAGGGTTCATTCCAGACTAATACGATCAGCTCCACAGGGGTAGGTAACTGATTTTTATGAAACTTGGTATAAATATTGCCTATATAGTAGTGAACTTCTGTACACATTTTTAGATCATTATTACTGCCGGATTAAAAGTTATAAACAATATAAAAATTTTGTTGGAAATTTTCCGAAAATTGATATCTTTGTAACCATGAGAGGTATCAAAACGAAAGTTTTTTTTTAAATACGGATAAAAATATAAACTATGAAATTAATAAACCGTCATTTTTAAAAATCTTTCGAAAAATTATTAACTTTTGTTTTAAACAAATGACGATATCTCAAAAAGTGTTACTTTTATTTTGGAATTTTTTTTCCATTGGATTCCGTGTCTACTTTTTAATAATTATCAGCAATTAACTACATAGAACGGATATTAGTATTTATTCAGAAAGTCATTATAAACAGCGTTCGTTGCGCCGCCATAACCTTTTGTTTTAAAAAAATGACTATATCTCAAAAACTATTACTTTGTTTTCGAAATTCCTTTTTTATTAGATTCCTTTTCTAATTTCCAATAATTATCAGCAATAAATTTTATAGAGCAGACATTAGTAAATTTTTTAGAGTGGACATTAGTAATAATTCAGGGAGTTTGTAGTGAACAATATAATACAACATATAAGAAAGGAAAAATAAGGAAGAAACAATAAGAACAATTTAACAGACACCATTGATGAAGACAATTATAATATAGAAATTGGTTTTAATGTGGTCGTAAGGAAATTGTAATGGTCTCAAACCCATTCAATCACAGATAGAAAGTGCAATTAAGATATTTACAGGTCATCATGTACTAAACATTTTGGCAAGTTAATCAGTTGACTTTGCATAAGATATAAAGAAAATGTGCACATTAGAAAAAATTTATTGAATTGTATGGACGGTGGAGCAGCTAAAGAGCCGATTCGCGCGATTCAAGAGGAAGCTGTACATAATGATTCCCTGAATCATTACTAATGTCCGCTCTATCAATTCTGATTGCTGATAATGATTGAAAATAGACAAGGAATCCAATGGAATAAGAATTTAGAAAATAACAATAATACTTTTTGAGATATAGTCATTTTTTTAAAACAAAAGGTTATGGCGGCGCAACGAACGCTGTTTATAATGACTTTCTGAATAAATACTAATATCCGTTCTATGTAGTTAATTGCTGATAATTATTAAAAAGTAGACACGGAATCCAATGGAAAAAAAATTCCAAAATAAAAGTAACACTTTTTGAGATATCGTCATTTGTTTAAAACAAAAGTTAATAATTTTTCGAAAGATTTTTAAAAATGACGGTTTATTAATTTCATAGTTTATATTTTTATCCGTATTTAAAAAAAAACTTTCGTTTTGATACCTCTCATGGTTACAAAGATATCAATTTTCGGAAAATTTCCAACAAAATTTTTATATTGTTTATAACTTTTAATCCGGCAGTAATAATGATCTAAAAATGTGTACAGAAGTTCACTACTATATAGGCAATATTTATACCAAGTTTCATAAAAATCGGTTACCTACCCCTGTGGAGCTGATCGTATTAGTCTAGAATGAGCCATAGGTTAGGGAACTAGGACAAGATTTTTAACTATAGTATCTTAGTTATACTTTGAAGTTCTTGTAGCAGATATAGTTAAAACTACAGCTATATCGAAATAGATAATATTTCTGGAAGCCAGTACGTAAATCTTATGATGTCTCAGTAAGAATGGATCTTACGGATCTCAATGAAATGTCCGTACCAGATATTCCAAGTTTAGGAACGTGACTGTATTATAAGATATTATAAAATGATCTCGAATTCTAAATCTCATAATTGTCATTGACATATACAATAAGTGATGAATGAGACTAGTCATTTTGAGAATGAACTGTCGAGTGAATGACAGATAAGTAAAATTTGTTTCATAAATGATGTATTATTTAACTTTGAGTATTGAGTATTAATCAGAGACTTGAGAAAGCAAGACATAATTTAATATATAAATTATAGAATATAAATTATAGATAAATTATAGATTTATCTATAATAATATATAAATTATAGATTTTGTGGAGTTTCTGTTTGAAATGAAAAAGAATACAACGAAATATGTTCAGTGAATCGAACAAACATAAGGTAATTAAACAAATACATATTATATTATATTAACAATGCCACGATAGAAATAGGCATTATGCTTAATTTACCCGAAATTTTCAATTAAAATAAAATCAAATGAGTGGAAAACGCTAAAGATAGAGTTATGAAAACAGCAAAGAGGATACCGTAACAATCAAATCTTCAATTTGATATATTCAACAATGTTGAATATATTCACCCGCTTAAAGATCTTCTTAATAAAATAGCCAAGGATAGTTATAGCATTAAAGTAATGAGATAAAACGCAGTACATATACTACTGAACAACTCGGAAAAGTATCTACCGACTGTTAATTTCATGAAATAGAGGAAAACACAAAAGTATTAAAAGTATTAAAAGATAAATGATTATAAGACATACAGAGAAGCATAATCGCTCTATCGATCAATCCATCAGTTGATACTGATGAACAAAAAAGGGCTATAGAACTAAAAAGGGCTATAGAAACATGAACACGATATGTTAAGCATATAAAATATTCGATATCACTTTATAAAAATACTTTTACCGTTATTTACTATTGAAATAGAACATAGACATAATAGTCAATACATTTACACAAGAAACCGACTACTGAATGCAATAATTAGATTTAAACCACTGAACGTTAAAAGAGTTATTCCTCAAAGTCAAAAATATTAAGAATATGGGAAGACAAAATATTACAATTTCAAAGTTCTGGTATGTTTCGAATGCGCAGGAAATCATTTAATGACAGTATCCCTGATTAAGGAAAAAGTAAAAGATATAGATATTACACAATTAATTAATTTAAGAGTGTGCTTTTGGTCATAGAATTTTATGTCTAATAAACGGGAGACCAATCAATTTATTTTGCTGATTATAATACTCGGGATAAGTTGTGGAGCGAAGGAGATGGTGAAGCGATTCTCTCGTATAGCTCAATAAGAAAGCACACGCCAGAGAAACTTCACCTAGAATTGGAATTAAAAAGGAATATTTGAACGTAGAAAGCACTCGATTTTACAAGCACCTAGTCAACGCTCGATGGAGTTATTATATATTTTCTATAAGCGATAGAAGAGAATAAATTTAGAAGAGTAGAATTTGGAGCTAGATTATTTCTATTATACTTACTCATTTTTAGATGAGCTCTTTCTCTTTTTCTTTTTTAATTAGGTCTGATTAAAATTTAAGAGCTGGATACAAAATGAGTTTTCTATTATATATGTGTCAACTTATATCCTCGATTGCGCTGTCCTACTATTAAGTTTTCTAGGTCCATTTGGAGACGGACCCTTTTTCTAATTAAGAGTCTAATCTAATTGATCAAGCGTAGGCCGATAGAAAAATAGTTTGTTTCTCTTTTAAGAGTTGTCACACGTTATACTGTAATCGACTCTATGAAATTATCAATTGCAACTAATTAATTAATTAGTTGGTTTAATTGTTTTAATAGATAAATCAAATGTAAAGGAGAAAGAGGGAGAGAGAGACAGAGAGGTAGAAAGAGAGTCAATTATTTACATAAAATGTCTTAGAACAATATAATATGACAAAACAAATTAGTCTTAGAGCAAATCAGAGCAATGTTTTCGATTTTTTTTATTGTGCCAAGGTTGATGCTAAAATATTAATTAATTAAAAAATTATAAACAATTAAAATAAATTTTTGCCATTTCTGTTAAAAAGGGCAACTTTTATTTAAAATTTATGTCGCAATCGATTCCTCGGACAATTTTATATAAGATTTCGTAATAAAACTATCATGACTTTCAATAGGGACTGGGTAATGACCTTCCAAAAAAGCGCTACCAGTGGCGCTCAGCTGGAAGATCGGACCGATAAAAGCGTCCCACTCACCCGAAACTTTTCTAGATAGTCAGCTCTATAAATCAGTACATTTATTAGCTAAACTTTTTAAATTTAAATAGTGGTACGTAGAACTAGTATTTTAATATACTGCACTTAAACAAATTGAAACGTGCAATAATTCTGTTAAAGAGTTCAACAATTTTTACTTTCTACTATTACAGTTTCTTAAGTAATATTTTGATATTAGATTTACTAACATTAGTTGTGCTTCGAAAACTATATAGATAAGGAATCTTTTCGCTCATCCGGATTAGTTAAAGTCCAATGGTAGAAGTGAATGAACCTGAATGAACGTCAAAGTGAAATTTGTTATTGTACGATAGATTTTGTAAAATTAACTCAACTCAATTTTAATGAAAATTATATAATCAAGCCATTACCAAAGCGTTTCAATCAACTCAAAGTGTGCAAACATGGACGTCGTCGAGAATCTTTGCTTCATATTGCCACAAAAATTCTGGGTAAGTAGTTTCCTTTAATGAATGAAAACGATCAATTCTTTGCAAGATGTTTGAGATATTGTTATATCAAAGATCCAAATGAAGTTTTTGATTACAGTGATAATCGTTTACGACATACAAATGAAGAAAATGGTAGTTGTAAAGATTTTAGTAATCAGAACCATTAAGTCAGTCTCGACTGTAGTGCCAATGAAGATCAACAAGATATCTTCCACGTGAATGCAATGAAGAATGTTTTATCGACGAAAATGAACGTAGAAAAATAGTATTGGATCGCTTAAATTCATTGTTTTTTTTTTATCGGATAAATGAATTCAATAGGTATAGAAATACCTGATTTAATAGAAAAACAATCAATTCATTATCAAATAATATGAAAAGCTTACTTGTGAGAAAGTATAGCTGTGTAGGTAGTAATAGAGATGAATTTATAAAAAAAGTGGATTTTATAAAGACCTAAAAATAGCGTATGAAAAAACAACTACCAATCCAGAAAAGATACATTTATTAATTGCGATTTCATTGTCTATTAGTATCTGTGAAATAGAAAGAGAAATTAATTGTTCGTTTTATTTTGTACAAACAGCTAAAAAACTTCGTGAACAAGAGGAATGTTATCATATCCACTTTTAAGAACAAGAACATCTACAGTAAGTAAATAAATAAAAACCACCGCTTTCTCATTTCATTTACAAGATAATAGAGGCTAATCGTGTCCAGATGCTAACGATACAAAAATAGTACGAAAAGATACTGAAAAGAAAGTTGAAATTCAAAGGCATTTACTTATATTCAATTTAACCCTTTGCGGCATACATTTTTCAGGGGAATGAATTTTCATGATAATTGGCATACAGGGGTTTTTAGAGTCGCTGATCACTAATTTGAACTCAAATTATGACAAATTAAAATGGCGGTCAAAATCTTAAATTTGTTTGAATATATTTTTGAAGATTGTTATACAGGCTTGCTAATCTTGAATCTCATTTCTATATGGCAAATGTTTTGAATATTGACATATCAAAAATACAGGGAATTCATGTGAAACCTGTAATGAAAAAATTCATCGAACAGAGAATTTTTTCAATATTTATAAACTATCATAACCTGTGTGACGCGAAATGGAAATCGTTGATATTCCTAGCGATACGGAGTCTGTCAATGGATTTGCTAATTCAGATCAAGAGGATAACATGAATATGGAAAAAGAAGGTGAATTTGAAGAGAATGAAAGTGATAATGATTCAGATGAAGATGAAGGAGAATGTTTTGGCGGTGAAGTAAGGAAGAAAAAAGAAAAACAAAGAGACGATAATCCATTAATTACTGATTTTGGGCCAAATATTCCCGATAACGTACAATCGCCGTTAGAAATCTTTTTATGTCTTTTACCTGAATATATGTTGGATTTATTAGTTCAGCAAACAAATAAATACATACAAGAGAACTCGCAGGAAGAGCAATTGATTACAAAAGAGGAGTTACTGATTTTTTTAGGAATTAATATTCTGATGGGAACAAAAAAAATTGCCTTCCTATCGTGATTATTGTTCGAGTGACATAAAATTGAAAGATCCGTTTATAAGTTCATTGATGCCTGTTGTACGTTTTGAAAAGAAGACAAAATATTTGCTTGCGGAACTATACGTTTTAATCGTTTTGGGTTACCTAAATCTATAATGCTTGAGAAACAAATGAAACATAGACAATACGATTTTCGAACATCTGATACTGGTATTAGTAGGATTAAATGGATGGATAAAAATGGTGTTTGCTTCCTATCAAATTACCATGATCCATCCAAAGTGACAACAGTAACTCGGAGGCAGAAAGATGGCACATAGGTGCAAATACATGGGCTTTGTCGATAACGCTGAAAGTGGTGTCACAGACTATTTTGGCATTTCATTGATTTTACTATTACGAATTCATTTGTTATGTTTTCAAAAATAAACACTAATAGTCCTGAGACATTGAAAAAGTGCAGACTACTTTTAGTGGATCAATGAGTTTCTCATAAAATTCCAACTAAAAAAGGAAGAAAGCGTCAACCTTTCCTTGACAATCCTCACAAATTAATGTTCCTGTTGAAAAGAGTCGCTCTCAGTCTACTTATATGCCAATATGCCCATTAATAATTTGAAAGGAGTGATGCATTAGTCTGACAATATTGAAGTCATAAGCCAATTCATCTCATCTCTTATCGTGTGCACAATAACTTGAAAATATACAGTGTTGTATAGTGCATTAAACATAGGAGACGATATCACCACTTGGTAGCTAGGCAACCCGTGGGCGCACTAAGACCTCGGTACTGTATAGTACGTGTACGATTTTACTATATACGATACATCGCTTTATGCAAAGCAGACGACAAGTAACCTCTGGCAGATGATAGCGCCCGCTGATGGCTGGGTAACCCAAGTAGCTAGTTGGTTTCCCGGCGGCTGAAAATTTTTTCCATAAGATTTGGTCATCTATAAGCATCTATATTCGTTGGCTAAATCATAACGGTTCGAGGGAATAGGTGAAACTATCTGAACATACACTCAACGGAACTTAATTCGCGACCCCCGAGATTCAAAATGGCGTTTTATCTCCGTCGATTGAGCATCACTGTCACGAATCGAGCTTAGATACAAGTTTCTTTCTCGCGAGTTGTGTGGTTAATGCTTGAAGCAAGCGCTGTCACAATTAATAACGTTTAATGTATTTTTCTAATGCTTTGCATTTTTTAGCAACATCAGATTCATCAGCCATATAAAGATTTCGTAGCATCCATTTAATCGGTTCCTATATACAAATTTATAGAATAAAATAAAATAGATTGTTATATTAAATTATAAACTTATCATGAATTACCTGCACAAAAAATTTACCTTGGTTTTGACTTGCAACTTGTACACACAACATTGTCTAAATATAAATAAACTATTCTAGACAAGTTCATTAGTGAGAAGCCCTGATCTAAAAATAAATAAAACACAAAGTAAATGACTTATAGTAAAAGGATAATTGAGCAAGAACAAATTGAAATTAACTTATCTGACAGTATGAGGTGATGAAGGTGCATGATCCTTGTATTTTCTATTTAATTGCATTGCCAACTAAATACAATTGTGACAGCGCTTGCTTCAAGCATTAACCACACAACTCGCGAGAAAGAAACTTGTATCTAAGCTCGATTCTTGACAGTGATGCTCAATCGACGGAGATAAAACGCCATTTTGAATCTCGGGGGTCGCGAATTAAGTTCCGTTGAGTGTACGCAGTAGTGAATTTATGGGACGCTGCTGTTATGGATTGCATGTTGGCTCATTCCAGACTAATACGATCAGCTGCATAGGGTTAGGTAACCGCCTTTAATGAACCGTGGTAAAAATATTGCTTATATAGTAATTAACTTCTGTACAAATTTTTAAATCACTATTAAACCGAATTACAAGTTATAAACAATATAAAAATTTTGTTGAAAAGTTTTCAAAAATTGATATCTTTGTAAGTGTTATGCGTAAGGTATACCTTTGTAAGGTAACCGTAAGAGTTATTGAAGCGAATTTTTTTTAAATACGGGTAAAAATATAAACTTTGAAATTAATAAAATAAAAGTAATTTTGTTTTAATTAAATGGTTATGTCTCAAAAAGTATTACTTTTATTTTCAAAATGCTTTCCCATTGGATTTCTTATCTATTTTTCAATTCTGGTTAGCAGTCAGAATTGATAGGGCGGACATCAGTAATGATTCAGAGTCATTATAAACAGCGTCCTCCTAAGCCACTCGAGTCGGCATAGGCATCATTCAAAGAAGAATCAGGTATCACTTGCGTAGTGGAAGTTCAAATTGACATTATTGAAAGATCAGATAACTTCAAGTTTTCCACCAAAAAAATATTTATAGATGCAGAGTGCAATACTGTGCAAACAAAAAATTTGATAGATAAAACGATTAGATCTGATATGGAAAGTAAAGAGTCAAAATTTAGGAGATTTTCTGGTATTGACTCAATAAAAGAAGATAAATAAGTACTAGACCTAGCTGGTGTAACATTCGATCATTTTTAATTTGTATAAAAAAGATAAAACATAAATCTAGCAAATAACAGTTAACTGTTATTGAAAAATAAACTTGATATTTTTAACGAAAATTAAAACTTGAATGACTTTTTCAGCGTTAAGTATAATTTTTAGTAGTCACAGAAGTACAGATGAAAAAATATTTTATTCATCATTACATTTAGCTTGTGCTACATGCTTGTGATATAGCAAACTATATTTATTGACTAGAAAAAGCAAATGTTTTAACAACTATGTCAGATTGTTTTTATGAAGATTATACGAATACTTGAGTTATAATAGATCGTATAAGCATTCTGAGATGATTGCGTTTTTATGTTTTCGTACTATAAAAAGGTTTTACAGCTAAATTTTTTTTTAAATAACTCCGAATGGCTTTATAAGTTTCAAGTCAAAAGTGGCTGGCGGTTGGAAAAGTGATTTGCAACTTACTATCGAATTTTGTTTAATAAATTTGCTTAAAGATATCAATATTGTCTTAGCAGACAAAGGATTACGACAATTTAAGTCAATTTAAGAGCCACCTTTCTCAGAGCGGAATCCATAATTTACTGAAGAAGAGACTCAAATGACATATAATAAGTACATTTATGATATAGTTCATATAATTTGCGATTAAGTAGATCTACAGCTATCCATCATTGATATGAAAAATTAAGTAAGATAGTTGACACTGACATCAGATTTTGAAAAAATGAATTGACATATTTTGTAATATGGCAAATTATATATTATTGTACATATTGTATTGTAGACGCTATTTGTAATAAAAAAATATTAATATGTTATTTCAAAGTCTTTTATTTTAGGAAACCTTGAAAAAACAAATGGTACATTGTCAAATGTCTCTACGTAGATTTTTAAAATTTAAACAATGTAACAAGTGTTATGAGACTTAAAAATATCTCTAAACATTTTAAATTTAAGTAAAGTAACAGTAGAGTAAGTAAGGAATAATCAATAAGTCTTTGAAAAAACTAATATCTGACTTAAGTAAATTATACATCACAAATTTAAGGACATAAAACTTTGAATAACAGATTACAAACTTACAAATATAAGTCTTCAAATAAACTTATTTAGCTTATTTGGGTTACTTTCAAAAGTATCGCAAAATTAATTTAGATAATTAACTATGTAAAAATTTCCTAATAAATTATGGAATGTCCAATGGTTATGACATAACTTATTAAATTTACAGTTTATTTCGGTCATGGATTTTAACCCTTAATTACCGGGAAATATATCAAAATGTTTGTTAATTACTCTATTCGGGATAGGTAGTAAACGGAAGGAGAAGATAAGCCAATTCTCTCATACTGCTCTGTAAAATGGAGCACGTTGGTAAAACCTTATGTAGAATTAAAACTAATAGGAGTTTTGATACAGACAGTATCAAAACTGTCAGTAAATAAACTGTCAGTAATGTGACAGTATCGGTTCTAGCAGTAAATAGTAATCGATAATTTATATTTTCAAATCGAGATTTGGAAGTCATTAAAAGTCTTTAAAGCTACAAATATCAATCTATTGTTATGAAAATGCTATTGAGTTTCCCGGATGATAATCAATTAATTAATTGAATGAAAATTTCATTATTGTTATTATTTCTAATTGAATATATTGAGGGAAAAACTTAGTTAGTTATATTGGTAAAGTGAAGACTATACTTGTATATATAATAACCATGTCGGTGTCACAAGCTAATTTTAATATTTAGACGGATTTATTTCTTTTATAAGAAATTATGACTATTAGGATAAAATATAAAAATGAATATACACATAATTTGATATTTTTTAATTTGATATTAGTTTGACTAAAGTAAGTGGAATAAGTTGCGATAGCTCTAGATGTGTTATCAGTTAAATTATTTAGAAAAGTGAATATAGTCATGTAATATCAATATGCGTGTGTGATCTTGACTACAGTCGAAAAAGATCATTTTTACAACTCTACAAAATTGGAAGATTTTGTTAGCGGATAGGTCAAAAGTGTCGCCAGAAGAGTCCGTTTTATGAGTTTCCGGAGAAAAATAATTCACTTGTCGGTGGGTGTATGGTTAATCCATGAGATTTAGAAGTGAATAAACTTTAGATTTGAAGCGGATAATGTTGGAAAATAGGTACCGGATATAGTGACATGTTTTTCTTATAAATGTTTAATTTTAAATTAACTGTGCGTTTTGATTGCGGTAGATGTTACAATAACAACTTTTGTTGCATGAGACATCAAACAATTTCTACTCTCATGAATTATTTGTTTCTATAATAAATGTTAACTTATTATGAACTAATAATAACTTATTTTGTATTAAGATAATAACCACATTATTCCAGGTGATTTGGTTTAACAATTGAAGCGTAATATTGCTTACATCTTTTTACTGTCGTAAAAGTACGTTGTACTTGACTCTTTTTAGACTAATAAGTTATACCATTTTTAATACATATTTCTATTGATGGTAATTAATGTTGGAAATATAAATTTTCATATTTTATAAGTACTCCTTCGAAGAATTGTTCACTTCGATGAACTGGAATAATATAACTGATAATTGATGAATAAACAAATGAATCACATTGAGTGGAACCACTTATATGCATTTATATTTGGCATTGCGGGTTAATCATTTAGCTAGTTTTCAATACTGGATTGTTATTCACTAATTTTATCGGCAATAAAATAATCGTGGAAACTTGCTGGAAACTTTATTTCCACTGTTTTTATTGCAAGTGACTCTTGCATTACGACTCCGTAAAGATTCGGACTCAGCTATGGTTTGCTTTTATAAATAACAACTCCCACTTCTTGAATATTTATACCAGTTATACATTCGTATTCTTTATAAGTTATTGGTTCCATTTTCTTTCCATATCTAGTGGTAGCATTATTTTTTCTTTGACGATAGAACATTTCTCCAATGAGCTTATCAATCAGTTTAGTTTTCTGCAATTTCACGATGTGAAAATTTCACATTCACGCTGATATTCATCGACGTCGGGTTTTCAACTATTTACTTTACTTTGATTGTGTTAATGTATAGCAACACAATTCAATAAGTTGTTCTTCTAATAATTCAATCGATTTGTTATAAAATTCTTAGTGCTCGGTTGAAACTATTGCTAACAAATTCCGAGTTATTTGTTTATCAAATTTTGCCAATAGAAACTTTACACCTTTTTTAAATTTTTTTTCTTTTCCCAAATTGAATTAATTTCTTTTAATTTTCATTAAGCAATCTGCATTCTTCTTCATGATTGTTGTTGTTATTCTTTTTTCTTTGATCTGCTACTAATAACATAATTTTCAATGATGATGATGTCGTCTGTAACTTATCTATATTTACTTCATGTGGACTGATATCTAATTCTTGTTCTAGAAGAAATATTTCATCTACCTTTTGAATACATGTTTTGTGTTAGTATACTGCTGAGTAGTCAAATTTCTCCACTGCTCTTTTTTTTTATTATTTACAAAATGAATTAATGCTGTTAATGAATTAATGTGTTTATCATAGCGTGTCATACATCATTAATCTGAAAAATAAAACAAGATGTATTAATTTGAGGAAAATATCATTAGATAAAATTATATTTTATTAGAACATACAAAAAGTTTGTTTGCTAGGGTACAAAAATTACTGCTGTTTGTCTTATTATTCGTGAGTTAATCAAATAACTTATTCCGTCTTCTCTAAATTTGTGCACATCTCAAACATATCCAGACTCTACTTGACCTTGGCCTTTTGGTTGAAATTGTGAATTTGGATGAAAACTTACGTTGTAGATTACTTGTTCAAATTCATATTTATTATGATTTTCATTATAATAAATGCAGAGCTGAAATTCATAAATATAATTATTTTTTACATATAGCACATACTATATGATTTGCTTTACTTTTCATTTTCACATAATCAAATTGTAATAACTAATTTTTATGTACGATATCAGTTAGTGTTTATATTTGTTATTCTAACCTATAAAACGACACTATACATTGTAATAGACTTTTTTTCAATTACCTTACTTACTTTGCTGCTTATAAAATATAAAACATTATGCTTTGAGCCACGTATGCTTTTAAATTTTTTACATTACTAATATTAAATTGTACTAAATTTTGATACTTACGCTCTGCTTACATTACAGTTAATGTAAATGCGTACTGAGAAAGTTTCAGTTTTGAGCCGTCAGGGGGCGACATGAGTTAATCACGCAGCAAATATTCATTGAACTCAGCTTTTTAGTGCCTTTTTGTACGGTGTGGGCAGGGGTTAATAGTCGAAGTCAAATTCGATGTCAAACACCTAGTACATCTACTAATCTCTAGTGAAAACTGATCTGAGAAATGAAATCTGTGTTAGATCAAGATACTCGTGATTCTTCAGATTCTTGACGCTAAATTCCCTTCTAAATTGCATCTCCGGCTATTGACTTCTGTATTATTGTTATTGGAGAATTGATTTTTGAATAATTGAATGTTGCATATCAAAAGGTAAGTTAATTTGGCTTATTGGGTTATTGAATACTAATAAAATTAATTTTAAATGTGAAAACATGTAGATATAATTAAATTTATTAAATGATCAAATTTTTATGTAAATTTAATTTATGAGGTTATGTTAGTGAACTCAAACAAGCAAGCAATGGGTGAATTTCCAGTTTAATAAAAGCTATTTAGGGATGAAAATGTTATTTATTGTTGGAATTATCAGAGCTGAAAAAACAATGGATATTATGACTTCATAAATCTTACTATTTATTAAAATGAGTGTCATTTGTAATAAAAGTGTTTATTTAAGCAGGAAGCAAAGATCTGCTTCAAATTTATTTTAATTTTGTGAGTTAATTAATTTCAATAATTTGTATAATATTTTGTTTAAAATGACATGCCGTTAGTCAGTTAGGTCTTTCAAAATTTGCAGAAATCATCATTGGTTATTACGTTTAATCAAATCTGTTTTTTGTGGCTATCAATGAGTTTTAAACAATTTTGATAGTTACAAAAATCGCTGTGCCTATTTTTTGTTTTTCACAGATAATTTTGCATGTACTACAAGACATAATGTACTTTTGTGAAGTATTTGATCATTTTTGACAATGTCTTTTGTCTAAAAGTATAGTATGACATTGCTTATTTGCAACATAAAATAGAGAAACAATATTCTTTTGGTTACAAACTACCTATATGTATTGAATCAAACTATTAACAAGTATGGAAGTAATTTGTATTATTATTATGTTATATATTGTATTTTTATCGTTACTTAAAAAAAAAGTTACATATAGTTTTCTTAATAGTTAATTATATAATTAATGATTTAATTGATTAGTAAACAAAAATAACATGAATTGTGAAATATATACAGGCACCATTTTATACAAATCTATTTTATGAAATTATTGGGAGTATACTGGTTTATGATAAAAGAAACACTTTTATTATAAATGATACTTATTTTAATATGTAGTAAGATTTATGAGTAATACCATATCGTCTTTAGAGAACTTATACTTAATTTTGTGCTTTTATTTACATTATTTCATAATAAAAGTAAAGAAATCATATAATATGTGTGAATATGTTCATAAATTTGAAAGCAGTTCTTTGCAAATAAAGTCTTGTAAACTTTAATTTCTTAACATCAAATCATGTCTAATATGCAAAAAGTTTGTCATTGTGTGAAAATCTATTTTTTTATTCTAAATTAGGACTTTATATTTTACAAAATATGAATTTAAAATCTGTCTTTCATTTTTTCCTGTCCTGTTCAAAAAATTTATCTTGGAAAATCCAGTTTGGATTTCCATGTTGATTTATATGAATTTTAGCTGGACTTCAGATGGACTTTTCTATCTCTAGATAAATTTTTCTATAAATTCCTGATGGATTTAAAAAATATAGGAATACGTTTTTAAAATTCATCTATATTTTGCAAAAATTCTTTTGTGCATCATTTTTACATAAAAAATTTATTAGATATTTAATCCATAATCTCTTAATCTGTAGTTTCTCTATATTCTGAGCAATTTAACATTTTAATTATGATAGATATACTCACATATTTCTATATAAACTTTGTTTGTATATCATGATTTGAATTATTGAATACATTTTTATTAGATTAAAAAATACGAGTTTAATAAAATGCAGTTTAAAAAGTTCTGTATTAATTATTTTTTAAAAAGTAACAATTAATAGGAGTGATATTATCACTACATGTAATAGTTCATAAGTTAACTATAAAAGAATACATTTGAAAATTTGTGGATGATTAATGGATAATTGGTCTTATTATTCTACAATTATGAGAGTTGCGTAACATAGTAGTTAACTTTTTTTCGTCAACCAGGCCACCAAACGAAGCCTTGATTTGTTAACATAGTATTATTTTTTTTATTCTTCTGTATACCTTATTACATGCATCTTTTGCAACTAGCTCTTAGACTATTACCTGTAGTTGTGTTGCGTTTGTCGAAAAAGAAAATTACATTGGAATTTTTTAAACTTTTATTAAATGTATATCTTATTAAACATTATCTATTCCATATAGATTTAGCAGGTAAAAACCATGTTTTTTATTTTTTTTTTAACTTTGAGATAATATTCTATATTTGATTTCATGAGATATTGTTTCTTTCTTTTTCGAACAAAATTTTTAAGTTCTAAAGCGCTATATCATAATGTATAATATAAAAGCGTATTTTCACAAATGAAAATTTATAATTTTTTCAAACAACCGTAATTTTAGTTTAAATTATCGTATCAAAGCGATTTTTTTAATATAAGAAGTTTTATTAACTTTTCACCAGGGGTTTTTAGATTTTGCATTGCTTAAAAACTTGTTGAGATAAATTGGAACAATTGCGAAGTATTAAACCTTTTTTAAACTGAATGATAAAACCCTATCCTCTATTGACACAAATTTCAAACATATTTTAAATAAAGACTTTTAATACAAGTCAAAATACAATACAAGACTTTTTTAATTTAAACATGACGTATTGCGCTAGATATTCGTTAAGTAGCAATGCGGTATTCTTTCCCGTTCGCAAAATATGGCGTTACAAAGAAAATAAATATTTTTACGCGTTTCCCTATATACATTATATGCAGAGTTCAAAATTAGTAAGTTTTCCCTCATCCCCCTATTATTGTAGTTTTCGCGTTGCACTTGAACAAAAAGTATAATATTGTTTATTGTGAAAGTTATGGGTTTTTCTTTCTTGCTCTTAAACGGTCGGAAGTGATTTGGCTTCAACTTTCTATTTTTGAGCGCACGCACTTAGATGGCGGGGTGTATTCTAATAGTTAAGTCATGCACCACCAATGCTGTTTCACACCCCTCTCTTATCGGTGGGGTCCAGCGTGCGCGCACATCTTGTTAAAGCTTCTCTTCAAAGGGCGCTTGAACGTGCGCCAAAACCATTTTCCATCTCTTGTTATCCCATTTATTCTTCGCATGCTTTCTCTTCAGCCTCTCTCTCTCTCCATGAGCCTCAGTTCATCGCTAATCGCACCTCAAAAGAAAAGAACAGACTATTAGTATATATTATATACGTTCGATTCCGCGATGGTGAGAGCGACAAATGGGGACAGCTCTAAAAAGATTATTTCCCGTTACAATAGAATAACTGTTAGAAAGTATCAACATTATAAACTCAAATTTAAAGTTTTGCGACATTACGTTGTTCGCTATTTATTTGGCAGTCATTAATAGTAAATGCTTTTAACGGATTCATAAAAATTAAAAAAAACTGGGTTATGTGATACAATACTTTGATTTGAAAAGTCTCAGTCCAACCGATATCAAAGCGGAACTAGATTCCACTTCAGGTAAGTCTACTCCTTCGTGTATAACAGTAAAATATTGTACCAAACTTTAAACAAGGATGTATGGGCCATCAAGATGAACATCGTAGTGGTTAACTAAATAAGGCGACAAAGCCAGAAATAGTGAAAAAAATCCACAAAATGGTATTGGACAACTGTTGACTGTAAGTGCGTGAGCTACCAGATATGGTAGGTATTTGAAAAGTGGTATAAATCGTATGCGGACTGGAAATTTGGTCGTTAAAAGGATATGTGCAAGATGAGTAACCGTGGTTATTGGATCCAACATAAATGGAACATAAATGGCATCGTGAGGATGTTTCAGTCGAGCGTTTAGCGAAATTTCACAGCAATAAAATAAAATTTTACGTCGATTCATAACTGTAGGCGAACTCTGAATTCATCACTTTACACTTGAAATGAAGGAACAGTAAAAACAATGGAATGAAAAGGGAAAATTAGGTCCAGAATGAAAGGATAGTTCCATTTGAAATAAGGTCATTTGTTTTTTGGAGTGCGCCTGGGACAATTTTCATTGATTATTTTCCGAAAGGAAACACGAACAACAGCGAATATTATTGTAGCTTCTGAATAACGAAATCACGAAAAGAGCTCTGAGAGATGGCCATATTTTTATCAAGAAGTTAAACTTCGAATTGCTTCCTTGTGTGCCCTATTCACCAAATGTGTCTTATAGATTATTTTCCATTTTTAAACTTGAAAAAATTGCTTTGTGAAAAATGATTTCCCAACGATGAAGAGGTGGGATTGTTATTAATATCTATTTTGTGGAGCACGACGATTTTTACTATAAACAAGATATCAAAGCTATCGATATTGCTCGGAAAAGTTTATCAAATTAAAAGGAGACTATTTAAAGAAATAAACATATATTTTCCTAAATGTTTTGTGTTTTCATTGTTAGATTGGATACTTCTGGAACTACCCTTGTAGACTGTACTGAATTTTGACAACCTTATAGTTTTAAAGAGTAAATTTTAAGTGTAATGTTAAGAATAATATAGAAATAGCCAATATGGCTACAATTTAGACAGAAAAAATCTTGAGAAATGCAACAACAAATGTAATAGAAAAAAATATTAGTGTCAACAACATCACGAATAATAACAGCAGGCTTTGTCTGAGCTTCCTAGTAAAAAAAATAACAGATGTAAACTACTAGGAATTACCCGAACATATGAAGAAGCAAAGTAACGCAATTCACCTAAAGTAAAAGTGTTACCACCCACCGCTAATACGTGAAAAAAGGGAGGCGTATTTCAGATGAACTGATATTAATTCAGTAGAATTAAAATTTTTAGTGGATATGAGAGATAAAGGCAAAAAAAATGGAATTAGGTCCGAAATATAGTCAATATAAAGTATCCTCGATGCTGCGACGAAAAACCTGATGCAAAATCTATTATAAACAGAAAGGTGAAAAAATGCGAAAAATCCCGAATTTTTTTTCAAAATTTAGCTAATAACAGAGAAACTAATAGCTTTACGTAATAATGTAACTGAACTAAATTTGTTCTCAAAGAAATTTGCTATGAAGTAAGTACAAGTGGTTCGATAAGTTAAATTGCAAAATTGGTCTAGAAAATATCGATAGAAATAAATCGTATTTCTTTACTTAATATTTTTCAATTTTTAATTTTTAAAAATCTGTATCATAATTTGGAAGGTAATTGAAAAACGAATCGTTAAAAACAATATCGTTTTGAGTTATAGATTGCGAGGTGCGTAAATTTAAAATCTTTGGTTGATAATGTCAACAGTATAATAGATAAAGCCGATTTGTTTACACCAATGAGTAGTGTTTAATGAATGCTATTAATGTTAATAAAAAGTCGCGGAAGCTCTTGATGGAGAATGTGAACGCAAGACTTTGCGCTCAATTAAAAAATAGACTTGCCTGGTCGGGAGCGGTGGTCGTAGGAGATTGTTTCATCATTACACCGTGGATAGATAAACGGTGTTATAAATTATTAAAGAGAAGGCGACTTGTCTACCGGTGGTCTTAATATACACTGAATCTAATTATTTTCGCTTCTTCGTTTTATACTTTTCGCCTCCTTCTCATACCGAGGGCGAGTACCAGTGTTCGGCCCAAAAATCAATCGTACACTCTCCCTATTCTCTTTTCCATGTGACTGATTTCTGCAAGCTTCTTGCGGATATCAAGTCGAAGGTAACTACCGCAAAGGAGCTTTACCCTATAGCTACAATAGTCTCGGCTAATAGTACTACGTTAACCCCTATGCCGAAAACGGGAAAAAGAGGGAGACGTATTTCAAATGAACTCATATGTCAAATTTATAAATCGCTGAATGAAGCAATAAATAAAATGTTTTTTTTTTAATCTTCATTCTGAACAGCTATTTTCTTTATATGAGGCTATCAAGTGATAGTAATTTTGTAGTAAAAATGTTAAGCACAAATTTGTAAAGAAGCAATTTAATGTTAGCATCTAAGCTACCTTTGTGATTATGCAGTGTTTGATTTGATTGACTTTCCTGCTCGTTATCCAGGGCTCTCGCATGCAATCGTTAAACTGACCGGCTCAGCAGATTCACTAGGTGTTCGGAATATTTTCCCGTGAAACACAAATAAATAATCAGTTAACGATTGTTGATGAGGACAAATTAAGATGATTTCGTTACAATCATAATGAAGTATATGATTTGTATTATATGGATAGACTTATCAGCGCGAGCAACGTCCATTAAGCTTTTCATTGATGATTTTCAAAATCTTACCGTTTTCCGCTCAGTTCAAAATTTTTCAAGTCAAAAACATCGATTCTTTCCCATCCGATTTTAAAACAAGAGAAATACTGTTTGTAATATTTTGTTAAAATATAATTCTGTTTTATTTTTTTTACCTTTATATCAGTTTATTTAAATTACTTCTATAAAAATTAATATAGTTATATAATTAATTCGTGGTTAAGAGACAATTCTCTATTGGATTCGCAAAAATTAGAATTTCCTATATCTTAATATAATTGAGAAAATATATTGATTTAATTAGTTGAATCGCCATGTTAATACTTACTTAATTTCAATATTATTCAATATAATACAAAAAATTATTCATTAGCTAATTACATAGTTTAAGAATTAATTGTTTATTTCCTTGTATGTTTCAGGAAAAATGAAAAATGTAAAAAGTATTTCCGTAGATGTGCTGAAATATAGAAATACAAGCAGCTGTGACAGAATTTACACAAAGGTTAATTTAGAGGAATTTTGAAGAGCATGTCCGTTGAATATTCTCAAAACTTATCATCCAACAAAATAATTAATACCAATCTATGCACTTACTCAAATAATGGATCAATTGATATTAAACAGAGAAGAAAAAGGAAGCTAGAAAAACCTTTGAAAATACCTATAAATCTGAATTTGACATATCAAAACGCTGAACATAACGAAATGAAATCATTGTTCAATAAATCTTTGCAGACCGAACAATTTGAATTTGGATTGGAGAAAAAAAAGGAATTAGTTACTGATCTCTCACAAAATTATGACTATTTTGAAAAAAATAATAGAAATCTAAAACGGAAAACTGTATTCCGTAAACTAGAAAACTTTAATGCAAGTATTACTTCTAATTTTCCGAATGATAGAGTATTTGAAAATAGACATCAAATCAAATCCAACATACTTTTATTTCAGTCGTCGCAAAAAAAGAAAATTATTACACGAACACGGAGAAACAGTGATACTTGCGTACGGATTACAAGTAAAGTGCCTAAAGTTCGAAGAAAATCTTGTGACAATTCTAGCTATTTCATTCGAGAATCGATTCCACATCGTTACGATGCAAATAACACGGTCGTTTTTAACGAAGTTGAATCTCAATTAGAAAAAATGTTTGCTGGTATAATTGAAGGAGACACCAATGTTTTGAAAAATAAAGGAGTCGTAATGGAAAATAATATAGTTTCTAATAGACAGAGCACTTTAAACGATAAAAGTATAGGAAAAGATGAATTATTTACTAATCATTTATCCAATATCCCCAGCAATGTTTTCACTGTTGGGAACGAACTGAATCTTCGAACAGGTAAAAAAAAAAATGCGAACAGTACAAAAAAATATTTACATGCACAGTCTGAATCTTCGGTTAAAAATAAGAAAAAGCGATTATCCTACACGAAATGTTTAAAGAGTCAAAGTAATATTAATAAAAAAAAAAATAACAGAATAGATAACTTTCGCGATCCGTCTACTGAAGCTTATAATAGTCATCATGCAAAGTACAGAGGCCCAATAATTCAAATGAAGAATTCTCACACGAATACTGCTCGCGTTGAAATTATAAATTTTCCTAGAGAAGAGGACGAAGAAAAAAATAAAGAGAAACGGAGATCACTAAATAACTGTATCTCATCAAAGAGTAAAAGACTAAATCGTCACCAAAATAATTTAGACTATCGTGGTGAGTAAACATTCTTAGGTACTATTTTAAAACCTACTAATATTAAATAGATGTACTATTCTTATTTGCTATCTCCTTTTGTTAAAAATTAATTATTTATTCAGTTTATTCACTTGAAATTATCGTAATTTTTTCTAGAAGATTATGAATGAAGGAAGTGCTAAACCATACTTCTGAAAGTGCATATGGGTGATTCTTGTCTATTTCAATGGCTCTAAAGACATTGGTAAATAGAATTTTTTCAAACTTTACGTATTTGTTATATATGAGGGGAAAAAAACGTTCCCAAATTCGTATGTCAAAATATTAAATTAAACAATAGTTATTAACTTTAATTTTTTTCTTTCTCTCATTCACTGGTACTAATTGCCAAATGGTGGGCTGTTATATTTCATTAATGATTTCTATAGACAAAACTCCTCAGCAACACGTTGGCGTAGGAATTAAAAAAAAACAGAAAGGTTTTGAGATATTTGCAGTTATTTAAAAAAGTTGATAAATTTTAGGACAAATATATATTGTTTTTATTTTATTAAAATGTACGATTTTCACATATTTTAAAAAGTTCTAAATAGATCCTACTATCTTCGTTAGTTGCTGAAATATGGATCTTCCAAAAAATTTCATCATTTATTTTACGTTAATAACATTTGTCCTATTTGATATTTTAACATACAAATTTGGGAACATTTTTACCTCCTCATATGTAACAAATATGCAAAATTTGAAAAAAAAATTCATTAATCAATGTCTAAAATTATTGAAATAACCACAAATGACCATTTTATATCTTTTTCCCACATCAGGCAGAAAGAGCGTTGACCACGTATTACTTCCATTAGTGAACAGTACTTTTCGTAAGTAAGGGGGAAAGTAAGTGATTCCCGCTCAGGAAGAGCTACAAGAAATATACACGGATTCCTCAATATTATCAACACATATATTAATCACTTTTTTATATTTTTTTCAATTCTTAATAAAAAAATTCTCCACCATTTTCGAAATTGGCACAATTTATCATCTGAATAGAAAACAATCAATAAAAAACATTTATTAGCTATGAGACTAAGTGATATACACAAGGCATGCCAGTGACCTATATATAATATATCATAACAAATACCATTTGAAGTACTTATTGGCTAGCGTAGCTATCTAATATATTTATCGATTGCATATCGTCAGATGATATAAAATAATGGAAGAGTTATGATAACCATTATGGTATTTAGTCTATAACGAAGGGGTACACCGGTAATCGATTTGCAGTTCAGGCTTTCATCAATAATGGTTTATATTTTATTTTGGGTAAGAGACACCCTTTTCCAACCTATCGTGACGTCGATGAGCTAAGTTGGTTGGAATTTTATAGCAATTTTCTTGGAATTAATTTCTCTATGATCTTCGGTTTCTCTTCTATACTATTGAAAACGCCAAGAAATTAAAAAAATTATCCTTAATGATTAATTGAAAATATATGCATCCTATGTATAGATTTTCCATTTTCATTTATTCTGATTTCAAACATATTAGGCTTAAAAAATACTCACCTTTTGATATTTGTAAATCTTAAATTATCCACTGAAAACTTTTTGAATGGTGGTTTACTTTTTATCAATCTTTACGTATCTATACAAAACGTGTCACATCTTAGCTAGCTTATTATCTAGCAGGCTGTGTCTGTGATATTGAAAACGGCAACAACAAACGAATATCTGCGGCAGTTTAATCAGGAAAAACAGCGTGACTCTGATAATGATGATTATCGACTGTCGAATTATGTCATTTATCACGAAAGGTGATAATAGCCCAATAGAAAACATTCAAAGCGAGAAAGGTTTCTAAAATAGTAATCAAAACGCACTTTAACCAACCGGAAAAAAAGTTGGCCATCTTATTTTCATTGTTAAGAACAGCATCAATCCGGTATGCAAATATATACTTTATTTTATTTTTAGGAAAATTTGTACCTCACTACATGCATTCCTTTAATCCTGATAATATTGTCTTCAAAACAATAAAAAGTTCAAGTTAACATCTTTCTAATTTTTGTAGCCAAATACCTTGCAAATTTCACAACTTAATTGTGTCTGCAATTGTATAATATATTTTTGACACAATAAAAAAAGGATTTTCTAAATATATATATAAATATCATTGAAGTTAACAAGTTTGTCAAGATTATTTATAAAATTATTACTGTAACGAGGCAACTTGTTAAATTCTCCTAGCTCGCAAATATTAACTCGAAGCAAGTGTGGCAAGCTACCGTGCTGAATGACGCACGCAAGCGAGATAGAGAGAGAGAGCGTGTGAGAAGGGCAGAGATACTCGCTCAAGAACAAGGTGGAGTAAATGGCGAGAGCATGCAGGTGAGAATATCTTCCCGGCTATCAGTTAGTTTTTACACGAGCGAGCTTTACGACCTTTTTTCCGGCCTAGAACCAATTGACAGAAACATAAGAAAGATACTGAGAAATTTCCTAGATTATCGACTTTAAAAAAGTTCAATCCTAATTATGTGCGAATTCGAGCGAGAAGTGAAATCAATTCGGCAGACGTATTCAGTGTACGGTCTGCAGCAGCACTTTTCGAGGACATCTAAGACTCTCGACTGTCAATTCTGATAATCGCGGGCTCAGACGCAAATATATTCTTTCTCTCTCTCTCTCTCTCTCTCTCTCTCTCTCGTAAGTCCCGGTTTTGTATCATACCGGTGAATAACAAATTCTCAGCCAAACAACTGATTTATTATGTCTTCGTACCAAGAATAAATCAACTCATACGTGACTTGAAAGAATATACGTAGCTGATTAACCTGAACAGACCACTTTCCCTTTCTTCACTCGATAGGACTCACAAACTTATTTGTTCTTGGTCGTGCTTTCGCATTCGTTTTCAAATTGCATCGAAAACACGAGACACGACAATTGGTAAAATGTTTCAAAAGATCGTGGAGGCGGTCAACTCCACATTGCATGGATAAATCTATAACGAGGGAAAAAATTATCAACATGTATCCTCGGTACATTACATAAAAATTTTAATGAAACAGGTATATGGGTGGCATTATTTTAGTATTTATTATTACGATAATGAAACTTGGACTTTGACCGGAGTCCGTCGGCCAATTAGTCACTGGTTGGTGTGGGGTTAATGACCTCGGAAAATTTGCCAGAATTTTCGAGCAAGCAGAGGGGAAGAAAAGGTAAGGCGCGTTCACCGGCTCAGTTGAAATTTATCTGTGGTGTAAGAAGGTTGTTTTGATTTGTTTTGGTTTTGTGAATTGTAGAGACGGTGAAGTTTTTTTAAATTTGGTTTGCTATTCCTCTTGAGTCGGTGAGTACGTTATTGTTTCTCTCCTTCACCCTCCGTGCGCCGATTTATTATTTCTTTTTTTTAATTTATATTGTTGTTGGGTCTCGCTCTATTCTCTAAGTTATACAGTCGTAGCTTGGCGACGGCCGTTTGCGAGTAAACGTCGCCGTATTTGAATTTATTTAGTTTCAGATTTTCTTTTTTTTTTATCATTAGCGCATGTTCGTTTGATTGTCGGGTTTGTTGTTACCGTTATTTTCGCCACCTCGTCAAATTATTTATTTTCAAGGTCACAACTCCTTGCACGCGCAAGGCCGTTTTGCGCTTCCTACCTTCCCCTTTTTTTTTTATTTATTTCAACACGACCGGCGGAGCCTTCCCTTATAACTAAAGATTGCAGCCAATCAGCGATACGTCGAAGGCTCAAAATAGATTTTCATTTGGATAGATGCAGCCTATGATGTTTCATAGCCTAAAATAAGCGCTAGTAAAGTCGACGATATTGCAACTCTGTCGTTAGGTCCAAGAAACAAACCTGCATACAGATGCATTGAAAGACGAATACGAAGAGATCGTACAACAATGCCTTATGGATCAAACAGTGCACTTAGTATACTTCATTAGCTACAAGATGACCGTAATGGAGGAAAAATACACCAGCTATTATTTGGAATTCCTGGCAGCAGTAAAAGCATTAGAAAAATTCAGATAACTCCTTGGCTAGGATAAATTTGTGTAAATAATGTTAGATTATATTCATGCTACGATAAAATGGGTTCATTTCACTAAAATTCGCGCTAGTAGAGTCGACTAAATAACATAAATAACATATAATATACAAATAAAATACACATACTAAATGTGTTAAAGTATTGTTAAATATTGATAATTATTGAGAAGCGATAACACGATTACAATAATTAAATAATTTGTTTGAAAATTATTGCTGTTAATATTAATATTTTGTTGAACTATCTCAATTAAATAAAAGACAAATATCTACCCATTAATTACGGAGAACATGAAAAAAATTAGTTCAATGCCAATTTGAAGCCACGCGACAAATTTTTTTAGTTTTAGAGCGGTACCAAGTCTTCAACTTTCTTTTCTTACGAATTGTCCCGTGTTCGCTTATAACAGAAAAAAATGCTATAACATTTGACGCTGAATGAATACAGAGTGTTACAACTCTATGCAAGGTACGATCATGTGTAATGAACCTCAATGCTTGTTTCAGAAATCCGTGAAAATGTTATCCCTTAATATTAATAATTGAACAAGTAGTGATTTAAAAATAGTTATCTCGATTCTGATTGAACTTAAAAATTCTATTTTTTATAATTGTAAAAATATATTATCTGCACGATCGTGATGGTGTTGCGATATAAAGTTTCGTCTATAACGGAAGATGTTCCATTTGTTTATTAAGAATTTCGTAGCTTCAAATTTAGTCATCTTTGAATAGTTTATGTGAAATTGATTATGCATGTATAATTGAGATGAAAGTCCCAGTTTTCTGAGAGCAACAAATTAATTTTCAAGAAGATTTCATTTTTAACAATAATAGCTTTGTGGTAAAACTTAATGATATTTGCTTTCTAATATTAAAAATTACTTCAACACATAAAAATGTATATTTTCTGTACTACTAGGAATCAGTTTTTTCAAATTTCGCAAGATTTTAATCAATTAACATATAGCTTATTTAGAAAATATTTTGCAATTATTTTAAAACTCCTCAATTTTAACATATCATTTTTTAGGTATTTTTAGCACCGACAAAGGGTGAACGTTTCCTTATCTTCAGAACCAAAAAACTTCATGGAAATTATGAAAGAAATTATTTTTGAACTTGTTTTTCGGAAATTGATTACAATTTTTTCCAAAGACTTTGTCAGACTGACTGGGCCATATCACGTTATGTATTGAGGCAGGGTTAGTTATCAGCAGATCCGCATTGAAAACATTTGGAGTTAATGTAATATCAAGTGTAAAGCCTAAGTAAAGATTTCTAAATCAATTTATTCTTACCACTTGCGTTTAAACTCTATATTAACAATTTTAAAACACAATATCCATCAAGCTATTTTTATAGAAGAAGATTCTAATTATTCTATCATAACAGTTTTTTCCACTCACCTATAAAATGACCATAGATGCCTATGAGCAATATTGCTATTACCACATACCATGCAGAACATCGCTCTTTGTTGTTTTGAGGGAACTCTTTCGAAAATTTAGAGTGTCCATTAATTTCGATATCAATGTCAATATCAATATCAATTTTTTAAATCAACTCAATAAAAATAACGCAATAATCAACTAAAATTATTTAACTTCTACTCCTTTCTTTATACGCAAAAACCTTACTTTCACCATTTCCATTTCTATACTACTGAAAGTTTCAGAGTCATTGTTAGTCTTAGGTATAGATAACTCAATCACTACAAATGTTTGGGATAGAGTTGCGTTGTTTCAACCACTTTAAGCATTCAGGATGAAAATATGGTTGTTAGGGAAAGTTAGGTTTCCTTATTTTGTGTCGTTCGACTCTCTTTACAGTAATGGTTGTATTATTTAGATTACAATAAAACCAGGCTGATCCTAAAACATTTTTTAAATCTTATTCAATAGTAACAAATTTTTAACATTCGGTAAATTGAAAATGTCGTCGATATTAAAATAGAAGTTTGCCTATTCCAATTGATCTTCGAGGATGAATCGTATGAATAGTATGTTGTAATTAACCAGCTCTCGTATTTTCTTCGAGAAGTACTCATCTGGCAGGGGGATTATTAGATATTTATCAGAGGAATGACTAGCGGATGTTCTTCTCGACTAGTAGACTATTGTCCGCTCGTACGTTGTGACCCGGAGTCTTGTTTTCGTAATCGCCACACAAATCAACGCAACTAGGTAAGCAACGGTTCACTTTGGCCGCAATCATCATCTCCGACAGCACTAAACTCATCGGTGGACAGCGCAGTCAAGAACAACAAGGAGAAAGTGCCTAGTGTGTGAACCCATTTTATGCACGAGTCATGAAGTAAAACGTTAGTAAACGTTTAAACTGAAAAGGTTGATTCGAGACCAGCCCTATCCCAAGTTACATAACAGTTCCTATATACACAATCCAACTTTGTTTTATCATCCAATGATAACAAAGAATATCCAAAAATAGCAAGGAAAATGGTGAAAATGAAATAATACTTGTACTTTCGATAATATTTCACAAATTTTAACTTATTTTTATTATAAATTTTAAGATAATAGTTAAATAGTCTTAAAACATTTATTACTGAATGAAGATTGTATAAATATTTAAATGCTATTTTGGAATACATATGTAATGATTTTACGATAGATGATTTTTTTAGAGATAGAGTTCACATTTCTTATTCCATATTTATTACATCTCTTTATAATAAAGATAAACCCATTTCAAATGCTTCTGATGAGATACTTCACATTATCTGCAAAATTAATGTTACTCGATTTTAGCGTGTTGCTGCCCTTTTTCTTGAGACGCTGGTGTCGATTATGAAACTCGCATATCTTGTTCTCGTCTAGGTCCATTGTCTTGAGAAAGACAAGGTTGTGAAATCTATGATGTCGATGTTGATAATCATACTGCCCCAGAGCACCTTCAAAAAAAAAATATAAAGGAACTATTGTACCTGGTCGGATGCAACCGGTTCTCCAATAGTTTTATGTGCAGATTAGAGAATCACTTCAATTCGTTCGTTTCGGTATGTCCAAGTTGGGCTGTTACGCAAGTCTAAGAAAAACTTGTCCTTGTACATCAATTCGCTAATGTGCGTGGAAGAACTAAAAAATAGATCGAGTCATTAACAAAGATTTACTTTGTTATTTATTTCCATCATCAAATACCGAATCATTCATTGGATAATTACAACATTTTGCTCAAGAGGGTGTCGGATCCCGTATTGAATACATAGTTACCAACATTTTTCGTAGATTTAATTATTTTCATTAAATATTGACTTTCCTTAAAAACATTTATTGGGTGGATGGGTCAAATATTTACAAAAAGTTTAAAATTGAATATGAACAACGAAATTCGTAATGATTTAAGAACTAATGTAATAATTCATGTAATTTGTATGCTATTT
This sequence comes from Chouioia cunea, assembly GCA_030064505.1. Classification (NCBI taxonomy): domain Eukaryota; kingdom Metazoa; phylum Arthropoda; class Insecta; order Hymenoptera; family Eulophidae; genus Chouioia; species Chouioia cunea. Next base: position 13,569,900 of record JAOPFQ010000004.1, read on the forward strand.
AATGCAATTCAAAATTTAGTTTTATAAAAGCAAATATTAATGTTTTCAGGTAATTTACGTACCGGTGAGCTGTTCAATTCAACTCTTTCATCACGGTATGATGCATGTACAACAGATTCAACATGGATATGTATTTTTTGCAAGAAAGGTCCACATTTCTTAGTAGAATCTTCGAATTGTTTCGAAAATTCCATTCCCTCTGGATCAGGTCTGGTAAGATTTCTTTTCATTTTTCATATGTACTAATATTTTCATAACTATATAAAAAATATTTTTTGTTAAGAAAATCGAAAAATAAGTATTTAAAATTTGATTAGATGATGAAGCGAAAAGCACTTTTGATAATGTATCATATTTATAAAATAAAGCAATTGAAACAATACCAGTAATGAAAAGTGTTGAAGATATTAAATTGACTGATATTTCAGAAAGTCGTCTGAAATAAAGTCGAGAGCAATACAAGCGAGACGGTATTACTTTCATTGAACCCTTTGTCGAGTGTAGAGGTCTCCATGATTTTTACTATTTTTTTACAGCTTTTTAAATATTTTTTAAACAACATTTAAATTTGTTAAAATATTAGAAAAGTTATTAATGTCTTGTACAAGGATCGGCTGAAATGTTTCCAGCCCAATAAAGGAAATAATTTTTTCTACGGAATCGTTCTCAGATTTCTTGTATTTTCACATTATACAAAATATCTGAAGCAATTGCTATTTTCAATAGTTTCAAATTCCTTTTCTATTTACATTTAATTGGATATCTAAATCAACGTTATATATTTAACGGAGAATATGCCTAACATGTGTAGATAATTACGTACGTTTTATTTATTTTCTATATAACTAAAAGATAGAAGACTCTCCACCAGAAAACCCATCGCTTCATTATATTCTATCTCTTGTGGGATATGTAACGGAATCGTAATACTAAAATGGTAAAAAGCCCAATAGAAGGTAAAAAGCACAAAGTCATAAACATATCCGAAATGTGTAACAACAGAACCAAATTACTGATGCCTCTCTTGATAGTTGAAATAGCTATGAATTCTAATAACAAAAAACTATTCTATATAAACATACTATTAAACTTACTAGTAATAATCGAACCACAAAGCGTGAATCATCATAATATTTAAATTGTCAAAAATTTAAAAGCATCACAAATTACTGTAAGAAAAGTCTAGTGTGTGTCAAATGTGCCAAACACCATAGACGAAATGACTGTATCTGGAAAGAGAAACTTAAACAAGTCAAATGGGTCAGTTATTAGGTATGACATTTAGCAAGTTACAAGGGTTGTCCAGCACGGTAAAAATATTCATCAAACGAAATATCAGTTCAACGTCAAGTCAATTTTATAAATCCCATAATAGCGCAGTAAAATCTAATATCTCTTACGCTGAAGACGTCAGATTTTCCAGTCAAATGTAAGTCGTTGTAATCCAGCGATTGTAGCTCTGCATCGATTGACAACTTGATCGCTGGAGAGTATAGGGATAAAAGAACAAGAAATAGGCCGCCACACATTTGTGATAAAGTTAAAGAAATCTTTTTTTTACTTCTGTGTAGGTTATGGAGTAGATAAACGAATATTGTTTTGTTAATAACAAGAGTTAGTTACTCAGAAGAAAAAGATGCGATTTCTTCGACGAATAGTGACCAGTTGAACATACCTTAATAAAAGATAGATCCGCTGGCAAAGTTAATGATAACGTGAAAAGAGAAGAGAATGAGACTAGAACTGAAATTAAAACCGACGCGAGTTAGAGACAGCCCAGACATTAAATCAGGAGCAGTTTATATCAGCAAAGCAGAAAAAAAATCCCAGATTCAGTCAATCGTTTCAGGCTCCGGGGCTGAAGTAATAGTAGAAGATTTATTTTCATAAAGACAGAGAAAAATCAAATAAAAATCTTTGATAATAATAACGATGGTTATTCGTGTACTGCACAAATGTCCTCGGATAGACCAACTAGTATTCCAAGTGCATAAGTCAGATAGATGGAAACTATTTTTAGACTGACCAAGACAGATCTCTAAGACGGTACTACAATATAGTATAAATAAGTACGTTAATATTTTGATTGCTCATTCAATATCATTGAAGAAAATTACGAAAATATGAAATACTTTCTACCGAAAATCATATATACCAAGATTCTGTGCTTATAATAATAGGCAGCCGCGATCGAAGGAATTATCTAAATAAAAAATAACGGCCGATAAGAAAGACATTAAACCTTGGAAGTCATAATGTGGTACAGTAACATAACGTTTATTCAACAGTTCAAAACTACTTGCACTACTATATATAATTGGTTTAATAAGTTCCTCAAGGCTTTGAATAAAAATTAAAATTGTTTCCAATATCTAGTGAAATATTTTTGTATCAAAACTGAGTAAAGAAATATAAAAGAAGTCATATTCGACAAACCTCAAATTCAAAAAATGTTTGTTGATGAAAATTTCATAATTATAATGACAGATATAGAAAAAGCGGCGCAGTTGAGTTTATCTAACGTTGCTCAAAATATTCTAGCCAACCATAAGAGTCTAGAATATGCAGTAAATGTAGCAGCATCATTAGCAATTTATCAACGTTCAGAACGCTAAATTAATGTAAAAGTTCATTTCATTTCCTCTTGAACTATTTTCCTGAAAACATGGATGATTGATGGGAAATCACAGTAATAGATTTCACTCAGAATTATACAACAGTATACATAGATAAAGTTCAAGCATATCATTGGAACGGAAGGCAAACAATTATTTGTTCATTTGTAATTTACTTAAAATAGGAATGAAAAAACCGAAGAAACTATCTACGTTGTTATTTGGAAAAGTACAAAACATGACCTGAATGCTTTTTTATTGTTTTGTCATAAATTAATAAATTAATATACTATAATATACATAATATACATAGTATAATTACGTAGTAATATATATAGTAAGCATACTATGACGTAAATATACTGCGAACAATTAATCAGTATTACTTGTAATCTTGAAAATGATTGAGCAATCATTTATAGATTAGCAATGATTACATACAAAATTTCAATTTTATAAATAAAAAATAAAATTATCCGAATAGTCTGTTGACTGGAACATTGTATAAAACGGATAAGAGAACAGATTTAAACAATTATTTATATTTTAGATGGGGCTAAAAGTCAGAATTTAAAAAAAATCCAACTTTTTAACTTTTGTTCTTCATTGTGATATGCATGGAATTAAAGCTGAATATCACATTTTTGTCAATTGTAATAGAAAAAATGCATGTGATGGTCCTCGAGAAAAGAGAAAAGGCTAAAATACCATACCGGGTATTACGTTTGCTTATTATATGATGGCAGTGCAAACAATAATTGAAAAAAATTATCATGGGTACTAAATCAATCGTTGTATATCGATTGTTCCAGATAGCATTAAGTAAAGCCTAAGAAAATTTGATTTTTTCCAATAGCTGCTGTCCATGCCCACATCATGATAATTTTTCGGCGCGCCAGGACAATAAAGCATCAAAAAAAAGAAAAAAAAGAAAAAAAATAGGGGAACATGAGTTTATCGTGGCGACGAGCTGGAATCTTGTTTTTTCCCAATTATTATTTTACACACTTCGTCAACTTTCTTGAGAACTTTTCAAAATTTTTTGAATGATGAGCGCGCAATCTTTTATTAGAAATTACCGTTATATTGTATTTATACTTAATATGTCCTTGAAATAAAGTGTAGAGAGAGATTTAGCACTCAATATAATTTAAGTACCAGCCAGTATTATTAAATTTAAAAATAATGGAATTAACTATTTTCACATAATGAGTGACATTTTAAACTATTGTAATTATATAATTACAAACTTTTATGCTTTAAATAAGTTGTACAAATTATTATTTCTTCCCTCTTATATTATTCTCTATCCGAATAAATGAGATTGCCAGAAGAAAACCGGCATATTCTAAAAAGTATTGACGATTTAAGGAAAACTATTAGGTTGAATTTTTTTTTTAAGAATGTCTTTGCTTTAGCTCGGTGAATTCAAATACAATGTATAACAAATTGTCGAATCAATTAATTCTAAACTTTATGAAATAATTTTTGGAAATCTTAAAATGAATAATGAGAAATATTGACTTTAAAACAGCATAAATGCAAGCCTTTGTCTCGTGAATAGCAGTTTCATACGATTCTCCTCATGAGTTCAAACTTCTTTAGGGATGTCAAATGTTTAAATAATATACTCCGAACAATTATTCACTATTATTTTTAACCTTGAAAATGTTTTGGCTATCATTTATAAATTAGCAATGATTAAATACATAATGTAAATTTTAAAAATAAGAAATAAAATTATTCAATAATTTGTTGACTGGAACTTTAGCTTATCTTATTATTCTATGTACTTTTGAAGCTATGCTTCTTCGCGCGTTTGAGAACGGCACTAAAATGGTAAAAATTGTTAAGAAATAAAAATTAGTCACGACCGACTTACGATATATGATACGCTATACACTACGCGCAGCTGACACGATGCACTCGGACATGCTTTTGCACTTTCTCTCTCCCTCTCCCTCTCTCTCTCTCTCTCTCTCTTTCTCTGTCTCTCTCTCTTTCTCACTCTATAGTAAATTGATATAAACTGATTAAACAAAATGTAGTGAAAAATTACACTACAAACATTGTACAACGAAAATATATATCATATGATGAATATGATGAATAAATTATACTGTTTTTTTAGTTGTTAACAATTTTTAATTATGAAACGTACATACCATTACTACCTCATTAACATTTTTACGAGCAGTAAAAAAATCTGACATTTCAGGTAAAATTCTTTATGATTTAGTTCATAAATTTACACTAACTGGTGTTTGTTGTATACGTTATGGGTGTTGATATTGATGATACATTAACTAACTTGGGACACATTTATCCATAAATATTGCTGTAGAGTTATCACAATATTTAGACACACTTGAAAAAAAAATGGTGTACAATATTTTGCCGTTTTACCTTTAGCGAATATAAGTTAGTCGTTTCACCCGATAATGCACGGCTTAATTGTATTATAATTTTTGATGACGTAGCGACAGAAAGGTGACGTAAGAGCAATCTTTGTTTTGGCAAAGTATAAAAAAGTGGATAGTCTTTATTTGTAAATCGTATTCACGTATTATGAAACATATTATCAGACGCAAGCGTCAACACAACTGATTTTAAATGAGATGGAGAGTCCTCCAGCAATTGACTAATATTTGTAACGCTAAGATGTAAATATCAATTATTAAAACAATGAAAAGCTAATTTAGTAACAAATTTAAGTGATTCATTCAATCAAATATTGAACCATTAAAATACGATATTTTAACAAAAATAATAATATATATTCGCATATACAAAAAATAATTAAATTAATAAAATAACTTTTGGAGAAATATATAAATTAGAAACTACGGATGATGATGTCAATAATCTCAATAGTACCAGCAACTACATTTGAATTTACGTTTTAATATAATCGTGAGATAATTGATAAATACCACAATAGAAATATATAAAAATTCGAACTATTCATTGGCCTGAATTCGCCATCTAATAAAAGTAGTAGAATACAAAAGTCCATTGGCTCAAGTGGTCTTACACGGTCTTATAAACAAGAAAAACATAGTTAGGGCGGGTGAGTATGGACATAGACATCAAATGTTTCCCATAAAGAATTAATTTTTTTTAAACGAAAGTATATTGACCCCGATCATTCTTCTACATTTTTTAATAAATTCCGTTGGACTTTTCGACAGAGTTTGCAAGCATAGTTTGGCACACCTAAGACTTAACGATTATACAATTATATCTTTCCAGAATTTGAATCTACGAAAAAAAATCGTAAACAAAAATGTAGCAAATGTTATGCTGTATAAGATGGTGACAATTAATATTTAAAAACAAGTTAAAAAAAAATTTATTTTTCACAAGTAAGCATTGTTAAAATTACAATATGAAGTTGGTTATATAAAAAAAGATAGAGAATGTTCTTCTGAGAAACAAAATATTCTGAGATTCGAAAAAAATGCGTTTTATGAACAGTTTCAATGGACAAGAGCAAAGTGTTATCTTTTTGTTTTCAATCGGAATAAAATTTAAAAAAATTTTACTGATAATTTTTTCGTCCTTAAACTACAAAAATCCTTTTTTTACGTTTTTTTAAACTTGTATCATGAAAAATCTATTTTAATTGTAGATTTGAATTCGCAATCAATTCTTTCAAGACTAGGTGTTTTGCAAAAAAAATAATAATTGAGAATTCGATTATTAGAGCTCGAGATAACGGAACCTAAAGTTTCTTAGATATTATACCTCTGTTATTGGATATTTTCATATTTTCAAATTATGCATTTATGTATATATATATTTGTTGTATTCTTGGATGCATTCGAAAGAGACCTATATATCGATATTTCTGGGGCGCGCAAGGAAAGTATGGTGCAGCTGCATCGGGGCGTCGTGATGGGGGAGTCACGTGACTAGTTGAATCGAGCTTTAGCGTATTATTTAGGGTTTACTGTAACATACGTCTTTTTCTTTTAGAAATCGTTGTATTATGATTATTGGTTAAATAAGCTATAAATATTATACAGAAATATTATTTATTACACTTTTACATCTATTTAAATATATTAAATTTAAAAACACATATTATTCTTATATTACTCTCTTTGAGAGTAATCGACATGGTTCTATAAAATCTTTGCTTTTGCTGGTATTATCAGAAAAAACATCATCGTCGTTATAATCGTTGTTATCTGTTAAAAAATTATATTTAAATAATTGACTTATATTAAGGTGTTGTCTCTATTGTTTACTAGATTATCGTCACCATCGCTTAATAGTTTCGCTTTTAATCTTACAGCAATTCTTGTCACCGCAGCCTTTATATAAAATGAATAGAAAACGTCAACTTTTTTGCAACTAAATCTTTCTTTTACATTTCTTTATACACTAACGTGGATAGTATGTTGATGCTAGCGATACTCGGGTCAATACAGACAATGACATTAATGAGTCATCTTATAATTGCTTTTAAGCACACAATCCTTTTACTCAAAAGAATTATGGAGGTTTTCTTTTATATCACATTGTTTGGAGCCGATATTCTACTTACGGGAACGTATGCGACCAATATGTAAATTATGATTAGAGTAATTATGATAAAAATAACAATACTTGCATGATATATTTTGACAGTAATCCTTTATATAAATTTAAAATGAAATACACTGATCAGGTTGTTTTATGTAAGTATATGTGAATCCAAGACGAAATCTGAGTCCAATTCCAGCATAGTATTTTCCAAACATCCGTAGACTTATTTCAAATTAAACATAAACAAACGCCTTTGAAACGTCACTTTCTTTTTATTATTTTTTTGCACTAATTTAGTCTCCTTAGCACCTGGAAACGACATTCGTGCAGGAAAAATAACACAACGGCATTATTTATTTCTTTGGTTATAATAGAAAAAAATCAAGCAATAGATATAAGCGATCCAACACTATTTTTCTATATTTTTTTTCGTTGATTGAACATTTTTTATTATATTATGCATGACATTTTGTTATTGTCATTGTCAAAATGTGCTTAAAAATGTATGTCTTTATCGTTTTTCTTCAAACCAAAAATATAGAGTTGTATTTTTAAAAACGTAAATATTTTCGGTATTAATATATTTTATTTGGATATTCTTTTTTTCATTCTTTTTAACAATCAATTGATCAGACAATACCGTATTCACTTTTAAATTATTTTAAACAGTAAGATATCTTGAAATTTGAGATTGTAAAACACTATTTGATGTATTTAGAAAGGATCTTATGTTCAAGTAATTTTGATAAATATGATAACTTGATAACTATGATATATATTAATTTGGTATTTGAAATTAGAATAAATCGGTCGCCAAACAATCTCCATTTTCACTCATTTCCGAAATTGCATCTGATCGGCGTGCACCAATATTATAAAATGATTTAATTTAATTTAAAAAAAGAATTACTATGTCAGGACGCTACATGTAATTTTTTAATGTATTTAAAGTCGTATTCAATAGATTTGTTCAAAAATAAAAATTGTATTGGGCTGGAAATAAGACACTAGAAATTCCTAAAAGTATCGACAGGGTGTGAAATACATGCTTATGGTATAGTTAACATGATTTTAGGATGTAGAACATTAGGTTTTAATCCTAGGTTTACAAGTCGACAAAATAGGGTACTAAAGGAAGATGACTGTCTTAGATACTGCTCTCTTTTCTAAGCCTTCGTGGCTTTTTAGTAATAATGGTGGCACTGCAAGCAGTGGTGTCGACACTACAAGTAAAGAAAAGGATAACTAACGTTACAAGAAGTGGGGACGATTCAGAAAAAACTGCTACCTGAAAAGTAAAAATAAACACGTTACAATTATATGTCAATTGTAAATAAAAATAAATATACAGTAATTGTTCAAATCGATGTAAGGAAGGTATAGACAGATTAATCAAAAGGAATTGATACAGTAGACATTCAGATATGATTTATATAAAAATTCACCTTGATATTTTGAGATAGCTACGCCTATTAGAAAGTAGAATAACTATTTACGAAGGGTTTATACTCAACTTGTAAATAAAAAATTAATAAATGTTAGATAACTAAAATAAATGTATTTATTCATATCAAAATATGTAATTAAATAATTACGATAAGTGGTAGATAGTTTTATATATATATATGAATATTAATTAACTAAAATTATTATATCTATGAATCCATAAAGTACAAATAAACGGTTAAGGTGATCCGTGAATTATGATTGTGCTTACTATGATATGTAAAACAGGAACGATCGAAAATTAGTGTATATTAATTTATAAAATATCTTGATAATAATTGAAATAAAAAACAAAAGGCCGTATAATGGTTTATCCATAAATGATTAAATAACATATAACACTACGGGCTTACCTTGATAGTTAACTCGTTGAATGTGTTAATTCGTATTTAACTGCCGGAATCGGGGAGCAAATATCCTTCCTGTGGGCGCATGTAAGAACTGACGGTAGGATAGCTAGGCTGATACAAATAGTAAAATGCACGTTTTGATTCGTGTCATACAAACAACCAGCGTAATTACACCATGACATCTCTACGTACGATCATCTATAAATGCACATATCCTATACAACCGGGTAGACATCAAAGGTCACCTCGGAATGTTCGCTCATTGAGCTGCGCAACGCGCTAGTTTTGAGCCATCCTCCAACGTCTTATTTTGTACTAAAAGAGACTTACTTTGGATGAACTCGCGAGCGTTTGTCTCGCCTTTATGTGCAGCGTGGACATCCTTATCCTCTTCTCTTCCTGACGTGGCACTGGTGTATTGCAAATGTTGATACTGGACACAATCAGGGTCCCACTGGTAACTTGCTTGCACCTTTACACCTCGCGGACACTCACTAAATCATTTTCAATAGTAAAATTATTCGCCGCGCTCTATCGCTGATTGTCTCCATTTCTAAGCTTCTGTTCACTCTTCCCTTCAAGGACTGTGTCGCCAGACAAAAGAATGTTAACCCATTAACGACCAAAAGGCCTGATTTTTTTGTTGATTTTCGACGCGATTTTTTCCGTAGTTATAGACCTTAGAAACATTTTGCAAACACGTTTTTCGACGTGAAATTTAATGACCTTTCAGAATCTGGACTTAAAACTATGATTGGCAGCGCAATAAAAAAGTTATAGCCTAATTAAACAAAAAAAAAACGTGAAAATTTTTGCAAAAAATCAAATGTGCGATTTTTTTTAGCAATGTTACTATAAAGGAATCATGATATAAATAAAATCAGGGGTGATCACGACTATCAAAGTATCTCAGGAAATTTTAGTGGAACTTTTTAACCACTCCTTCCAACAAAATTGCGGCCAAATCGAAAATAGATCATAAAATACTCTAAAATTTTTTCAGAATTTTCTGAGAAAATTTTTGGAAAACTTGGAAAACACAATTTTCCAAAATCATCTCTAAATATTCTGAAAATTGTTTAGAGGGTTCTATGAACAATTCTAAGATATTTCTGTTCTATAAACTTTTACTCTAAACTCAATAGTTTCCAAAAAAAAATGAGTTATGTTTTTTATGATCTTTTTTCGATTTGGCCGCCATTTTGTTGGAACGAGTGGTTAAAAAGTTCCACCAAAATTCCCTGAGATACTTTTATCGTCGTGATCACCCCTGATTTTATTTATATCATGATTCCTTTACAGTAACATTGCTAAAAAAAATCGCACATTTGATTTTTTGCAAAAATTTTCACGTTTTTTTTTGTTTAATTAGGCTATAACTTTTTTATTGCGCAGCCAATCATAGTTTTAAGTCCAGATTCTGAAAGGTCATTAAATTTCACGTCGAAAAACGTGTTTGCAAAATGTTTCTAAGGTCTATAACTACGGAAAAAATCGCGTCGAAAATCAACAAAAAAAATCAGGCCTTTTGGTCGTTAATGGGTTAAAGTGAAATTTATTTTCGTCTAAAAGAATATGTATATATTTTATTTAAAACTTTAAGTATAAAGTACCGCAAGTATATTAAAACATACAGTTGCGATGTTATAATCAATAAATGTTTTTTCAGATTTCGACTTACGTACTTAGCGATCTTTTTGGGCCATTTTCAGTAGTAAAAAGTATCACAGAAAGTGATTTAGTTGTTGCTAGTAATAATATGCGACAAGTAATCAATGGTCCAGAAAAACAACATAATAAAAAAAAATGTGGTAACAAATATCCAGTTCTAATTAGCCAGTTAATACAAAAATCTAAAAGGAAAAAGAAGTACTTTCCTGAAGAAAAAAAAGATACGAGCATGGATATATCAGTATCAAATTTAATAGCTGATTGTTGTGAAGTTTGGATACATGAACAATGTATTATTTGGTCCGTTGGAGTGTATATAACAGGTATTTATGAAATAATAATATATTGTTCAAAAAAGTGCGAAATTAATTTTTTCAAGTCTTCATTCTTACTAGAATCAAGTGTCTTGCTCGTTAGTTGTAGACGATTTGGCACGAACTTATTGTATATAATCTTATTCAATAAGATGAAGATTTGGGTTGGCCTCCGCGAAAGTACTTCATTTTTAATGGCTTTTATGTGTCATATATTGATGTTTCTATGAATGAATTCGAATGTGGTGATTACCATCTTTTATTTAAAAAAGTGTCAGCTAAATTATCTTATTTTTAGAAAATTTTTTGAGATGAAAAATTTGTACACTATCTTTTGGTTTTTTTCAGATTAATTTTCGCTTCAGGTTTTTATTATATCTGTATATCTATATATTATAAGTGTATATGTACGCATAGTATATTTAGTATAGCGGAGTAAAAAGTCCTTTTTATAGGATTAACAATGCTACGTTATCTACCTTTATTATGCTGTTGTTGATGTAAGAATAGGATATATAATCCACTATGATAAGAAGTGAAGTAAGCAGAAATTGAGATATGATTATTGAAAGAAAAGAAACGGTTACAAAAAATTTTAAGGAAATTTCAAAAGATAAAACAACCGAGAGACTTCACGTCTATTATCGTAATCGAAAGTGCGAAAAAAACATAAATTTACAAAAAGTAATATTTCTTAACGCCTTATATCACACTCGCAAAATATAATTATCGCCAAAATACCTTGCGTCAGCTTGGAGTCTCGCTAATCATATCCAAGTATTGTTCCAAATATTGTAAAATAAGCTAATTTCATTGTATCTTTCTGTAAAACGTCCAACTTGCAGAGAAAGTCATTTCACCATGTTCCGCTATAGCAATGAATATTTTTATAGCATCAAGGGGCACCGAATCCTGTATTAAATTTGGCTCGATATATTGATTAGTTTCTCGTTTAGAGAAAGTACAATTAAACGAGTGATGATTAATTTGTATTATATTAGATCGGCATCCGTTACACTAGAAACTATACTATCTTCACAAATGTCTGTGTCATATATAGAACCCAAATTATCTTCATTTCTGTACGTACAATTTTCATCGTGCAAATGTAACAAATATTAGATTATAGCTGTGTGATATACCGTTGCTGTCAATATTTCTTATAACAAAATATTATAATCGTTTTACATTACATGAAATATTCTGTTCCTTTCCACTCACGTTTTTAAAAAAAGTGAGATTTTAGTTAGTATTAAAAATTTATGCGTAGTGAATACAATAAAATACGTATATATACACATCCATATTAATAGTCTCTAAGCGTCCTTAATTGAATCTTATGTTTCTCTTTCTCTCTCTTCCACTCTGTATCGCTCTTAGTTACGATAATACGATATAAGTCTATGTTTAAATATTTGAATTTTTCATCCATTTTTCATCCTGCCTTTTTGATCACAAATTGTAAAAGAGATTTCACGTTGGCCGAAACCTAGTAATGTAATTTCACTATATCTAAATTACAATTTTAATAGCTTATTTATTACAAATATCTTATTGCTTTTATCACTTAACTAAGTGTTATGAATGTAAATTTCATTTTGCAATTTTTCAGGAGGAAGATTAAATGGATTGCAAGATGCTGTTCGGGATTCAATGGTATCAGTTTGCACTTTTTGTGGTATAACTGGAGCTAACATAAAATGCTTAAGCAAAGGTTGCAAGTTTGTCGTACATTACTGTTGTGCCATAAATTCTGGTTGGCACTTGAATGTAAGAGAATATATATCAAAATGCAACATTCATAAGCAATAATATAAATATTAAAAATGCTTTTACTTTATATTTTATTTTTTATTTAACTTAATAAATTACTATCATGTAAACTTTTGTTATTTATACACTGATTCCCTTGAATAATCATTTTCAGTTTTTAATCATTCTTACTATTAAAAATATGACAAAGTTCTAAAACTCAAGACTCAGCAGTCATTTTGTATATTGATTTTTGTTGTAACAATTCACAAAAAGTGGATCTAGTAACTGAGATAAATAAATGTAAATGAGCTTCAAGGTTTAATAAAATAAAGAAAGCTGAAAGGGCAAGCTTGTTGAACTGTAGGCCACTCATCAGTGAGCTGAGCAGTATCCCTACTCTCCATCCGACTGTGGTCCAAACTGAAAGAGCAGATTATGGAAAAAGTAAACCGTCAAACAGTGCTCACTGAAAAAACACTTTCACTTTGTCTTCTTCGCATCTAAAATTCCCAGTAAATTGAAGTCAAGTAAAAGGAAAACGCCAAATCTGAAAAACATGCTTAAATAATAAAGATTTATAATACCTCTCTGGTTAAGCACGGCTGCACTTGCAAACAACAGATTTGAATCCTTATAAGTTGAATCAGACAAAGGTATCATATTATAAGCTAATAGGGTATCGAACAAGTTAAATACCCACCGATTTTCATTAACAATATCGAAAATGTTCGTCCATTTATATATCTTAATAAAATATAGTACAGTCACATTTCGAACAAGCTGAGTCATTTAGCTTGTGTTTGGTAGCCATTGGAAGTAGAAAATAACGAAAATGATAACAAGGGAATTTCGTATGTTGATTACGCATTATATTTTGTATAAAAAAATTAATGAACGAAACCAAGGAAATGCTTAATAGATACTATTGGAAGAAAGGGGGGAATTATGCACCATCAATTTCAATTACTGAGAAGTCATTTATTAAGTTTTTTTATAGTGATATCAGCACAAGTGACGCCGAATATTCTGTTCGCCCAAAATATGTATAAGTAATCAAAGAGGCATTCGTTCGTGCCAGAAATTATTGATAACATTCATGGAATGATAGTGAACGGTTGAAAAATAGAAGTACGTGGTCTAGCTGATACTGTAGATACCTCAACTCCGCATTTACATCACTATTTGCATGAATATTTGAGCATAAGTAAGCTATCCGAGCGATGGTTGCCACGATCGCTCATATTCGGCCAATTGCGCAACCATGTTACGACTTGAAGAAGTATATGGCGATGTTCAGTCCCAAACCAAATGATTGTTTGTCTCATTTTGTAACGACGGATCAAATATGGATACATCACAACATACCAGAGACCAAGGAACAATAAAAACAAAGGGTTTCTCTGAGTAAACATGTACCAAAGAAGGCTAAGGTAGGGCAGTCAGTAAATAAGGCCATTGCCACAGATTTTGGAATATACATGGTATCATGTACATCGATTACCATGAAAAAGGTAAGATTATAACTCGCGAAGATTATTCAGAGCTTTTAATATAGATTCGGTATTGATTTAAAACAAAATCGACTGCATTTTGTGAAGAAAAAAATTCTGTTCCATCATAACAATGCATAAGTGGACACGTTTGTAGTGTCAATGGCAAAAATCATTAATTGAGCTACGAATCGACACCCTATCCAGAATATTCCTCAGATTTAATCTCCTGTGACTATTTCTTGTTTCGAAACCTGAATAAATCTCTGGGCATTTTCATTGAAAGAAACCCCTATTTTAAGGACTCAAAAAATTTATTATTTAGAAGGAATAAAAATACTAAAAAATGCTGGGCTCAATGTATCGAGTTAAAATGAGATTATGTTTAACCTACAACTAACTCACAATATTGGGCAAATTCCGATCTCAGTTGTTATTGCAATTCTAAGTGCAACCTATACGTACGAAATTGCGAGCTCTAGCAATATTGACCATTATTATTATTTACGGGCATCGGAATAGGATTCGGATAATTAATTGCAACAAATTATAGAATTAAACATCATTTTCACTGGGTTAAAATCTCATGATAATATTTATTGGAGTATTTAAAGCATATCATGCAATTCATCTAAATAGCAAATAAAATTACTTATAGTTACATATTATAGATAGAATGAAAATGGAATTGGAAAGTATTATAGAAAAATAAAAAAAAAGATTGAATTGAAGTTTAAATCAATTTACATTACGACGTATTTTTAAACTAGCTTTAGAACAGAAAGTGCAAAACATGAATCAATAATTTTATATATACATAATTTTTATACTAAATAAAGATGGCAGTTCATTTTTATTATAATTGAAAGCTAATTTTTAAACATTTTTTTAAAATGGCTTGATTAAACACGCTAAGATTGATTGAATACATTCTTATAAAATAAATGTATCAAATCATGTTCACATTATGGTATGCTTTATTTATGTACTTATTTCTAAGTTCCTTAACGTAATATGAAACGTTAATTTATTTTAGTTACTTACTTCAGAATAGCCCCTTATTTGATTTAAAATCGTTCTAACACAAAGAATTTTACAATTAACATACTTCATATATTGACATATAAATATCGAAGCCTGTAAATACATCATTCCAATGTTAAACAAATCTAACTAAAAAAATTATTATAAATCGAATTTATAAATGTAAACTACTATTTTGTAAAATAAAATAAACTTGAATTCAAAACAAAAGAATTTTAATTTCATTACAATATAATAATATATTTTATTATTAAACTTGAAAATTATAAAATGCTTACACAGAATTACATATTTATAACGAGCATCTAAAATACCGATACCGGGTCAAAGTAAAATAGGAATGTATTACGAAATCAAAGTAGATTGATTTACATCATTTCTAACCGAAACAGCCGAATAAAGAACGAGATGAAATGGAAGAGAGCGAGAAAGAGAGACAAGGGCCAGAGGTAGGCCGTAATGCACTTGCAAGGTTACCTGTTCGAGCACACGTATTCGACCGGTATACGAGTCATATACGTAAATTTGGAGAATTTAATCTAATTTCGTTAGCATCGTCTTAAAAGTATGTTATAAAAGCATATTTTTATATAGAATTTTAAGATATATATATCTTATCTAAACCTTTTTTTGATATTTCGATAATTGATGAGAAAATTGCAGAAAATCTTAAATTCCAATCACAAGAATCCGTAATTTATATGCAAGTAAGCGACATACTGGTTTTACCTGTATTTCCACGTAAATGTAAAATCTGTTATGTTCTGAACGTGGAATTATAGTAGTTAATGGAGAATTTTACGTCTGATAAATATATTTTTTTTCCTTTGGCCTTCAACTTTTATATCTGAGACATTTCCCTAATAGATACATATATTTTATTAAAGCTTTAGAGCTTATTAGAATGCTTTTTAAGTCGAAAAAATTCTCTTTACTTTGATATTTTAGCTTTTTCACCATTTTCAAATCGGAAACAATTCTAGGATTAATTTGAGATATGTTCCATTCGATTTTTGAAAAAGGAACAAAATAATATACCTTAAAAAGTATAAAAATCCGGCTAGCTTTTACGGGATGAATAAAAATTCAATACGAAATTACTATTATTGTTGATTTTCCATGTATTATTGCCCTGAATTATTTCGATAGCAGATATGGGACATGTATAACCATCACCTCTGGATTGCTCATCACAAACTACATAAAAATACACATCAATGAGATTATTTACAAACCGAGAGAGACGACGTAGAAGATAATATATCTTATGCTCTCAGAGCTAAATCGTACTATTCACACATCGAATTACAATTTATAGCAATGTATAGCTTACTTTGAGAGAGGGATCGTTGTTGTAGTCAATAATACATACGAAGACTTACTCACCGTCGACTGTCTACTGATAGAATTACTGACAAAAATATCGGCGATTTTTGTTCTATACGTGTTGGTTCTTCGATCTTTTCTTCTATCTCTCAATAATCCTTTCTTGATTTCTTATTCACATACCTTCTTTTCCTACTTGTTATTAATCCTTATTGATAATTGTTCTTACTCGTGAGTCGCACGTGACTGCTAATTATAATTTCATGAAAAATAAAAAATCAATTAGAGAAATTCAGTTTATCAAACGGATCTATGGTTTCAATTTACTAAAAAAATGTAAAAAAAAACAATAATTTTCAATTAACTTATAGATACTTTATGAATTATTATGAAACATTTCACGAATCATCGGATGATTGATATAACTATTATAATTTCAATTTATTTTTTTATCTGAATTGAAAATTATTATTTGCAATATTAACATAAAGTGTGTAACATTTGACCTCGTTTAAAATCCAATTTGTACAACAATTTACTAAATTCATATGACTTTCCAATTACTTCTGAACTATTCATATAAAACATCATTCACGATGCATTTATTTGTACTTTCTTTTTAGTTTCAACATTATAGTATTTTTCGTTTGTCATATTAACTTCTTCTCTAAAGAATATAATCAGCTTGTCAGCCAGTTTAAAAGTTTACTTTCATATTTTGTAAATATAATGTAATATATTACAGCAGTTACATGACAATACAACCTACATTCCTCAATCCACTAGGGAAATCAGAACTGTATCTTGAAATTCCGCTGAATCCAAACGTGTTAGGTTTATAATTTATGTAACATTTATTCAACTTTTGGTTGACGTGACGTACTAACATCCAGAAAAGCGACACTTGTGCTACAGTATTTTTGGCACTACACTTGCTTGCAATAAAGTCGGGGCCAGCGTTTTATTATTATAAAGAAAGTCTAACCGCGCAAAATTAGGAAACCTATCTTTACCTAAGAACTATACCTTTATCCTAAGCACTTATAGAGACTTTTTGCTGTATCTTAAGTCTGACATTGATTCAAATATTTGCAGAATCAGCAACATGGAATTGCGAATGGTGACAGGAATAGTTATTGCGTATAAAAAATGGATCAGAAGTTAAAAGTATTTAGATATCTATTGGCTTACTTTTATTGAGTTGATATTCAAGTTAATAAATACACTAGAAAATTGTAATTGAACGTTTGTGCACTAATACACTCTAAATTTTTTAAGGTGTTCTCTTTAAAAAGTGGAAAATAACATTCTGCATAGTAAGTGTTGTGTCGTCGGGTTGGTGACGCTACAAATATTAAGGACATCTTTACGACAATTCTCTATTTTTGCACACTTTTTTATCTAAGACTTTCGTTTTACTAACAGGCGCGTGTCGGATGCTTGATAAAAAATTCTTCCTTCGGTTGAGGAATCCTAATAATATGTAGACACCTTGTGTCACTTCGTTGGCGCAGCAACGATGTCTACCTCACCTTCCGTGACTAACTTATTAGCAGCAAAGGGGTTACTATTAAGGGTTAGCTTGAATCAACTGAAAAGGTCAGCTCAGTTTAAAAGTGTTTTTTCTTGTCCCTTATTTTCTATTTTTAACTTAAATATTAATCCTATACTGCAACCGTTTTTTATTTCGATATTTATTTTTAGTTTTCCGCGAGATCCAAAGATGAGTTTGACCTTGTGTCGTAATTTCATAGGTTTTTTTAACAACTAGAATTTTCGGTTACAATTTTTCGAAAATTCCCTTCAGTGTCACTTGGTTTTGTTTTCCCTTATTTTCGAGAAAACCAATAAAAATTATAAAAAACCTGAACTTTAGGCCATTTCCTCATCTTTAGAAAGAGAAGGAGGTCGCTACATACAAGTTTGTGGGACCCATAAAACAATAATGATCCATCGCTGCTACGCATGTATATGTAAGTTATTATAAACTTTTATATAAATATTTTTTTTAATTTTTATCCATACTGACATTACAGTGGTATCAGCAGTGACGGTCATAGACATATATGATCTTTTATATAGGAGGGAAGTAATATACCATTCTTGAATCTATGGGTTCATTGAAGAGGGCTAGAAAAACCATATAATTCATTAGTCAATTCCCTCGTACTGCCAGACGTTTAAATCAATTTCAGATATCGACTTTTACTTGACTGGTAAAATACTCTTCGATATAAAGTGATCAGTATTTCCATGTATGAATACATCTTGATAGGTATTTATTGTGTTACAAAATTATTAATTAAATTGTTATAGTCGTATAAGTTCTTATCATTGTATAATTTGATACTATACTGGTTCTGAATGTATATGGTTTAAGATTGAAAAAATAGACGAAAACAAAAATTAAAATAATAAACTGAGATTCATATACTTCATTTGAAGCTCGCAATTCGAAGGTTTGTATTGCTTTAATTACCCCACATAATTTCGATGCAATGCGTGACAGATTTACTTTTTTGATAGTCAGCTGTTTTCTTTTTCATGTTAAAATAGGTATTATGACATTAAATTTTTTATCTTGTAATAGTTTAACTATATCTCTGAATCCATGATATATTTGTGACGGAGCTCCTGGCCGTCGGCCGGAGCTTGTCAATAACAACAGCCCACGATTAGGGCATGTTTACGTTGTGACGGAGCTCCTGGCCGTTGACCGGAGCTCGTCTATTTAAATTAGGCGAGCGGTTGGGTTTGTTTACTTTCCGAGGTCATGAACCTCGGAAAGTCGGCTTGCCGTGTACGGCAGGTGAGAGGAAGAGAGATAGAGAGGGGTGAGTGACACTCGCCGAAGCTCAGTTGGCCTTTAGCCTCTGAGCTGGACGATTTAAAGTTTCCTTTTGGTTTTTTTTGGTTTTGTGAGGTGTCAAGTGTGGTGGTTGTGTTTCGAGGTGTGCACCAGGTCCAGCTAATCGGTGAGTGTTCTCTCTTGTCTCTCTCTCTCCCTCCGTGCATTTTTCTTTTTTTGTTTTATTTTGTTCGCGTAAATTGCGTGCGCCGGGCCTCGTTCGGACCTCCTGGCTAATTAGCCGGAGCTTTACGACGGCCGTTAGATAATTTATTGCGTGCGCAAATTGTTGTTTTTTCGCCGTCGCCGTTTTATTTGTTTTTTTTTTTTTATTCTTTGCCGCGCTTTATAAAATTAGATAATCTCTTACGTTCGTCGTGCCTTCAATAAATTGTTTTTTTTATATATCAAGCCGTTCGTTTATTCATTTAAACGCCTGCCTACTCACCTGTCCTCGACCTTTCAAGGTCATTACAATCCTGGCGCATATTAGGCCATAAGCGCGCCTCTTACCTTCCCCTTTTTATTTAATTTAGCTTCATTGCGACAGTTACTCAAAATATTTAAATTTCGTCGCGACCGGAGGTGATTGACCTTCATTTACAAGGTAAGTTTCCCTCCCTCAATAGACTATGGGGCTATTCTCGTTGCATGGCATCCCTGGTGGGGAAAATAATGTGCGTTAGGGAATAGGTGCGTGCGGCGTTAATGTGGTTGCGCGAGAGTTTTTTTTTATTTTAGCGGTTGTTAGTGTTTGCGCGCGAGATTCGGCGAGCGGCGACGGTTAAGGCGGCAAAGCGGAGCGCGAATTTTAGTTTGCGCTCTGTCTCTCTTACGCCTGCATCTATCTCGCTCTAACTTTCGGCTCAGTAACGGCCGCTGGTGGCGTTGTGGCTAACTAGCCCAACTACAGTTCTACCAGCTGGCCGCAGTGTAAAGGCGCGCCTACACCGATACGGTGTAAAGGTAAGCCCACACCTGAGCAGGTGTAAAGGTGGTGGTCCACTGAGGCCAAGTAAAGGTTGGCCTCCACCTACTTGTGTGTAGGTGTTAAGGTGGGCTTCCACTGAGACCACCTTTAAGGTTGGTCTCCACCGAGGGTTAACCAGGTGCAGGTGAGCATCCACCGAGTCCGGCTTAAGGGTTGGCCTCCACCTAGGGGTATTAGGTGTAAGGGTGGGCTCTTACCTGAGCCGACTGGAAGTGACACACACTGTCTTGGGGTTAGAGGCGTAGTGTGGTACCCAAAGGGGGTTGCCCACTTCGCCGTTAGGAGCGCTGGTATAGGGGATATATCACAGATCCTGGACTCCATAACTGGCCGATAGAGGGCCGTTGGGATCTAAGGATCACTTCGTGACGTGGTCAGTGACCGTCATAACGGTCATTGGTCTTCCCACGACTCCCTTAGCGTTAAAGCGAGCGGCGGTCACTGTTTTGGTTTTATTGGGCCCTATTGTTGTTTTTATTTATTTATTTTTTTTTTGTTATTACTTATATATAGTTTTTTTTAATTTTTATTCTTATCTTTTATTTTTTTTTTATTATTATCAAGCCATTGTAGGCGCGTTTTGTTCCCGGGGTAGCATTGCGCGATAGCGATATTTTATATAGTTTAGCTATGTTATTGTCGTGTGATAGGGAGCTTAGGATGCGCCGCATAAAAAAGGACGCGGGCGTTCAGGCTTTGGTGCGAGAGCTCTCGGGAGCAAATTTTGATGAGATGCGCGACCTAGCGGAGCAATTGGGAGTGAGGGCCGAGGGTACTCCTGAAGAGTTGAAGGATCAGCTCTTGAGAGTGATGGTCTATCGTAATAGACCAGAGCTCAACCCTCCCATTGCTCCTAGCGACTTCGCCGCTGACGAGGTGCCCTTCCCTCAGTCTCGGGAGGCGCAAAGCATCTTGCGCGAGGAGTCGAGGGAGGTGAACTTCCGCGTTGACGCCGATTGTGCGGTCGACGCGGAGGTTCAAGGGATCCAGCGCGATAGTTGTGGCGCGCTGGATTTATCTCTGGCTACAGCGAGGTCGCGCGTCTCGTAGGCGCGTGAGGTTCGTGACCGCGTGGACCTGAGACCTGATGGGGGGGGGGGGGGCAACAGACCCGTGGAGGGGCGTCGTCAGGTAGCGAGACGATGCCTCAGCACCAAACGGTTGTGGCAGAAGTCCACGATCAATGGGTCGCTAAAAGAGCGGCCCCCACCTTGGTGCCACCTCCAGCGCATGCGCAGGTGTATGTGCGACCATCGCTTCGGTCTAGGGAAGACCTTGAGGCGATGGTACTCTTCGGGGAGAGTGCTGCCGCCTTCCAAAAGGGTAGGAGTGCGCGGGAATGTATGGCCGTGTCCCCGGTCTGCGCTTCTAGCCCTCGAAGAGTGTTGGAGCCACCTCCGAGCACATATGCGCATGCGCGGGGTCATACTCGCGAGTTACAGCGCGCCTATTGTGGGAAGGGAGTCCCTACGGTAGGTTTGTCGACCCATGAAGTTTCGGCGGGAGGTTGTGGGCCGAAACCACGCGTCATGGGACCTGGGCCCAACACTTATGCGAGTGTGACCGCTGCGAGAGTGCCTTTAAAGGGCGCGAAAAATTTTCACGAGACCGCCAGGCGCAAACCAACGCTGGCGGCCCGTAGCGCGCCCTCATCGGACTCTGAGGAGTCAGGTTCGAGGAGCTCGCGGACCAGCTCAAGTGGTGAGTTTTCCAGGAGAAGACCGCCATCGCAGCGCGATAGCGAGGCAACCTCCGGAAATAAGGGTGGGCGTTCGAGGCATCGGAGGAGACGCAGACGCCAAAATACGTACGGTGTTGAGTACGATGGCGTCAGCGCTCTTCGAGCCTTCCGCCTGCAGTTTACAGGGGAAGGTGGCTTCAGCCCAGAAAGTTTTCTGGAGCGAGTCAGGAAGTGTCAAGAATTTTACGACATTCCTGACTCGGAGATGCTTGCCGCTTTATCCACGGCATTTAGTGGAACAGCCGCCGCTTGGTTCGAGAATAACGAACTGGGCTGGCGCTTTATGAGCGATTTCATCGCCGATTTCCGCTCCCACTTTTGCCAGCGTTTCTCTGACACCGATCTGGATCGAGAGCTGATGCGTCGAACCCAGGGTGAGGGCGAACGCCTCGGCGATTATATAACGGCCTGTAGGTGTATCTTCAGGCGTTATCGAAGGCCGCCGTCGGAAAGAACGCAGGTGAAAAGAATAATCGCTAACCTGCACCCCAAGTATTGGAGGTTCATTGATGGCAAATCCATACGCGATTTTGCTGACTTCAAATACTATGGGGAGAAATATGAGCGAAGACGAGAAAGGGAGTTGGGATATGTACCTCCCCCGTCGAAGGATAAGATGTTGGTGCCTGGTGCAGCTTACATAGCTCCCAAGGCCCAATCTAAACGGATTGCAGCAGTAGCTGTACAAGAGGAGAGGAAAAAGCCCTCGAAGGATAAAGGGCTCTCCGAAGGAAAGAGAGAGCCCAGAAGACGAAGGAAGTCAAAATCCTCGTCAGGCAGCAGCGGCGAAATGGCGGTTATCGCTATGGGTGGCGGTAAAACGCCCCCAGCGGTAAATGCCGTCCTGCAGGGCCAACATAGGGCCAAACAGCCCAATAGTGGCCCGAGGGTGACTCTAGTCAACCCTCCAAATGCTGCTCCGTCGCTTTTGCCACGGGTCCAACACGGTACGGGGTTGGGTCAATCGGCAGGGCCATTCTCGGGCAACTGTTTCGTTTGTGGAGCACCTGGCCATAGAGCGTCCACGTGCCCAACACGTCAGCGGGCAATCACTTGTTTCAAGTGTGGACAGGCTGGCCATTACGCAAATAATTGCGTAATGAGATCTGACGCTCGGGTCAGGAGTTGTCCGAAGTGTGGCACTCCGAACTACTCGTTCTTGACCTGCCCAAACTGTGCCGATTTAGTGGACCAATGGGTAAAAGAGCGTGCGGAGGCGACGAGCCGCCCTGCGACCTCCGCAGCAGTGAATGCCATAGGGCGGAGGAAGTAGGCGCTGTCAGCGGGGTAATAGAGTCATTACATGTTAAGGTAATGACTCCCCACCCAAGTGTGGAAAATTTCTGGCGCGAAACTGTAAAAAGTTTTGAAGCGTTAGGACCCACCGACTCCTTAAATGAGTTGGGTGAAGGCTCGATGATCGCTGGTGCGCCGTCAGCCTTGGAGGTGGCAGAGGCCGTGGAAAACACGGCTAAAACTTCCGAAAGAGCTGAAGAAGGGCGTGACCAAGAATAAATTGCGTCGCGGACAACCAGGACTTCGCCATGCTATATTGGTAACAATGTACCATTAGCATGTGAGCATGCGCAGGAGCCTAACATTCTGTTGTTTCCAGCTGGCAAAGAAATGCCGCTGACAACTGCGCATGCGTCGGAGTCATTAACCGAGAACGGCGTCACAAAACCTAGTCATCTAGAGAAGTCGGCGACGCGTTGTGACGTAATAGAACGCGGTCATGAGACGACATTGGTACCTCAGCGAGACGTCACGGTACACGGTCATGGGATGACATTGGTACCACAGCAAGACGTCACAGTACATGGTCATGGAGACGGAATTCTTGAGGCTATCGAGGAGCCCGAGGTTGTGAACGTCTCTATGATGGAAAACAGGCGCCTTCTGGTAGTGAGCATTGGGGGTCAGCCATACTCCGCTCTGCTCGACCAGGGTGCCCAGGTGACTGTTGTGGGTAAGAGAATCGCTGAGAAATATGCCCAAAGACTCTCGCCATGCACTGTGCCACTCACGAATGCATCAAACGGGGTGATGAGGACGGCTGGCAACTTGAAATTGATTTTTGAAATCGATTCAGTTGTGAGAGTCATTGAGGCATGCGCAGTACTGGAAGATCTCGCTTATGAGATCTACCTAGGTGCAGATTTCTATGACAGCTTTAATCTGGTCATAGACTGCGGCAATCACGTGTGGCGTGTAGGCGATCGTGCAAATTGGCATGTATTTGCAGAGCGGAGGCACGATAGCGTGTGCTTCCCCTGCGAAACTCGCCATAAGCGACCAACGTTGACAGCAGAGATTGCTGGTTTATCGTTGCTGAGAAGTGGCGAAAAAGACAAGATTGCCCAATTGGTTCGGAGGGTAATCCCAAAAGAGTCACCGGCTTTCACGAGTTTAATAGAGCACGTGATCGAGGTAGTGGATGAGCGGCCTAAGAACGCAGCACCTCGCCGGTATTCTCAACCCATACTTAGCTTCATGAGAGATGAGGTTAAGGAATGGTGGGACAAGGGGTTAATAAGACCCTCCAGGAGTGGTTGGAGTAGCGCGCCTGTTGTGGTCCGTAAACAGTATGGATCAAACAGGTTTTGTATCGACTTTCGTGAACTGAATAAGGTCACGAAGGTCGACGCGTACCCATCGCCGAGTGTGGACAGCATTCTCGATAAATTGCGAGGAGCCGTGTACATCTCGAAAATCGACTTGCGTAGTGCCTACCTATAAATAGGGATGGCAGAGTCGAGTAAGAGGTATACGGCTTTCCCTGTACCTGGTTATGGGCTGTGGGAGTTCGAGAGAATGCCCTTCGGCTTGATGAACGCAGGCGCTACGTTCAATCGGCTTATGGACGCCCTTTTTGGACCAGAGTTCGAGCCGTACATTTTTAAGTACTTAGATGACTTGATTATAGTTAGCGGCACGTTCTCTGATCACTTGACTTGGCTAGAACTGGCGTTAAAGAGGCTGGTAGAGAATGCCCTTGAGATAAATGTCAAGAAGAGCGAATTCGGCTGCTCTTCGGTAACATTTCTCGGCTATCTCCTCGATGCAGAGGGTTTAAGACCCGATCCTGATCGAGTGAAACCAGTCCTCGAATATCCAGTGCCGGGAAATGTTAAACAGCTCAGACATTTCTTGGGCATGGTTGGTTGATATGCCAGATTCATCGAGCACGAGAGTGATGTTAAAGTACCTCTCACAAAATTAATTAAGAAGGATGTAAGCTGGAATTGGGGCACAGAGCAACAGGAGGCCTTCGAGGAGCTGAAAAATGCTTTAACTCGGGCCCCTGTGCTCGCAAGGCCAGATTTTGACAAGGAATTCTTCGTCCATTGTGACGGCTTGTCCTTTGCGCTAGGAGCTTGCCTGGTACAGAGAGACAACGATGGCTATGAGCATCCGATCTGCTACGCAAGCAGAATGCTCAACGAGCATGAACGCAACTAATCGGTATCGGAAATCGAGTGTTTAGCGCTTTTGTTCGCCATCAAGAAGTTTCGACCTTACATAGAGGGCACGAAATTCACAGCCGTAACCGACCACACAGCTCTGACCTGGCTAAGGAACAAAAAAGACCCTGCTGGTCGACTCGCGAGATGGATTCTCGAGCTTCAGCAATGGAACTTTGAGATAGTGTATCGCAAAGGAGCGATGCACCACGTGCCAGATGCACTGTCTCGTGAGTTCGAGAATGAAGCGGAATTCGCAGCTTTCGAGGGGGTAAAAGACCCTTGGTACCTGAGGCGAGTGACTGATGTCACAACGCGCCCGGAGAAATATCCGGATTGGAAGGTCGAGGAGGGAGTGTTGTATCGTTACACACGAAATGACCTTCTCGACCCCATTCAGGATCACGAAGAGCGATGGCGTTTGGTTGTGCCAAGCGAATTCCGTGAGCGCGTGTTAAGAGATGCACACTGTGCACCTTCGTCGGGACACCTTGGCATGGAAAAGACCTATGACAGGGTGATCCGAGAATACTCTTGGCCAGGCGTGTGGTACGACGTAAGAGATTTTATTCAGCGTTGTCAGGAATGCCAGAGGTTCAAGGTTGAGCAAAAAGCTCCCTTGGGCCTCATGGGTAGGCGTTTGGTGGAGAGACCTTGGATAATAGTTGCGACCGATGTGGTGGAGCTACCACGGAGTAAGAATCGGTTTAAATACTTGGTGGTTTTTCAAGACTGTTTCACCAAGTGGGTGGAGTTTAAGCCACTGGCGACGGCCGATGGAAGGGCACTCGCCAGAGCTTTAGAGGAGCTCGTGCTGTTTAGATGGGAAATCCCTACCTACCTGGTAACTGATAATGGGAAGAGTTACACGGGTAAGGTGTTTGAGGATACCCTCAAAGAATACAACATACAGCACGTGCTCACTCCTCCATACCACCAACAAGCTGATTTCGTGGAGCGCTCCATCAAGACGCTCAAAACAATGATATCCATTTTCGTGGACGGTGACCACCGCGAATGGGACCGGCATTTGCACGAGTTTCGCCATGCGGTAAACACGGCGATTCAATCGAGCACGAAGGTCTCGCCGGCGTTCTTGAATTTTGGGAGAAACCCCCAACAACCCAAGAGCTTACGCCGCGAGACCGAGAAACGAGGCCTAGTCATAAAAATAAATCCTGAGGTATGGAAAGACCGTCTGCGCAGGTTAGGAGCGCTTCAGGATTTGGTGATTCGCCATCTTGAGGCAGCGCAAGACCGCCAGAAACGGTATTATGACCGAGGCCGTCGAGACGTGCGTTTTGCCGTTGGGGATTTGGTCTTGCGAAGGGTGCACTCACTATCGAGTGCGGCCGCAGGCCGAAATGCCAAGCTAGATCCCAAGTATGCGGGGCCGTTCAGGATTTTGCAAACCCTCTCTCCGGAAGTATACGTCCTCGAGGTAGAAGATGGCAGGCAGGTGGCCATGGCTCATGTCTCCGAGCTTAAGCGCTACCTGCCGCCACGAACCCATTAAAATGGGGGGCCCTCTAGAGTGATGCACGGAGGGTTAGGTTGTGCTGTCCACATTGATTTGTTTTTTTATTTATTTATTTATTGTTTTTTTTTGTTGCTCTCCCCTCCTCAGATTGGCCATGGCGAGTTTCGACGAGGAGGTAGAGATGACGGGCAAACTGCTCATGGAGGAGCCGCCCGTCACTCCCAAGCCATCCGAGGCCGATGGGCTGGCTATGGAGCCGCCCATCAGCCTTTCGCTGGAGCCTGTGGCCTCCGCGGAGCATCTCGGAGCGACGGCTAGTCGGCATCAGCCCGCTGAAGCCGACATCTCTCCCGAACCTGCGATTCAGGAAATCGAGGAGAGAAGTCACTCGCTCAACATTACCGAGGTGGCTCCGCTGGAGGTGGACAGCCAACAGGCCCAGCGAGAACTAGAGGACGTGATGGCAGCAACAACTTGCCCATCCAGCGAGCCAGAGAGGAGTCAACCTCCTGCCTCGTCGCCTGGGAGGGTCGAGGAGACCCCCTGGGATGAGCCTACGGCTCAGGTGGGGTGGATTGGCCAAAACCCGGCGGTAATTCGGGCCAACGTCATCCGGGTGCTCCGGATGTACGGTTTGGCGAGGGGAGCGCAGATGGTGTGGGATAGGTCCTCTGGGCGGCCCGAGTCCGTTGCGGTGAGGTCCCGGGCCCCACCACCGTGTAACCCTCCCAAGAAGAGGGGGGCGTATCCCCCGGAGGGTTACTCGCGCGATGAGCGCAGGACGGAGCAGGAGTTGGCTGCGGATAGAAAGAAGAGGGGCTGAAAAGGGTCGGCAGGCTCCCCGATTTCCACCGTGACATGGAGTCATACCACCTTCCGACTCCATCCGGTGACGGTGCGAGGGAGGCCAGCCGACCATCGCACGACCCACCTTCCCCGCGCAAGGCCTCCAGGCGTGTTGAGCAACGGAAAAGAGCGTTGCTCCGAAAACGCCAAGAGAAGGCCGCTAGGCGTTACGGGGGCATGGTGGGTCCGGCACAGCCAACGGTGGGCCCTATCATGGCGGCTGGCGTAAGAACGCCGCCGCCAATAACGTCAGTGGCCAAAGGGGTAGAGGGGCGAGCCCTCTACCGCATGGTGGACGGAATTCGCTTCCGCGTGCTCGAGGACGGAGCGCTGACCCCTGCCAAGCGAGCTGGCAGCAGGAGAATGCGCGCCATCCGGAGACGCGAGGACGAGGCGGCGAGCGCTAGTGGAGGAAAACTCTCCTCATTTAACTCGCTCGCCGCGCCCGCTGCTGCGACTCGTCGCCCGTCGTCGGCTCTGGGAGCCTCTCCGTCATCCGTGCCCGGGGGCCCTTTTGTCCCTGGAGGCGCGGTTGGGGAGGTCCTGGAGCGGTATTGGGCTTTGGACGAGGAACAGCGGGGGTACTTCGTCCATTGCGTTTCTGGAATGGCGCCGCACCCTCAGGGGACAGGTGCGGTGGCCGCCATTTGCGCCGTTTGGAGGGGCTTGACCGGCCTCCAACGCTCGGAGTTGCAGGCTCGCGCCCAGGCAATAGAGCCACTGGCGCGCCTGCGGCTCTAGGCTGGAGGTAGGGTTGGTCCTACCGAGCGGCGACACCTTTTTTTTTATTATTTTATTTTTATTTTATTTTATATCTGGGTTTCTTTGGGTTTATGGTGTTGGGTTGTTTCTTTTTGTTTTTGTTTGATTCTTGGGGTTTTTTTTTTATTATTTTATTTATTTATTTTTATTTGGCATGGCGGCCACAGGCGGTTGAGCTGCCGCGTCCTCGAGGGAGCGTCAGCTCTGGAGGGGGCTGTGACGGAGCTCCTGGCCGTTGGCCGGAGCTCGTCTATTTAAATTAGGCGAGCGGTTGGGTTTGTTTACTTTCCGAGGTCATGAACCTCGGAAAGTCGACTATCGTGATAGTCGTTTTGCCAAAATTTCAAAGCGTATTCTAGCAATATTCAGTGCTTACTTTAGTGAAAAAAATCAAATATGTCTATCTTGTGAAAGAAAATGCCGTAAAATAAAAGCAGAACAAAAGAACCATGGTAAAGCAGTAAAATCCATCGATGAATACGTGATTCAGAAAAGATAAATTGATGAGTGCTTCGTTGATTCGATCCATGAAACAAATTATCAAGAGGAAGATTGTATGGACATTGATACAAATGATTCATAAAGCTATTCAAGGGTCGCAGCCATGGAAGTGGTGGATTCAGAATCTACCAGTTATCTCAAAAAAGATACTCAAGGTAAATTTGTTGAAACATCAGAAATTGATGAAGAGTTCCAGCTTCAAGGTATTGAACAAAAGAAATATATTATAAATACCTTAAACCAATTGTTCTCAAAGCTGCAGTATTCTTGCTTAACCTCTGCAGATCTTAAGAAACCACGGACGGTTTCGAAACATATTGATGTTTTGGCGAGTAATTTAAAACACTCATTAGTAACAAACTATGATAAAGAAGAATTTGAAATTGAAGAAAAATACAAATCATCTATGTAGTTATCAAAAACAGTATTGGTTGACCATTTGAAATTGTATTGAATATGTTAAAACTATATTATCCAACGTACAAAGTCATTATACAAATTTGTGACAATATAGCGTTATAGTTAAGTCGACTTTGCAAGCCGAACCTAGGGACGCCACTTGGCATCCTGCAGAGACGTGCGCTTGTCGCCGAGTTTAGCGTCCTCTTTTTATCACTACTATGAATTGCCTAATGGCAGGCAGTTAAAAGTTAAATATTATTAATAGTTGTTAAAGAAAAAACCCTAAAAAATGCATCGGTGCAAGAATTAAAATAAAACCGGTTTTGAGATATTTTCAACTGTTTAAAAAATATGTTAATAACTTAAAAAAAATATATATATATATTGTTTTTTTTTATTGCATAACTTTATGGTACAAGATTTTTTGCGTATTTAACAAAAAACAGACCCTCACATTTTTACTAGTTTTTGAGATATGAATTTTTTAAGAAATTTCATTGCTGTTTTTTGTTTTTACAATTTTTGTACTACTTAATATTTTAACATAAAAATTTGGAAAAATGTTTACTTCCTCATGTGTAATAAGTATGAAAAGTTTGAAAAAAGTCGATTGACCAACGTTTCTAGAGCCATTGAAATAGCCAAGAATCACCCAAAAGTTTAATTTGGCAGTTCACAGGTGAGTAATGTTTTTCCATTAAAAACTATTATTTTCATATTTTGATTTCTGAGAATTTTTAACAAGTGTTCTAATTTGTTAAAAACTACTATCATGGAAAATACATCTTTATTTTTATTTGACAAGATGATAATTAACTATTTACAAAAATAACATAATGCTACTCCGATCTCTTTTTATTTTTCCTAATATCCTTATAATTCTATTCGATTGTAATATTATTATTCATGTAAGATGATTATGTGACTCATAAAGTATAAAGTTATTTCATTTGAAGAATAAAGTCAACATCGGTAAAACAGAAAATATTTAATAATATAATCTTTAACGAATTTTGAATATCAAGATAACAACAAAGGTTTTTTAAAATATTATGCTAATTTTTTCATGACCGTAGGGTCTTTATGTCATTCACAATGGCATTGAACATTTAAGTTTTGAAGTTAAGGATTGGGATTATGAAAACGAAAGTTTAAAAAAAAATTATTCTTAGCTTTGAACGGCTAAACGAAATAAACATCATTTTCAAGGTCATTGTCGGAACATGTCTCCTTTAGAGCAAAAGAACTTTAGTCTGAATTATTTTTCCATACCACCCTTAGAAATAGAAATATATGGGCGTATAGAATAAAATTATCCTCCCTGTACATTTGTACAATTCTTTCACTTGATGATGGAGGGAGACGGGTTGTTCATCGAAAGTTAATGTATTCCTACTTTTTTTCATTTTAAGTATGAATTTGACTAGACTTTTTGATCTCCATTAATTTACTACATTTTATTAATATTAGAAATTACGTAGTATAACTATATAGACAGTAATACAACATTGAAACATATTTATATGAATAAGAAATACGGGGGGGATGCATGGATGACGAGATTACTAGTGAACTAGTATCTAGGTGGAGTTAACAGTACCATGAGCCCTAAATAGTACGGTACCAGATCAGTCTGACAAGAGATCAAGAAAATTTATATCCGCTTTAATCTCGTGCCCGTGTCATTCAACTCTTATAAAAATTTTTTGATACAAATTAAAGATGTAATTTCTTTTCCTCAGTTTAAATTACTATCCTTTATTGATGAATTTGTAGTGAAGAAAACATTTTATATTAATGATTAATTTCCAAAACGAATATTTTAAAAAAAAAAATTTTTTTCCTGTAACAATTCCATTTACGACATTGAAATTTTATTTTAAGTTGAAAAATCTAAAATAAAATATTAAAAAACTGACAGGTAATCAACTGCATATTTATCTTTATTTTTCCAACTTGTTATAGTGATGTGAGGTGGCGACAGTAGTGAACGTAATGATTGAATAAGCTGTATTGTATCCACCAAATCTGAAAGGAAAAATGTCTGTGACTTTTTATACATTGAAAAACACATTTGTATTGTAACGATAATATTAAGCAATTCAAAAGTGTAAAATTTGATTAAAGTCTTTCCTGTGAATCGATCAACTGGTGTTTATAAATGTACTTTAACGAAGGCCTTCCTCATATGGCGTAAATACAGTAATATAAACTACGTAACAAAATTATACCACCACAATTTTGCATTCAAATATTCCTACTTTTAAAATCCTTGTTAATTATATTTATTTATATTGTATCAAAATAATTTATTTTTCAATTTATAGGTAATTATATGTATTTTCAATAAAAATCCATGGAAAATAAATACAGATAAATGCCGTATTTCCATATAATTAATAATTATTCTTTTTTAAAGAATTTGATTAATTGACGGTTATCTGAATCACTCTAATTTTTTTAAATAATACATGTTATATCGGATTGCCCTCCGTGTAAAGTTATTTTGATTAAATAAATTTAAACGTCTATAAAAACACGCTTTACTATCACACGTATCTATTTCCCAACGTCATCTGTTTTCGATAGTTGTTTACGATTTCCAAAGTTAAGAAAAATAGAAAACTAGACTTATCCATTTCTAAAAGTCTCATGGATAAGCCATACACTACCCGATATCTGAGTTAGTCTTTTCTGGAAACGCATAAAACGGACCCTCTTGGCGATGCTCTATGGACCCACATTAATGAAATTTTCTAGATGACTAAGGTCGTAAAATGTATTTTTATTGATAAAATCGCACATTGCATATTATTGTAAGACATCTTTAGTCATCTTTATGCAATAACTCGACTGACAATATTGGTTATTGAAACCATCATTACATATTCTTCTTCTATTATTAATATAGTCTAATATAGTTAAAAGTAAGCTCTATGACCAAAAGCCCACTTTTAAATAAATTAATTGTGCGATATCTATTGAACATTACACATGATACATATGGTTATTTTCACATGAAAATTTGATATACCATATACAAAAAAAGTCCAAAAACTTGCTCCGATTTGACTTAAAGCTAATTTGTTTTCTGTTGTATATATAATAGATTCTGAGCCAAATTTCTGTTATAATAGGACAGGGTCTCATAACGGACTAAAGGCATGTGACAGTGAGAGATCATCTATATGAAATTTATACTATACAGATAAGGTGAGCTGATTATAATCTACAAATTAATTTTGAATTTATTATCATTTGAAAGTTAAATTTGGAATTTTTCATGGAAACTCGTACTGTTCACCCCAAATGCGATAAAAGTAGAAAATTTACATTATATATGCGGTAACCTAATGGCCCCCCCCCCCTCCCCACACACACACACTGGGATTATACCAAAATTAATCTTATGTCTGTCTTAATCTTACCATCAAAATGAACCGACTAAGATATTCTTTAGTAAAATTAACTTACTGATTATGTACAACGTGCTTAAAATACTACTATGACAAACCAAAACAATAAAACCAGTTTTGACGCAATTAAAAATTTACATTTTCAGGCATTGTTTGATAATTACGATTAAGAGATTTGTCATTTATAATTTAATGAGAATTTAATAACATAGAAATATCGGATTGGATACATAAATCCATAGCTAGGTTGTCATGGAATGAAAGAAGTAAATTTATTGAACATTGAAATAACTCATATACTTCAAATAAAAATGGAGGTATTATTAAATCTTGTGAAAACTATATATATGAGAAATTATCGCCGTGCTGAATGTAATTAAGTTGATTTTTGTTACATAAAAGTGGATTATATAGAGATAAAAGAAGCGTTTGATAAGCAGTTTATGTCAATAAAACAGTAGTTGATCAAATGGTAGAAAATATTTCTAAACCTACCCCTATTAGGTTGTGTATATTCGTTTTATCGAGAAGTTCTTCAACTTTTTATATAATAATCTTTAAAAAATGATGATGTTGTATGATTAATAGTAGAAAATGACAATAAAATTCAAAATCTTTTATTGTAGCAATATCGACGTTATACAAATATTAATAATTAATCCTAGACGTGATATAAAGCATTATTAATAGTGCAAGAGGAAATATTCAAAGATTTTTATACAGAAAATTTTAATGACAACGAGTATAGCTTAGTTGATTCAAACATAAAAACAAACAACCCTTGAAACAAATGTAGAAGACCATTAGGATTTAAGGTTCATGAATAAAGAAATTATATTAAAATGTAATTAGAGGTAAGGGATTTTTTCATTTATTTCATCTATAGTGTAGACCGGAATCAAGTAAATTATAAACAGCATGAATTTCCTCATGCAATCAAAGTCAAATGAAATTATCACATTAACAAGTCATTAAAAGCAGGAATCCAATTCACCATTCAATACCCCTATATGGATTGTTCCAAAAACCACATTTCAAATTAGCAGAAAAAAAAACAACAGACGACTCATACCACATTCATAATATCTCACAAATCTTGAAGCATCGTTCTGCTGAATAACTGACCATTCGTCAATATTAATAAAGCTACACTCTTAAGTAACTTAAGTAGAAGTATTTACAAAAGTACTAACTGACATAAAACATACCACCTAAACCAGCCAAAGATGAATAAAACAGCGTTGATTACCTTACCTATTATTTACAACTATTAATAACGATATTAATAAAAAATGAGGGGATGTGCATATGCTCAGTGCAGAACATTTTACGAAATTTCACATTTGAAGAAAACTACCGTTATGATCAGTAAAAACAACATCTATGTATAAACAAATTAAAACGGGAATAGTCGGACATGCTATATGGCATGTCAAAATGTTATCAGCTAAACCAAAGCGTCAGTCAAGCGTTGATACCTGAGCCAGAGAGGGCCTATTGTTATTGATATCTGTCTAGAGAGATAAGGGCTATCAACGTGTGTAAACTCATTGCATCTAGCTTAATCAGGTATTAGTACAGGTTTTTTCTTTAATTTTAATACAATTATACAAAAATAAGAAACCAATATGGAATGGGCTAATATTATCTAAATACAAGAAAATATTGAAGAAAATGCAACAACAAAAGAAACAAAAAAATGAAGTAGTATAAACAATAACAAAAATAAAGAGGAAACCTTAACCAGCCTTGATTCGAACAGTATTTTCAATAAGAAAAGGCATTATCCTTGATAACTGGCTGAGCTCTCTAATAAAAATAAGCAACAGACTGGAATCACTAATAACTACCCAAATACCCAAAAACACAGATTCTAGTGTTACTAATATAAATGAGCGATTTGAACTAATTCATTTTCTAAATGAAATTACATGAATTATATTTACCATGAATTAATTTCCGTAAAAAATTTTATTATTCTGACGGATCACATTTTTGTTATATCGCATCATATATGGAAACCTCGTTTATAAAAACATACATGTTGCATCAGACAAATAAATGTAAAAAATGAAATGAAGACTTGTTTTTCTGATGCTGAATCGCCTCCTCAGTGAATAAAAAAAATATTATGACAAAATAAACAAAACCCTCATATGATGGGAACAGACAATAAACTGGATCTAACGGTGATGCTAAATGCTCCATCACGAAAGTCATGCTAGGAAATTTTTAACCGAATCTGACCCATGAGATCAGTGATGACGATAATATATAATCTAAATAATGAATAATACCTGACAGAATAAAAATATATTTCTTCAAAGTAAGTAAAACTACGATTACCATAAATATAGCATCCATTGATATTTAAATCTTCATTCGTTCTATAACAAACTCAAAACCACTTAAAATTCTTTATTAGAAAGCAAGAATGCTTTTCATTTTGTTGAATGTAACCATGCTTTGATATCTCACTATACTGACTCATCCCCCACTGTAGATGGTATAGACTGTTATACGATAAAAAATCTTCCAATCAAATACAAACCCCTTCTCGATATTTACAACGAAATGTATAGTACTAGTGATTTTCCAACGGATCGAAAGTAAAAATCAAATAAAAAATCTCAATGATGTCGATTTGTTTCTCGCTTTCGAAATAACAATTTAACGCTTTTTCAGAAAAATCCCAATGAACTTTTGCATCGGCTAATAACTATGAATGGGACTTGGAATTACCATTATATTCTTGGAAGAAAATGACAGTCTATACGGTGTAATGTGTTGAAAGAACCAGTGCCAAAAAAGGCAAAATAAGTTTTATAAATTAATAAAATTATGGCGAATATTTTCTGGTATATAGAAGTAATCAATTTCATTGATTGTTTACAAAAAAGTCTCAATAGTGAATACTATGTATTGCATTGTCTAAGCGATGTAGTCAAGAAAAAACATCTTATCTTATGAAACGAAGTTTTGTATGACTCCACAATTCCCCAGCATATTCGTCAATCGTTAAAATAGCAAAAACTCATTAAATTTCTTATAACTTTCTTATAAACTAAATCATAACTAAATAATAAACTTTCTAACAAAGCTCATATCGCTTATATATCCACTGTATTCAGAAGATTTAGCACCCAGTAACCACTACTTATTCCCTAATTTCAAAATCTGAAGAGACAACGATTTCATAGTAACAAGAAAGTAATTGATGCTATAGATAGCTATTTTGAGGAGTTTGGCGAATTGTATTATAGAAACGGTATAATTAAATTAAATCACCATTATGAAAAGTAGCCCTTCTAAAGATTATATTGAAAATTTCTTTTAATTGTGGTTTTTCTCTGTTGGATTTAAGACATGTCATCCTACCGTCATAAAATGAATCCTGATAAAGGACAAACTTATTTTTCCAACTACTACTCAGATCGGTCTAGATTAGGTCTAGATTTAGTAGCTTCATGACATAGAATCGAAATCATTAATAATCGAAATGTCACCCAACGTACCAAAAAATGTTCTGTCGTATCTTTTTTTTTATACAAACCGAACTGAAGTAAGAATTTTTATTTTTAGTATCGTGATCGAGTGTATGTAATATTGTTAGTTAAATTACAAATAAACATGCTATATAAAATTAAATAATTGATACAGAGATAGAATGAATGGTTGGCTACATACACTTCGCTCGTATACTTTCCAGCATCTTGCACAGAGATTCTCGTTTCAAGACAACCTTTGTGAAGCCCCATTAAATACTTCCGCATAAAAAATGAAATAACTATACTAACCCATTAACGACCAAAAGGCCTAATATTTTTGTTGATTTTCGACGCGATTTTTTCCGTAGTTATAGGCCTTAGAAAAATTTTGCAAACACGTGTTTCGACGTGAAATTTAATTCCCTGTCAGAATATGGACTCAGAATTATAATTGACTACGTAATAAAAAGGCTATAGCCAATTCAACAAAAAAAGTGAAAATTTTTGCAAAAAATCAAATTTTCAATTTTTTTTAGTAATATTACCGTAAAGAAGTCATGATATAAATATGATTAGGGGTGATTACGACTATCAGAGTATCTCAGAAAATTTTTGTGGAATTTTTGAACCACTCCTAACAAAATCGCGGCCAAATCGAAAAAAGATCATAAAAAACATAAATCTTTTTTTCTTGAAAACAAATTTTTAAATGTGTAAACTTTCACGACTTGATGCTTCCGGTATTGCTTTATTATTCATCAAGAATCTATAACCATTACTTGTGTCGTTAACTAATACTATTAGGAAGTTGTAGACAATAAAAAAAGTCGACTCATTTTCTCAAAAATAAAGTAAATTACAAAATAGTTGCACAAAATAAATATCGTTGTACATACAGATATTTAATTATAAAATAAATGAGGTATATATATTTGTAATCGCTACCTATTCACCAGATCAATGCACTCCTGGTCAAAAGTCCGAAAAATCAGATCGATTATCGACTAAATGAAATCGGCGCCTGCATGCACTAAACTCGATTCAGCTTTATTATCTCATTTATTTTGTTTTTTTTTTACCTCTAGCACGCTAATAAAAACTCTACTTCCAAGAGGATGTAATCGTTGTCCGTGTACTATGTACTTTGCTTTTATTATTTTACTGAAATTATAGAATGTGATCTAAAGGTGTACGTTATTGCTGTTTGTTAATTAATGCTGTTATATTTTTATATATTCTAGTCTAATTTATCTCTACAAATCTCTACGTAATACAGATGGTATTTAGTTGTTATCGAATATTTTAATATCATTATTTTTTGCAACTATTGTGCAATGTACTTTATTTTTGAGAAAATGAGTCGACTTTTTTAAATGTCTATAACCTCCTAGCAGTTTTTTATTATAACATCATTCTCACTGTAGCACATATTAAACTTTTTTTTCATTCTAATCTCTACGTAGTATCTTAAAATGGGATCACATGTTTTAAGCTCTCAAGCGTAAAAATACTAACTAATGCAAAAAGATTTTTTGACGTTATTGCACCTACTTTTGTCATTTCGTCATAGAAGCTTCTATGTACCTATTAGGAAATTTTTTTTTCTCGAATTGCTTAGATTTTTTGTAAATGATTCTTATTACTTCTTTAGTCATACGAGATTTTAAGGCAACTTAACTACACTTGTTGGGATTTCCATGTTTTCTCATTTGTATAATATAACTATAAACATAACTATAAAACCAAAATTTTCTAACGTATGTTAGAAATTTTTTTGTTTTGATTGTCCAAATAATCGTCAGAATTTGCTATTGCATATTTACATTACTATCGAACTTCTCGCACCTTGAGTGATAAAATAATGTACGTAATTCGTGATTGAAATACTATTAATGTTTCTAACTTGTTTGGCCTTTATTACTTTTCTATTTGGCTCTATGCTTAAAGGATTTTTAAAATTTACGAAATTGTCGAAAAATGCATAATTTTTAATAATATGAGTAGATTGATATATAAATAATATGTTTAATTAAGTGTGAACATTTTCAAATATATTATCTTCAAAACCTTCAGCAGGTATACTCATATTCACTCAGATAGCATTATATACACTATAATCCATATAAATCATCTAAATTCGTAAACATAAAATTATGTATATTTTGCAGGACTTTCAAGTCAAACAGTCAAGGGAAATTGATTCTACGAGATAATGGTAAACTCATAATTCCATATGAACAGTTTACTAATACTGTTATTGTAAAACACGTGGATGGCCCACATGGTATATATCTAAATCTAGGAAATACTATTAATATGATATCAGAAAATTTTACAATAGCAAAGAAAATTATGGCATGGAAAAAGAATTCATTATTAACGTTGTTAAGAATTGTTCTAATCCAGTTTATCAGTCTTACAAAAACCGAGTTGAAAGAAACTTCAACATCAATGTCATGCCATCATCGGAAAATTCAAAATTTAATACGGTATGTAAAGCATGCGTGATTATTAATTTTTTGCTATATTCTATTTTTATAATTCAATGAAAATTTATATTTTCCATCGCATACATTGTGATAGGTGTTCTGGTTGTTGTGGCCGTATCCTCTCATGCGTCGTTCTGCTGGTCTACCAACGAACTGTGAATGATTTAATTACACGCATACTCTCATGCTCGATTTCATGAAGTGTCAGCACAGATCGGTCACCAAGATGTTTAGTTAAAGTGGCAGTCATACGACTGGAAAATAAGAGTGAAGAGCTAGAACAAAGAAGGAGTAAGCAGGTTAGGATATTAAGTAAACATGGTTTACTTTATGTAACTAGTTCCCTAATACGACGATTTTCAATTGGTGTGCGTGGGTCAGTAAGTAGCAGCGGTAAAGTACATAGAATGTCGCTGCTTGAGTTGGTTAAGTGACATTGATTAAAAAAGTTAGCTGTGTAAGATAAGTGTACGAGTGACAACGGGATGCGTGAGGACCAGGAGTTGTGCAAACATTAAAGTGGTGCGAAGGAACTGAGAATCATATCATAGACGAATGAACTCATGCAAGACAAGGTTAAATTGAATAGATAAAAAAAGTAATTGAAAAATGATTTGTGTAATACTTACATGGCTAAAGGATATACTATTTTTGAAAGATGTATTAAAAGTGAGGAAACTAGATATTACGATGTATAACGATCATAGTACCTAAGTATAAGAATTTTTATCTCATATGTCCACCAACTAATTTTTGTTGACCTTGTGTATAGAGAATTAGCAGTAATTTAAAAGGCTTTTCGGAAGGTGAAACAGAGATGCGTTTTTGATAACCCTTATATAAATAACCGGAAGACGTCAGTCAGTTACTAGACATATAGTCATATACATCTTGTACATCTCCGTACCTGTACTTCTAAATATATCTATTTAGAGTTACAAATTGTGTTATAGCGCATCACCATGATGACACTTTTTAAATTAATTCTAAAGTATAATACGTTACTGGTATCTACAGTGTAATTATACAGTATTGGCTTTCACTATCGGTGTGTACCGGAGTGTTGCAGATGTACTCGAAATAGCCTCACGATCTTGTTGGTTACGTGCCAAGTGTAACATTCGATCCGTGATACTTCCAGGAGCGGAAAACAATAGTGTAAAAGCATCGTGTTCCTCCAAAACTAACACTTTTTCCCACACTAATTCTGTTTCGGAGCCATTAATTAACAAATAAAATGCTCTCATCTTCGCGCCTAATTATTTCTCTCTCTTTACACTTCTATGAACTTCAGTGGTTCATGTACGCGGTTTCTGATGCTTCTTATAATAATAAGAAGTGTGTAAGGTGGTGTACTAATACTATATTACAACTTCTTTGCATTTTTTGGGAGACTATAAGCTATAAATTAATAGATAGCTTTGTTACGATTACAAAAATAATATGACAAATTTAGCCCCGTAGTTAATTTTTAAATTAAAGGCTTATATGACCGGACTAGTATTTATTTTATTTAATGACTTGAACGTGAAATTATTCACCAACTTCCTCATATACATGCCTAAAGTATTTCTAATTACATATTCCAACATCGTATAATTTGTTATAATTTTAAATCAACGTACTCAACATGATTTTAGAGTAAGAACTCCTTATGTGCATTATGGATTCTAATTTTATAATATTCTGTGTGATTTATAGTATTGATTTGCTATATTGAATGTAAGTAAATGAATAAAGAAAACATAGGGATGGGCCGAAAGACAATCTATGTTTTTTTAGCTCTTGAAGGGGAGGGCTTCAAAAGTTGAACTCCAGTAAAAGATTATATCTGCCTTTTAGCTTGTGAAAAATTGAAACATTTTCAACTCATTCGAAACATTTTCAGCAATCGAGGAAGGGCTGAAAAGTTGAACTCTAAAAAATTCTCGGTGAGAGTAAATATTATAAGTCTAAAATTTAAGTCTTTATTAGAATAAATTGTGTTTATTCATGACTAAAGAAGAGATCCACTTCGTGCTACGAATTCTGACCGTCCGAAACGCATCTATTTATATCAAAATTTTGTCAAGAATGATCGAGAAGGACTATTTACCACTCGTTCTAATACATTGATTAGCTATATAAAAACTCTTCAAATTACAATAACTCCTCATCGGAAGTTTCGATTTTTACAAAATTATATTTTATCGATACTATGAAGATAGAACTAGACAAATTCATTTGAAAATCTTAATATTTCATTATAATTAGATTTGGACGAAGTTTTATTGGTATGATTATAAATATAAATAAATGATCTACGTAAAACAAGTTACAAAAACTTTTCAGATTATAAATAAACTTTTTACAAGCAAAAGAACCAATAATTTTTAGCTAAAAATGTTGGCTTATATTTTATGTGTTTGTTACTTTATTATACAATTGAGTGAATTTATTCTCAAAAAGTTTCCTCTTTAGATAAAAATAATAACATTTAAATGGAACAATTCTTATTTGTCTATAATAATAATTAATGAACTATTTAAATAAATATACTACTATTGATCATAAAAATTAAAACTATAGAATATAGGCTACGCATTGTCATTATAAAATAAATCATCAAAATCGTTAATAAGGTATAAATAAGTAAACAAATATTTGAATTAAAATTTGTCCAGGAAAATAAGCATAAACACATAGAGAAATTATATTTAATTGATGACTAGCATTACAGTTTAAGTTATTCTCCTGTTTATTTATCTTCAAGCTCTTTAAATTATATAAAAATAATATTGTATTCTCTTTAAATCTTAACTATATCTATATATTATTATGATGTAATTTTCCAAATATGGTAATGAAAATACGATCGAATGTTTTGTTTATCTGTGTAAATGAGTGTGATTTCTAATTTAAATATTATTGTTTTGATTTGTGTTGGAAAGCATATTAAATGTTGCATAATTATAGGTGCATACAAGAAAGGATCATCATAATATAGAAATATAAATTTTTATATAAGTCAAAGGCCATGTGTAATTTAATGCGATAATATACATGATATTCAAATAAAACTATTTTATATAGAATACTATTATATTTTATCAATTCTATTATTGTATTAATACATTTTTTTATATTTTACAGGATCCCTTATCACGTGTTACTTCTAATAAAATCAACCACCACATTTATAATGAACTTTACGTTCAAAATAAATTACAAAATCAGAAAAGTACATCCTTAGAAACCATTACTTTTTAATGCCTTCCAGCACATTCAGATTTTCAGATTTTAATCGTGAAAACTTGGAATCAGTAACAGTTATAAACAATTCACAGCGCATAGAAATTGACAGTAAAATTTTAACTGTTAAAACAGATAAACGACATAATGCAAAAATACTATTGGATGGTAAGTTATACGTTTCTGATAATTATTCACAATTTTTAAATAAATATTCATGACTTGTACTTTTTTTGCTTCTACTTTAATAAATAAACTTATTGTCAAAAAATTGAAGTTGATTGCCTAAAATGAAATACAGAATTTCTAAAAGTTTATAAAAGAGATTAATTAAATAATTGGTTTATTTAAACTTTAAGATAAAACCAATTTTCTATTTAGGCATATGAGTGAAGAATGGTCCATTTAAGATTTATTGGAATTTCTAAAAACAGTTTTAGATAAATTTTAAACTAGCATATTACGGTGCCCATTATGTTACATATTTTAATTAGTCGAGACTTTGTCTACTATAAAAAATAAAACGCATAAAAATGACCAGATTTATTATTTTTCACAAATATTTTTTGTAATTTTTTCGTTACAATAAGGTATATTAAGAGTCAATAATAATTTGATATTATTTTTTAACATAAATATTCATTATATAATTTGACATTACATATAGTCCGAACTCTATTCAAGTGTCGGACCAACAATGTAATCAATTTAAATGTAAGCAAATGACGAATCGTGTAATGCCGTTGCGTGTAGTTTTTGGAAACAGTGACTTGTGTTTTGTTGTTGAATTCCAGGTTGCTGTTTCATTAAATATTTCTTTTATTATATTTATTAATATAATAAACAGAATATATGCAAGAACACAGAGTAGTGACAACTGTTAGTTATAAAATTAAATGTTCACTTATATTCTTTCATCATTCACGTATAATAGAGAAAAACTACTGCATGCCTGTGTATAATTTTAAATCTTTGTTATAATTTTAAATCAACGCACTCAACATGATTTTAGAGTAAGAACTCCTTATGTGCATTATGGATTCTAATTTTATAATATTCTGTGTGATTTCACTTTAATAGTGAAATTTGGCCTTGTGCCACAAAAGTAAGTTTCTCTTTATACTAATAGATTTCCCGTAGCCTTGTGTTAACTTATTGATCTTTATTAAGTTGCATATGGATATGATCAAGTGTCATAGAAAAAGAATATATATAATCAATGTATGACGCAATAAACCAATGCAGGCAACTCTATTATAAGCGTTAGAAATTACAAAAGTAAAGAGGAATCTAAAGAATTTATTCTGCTAGAGAAAGTGAGAGAGACTTTGTTACATAAAAATAAACTGTTCCCGTTTTCAAGGCAGCGAACATGCTATTATCAGTAACTCTTTGTTCCCATGTGGGCACACAGCATAGAACAAAGCGAAACAATTTCTGCGCACGCCATAATCGAATCAGAGAGAATTAAAAAACAGAGCGATCTACTGGATTATTTAGCGATGGATGCTGATTGC
The DNA here is from genome assembly GCA_030064505.1 of Chouioia cunea. Lineage (NCBI taxonomy): Eukaryota > Metazoa > Arthropoda > Insecta > Hymenoptera > Eulophidae > Chouioia > Chouioia cunea. The sequence goes on from JAOPFQ010000004.1 coordinate 13,613,680, forward strand.
TACAAGTGGTTGAGCACGATGAGGTTGGCTGAAAATCGGTCTTTCTCGGTTGTACTTCTATTCCTTTTATGGCGTTTTTTTCTGGCTCGCAATGTGGTTCGCGCACGGTTTTTAAAAAGTGATCTATTTTTAAGTCTACAACGCGAAAACTACAATAATGGGGGAAGAGGGAGACTTACCTTATTTATAAAAGAAGTCTCATTCAGCCGAGTTGAAATATATAAAAAATAGACGAATTTGCCTCAAATAAATTCATTAAAGGAGAAAGTAGGAGGCACAAACGACCTGACGTGCGCCAGGAAAGAATGACCTTGAAAGGTCACGGAGAAGAAAGTCAGCAAGGCATTAATTAATAAACGGCGGTTACAACAAAATCGAGATTTATTATAAAAAAATGAAAGAAAATTCAAAATAAAACCGACAATTTAACGAAATTGAATGAATAAAATAAATAAAAGAAAAATCGAGATTAAAATTACGGCGACTGTTAAATATTAACGGCCATCGCCAGGCTCCGGCTGTACAGACAGAATGTCCGAACGAGGCCCAAGGACAGCAGATAAACAATATATATAAAAAAATAATTATATATTCAGCGCACGGGCGGTGAGGGGGAGAACAAACAAAAGTATTCACCGGCTCAGCATATTTCACTTCCCAAAAAAAAAAGAAAAACAATTGCACTCTGGCACAAGAACTGAAAACCAGAACGGAACCTCAAACAAAACAAATACTCTCACGACTTAATTCTGACTGAGCCAGTGAGTGTGCCTTACTTCCTCCCCTCTCTTCTCCATAATCTAAAATTCGCGACGAATTTTCCGAGGTCAGGGACATCGGGAAGTCGAGCGACTAATCGGTCGATGATATCGCCGACGGACTCCGGCCAACGGCCAGGAGCTTCGTCACAAGTTGATGCGTATTTAATTAACTGCGCGCACCGGCAATTAATCTCAGTAAAAGACCCGCTATACCCTTCATAAATCGGACCTTCTTACCGGAACACGCTCTCTAATGAGCGCCTATCATGCGTTCCTAATTTGAAACGGGTCCCGCTTTATCGCGCGCGCTCTCTCTCTCTCTCTTTCTTTTTTTCTCTCTTCTTTTCGTACTATTTTCGTTTCATCAGTTGTCACTACTCTGTGTTCTTGCAATTTACAAGGACAGCGAGCAAAGGCGATAGACATAAACATCTGCATGTATGGCTTCGCTTGCCCGTAGTATGTGCGCAAGAGAAAGCCTATTATACGTAGACAATGAATTCGCTATAGATTCATCGCAATCGTTGTTTTTAATATTACTATTATTATATTAAAACGAATAAATCTAGTTAGAAAATGTCTTGAAGTATATATTCATGAAAATATGATTTTTCAGGACACGGTCACATTATACAACTATTTTCAAGAGCTATGGAAAATATGTTGAAAATAAAAACATGTATTCGATCAGCTGTGTGCAAATCATACGGTAAGCAGTCGGAGGCTCTACAAAAAAGTGAGTAGTTAAAATTACATTGTTCATTGATATAATTTGGATTTCTAATTACAATTTCTATTATTCAACTAAAAATAATTTTTGGTTTGGTATTCACGTGTTTCGATAATAGTTCATTGGTTTCAACAGAATTACAATAAAAAACAATTGCAAGTACTCGATAAAAAATAAATTAAAAAATGAATATGTAAAAATAGTAGTTTAATAATATTAAAAAGCTATTATATTACTGAGTGTCCGTGTATGTATACATATAGTTCCTGCACGGACACAAATACAGGCATGCAATAGTTTTTCACTGTTTTTAAATTACTTTGACGCTAGTATACTTATAAGACTTGCAATGCGTACATTTCTAAACGGCAGTTGTTAATTACGGTATTTTGGTAGTACTATACCAGCATGATATATTCGCAGACGCAAAAACTATTTACTGTCATTTTCACTTCAAATAGATGATATCATTTAAACATCTCTAATTTTCTCTAAGAGAAGAACGACAGAAGACAGCAACCTGAATTCCGGCAAGATTATAGTTAACGGTAATTGCGATTGAGTAATAAATATACATTGAAAATATTATTCTTAATAGAGATTGTATCATGCTGATTGGTATTTTTGTAAATTTCATATTATCTATCATAAGGTAGCGTTGGAAAAACAAATAGATTAATGAAAAATAAATATTCTAAAAATTATATACGGGAGTAGCCCGATAAGTACTTAGCCTACAAAAAAACGAAAATGTTGGAAAAGTGGCGATTTATTTTTCAATATAGTTTCCTTTTAGTTTGATACACTTGACCCAGCCATGCTCCAACTTCTTTAATCCGTCTGAAAAATACGTTTTCTCGGCATCTGCAAAGTAGGCCTCCATGTCGACGATGACCTAATTCAACTCAAATTTCTGCCCGGCGAGTGTCTTTTTCAATTTTGGAAACAAAAAGAAGTCGCACAAGGCCAAATTTGGAGAATACAGTAGATGGGACAGTAGGTCATAGCCCAATTCGACAATTTTAGCCGTGGCGAGAGGTAGGTGTGAGCCGGTGCGTTGTCATGGTGGAATAACACTTTTTTCTTTGCCAACTAGGGCCGTTTTTGTGCGATTCTTATTACTAACGTCTGCTCTATGAAATCTATTGCTGATAATTATTCAAAAATATACAAGGTATACAATAAAGAAAAAATGTTGAAAATAAAAGTAACTTTTTGAGATATAGTCATTTATCTAAAACAAAAGGTTATGGCGGTGCAGCGGACGCTGTTTATAATGACTCCCTGAATCAATACTAATATCCGCTCTATGAATTTTATTGCTGATTACTATAGAAAAATAGACAAGAAATCCAATTTAAAAAAATTTCAAAATAAAAATAACGCTTTTTGAGATATCGTCATTTGTTTAAAACAAAAGTTAATAACTTTTCGAAAAATTGTTAAAAATGACTTTTGGTTTATTAATTTCATAGTTTATATTTTTATCCATATTTAAAAAAAAAATTTGTTTTGATAACTCTCACGGTTACAGAGATATCAATTTTTGAAAAATTTTCAATAAAATGTTTATATTATTTATAACTTTTAAATCCGACAGTAATAATGATCTAAAAAATCTAAATCAAAGATATCGAGGTTAGAGACGGGTATCCGTTTCGCCGTAGCGAAGCTGTCGCCTTTAGTCGTTTCGAAAACTATTATTTTTGGATATTCAGTGCGAATTATCGTATAGCCGCAAACGGATTCGCGTCCTTTGGCTGACAACGCGAAAGTGATATCGTTTGTAGTAAGAGAATATATAGTTTGCACATGGTCCTGATGCATATCCTTCATTTTGTTGGTGAATCCTTCATAGAGGATGTTATATTTATTGAAATTACAACTATCAACGGGGATTGGTCTCCAAAAGGTACGTCCTCCAACGGAGTCTATACAAGCCGTGGACGATAGGGAGCACGCAGTGCCTGAATTGAGGTGAATTTTGTCGGAGTCTAGATTCATCCGTGCTTGATGGCTACTCAATGTAATTTTGATGGTGCCTTGGACGAATACGTAGTCCCAGGAGCCGTAGGGGTCACTGTAGGACGTTCCACTACATTCTCTATCAGCTTTTATGGAACCAGCAAAGGTAGCGGGGTAGACTGCGGTGTTGTTAACTCGTAATCCTTGGATGACTTTATTTCCATAGTTGAAGATTCCGGTGACATGGGCACTCATACACGCAGATTCGCTGATCTCGTGGATGAATTCCATCTCCCCGTTTTGTACTGTACGTGGTAGTTTCTTGACCATGTTCCGCAATAGATAGTTGTACGGTGGATTTCTACCTTACATTGGTAGACGGTTGTTTCCGAATATTCGACTACTTGTAATAACTGAATATACTCCTTGGTGATGTTGACGGTTTCTTGCGGGATGTTACATTCTCCCACGTTGAGCAGAGAGACGGTGGTCACGTTCATGTGGCGAGAACCACAATCATACCCAATTATTCCCATAACTACGGGGAGTAAAGAAAAGAGTAAGCAGATACCTTGGGTGTTAAACATGATAAAAGTTTTGTATATATTTTTTTCTTGTCGTTGATTCTGTAACAGATTAAAGAGTATGATTAGTGAGGGGGTTAGAATTCTGACTCTGTTAGTTTTTTCTTTTTTAATGGGAGTTCCTTATTAATGTATGAAATTCTCAATCTGTTTGCGTGGACAATTTTGTTAGATTTATTTATTTGTATTTTCACGTTATTTTTGTTTATAACTTCGAGTATTTTATGAGGGCCAGTATAATGGTTTCCGAATTTTCCAGGTTTAGCACCGGATAACAAGAAAACATAGTCTCCTGCTTGAAAATTTTTAGGATTGATTGTTCTGTCATAATATTTTTTTGAGCTAAATTTTGATTTGACGAGATTTTCATAAGTGAGCTTTTCGATGCCAGTAATGCGGGTGACCAGATCCTTCACATATCCTTTGTAAGTAGGAACTAGATCGCCTTCTCTCAGAGGGTCGCTTGATGGTAGCCGAGCGAGGCGTCCGAAGACGACTTCATACGGCGTGTACTTGGTACTTTCTTGGACGCAAGTATTATAGTTTAACATTGCCATCTCAACCCAAGTGTCCCATTCATCATCATTGTCCGTATATTGTTTCAAAAATTCGCCTAACGCGTGGTGACTTCGTTCAAGCGAGCCATTAGCTTGAGGATGGAATGCAGTGGTTCTAATCTTTTTAATCCTAAATCCTTTCGAGATACGGGTCATGAGACTACTCGAGAAGTTTTTACCTTGGTCGGTCAAAATTACTTTGGGTGCACCGAAAATAAAATAAATCGTTTAATGAATGCATCGGTAATCGAGCTTGATTGTGTGTCAGATAAGGGAAGGGCTATACAATATTTTGAGAGTTGATCTTGTATCGTGAGGATGTATTCGTGATTATTACGAATGAGCTTTAAAGGACCTACTATATCGATGGCTACCTTGTCGAAGGTCGTAATAGGAGTATCTGTGATTATCATCGGTTGTTTGGTTTTCAGCCTTTTTAGTTTCTTCAGCTGGCAATCGACGCATTGTTGGATGCGACGTTGTTGTCAACCTTTAGATCTTCCCAGTAGTATTCATGTTTGATTCTGTTATAAGTTTTTGATACACCACGATGTCCACCTATTGGATTAGTGTGCAATTTGTAAATGGTTTTATCACGTTGTTCGAGAGGTACGTACTTAAGTTGTCCTGTACAGATCAGGACTTTGATTGGAGTATCTTTAAATACTTCATCCAAGAGATTCAAGACTTCTGACCATGGTAGATTTTCTATAGTGGTGCTTTTTGCGAAACAGATTGTTTGTTGATTGAATTTCAGGAGTAATTCTCGGACTATTATTAGAGTTTCGTTTATGTTGTCGCGGATCACCTTCAAGGACTCTGGACCTTTTTCGAGAATACGGTGCGAAAATTGGTAGTATCTATTTTTCGTCTCCTTTTTCTTCACTTCTCTTGTTGCATACTCGCTGTCGAGCTTTATTTTGTTAAATTTCACTAGTTGTTTTGCTCCCTCATCAAGAGGTAAGCCTATACTGGAGACGAAGTATGCAATATTGTTCTTATGGTACTGGATAAATTCCTTAGTTTTCAAAATTTGTTTCTTCAGAGATCTACTAGATTTACAGGAATTTTCCTTGCTTACTTCCGAGACTTCACTACAAACAGAAGCTTTAGTATTTAGTGAGCTTGCCTGCGGAATGAATTTTTTTGTGATAATTGCATTGGGTTCGGCTTCGAAATCTTCGATAGTTTCTTGATCACTTTTGTAGTAATCAATTCTTTTCTTGTTTCGTGTACGGATTGAAGAGAAATTTTGCCTTATGGTTGCGACTTCTGGTACCTCATTAGTCGGGACCGTTTTCTTTGGTCTTTTCTTCCTTTAGGTCGTTTAGGAGGATAGAGGATTTCGACTGGCGGGGGTTGGTCTGCAAGAAGTTTTTGTCTTCTCGTAACCACATTTACAGATACTGTGTCGACTGGATTTCTAGAGAGGACGTCTGCGTTACAATTCGTTTTTCCAGGGCGGTAAACTATCTCGTAGTCATATTCTGACAAACGGAATCGCCATTTTTGAACTCGAGTATTGAGATTTGCCGTTTTGAACCACACTAGGGGTTGGTGATCTGTAACGATTGTGATCTTTTGTCCATATACGTAAGAGCGAAAAGCTTTTATAGCGTGTAAAATAGCTAAAGCTTCCTTTTCGTACACTTCGTAATTTAATTCAGGACCTCGCACAACTCTAGACGTGTAGGCTGTTGGTAAATCCTTTCCTAATTTACCTTGAGATAGTATTCCTCCTACGGCATAGTCGGAGGCATCGGTGGTAACTATGTACGGTTCACCTAAATTTGGGAATTGTAAAACAGGAGCTTCACAGAGTTGAGTTTTTAACTTGACAAAAGCTTCTTCAGTTTTGTCAGTCCAAACGAATGGTGCATCTTTCTCTAGCAATTTAGTTAATGGTTTAGCTATTTTAGCGAAATCTTTTATAAAACGTCGGTAATATCCTGCAAGTCCTAAGATTTGCCGGATACCTTTAACGTTGGTCGGTCTTGGAAAACCTTTTACGGCTTTTATTTTATTAGGGTCAGGGCTTAATCCTTTTTCACTTAGTATGTGGCCCAAGTAAGAGACTTCGCGTTTTAAAAATTCGTATTTGTCGATTTGTAACTTTAATTTGTTTTTAATAAGGATTTCGAAGAGCTTTACCATTTTTTCTTCGTGTTCTTGTAGGGAATTTGCATAGATTACGATGTCGTCAAGATAGACAAAAAGAATTTGGCCTTGCAAGCCTCTAAGCACATCGTCCATGAGACGTTGGAAGGTGGCTGGAGCATTTTTTAATCCGAATGGCATTCTTACGAACTCGTAATGGCCAAAAGGAGTACTAAAGGCGGTTTTGTGCGAGTCTCTAGGATCCATTTTTACTTGATGGAAACCTAAGGATAGATCTAATACTGAATAATATTTGGCACCTCCGACCTGATCAAAAATTTCAGTGATATTTGGTAAGGGATAAACGTCACTGATGGTTTTTTCGTTTAGTTCGCGAAAATCGAGGACTACTCGCCATCTGGGATTGCCTTTGGAATCAGGTTTTTTAGGGACGATCCATAAGGGAATATTGTATGGAGATTCAGATTTTTTAATTATTCCATTTTTCAACATTTCTTGGACTTGTCTATCAATCTCGTCCTTAAGAGCATGAGGGAATTTGTATTGCCTGGAGTTTATGGGTTCTTCGTCAGTAGTAATGATTCTGTGCATGACTACGTTTGTTCCAGATAGCTCTTCTCCGGGGAGGTGAAAAGCTTTTTGATGTGTATTGACGAGGTTTATGGCGTGTTCTTTCTCTGAGTCGTCGAGATGGTCCGTATGGATCAACTGGTCAAGTTTAGTAGTGTGGAAATGAATTTCAGGACGATTTATATTTTCTTCTATTGTCTCATATTGGTAAATTTCTGAGTCTATGGGCATGTCTAAGTCAGAAGAAAACAAAGTGGACGATATAATATAATAGTACGGGTTGCCAAGCTCATTGGTTTTTTGGTAATTTTCAAAATCGGCTTCAGTGTCAATAAAGTTAAGCTCTATGTCGTCCTTTTCTTCTGTCTTAGGACCACAAAGGTTATTTATACTTGGTAGATTTACTATGAGCGAAGCTTCGGAAATGTTGTCAATTTCATTCATTTCCGGTGGAGCTTTTTCTAGTTATACAGGAATTTTAGTGAGGACGAAAGGAATTGTTTGTTCATTAATGTGCATAGATAACGTTTCATAATTGATCAAGCAATTGCTGTGATAGAAATAATCGGATCCCAGAATTCCTTCAAAAGTAATTTCGAAGTCATCGGGAACCACGTGGAGATTTGCCTGTTGTCCCATTATTCGTAATTCGACATTGCCGTGGGTTGTGATAGATTATCCGCTGATCCCTCTAATAATTCTCTTGTTGTTTTGGTTTATAATACATTCTGGGGATAAAGCTGATTTTTTAATTAAACAGCCCTCTGCGCCAGAATCTACCAGGAACTCAGTGGAGCTTTTCAAATTTGGATGATTTATAGTTATTGTAGGCAAGTGTGATTCTATATTAGTTAAAAGCGCGTTTGCGATTATTGGAGTTGGATCGGGGTCAAAGTGGAGATTAATTTTATATTCACGGATAATTAGAAGCTTATTTCCGTAATCTATTTTTTCTTTACTTTGGGAGAGAAATTGTGATCCTAGGATACCGTCGTATGGTATTGGGAAATTATTGGGAACAACAAGAAAGTCTCAATACGTTCAAGAATTTCATCCTTACGTAGCCTATAGTCGGAATAGGGACGGAGTCAATTCCTGTTAAGTAGTGATGGGAGGCAGCTTTCAGCAATCCTTTTTCTCCTAAGAGATACAGCTTGATTACGTTGACTTCGGAGCCACTGTCTAACTAAAATAAGTTATTAAATTGTTGATCGCTGAATTTGAGTAGTATGTGAGGTAAAAAGGTTCCTATTCCATCGGTATTAATTCGCTCAACAAAGCATTGATTCTTGCTTCGTTTGATGAGCGCTCTGGACTCTTTTGGCTCTCCTGGGCTGCGCTCGCTCCCTGAAAAGCCTGAGTTTTTTTGCATCGTAATATTCACATTTTCTGCATTGTTCAAAAGTATGTCTGCTTTTCTTGCAATAATGACAAATTATTTCATCACAATGGAGGCTTTTTGAATTTTGGGTACGACACGTATTTGCTAAATGACCAGGTAAGTTGCACAATTGGCAAACGTGGACTTGAGCATTACGTCCTTGTCGAGGGTTGAGCTTGAAACAATTATTTGCAGTATGACCGAGCTTATTGCATACTTGGCTCGAAACTAGGTTTTGATTTGAAGGCAGCGATCTACATGTTTTGGCTGTGTGACCAATTCTCGAACAAATCTGATACTTTAATAACCTTCTGCATTGAGAGGTATCATGGCCTGGCCTGTTAACAAAGGTTTTCGTTCTTTTTGTAACGGGTGTCCTTGAGCTTCTTGGATCGTTACTTCGCTGCTTCACTGTCCGATTGGAGCGGAGTACTGGTTCGAGTGCGTATGCCGATTCGTTTACTGAGGGAGAGTGTTTCTTCCAATTCTTTTCTTAATTCTGGATCGTGGTCAGTCTGTTTTCTGGTTATACGTCTGTCCTGACTCATGAAAAATATTTCTTTTTTCTTGGCGAGGGCTTTTTACTAAGACTCGCTAAATATTTAGGGAGTATAAAGGGGTTGAAAGGTAAAAATGGTTTATTATTTAGCAAAAAAGGGAGAAGTAGTCGTTCCTTTTTCCTTTTCCTTTTATTTGTACTTAATTTGGTGTGCGAATTTACCATTTTTATGGTTATTTTTCGCTCGTGATTTTGATTCGATGGTTATTAAAAAATACGGAGAGGCACTTATAACAACTCCCTTTCCACTTCGCGTGTTCACAGATCTGTTCGGACACGATTTCAATCTTTTGGTCTAAGGATAGATCTGTGAACTGCGGCGATTGCGTTGGAGTATAATCTGGAAAGTCTTTCGTGTTCTGAGAATCAACAAATTCAGAGATATAAGGTTCCGTGATTATTATCTCTTTGGCCGCTTCCGGTACCTTTCTGGCTTGCCTTAAGAGTTTAGCCTTTCGTCGGATCCGTTAAGCCTTAGTGAATCGGTTTCTCCGATGGGGACGAACACTGTTGCTTTCCACTGACACACAAAAAGCGAAGCGAAACGAAATTAACAAATTGTCCCACAGATTGAGAATTCTTTTTTTTTACAGAAAGAAAGAGATTCTTTCGGTTCTGAGCGTTCTAACTTAAATATTGGAAATACGTTTTTTTTTGTTTTGTTTGTTAGTATGAATTAAAAGACACATATTCCTTTTGATATATGTATGAATAAAATGACATATACTCTTTTTGGTATATGTATGAATTAGGAAACATATATTCTTTTTGATATATGTATGAATAAAATGACATATACTCTTTTTTGGTATATGTATGAATTAGGAAACATATTCTTTTTGATATATGTATGAATAAAATAACATATACTCTTGTTGGTATATGTGTAAATTGGAGAATTATTTTTGAAAGACACATAAATATATTTTTTTTTATGTGCAAGAGTTGGAATAATTGACTTTAAAGATGTTTATTTTTTTGTTGTTATTAAAATTGGTGACTTGAGATGTTGATGAGTTCGAATATTGAGAGAGAAGAATAGTGAAGAGAAAAGATACAGCGTTCTAAAAAATTGTAATTAGACTAATTGATTCACTCTTTCATCCCGGACGAGCCCCCAAAAATTTAGTATGTAACGTCCAATGGATATTACAGACTAGCTTTATTAAAGAGTGTATCTTTTGTCGTAGAGTTTTACCTCTAATAACCGGGAAATCAATTTGTCTAGTTACGTAATTTATCCTACTCGGGATAGGTTATGGAATGAAAGGAATGGTAAGGCGATTCTCTCGTACTGCACTATAACAGGCGCACGCCAGAGAGACCTTAGCCATGATTTGGTTTGAAGGAATTATTTTGAATATAGATAGTACTCGGTTTGACAAGCACCCAATCTGCATTCGATGGAAAAGTTAATTATGTTACTACAAGCGATAGAGAAGAAATAGAATGAGTTCGAAGTATGATATTTTATTGTTTGACTTACTACTTTTTAGATGATCTCTCTCCCTTACAAGTCAGAGTTGGATTTAATTTTGAGGCTGGATTCGAACTGTCTGTACAACTGCGCGCAGGCCATTTTATAGCCCTCGTCGCGCTGCCCTACTCTTAGTGTTTTCCGGGTCCCTTTGAGGCGGGCCCTTTTCCGATTAGGCCAATGAGGGAAAAGATGATTTCCTTCGTTAGCCTAATTGGAAGAACCTTGGCGTGGGCGGATAGAAAAATGGTACATTCTTCTTTTAAGAGATGACGCGTATAGTATCGTTTGGAGAAAATATTAATTGGATTTAATTGTTCAACTAATTAATTGAATAATTCTAGCGGGCGTAGTTGACAGGAGAGAGGGATATCCACTGTTTACAATCTATCGACTTAAGTTTATTACAAAAATAGTAGCGAGACTATGACAAATGTTAATCTGTTTAGTCGTGATTTCTTGTTTTGTCTATGGACCTTAAGAGATGTAATTTATGGCTATTACAAATATAACGATGGTTTACAATATGTTGATAAACAGTAGTGACTATTATTAATATTATTATTTCATACCATAATGTCTAGCGGATGTGGCATCAATATGCGTTGCGTGATTTTAGTCGCAGCCGGAAAGATAATTTTTACGACTCTATGCGTCTGGGAAATTTCGTTAGCGCGGGACCATGGCGTATCATCAAGAGGGTCCGTTTTATTAGTTTTCGGAGAAAACTAACTTGCTTATCGGAGGGTATGGTTTTTCCGTGAGACTTTTCATAAGCGAGTGGTTCTATTTAGATTTTTCTCACGCTCAGAAATTATAAACAGTCATAGTAAACATGTGACGCCGGAAAATAGATATAAACGATAGAGGTATATGACCTCATGAAAACTAAATTTTATTTCTACCACGTGTTTAGTATCAGCGGACGTCACAGTATTTTGTAAATTTCATCCAATACCTCATAAATTAACTATGTAGGATTTGTCTATATTTTTTCATTCAGGTAATATGTATTCTTTAATTATATCACATTCGGACGCGCTATCAATTAAAAAGTGTTCTATCACTTCTGTGAATAAGCCTTTACTTGTTATCCTAGAAATAATTTTTTTTATAGTTTTATTATTATCATTATAAACAGAGCAAGATCCTGTATATACAAAATAAACTATACTTTCAAACGTGTATCGATTTACAGAATTACTTCTCGAGATGAAATTTGGAATAGCATTATTTACGGCGATTTGACCTGCCTAACAGAGCTGCGCAAAGTATTTAAACTAAATTTGGGGTTAATAAGAATTCAGTTGGTTTATCGAATATACCTCAGCTAATTGATCAAATGGTAGAAAATATTTTTGAATCCTTATTAGGTTATATATATTCGTTTTATCGAGAAGTTCTGAATGATCCTGAATAACGCCAATTTTTAGGATATCAGCTTCGGAGTGGCTCCCTCTCACGATATCAATTTTTCTAATATCCAAAAAATTACCATACACAACAGGAAATTTTATTCCATCTCGTGATTTCATAAGTAGGAAAATAAACGAAGTAGTTATTCGTCGATTTCTTCACAACTGAGCACTTTTGTATTGTTTGTCCTCTTCGTCGCCCTTTATTGTGATCATTTCCCTGTTATATATTTTCTGTAGGTTTACATGCTTAATAATTCGCGATCATATGACCAGACTTTTTACAATAAAAGCTTAACAAAGGTTCTTGTTGGAATTTTTTAGCGATATGTCGCAAAATTGATCATTTTCTTCCGCGACTTTATTTATTATAATACTGTTACAACAATCTTTTTACAAATTTTCTGATTTACTGCAAACCTAATATTTTTAGAGTATACGGCATTCGCCCGCTGAATGATTTTGATGGTCGTAAAGGGTATAGCTAGTTAAGGTAATCAAAAGTGCCTCTAACGGCTTCAGACAATTTACTTGGTCATTATGTTTGGCATGTGTAGAAATTCCTATGCCTAGATTTTCAGACCCCTAGATCCACTTGGGACAAAATAGCCCACCATTGTGTGTTTTGGTATTTTATAACAATATGTCGATCAATCTTTGAACTAGGAAAAATATGTTTTGTTTTTATTTTGTAGGATTTTTCGAGTATAACAAAGTTAATAAGCCCAAACAACTTTTGGGGTCAAATTCAAATTTTTATAACAGTATGAAAATGTCAAAATTCAATATTTTAAAACTAAAACCGTTTAAATTCTGGAAAAGAAATATTTTACAAATTTTATATAAAAAACACACACTATATTTTTTAGATTTATAAACGTGGTAAAACGGTTCTAAACAAATTAAAACCAATAAAAGACCATTTTTTTCACTTTTAGTACTTTTTAGATGATTTCTATGATATTCATTATTGATACCAATAACACTCATGTATTTTACGCAAAAAAATATAATTACAATTCCAATAAATAATTATAACATTGTTTTTACAGTTTCGATTCCAGTAAAACACCTTTTTACATAATTTAACATCACTCATTTATCAAAAAGTTTATTAAATTCATAAATTTATAAGTATATTGAACATTATACATCAATGGTTATACCAACTTCTACTTATTCTTTATGATACATATGTCTTCGTGGGTTTTGTAGAAGTTCCAAAGTTTAGTATGAATCTTAATTCAGAATTTAATTTTTCTCTTACATGAATCTGAAAAATGTAAACATTTTTATTACAGCTCAAAAATACTTTGAATAATAAAATCAGAAAGTAAATAACCTCTTCATCATTTGAACTTCTGATCATATCGTAAAAAAATTCTGACACTGTCATCATAAAAGATAAAGCAATACCAACTATTACTACGAGGAAAACTCCACCGACATTGGCCATGCCAAGTTCTTCAGCTTGCCCTCCACTAGAATCTTCCTGTGGAATTTCACAAAAAAGTATAAATTTTCCATATTTATATTTTCTGAATCATTAATGAGATATGTTTAAAAAGAAGATATTCATTACATCAGAGCATCGTGTATCAATTACTTATTTAGCATATATACGACCTAATAACGACAGATAAAGAATAATTAATTGACATTAAAAAACGGCATCGATGCTTATCAGACATGGTATAGCTATATTTTCTTCTATTTGAGTTTCATTAGTCACATGTGCCTGTCATTTTTTTTGCCTTATTTTATGTTATAATCACCAAATATATATTTGAATTTGTCAATATGATACCAAATACAAAAAAGATATATTGCCACCAAACTTATGCTATGGCTATTAACGTGTTCATAGAAATTATGAAATCCCCATTCATAAATTAAATAACAATATTGATTTCATATCATATCAATTGGGCTTTAAATTGCGATATTGACTCTTAAATGATATAGAAATTTCTAAGTGTTTCATGATCGTTGAAGATTGCGAATTTAATCCCATGGAGGAAATGTCGACATTGTGTGTTTTAAAGACTATAGCCCAGAACTTTCCTATTTATTAATTAATGTATAAGTGGTATGTAATGCAAATTATTCTAGCATACATCTCCGTCGCTTATTGTACAAATTTATTATGCAAAGGTGATTTGCCACTTAATAAAAATATTATTACTCGGATTTGTTTGCTCATTAAACTTTCATTTATTTAACCTGTGCTTCTATTTACTTTTCTTTCTTAACCTAATCGACCTAATTAGTTCCTTTCCCCCTTATATGTATAAACGTTTTTTTGTACCGCACGCCGCCTCTGCGGATGCAGGGTCGAAAGCACTTCATGAGCGGTAAATCTGCGCAACCGGGCCAGGCTTCGCATAGTCTATGCGAAGCCTGCATCTCGCCATCATGTCTTTTATATACACAGGGAAAGCGCAGTCTGACAAAAACGCTGTCATAAAAATGAAGCTCGATATTACAATTTGCGAAATCCAAATGTAAGCGTTTCTTCAGCTAACGAATGATATGAATTGGCTTAAAAAGTAATATCAGGTATAATATTTTCTTACTGTTTCAAATTCTGTATGGCAGAAGATACAGAAATTGAAAATAATTATTATTAGTATTAAAATAAATGTTACATATAATGGTACCTTCAGTTATTACATATTCATTTCTATAAACAAAAAAACAGCAAGAAATAAATTATAAATAAGAACATGGTATTCTTGAGAATATTCTATTAAACATCTATAACAAAAATTTTAATCATTATTTAAGTGAAAATTCGTGTATTTTTTTTTATTACATATTTATTTTTATTCATTATTACACTCTAGTGTATTTTTATTCATTATTACACTCCATCTAATTTTTGATGAAGATCATAGCCGACTTTCTATAGTGATTTGAGCCCCTAGCCGTTTCTAAAAAGCAATTACGGGATCCTATTTAGGGGTGTTTGAAATTTTTTCACGCGGATTTTCAGCTCTTAAGATACATTAGAACCGGGGAAAATGCAAAAAAAATCGTTTTTCGGCATTCTCTTCACATTTTAGTCTATATCCCGCAGGGAAAGCAATATTTTTTATGTATTATTTTTAGTTTTAGTCGTGAGAATTTTTCCAAACTGCTAGAGGTGTTTTTAGAATTTTTCCGAAGTCCTGGAGCTTGAGCAAACGCTTTTTCCAATAATAAAATTGTATTTTTTTTAGTTTTTCCTTATTTTTTAGCAAAGAGCCGAACCGACGCCGTCTGAAGACCTATTTCATTCGATTTCCCAATTAAAAAACGTCAGATTATGTCGTAACAAGTTCAAAAATCGCCATGCCACAAAGGCTGTAGGCGTATAAACAGCGGATAATCGTTACTATCGCTGATTTTCGAGTCTCCAGTTGATCCGTAGTTGAATATTCTTGATAATTTTACAATTTTTTCTTGGTATTCTTACTCCTGAAAATTTTTCCCGACACATATATATTTAAAGATTGTTTCATAACTCAAGAGCTGGCTGGAACGCTTTTTCAGGCAGTAAAATGTACTTTTTTTAGATTTGTTTCGTTTTTTCGGGTAAACTTTAATAAAATATTTGAAAATGCATGAAAATATCCTCATGGTTTTAGTAAAATTGCGCCTCATTTAGAGGAAAACATATAAGTGTTAGATAGAATACAAGCCGAATGTATACGGACGTAATGATATTCTAAAATATTGTTGTGATTGCCCTAATGGGTCGAGAACGGTAGGTTGCTGTTGTCACGTTGCAGTTGTAATCTATTATTTATCTTGCGCAAGATACGAAAGCAGGGTATTTAAACCAGCTAAAAAATTGAAATTCTTGTTCAGAGAAGAAGTGGATTTATCGAAAGCGGAATACGATCATGATGATATTAATAAAGAAGCAGCTATAGATAGACAAGAAGGCATCTGCATTTAATTTAACAAAGGAGGATGCTTGTGCGACTCCAATTAGCTTTTTCAACATCTTGGGCAAGAGTATTTTTAACGTCTATCGAGTTTAACATTTTATTGATTTCGTCACTAATATTATCATCGGGTTTGAAACCCTTTGCATACTCATTATTTAGGTAATACGCAATTTTATAGAGTGTGCAACGCGAATACTCTAAACCTACTAGAGGAGGGAAAACTTACTTTTCGTATCAAGGAAACGCATCCTCAATCGCGCTGAAATCACTAACAATAATACGACGAAATAAATAAATAAGGGGAAGCGTATTTAAGGCCTAACATGCGTCAGGAGACTAATGACCTTGAAAGGTCAAGGACTGGTGAGTAGGCTGGCGATAATAAAAAAAACAACGCACGTAATTGAACAAAAGAAGGTTTATTAACTGTTACGCAGCAATGAAAATAAACTAAAAGGTGCGCGTCGATACAAAAAAAATAACGAAACACCGACAATTTGCGTTCGCGCAAATAAAAGAAAATAACGGCCGTCGATGGGCTTCGGTTATTTAGCCAGTAAATCTGAGCGAGGCCCAACGCACGAAAATAACAACAAAATAAAAAAAACCTAATGAATGCACAGAGGGAGAGAGAGAAAATAGGACCACTCACCGGGTCAGCTAGCTCGCACAAACCAAAAAAACCAACTTCTCACTTGATTCTCCAAACTCAAAAACTTTTAAATTGCCCTCCACTGTGGCTAACAACACACTGAACCGATGAGCATCACCTACCTCTCTCTTTCCCTTCTCCGTGTTGAACAGTCTATACGAATTTTCCGAGGTCACTGACCTCGGAAACATAAACATGCTCTAATCACGGGCTGCTAATAATGACGAGCTCCAGCCAATGGCCAGGAGCTCCGTCACAAGTGATTTTAAAAGTATTTTGTTATCCATTTGGTGGTGAAATAGCTTGAATTTTAATTTGAACTGTCCATTGGGTACTTCAATCACCCAACGTAATTTCGTTATAATACGCGACTCATTAGCTTCTTTAGCAGGCAATTGTTTTCTTTTGTCTTTTAAAGCCGGCATCTTGACTATAAAATTTTTTTCCTCCAAAATCATAACCACGTCTCGAAATCCACAATTAACAATAATAATGTTGCCTTCTTTATTCAATCAAAATACATTGTTCGGATTAACCAATACTTTTATTATTGTTTCTGCATCATTAATAGAATCTTCAAAAGGACCACAACTATCAACAGAAAATCCGGCAGTATTACAAACAGTAAATGGTTTGATCAAGGGCTTTTTTCTGTTCTGAGAATGCATGATGCTGGTATTCATGGTTCAAACTTTTCTGATGTTTAACGTAAGTACCATCAAATATTAAAACTAATTGATCGTCCTTTAGTTTTAGTAACTTTTGAGCATCTTGAGATGTATGGTTTTCAATCAGATTTTTCCTAATCTTGTCACGTTCTTCATCAGACATGTCACACTTCACTCCAAATCTGTAGGCAAAATATACTTAACAAATGATGCTGTTACATTAGCAGAGATTTCAAATACTAATTAATCATTGTTGAACTTGAAAATGGTCACTATGTTGTTGTTTGGTGCCCCAGTTCGCAATTTGAATAAAAAAGTTATTAAACCTTCTACAGCTGTTCGATTGTGTGAGTTTTTTTATGGTCTTGAACGTGAACTGAATTTTTTTTATGTTTTCGGAAGTTAAATCTGTCAAAGCTTTCAAGCGATTTTCGCTCAATTGGTATATTGCAGCTTCATTTAGTAATGATTTATTACTCTCTAATGTCAAACCTTGCATCAGATTTGCTATTTCATCAACAGGTATTAAAGAACTTTTTGAACTTATTTTTATTTTATTCAAGTCGTCTTGATAAAATCGATTGTTCAAAAAATGTTCTGGACAAACACGAGCCCCGTAGAATATGTAAAGTTGCATATTTTTATAGCAATGTAATCAAGGTTCAAATGATTCACGAGATCTGTTATAAATATTTCTATAAAAAATGCAATATTTTTCTGATAAAGAACATCTTGATATAGGTAATGAAACATGAGCAACAGCTGGTTGTTGCATGTTTTGAGGTTGATACAAATGACCGGATCCAGAAGACTGCGATTGTAACGATGCTTGGGAGTCAGTTTGTTGACTCTGTGAGAAGAATTGAATCTAAGATTACAGCAACTTCTTCTGAGCTATTAAGCTTTTTACAATTTGATTCTGGAAAGTCGCGCAAGAAAATGTTGCATTTAAACATTTTTCGTTTTTGTAGTCTTTCGGTACAGTAGTCATGTCAGAAGTATCCTGTAAAGTAACATTCATAGATTCGTAAAATATTAAACATTAATTTTTTTTAAAACAAATGCTAATAGTTAGTAATTTTACAGACCCTTGAACTTGTATAGTCTACCATAAAACATCGTTAAGACAAGCCTACTTCGGTAGTTGGACCTTGTACAATTAATTAGAATATCTTACTTATTAAAATATATATGCTTTTATGAAAAGTATTTACTCACTTGAAAGGAAAATTATCAAAACTTTGAAGTTTTCTATCTTAGTTGGAAATTATGTTACAGAGCATGAGAATGTTAAAAAAATCTTACCTAGTGCTTCAAAATATTTTAATAGACTTTTTTACTTATAACGTGAGTTGCCAGGATTAAGAATACCAAGAAAAATTGTAAAAATATCAAGAATATTCAACTACGGATCAACTGGAGACTCGAAAATCAGCGATAGTAACGATTATACGCTGTTTATACGCCTATAGCGTTTGCGGCATGGCGATTTTTGAACTTGTTACGACATAATCTGACGTTTTTTTAATTGGGAAATCGAATTAAATAGGTCTCCAGACGGCGTCGGTTCGGCTTCTTGCTAAAAAATGAGGAAAAACTAAAAAAAATACAATTTTGTTATTGAAAAAAGCGTTTGCTCGAGCTCCCGGGCTTCGGAAAAATTTTAAAAACACCTCTAGCAGTTTGGAAAAATTCTCACGACTAAAAATAAAAATAATACATAAAAAATATTGCTTTCCCTGCGGGATATAGACCAAAATGTGAAGAGAATGCCGAAAAACGATTTTTTTTGCATTTTCCCCGGTTCTAATGTATCTTAAGAGCTGAAAATTTGTGTGAAGACATTTCAAACAACCCTAAATAGGATCCTGTAATTGCTTTTTAAAAACGGCTAGGGCTCAAATCACTATAGAAAGTCGGCTAAGGCCTTTTTAATGATTGGGTAAATAATATGTTATTTATACTGATATCAATTCCAATTATATAATAGATGGCACACACTACTGAGTTATAGAAACAAATTATCTGGAAACATTTAGGAGCAGATTCGACACTTCTAGCGGTCACATCAATCGACTAAATGACGTAGATAGCGCTTTGATTGCATCCCCATAATGAACCCCTATTAAATATATAAAAAGTTGTATTAGGGATTATTATACAAAATTGTCCAATGAATCGATTACAAAAAAAGTTAGAAAATACAATTGATAGTTTTCGTGTTATAACAGTTAAGAAAATCAAATTTTTAAAAAATTGTTTATAACTGTTTGATTAATTAATACTTTATTCATATAGTTCTCCATATAGAAAATGATTCTTAAACTGAAATGGCTTTTTAAAAGCAAATTTGTAAAGTAGGTCGTCTTCAAGAACGAAAATCAAAACATTATTAATTTGGCTATAAAGCGGTCTGTAAAAAACTACTGCTACGAGATGACAATCTCCTAGTACTGAAAACAAATTAGTTTTAGGATAAATCGGAGCAAGATCTTCAATTGCTTTTTATATTTGGCACATCGAATGCCTATACGGAGGTAATTATTTTGGCCAAATTTGACGCTAAAATATTAATTAATTAAAAAGTTGTAAACAATTAAAATAAATGTTTGCCATTTTTATCAAAAAGGAAACTTTTATTTGAAAAATGTTTGTTGCAATCGATTCTGTGGACAATTTTGTTTAAGAATCCGTAATAAAACGATCGTGACTTTTAACTGGGGCTAGGTAATGACCTTCCAAAAAAGCGCTACCTGCGGCGCTCAAATAGAAGATCGGACCGATAGAAGCGTCCCACTACCCCGAAACTTTTCCAGGTAGTTCAGTTCTATAAATCACTATATTTATTAGCTAAATTTTCTTTATTTAAATAGTGGTACGTAGGACTAACATTTATGACAATAATAATTAACGAAAATAGAGGCTGCCCTTAAGCAAATTAGTAATTTGTGAGTAATAATTATGTTAAGGAGTTCAAAAATGTTTATTTGCTTTGAATGTTTTTTCTAATATTTAGTTTGTTAAGTAGTATTTTAAAATTAGGTATACTGAAATTAGTTTGGCTTCGAAAATCGTATAAATACAGATTTTTTTTGCTCAGTTGGGCTATTTAAAGTTCAATGGTCAAAGTGTACGGACCTCAACGAACGTCACAGTGAAATGTCTTATTGTGCAATAGATTTTGTAAAATTGTTTCAATTCAGTTTTAAAGAAAATTATATAATTGTGCCATTACCAGAGTGTTCCAATCCATTGAAAGTGCGTAAACATGGACGTCGTCGAGAATTTTTGCTTCAAGTTCCCAGAGAATATAGGTAATGAAACACGAGTAACGGCTGGTTGTTGCATGTTTTGAGGTTGATACAAATGACCTGATACATATTGTATTCAGGATAAGTGGTTTTCTTTAGTGAGAGAAAACGAACGATTAGTTCAACATGTTTGAGATACTGCTATATCAAAAATCCAAAGGAAGTTTCTGACTATAGTGAAACACGTTTAGGACATACAAATGAAGAAAATAGTAGTTGTGAAGATTCTATTAATCAGAACAATGAAACCAGTTTCGACTAAAGTGCTAATGAAGATCAAGATATCTGCCACGTACAATGTGATGAAAAATTTTCGATCGACGAAAATGAACGTGGAAAAATAGTATTGGATCGCTTAAATACATTACTTGATTTTTTTAAATCGGAGAAATGAATTCAATAGATATTGAAATACCTGATTTAATAGAAAACAAAATCGATTCATTGTCAAATAATGTGAAAAGTTTACTTGTGAGAAAATATAGTTGTGTAGACAGTAGTTGTAACGTCCGCTACTATTAGGCATGTGGTCGAAATTAAATTTAGATTTTTATAAGGTCATGGACTTCTATCGCTTATGTCTACTTTCTATGTCATCTGTTTACAATGACTGTTTAATAATTTCTGAGCGTGAGAAAAGTCTAAACTGAACCACTTCATTACGAAAAACCTCACGGAAAAACCATACCCACCGGTAAGCAAGTTAGTTTCTCCGAAAACTCATAAAACGGACCCTCTTGATGATACGCCATAGTTCCATTCCAATGAAATTCCTCAGATGCGTAGAGTCGTAAAAATTATCCTTTCCGGTTAGCCAAAATCACGCAACGCATATTGATGTAAGATATCCGCTAGACATCTGTATAAAACAACAATATTAACAATTGTTACTGCGGTTGTTTATTGTTTATCAACACAAATTGTAAGCTACTTTTTATATTTGTAACAACCATAACCTGTCTCTTAAAACCTACGACACATAAACAAGAAACTAAAACTAAACAAACTAATATTTATCGTAGTGTCGATAATGTTTTTATAATAATATTAAGTCACCAAATTGTATACCATAGATATCTCTCTCTTGTCCATTTCACTCGCTAAAACTATTCAATTAATTAGTTAAACAATTAATTTCATTTATCATTTTCTCAAAATGATACTATATGCGACATCTCTAAAAAGGAAAATGTACCATTTTTCTATCCGCCCTCGCTAAGGTTTCTCCAATTAGGTTAATGAAGGATCTGTTTCTTCATTGGCATAATCGGAAAAGGGCCCGCCTCAAAGAGAACCCGGACTACTCTAAGAGTAGAAAAACGCGGCGGGAGTTATAAAATAGCCCGCGCGTAGTTGTACAGACAGTTCGAATCCTGCACTAAAATTAAATCCAACTCTGACTTGTAAGAGCGAGAAAGATCATCTAAAGTAGTAAGTCAAACAATAAATATTCTAATTTGAACTTAGTCTTTTTTCTATGTCGCTTTTGTAATAACATTTAGATTTTCCATCGAATGTAGATCAAGTGGTTGTCAAATCGAGTACTATCTACAGTCAAAATAATTCCTTCAAACCAAATTCTGGCTAAGGTCACTCTGGCACGCGCCGATTATAGGGTAGTACGAGAAAATCTCCTTACCATTCCCTTCAATCCCTTACCTATCCTGTCTAAGATAATTCTCAAAAATAGACAGATTGATTTTCCGGTTACTAGAAGTAAAACTCTACGACCAAAAATATACTCTTAATTTAAATAGTTCTGTAATATTTTCCGGATGTTACATAATCGAGATGGATTTATACAAGAAAGTGTATTTTATAAAGACCTGAAAGCAGCGTATGAAAAAGCAACTACTAATTCAGAAAAGATACATATACTAACTGCGATTCCACTGTCTACAAGTGTCTATGAAATAGAAAATGAGATTAATTACTTGTTTTATTTTGCACAAAACTTTATAAACAGGAGGGAATGTTATCGTATCCACTCTCAAGAACCAGAACATCTTTAATAAGTGAAGAAATAAAACGTGCTGCTGTCTCATTTTATTTACAAGATGATCTAAGCCGACCGTGTCCGGGTGCTAACGATACAAAAATAGTGCGAAAAGATAAGGAAAATAAAGTTAAAATACAAAGACGTTTACTTATGTTCAATTTAAAAGAAGTCTACACCATATTTGAAAAACACTGTGCTGAAATTGGACTCAAGTTTCGCATTGGATTTATGTATTTTTGAACATTGCGACCTGATCAGTGTATTTTAGTTAATAAATCTAAAGGTGTTCACGATGTTTAGATTTATATTCACCCAAAAACTTAAAAATTACTAGTAACAAGCTCTAAAACGACAATGAAGAATTTGAAGATGAAGTATGTTGAAACGTTATCTCAAACAGCAAAAGATATTTTAATTAAAATGACATGTGAAAGACCTGGTGAAGATTGTTTTTTTAATAAATGCTCGAAATGTCCTGGATTCGCCAATGTTTTAGATATGTTCGAGAATTATTTTTTTTTAATGCTATAGATTTCATTCATTGCAAACAATGGAAAACTGTAAACCAAAAGTGTGATCTTGTAAAGGATACATACAAAATTAAAGACTATCTTAACCACCTGGAGGTAAAGTTTAAATATAAATTATTAGGACATGACTTTACTGCTAGAAGTTAAAATAATTATATGAAAATTCGTCAGCATAATTTAAATGAATCTGAAATAATGGTCATAGGAGATATCGCTCAGAATTATACGACTGTATATCAAGACCAGGTGCAAGCAAATCATTGAAATGGTAAACAGGTAACTATTCATCCATTTAGAATATATTTAAAAGGGAAGGAAAATCTGAAGAAGACAGCTTCGTCGTAATTTCGGAAAGTACGAAACATCACGTAAATGCTGTGATATTGTTTCGCCAAAAATTAATTAATTATATAAAAAATAGATTTCGAGAACAAGGTTAAAAAAGTGATTTATTTTATCTGATGAAGCTGCAAGTCAATATAAGAACAAATCAAATTTTAATTTCATTTTCCTAAGTAATGTAATATGTTGTAACTAGACTGTTCATTTCTAACTATACTTGGAAAATATATTTTCTTGTATGCTACAAATATTTTCTAAAATAATATGAAATATTACATTTCATCTAATTGCGATTAAATTGTTTATGTTTAAGTAAATAGAATATTGTTTATAGTGATATCATCCCGATTAAATAATATATAGTCTCTGATATTGACTTATAGAACTGAACTACCTGGAAAAGTTTCAGGTGAATGGGACGCTTCTATGGGTCCGATCTTCCAGCTGAGCACCGCAGATAGCGCTTTTTTGGAAGGTCATTATCCTATTAAAAATCATGATCGTTTTATTACGGATTCTTAAACAAAATTGTCCAAGGAATCGATTGCAACAAACATTTTTCAAATAAAAGTAGCCCTTTTTAATAAAAATGGCAACAATTTATTTTAATTGTTTATAACTTTTTAATTAATTATTTATTGATTTGTACGTTTAAGTACGTAACATTATATTTATTCAACTGATTGTGGCAGGTCCATTTTTTATGAGAAAATACAACTAATATTCAATATTAAAATTAAAAAAACTTGGTCAATTTCCAAAATTATAGTTTCAAGTAGCAGAACCCATATATTGTAATGACTCATTCGTCATATCATTGAAAAAATACAGTTTGTCACACCTACATTTTTTTTCGACAAATTTAGCATTACAAAAACTGAATTGTTAAGGTAAACATGTTAATTATGAATCTTGTCCCAGAAGTACCCAATTTGAGTTATTGTAAAAAAAGTCTAGGGAAAAAGAAGTTTGATTTATTTAAGAAAATGCACCGGTTCACCCATCCGTTATTGTATTAGTAAAAATTAATGATTTAAACTCCAAAACTGCGTCCTCACCTAATCTATTCACGAGATTAAGCCCCTTTAAAATATTATCTATTTCTAAATTTGAAGAAAATGAATCGATAATAAATAATTTACCAAAACTGAAGAGGTAGAGTCTACTGTTGATGGCTATTTCGAGGAGCTCAATGATTCTCATTATAAATAAAGTATTGAAGCTTTCGAACATCGCCGAGCAAAGTGTACTATTGAGTCGAATAAAAACTGTAGAGAAATAAAGATATTTCTTTCCAAATATTTAGTGTTGTCATTGTTAGCTCGGGTACTTCTGAGATTACGTTCGTAGTTTTCAAAAATTACCTGATGCCAAAATAAATGCTTTATTTTGGCTTTTTAAAGATATCTCTTTTATGTATGTAACACACAATGTAATGCTTAGTTTATTCATAGAATTACAGTAAAAATATTAATAAATATTAATAACAATAATATTGTAAATCAGTAGCCAACAATTCGGTGTCCTATACATTTCTAAGTAAAAATTGATTGATTTTATTAGCTTATATTTACAAGTTAATACTGACCTGACAGCGTCCTCCGCCACCTTTTTCCTTCCACCACTTATTTTTTAATGACGTTAAAATTCCCATTTCTTGTAGTTTTAAAACAGCACCACTCAGTTCATTTCTATAAGAAGCATCTGCAAAATATATATTTGAACTTTAATCTTCAAAGAAATCTTCAGTGTATGAAATGTACTGAATAAAGAATCTTCGTTTAAAAGATTTTCTGATTATTGAAAAATATGATAGTCATAACATTTTGGAAAAGAAAAATATCGGAATGAAGTTTATCAGAACTTTTTATATGAGAGTAGTAATTATCGGAAGCATAACATTCGAAAATTTGAAATTGTTGAAGAATAAAAATTCGTAATTTTTCTTGTTTTGATAATGAAAAGATCGGAAAAAATAATGCACTTGATACAAAAATGTTGGAATTACTGTAAATAAAAAATAGAATATTCGGAAAAGCAATATTTGAATATTTAAAAAAGAATATAAAAAAGAGCGATTTAAGTAAACGTTAATCAAATTTCTTATACAAAAATTGTATGTTATATAGCGCCACCCTCCAGTATGTACACTCAACGGAACTTAATTCGCGACCCCCGAAATTCAAAATGGCGTTTCATCTCCGTCGATTGAGCATTACTGGCACGAATCGAGCTTAGATACAAGTTTCTTTCTCGCGAGTTGTGTGGTTAACGATTGAAGCAAGCGCTGTCACGATTGTATTTAGTTGGTAATGCAATTAAATAGAAAATACAAGGATCATGCACTTTCATCACCTCATACTGTCAGATAAGTTAGTTTCAATTATTTCTTGCTTAATTATTCTTTTACTATGACAAGTCATTTACTTTGTGTTTTATTTATTTTTAGATTAGGGCTCCTCATTAATAAACTTTTATATGGCTGATGAATCTGATATTGCTCAAAGATGCAAAGCATTTCAAAAGTACATTACACGTTATCAAGATTCATTTATTGCAATAGAAAAGGTATGTATAATAAAATATTAGATTTTACTCGTATAAATTACCAATTTAAGACTAAGATTCATCTATCATTACACTTATGTGTGCTAAACCCGTAATAGTAGTTGTTCATGGAGCTTGCGTAGGAGGAGCTATAGATATGATTTATACGATTTTTGCTCGCCAGTTTTATGGTTCATGCTTGAAGTTGGATCTGTCATGATGGTTTTGATTTGGCAATGCAATTAAATAGTCGTTGGAAACAAAAAAAATGTTGATGGATTGCATTTAAAATCAATATGTATCAGATCAGCATATAAGGATCATGCAGCTTTATCACCTGTATTTAATGTATTAGTATCAGCATCAGCATTGGCATTGCAGGATAAACCACCAATATTTACAAAGCTGTGATAAAATCTTCAAGATCAAATTTTTGTTTTACATGTTAATAATTGTATTTATTTATTAATAAAATTACTTTTTGACACTTTTGTGAGGGGTACATTTTTCTGTAGGTAACCTTACTATTTTTAATAAAAACACTTTCATTTTTATAAAAAGTCTTCAAATTTTTCTTTTACAAACAACCAACTACTTTTCAAAGTCATAAAATTCGTAACAAAACTAACTTGTAAAGCTTCTGGTGCTAATATTGTTTGACCTAAGCAAGTTCTCTAACTAGACTATGAGAACCAATAATTTTTGATAATCTTTGCTAAAATCCCATACCAGCAGCTATGCCCACATCAACTTCTTTTATTTGAAACCAAGCATTTGTTGGATAAATCATATCTACAGCTTCTCCTATGCAAGGTCCATGAACAGCTGCTGTCACGGGTTTAGCACACTTAAGTATAACAATCATTTATGATACATACCTTTTCTATTGCAATAAATGAATCTTTATAACGTTTAATGTACTTTTATAATGCTTTGCATTTTTGAGCAACATCAGATTCATCAGCCATATAAAAATTTCATAGCATCCATTTAATCGATTCCTCCATACAAATTTATAGAATAAAATAAAATAGATTGTTATACTAAATTATAAACTTATTATGAATTACCTGCACAAAAAATTTTACCTTGCTTTTGACTGCAACTTGTACAGACAAAATCGTCTGAGTATAAATAAACTATTTGTAATAAGTTTATTAGTCAGGAGCCCTGATCTAAAAATAAATGAAATACAAAGTAAATACTTATAGTAAAAGAATAATTGAGCAAGAAATAATTGAAATTTACTTATCTGATAGCATGAGGTGATGAAGGTGCATAATCCTTGTATTTTCTATTTAATTGCATTGCCAACTAAATACAATTGTGACAGCGCTTGCTTCAAGCATTAACCACACAACTCGCAAGAAAGAAACTTGTATCTAAGCTCGATTCGTGACAGTAATGCTCAATCGACGGAGATGAAACGCCATTTTGAATCTCGAGGGTCGCGAATTAAGTTCCGTTGAGTGTATGTGTCAGAACAGCATATAGTTTTAACATGTAATATTAAATGTTTTACAATATAAAGGTTAACCTATAATTGAATTTTTATCTTCATTAATGCTTTTACAATTGAAAATGTGAGTTTTCAATTTTATATTTTCCAAAATTTAATTTTTTGACATTTCAATTTCAAAGATGCAGAAATTCTGAAATATTTATATCGATTATTAATTTTTCCAATCTTTTCGATATCGAAACAAGGAATATTCTGAATCTATATTCTTCTGACATGTTAACTTCAAGATTTTCTGAATGTCCGAACTTTACGTTTTCCAATAAATTTCTCTCCTATATTTTTCTTTTCCGAAATTTTATGGTTGCCCGATAAATACGCTGTCAATTGTATTGGCAGACTACTTATTTAATGAACGTTACGTTATATATAATCTTGTCTACAGTTTTTCTTTGCGCTTGCGTTAAAAATGTATACATTGCGTATAATTCAACTTAATTACGTAGCTCTAATATTTATGTGACTAGTTCAATTTTCAATAAATTTTGGAGTAATTTTAATCTTTTTAACTTAGCTTTAATAACTTGTCTAACCATAACAGGTATTGTTTATACGTTTTTTTAAAGTAAATTTTTCTAAAAATTATATTACTTTAAAAAATTGAATTTTTCTCAATCTGATTAAATTATTATTGAAAATTTTCGAATATTTTAATGTTGAAATATAAGATCTATTGTTGAAGACTCATGGTTTTACTAAGGAAAAATTTAATTAAATTAATTATTTTCTAGATATAAGTTCTTTTCATGTTATAGGTTTATATTTTGTTTTTTACTCAGGTTGTAACATCCATGTATTTTTTATGTATTAAATTCTGTTTAAATCACAAACTCATGATCAGTTCAGAGTTGAAACTTCTTGAGCACATCACGAATAAATTTTAAAATTATATGAGAGTATAAGTGGAGTATTACTGTGTTGTGAAATATTTTATAAGTGTATAAATGAAAGAAAGAATATGTAAGGAATCATATTAGAAAATTATTATTTGTTTGTAGCAATAATAAACAACAGATGAATAAAGATTTAATACTACTGTTTGTATTCTGCGTGAAAGAAATCCCACTTCCCCCACAGCAGTCACATGTGTTGGGGAAATTCCGGATTGAATTTTTGAGAAAAACTGAATCATAATAGATCTCAAATTAGGAAAACTCATTTTATTAACTCAACACCAATACATGTCCTGTATTTGTTAACCTACAGGTAGTGCCTACTTGCACAGACAAAAAGGGCCCATTTTCCATCACCCTTCCAACTTCCGGAGCGTGGATTTAGGAGGGGAAAATCTATAGTGACCTTCCGCGACTCAGTACTGTAAGTCAGTCTATTTTTGGAACGCAACGAGTCAGGAGTGCCCTCTTATCTACTTAGACTGAAGTAGGCCTTTTTCTCCTTAGTACTGGTTTTTTTATGCCGTTGTCAAATCATCCTAGATTAAGTATTGGCCAAATAAATTTAATTGCTAACTACTTGGTATTTCAATTCAACTACTGATCTAGCAAACTAATACTGTCATTCATCAGCTCTGTTTAAGCATCATTAAATATGCGAAAAAGTTAGTTATATAATTAATTATAATTAATCAACTGTGTATTAAATTATCTCTACGAAAGTAAGTGTAAACATAAAAAGAAATGGCATTCAATCGATGCCTAGACTTCATATTTAATTTATTCCT
This sequence comes from Chouioia cunea, assembly GCA_030064505.1. Lineage (NCBI taxonomy): Eukaryota > Metazoa > Arthropoda > Insecta > Hymenoptera > Eulophidae > Chouioia > Chouioia cunea. The sequence continues at coordinate 13,642,981 of JAOPFQ010000004.1, forward strand.
TAGATTATTTACACTTAAATCTTTTAAATTTTATGAAAAAATTATTTTTCTTTTCTTTTTAAATTTTAAGTAACAGAAAACAAATTAGTTTTAGGCCAAATTGGAGTAAGTTCTTCCATTTTTTTTTATATTTGGCACATCGAATGCCTATATGCAGACAATCGTTTGTGCCCAGTTTTATGCTAAAATATTAATTCTTTAAAATTTATCAACAATTATGAAAAAATTGATTTTTTTTTAACTTCTATAAATCGAAAACTATTTATCAGATTTGGATAATTTTCTTATTAAATACCCGTAAATAATTGTATTTCAAGAATATATATATGTCATAAAAATATATTTTTTAATAAAAAAATTATAAACAATTAAAATACATTTTTGTTGTAATCGATTCCTTGGACAATTTTGTTTAAGAATCCGTAATAAAACGATCATGATTTTTAATAGGATAATGACCTTCCAAAAAAGCACTACCTGCGGCGCTCAGCTGGAAGATCGGACCTATAGAAGTGTTTCACTCACCCGAAATTTTTCCAAGTGATTCAGTTCTATTAGTCAGTACATTTACTAGATAAACTTTCTTTATTTAAATAGTGGTAAATAGGACTAACATTTATGATAAGAATAAGTTAAAGGATTGTCGATGATATTTTCTCTACTTGCCATACAAACGTTAACTGGCATAATGGTGGTGACATGCAAATATCACTGTCTATTTACTTCTTACGTCTCTCACTTTCTTACTTTCTCTCTCTCTAACCGACGACATGACCGTCGTGCTCTGTCAAAGGACCGAAAGTCTCGTTACAGCCTCCTCCAAACATGGCATATCTATATTTTGACTGTCGCCAATCCACACCAAGAGGGGCAGAAGGAGGGTGGTTTCCTATCTAAAACTTTTAAAGTTGCAATCACAATAGCGGTTTCATAGCCCACGCACTGTCTTGATTGACTGCAATCATCCGCTTCCAGTGGGTATACGCAGCTCCTATATTTTCCTATTTATTCAGGTGAGGGGCTCAGTCAGAAATGTACAGGACAAAGTACTGTTCCTTTCTTATCTCCCATAGTCTCTTCCGTCCGGCCTTTCTGAAAGGGATCAATACTCCAATGACGGTATTTCTTGAGGATGATATATTAAGATACAGCTAATTTTCTAGACAGCAGCATTTCAGTGCCGACCATCCTAATCAACCTCCACTTTAACTTTTCGGGGGGAAAGGGTTGACTCCTTCCGTCACCGGGCGACCGTACTCCTATTCCTTCTTCTTGGTGTCTTACGTCATCTCCCTCCGGGGAGGCGATGAATAGCGCGATCGATGTGGATCGCCCTTATGAACCTGGCCAATCATGAGGTCGCTCCCGGTGATGATCCATCTGGAATGGGGGAGGCTCCATATCATAATAGAAGTCAGGAAGTCTAACCACCTTTCTCGACTCGTTCTACCTGGCTTTCGTGGCTTTCTACGGTCTCGTCTAACCATGGCGATGTTGACGTCTTTCCCGAGCAACTCGGGTTAATCTAGAGATGAGCGAGATGGCGTAGGCCTTCATACGTCTGGCACTTCCAAACCTCGACTCTACCATACCCACCTGATGGCACACACTGCGTAGCTAATTTTTCTAGAACTTTCTATAAAACGCAAAAACAAATGCAATAAAAAAGTGAACTAGTGTCAACAACAACTTGAAAAAAAATCTTAAACAGTATTGATTTGGACTATTTGAACAAAAAGAAACGATAATACAACACGTAGATGAATGGCTGAGCTTCTCAGTTCTTAGTTAGAAGCTCTATTTTTATGTTTTTATATATTATTTTTGTATTCACATTTTATACTGTATTTCTATAAGTAACAGTTTTAAACTTCTAGCAACGACTAAAAGAAGAATGGTAAGAATGGTTGTTGTACTTGTCTCCTATTGCAACAGCGATCTGCAGCTCTAGTCCTAGTTATTTATTGTTGTTGTTGTTGTTATCATAGCTAAGAGCTGTACTGCTGCGACGCCGGCCTGAATAAAGGGGTAATTGTATGTAGAAAAGGTAGTTAAGGCAGCCAGCCTCTGTTTAATCTAAAAATAAATAAAAACATGAATTAATAATTATCAAAAAGAATCATATTATTGTAGGCTTGTTTAAAATGCATATTATTATACCTTAGTAGTAAGTTACAAATAGAACCTTTTTATACACTCAAGCCTGTCAAATTGCTTACCTGATAGGTGGGCTAGTTCTAGAAGCTGTCCATGTTCAAATTTTCTTTCCATCTACTCTCCAGAAGGGATGTAAAATTTTTCCATAATCTTGAAGAGTCAAATCTTGACCTCATTGAATATTGTTACAGTTATATATACAAGTAAAAATAGAACAAAAAAGGACATTTCGAAAACTTATAAAAAATAGTGAAAAACATTTTTGCCATTTTATGTGAAACATTAAAAAAAAAAATTATTTTTGAAAACAGAAAACGGCAATATACTCTTCAGAAGAAAAGTAATATTTAAAAACTCTATTTTTCCAATCCAAAATACCAGCTTCCCTCCTTAAATAAGTATGATGTTGTGAACTTATAATGTATCAAAGCTTTATTGAGTACAGCAGAAAAAAATTAATAAAAATAAAACTCAACGTGAGGCTCTGGCTAGCTGTGCTAGCAATTATACATTAAGATTATGGAAAAATTTTAAATCTGTTCTGGAGAAGCAGTTTTGTACTGGGTGAACTAAATTATCGACCAGATATTGCTATTTGCTGAGAGAAGAATACTCAATAGTGCTAAAAAATTTCACCTAGTTTTGTGTGGTTAAGGTCCTATAAGACAAAATCCTATTATCGTAGGCCCTTAAACATCACTATTTTATCTATTTTATAATAGGTAATATTTTCATAAAATTTGGATATAATCCGTCTATCTATCCTTTGTTAATACATGAGATATTATTATAAAATAAGTATAAATATTTTAAAGAACATTGCTTACTTTTTCTCATGGCTATTCCGTAACCTTTTTGATCCAAAAGACCCCCTATTTGGGTAAGATTACATTCTCTTTCTTGAATATATTCTATCGACAATGACTCCATCAAAAACGCATAGTTACCAGCTATAACTTTTTTCTTCCCTTCATCATTATCTGACGTTAAAACTTCTTTGGCATTATCCATCATATATTGATGCATTTTTAGATAAGTTGTTGAATTAGATTCCTATAATAATAATAAATGCTGTCATTGTATTGAAGTATTTACCTCTTTTTATATATAATCTTTAATTTGTAAATCTGAGTAAAGTCAGGCCTATTTTCATGTTCTGTACCAAAAAATTTTTTGTAAAAAACAACAATTATACATCATATACTGGCGGCTAAATTATTTGTCTATGATATCCTAAAAGGGTTTTTTTCTACCACCTGAGTATTGACCTAGTACAAATTTGTAAAAGCAAAAACTGCAGAGCTGAGAAAAAAATATTGTAAATAAAGGATCTATTGATGTAAATGAAATGTATAGCAGTGTTGAAGTTGGTAGTATATGGTGATTCAGTATCTTTTGAAAGATAAAAAATCGAATAAAGTGAAATACAAGTAAAAAAACCGAACACTATGCAATCTATAGCGTCCATTGGGTATTACACAATCTATCAAGTTAAGAGTATATTTTAGTAATAGATTTTTACTTCTAACAACCGGAAAATCAATCAATTTTTTTTACTGTTTATCATACTTGGGTAGATTATGAAGAGAAGTGAATGATAAAGTGATTCTTCCGTACAGATCTATACAAAGACGCACGTCTTAGAAACCTTACCTAGGATTAAAATAAAAATGAAATTTAGCACCAACGGTATTTGGTTTTATAAGCACCTAGTTAATGTTTGACAGTATTGCCAAGAAGAAATAGAAGAGAAGAGATTAAAAGAATAAAATTTGGAATTAAATTACCTTTATTGTACCAATTCGTTTATTGTTGATCGTTTTCTCTATCTCTTTCTCTATCTCTCTCTCTCTGTCTCTTTCTTTCTCAGTTAATTAGATTTTGTTGGATTAAATAACATCCATCGTGTCTCTCTCCTCTAAAATTTTTTCGAATTAAATAGATTAATAATAATAAAAAGATAGGTCAGATGCAGAAAGAAAGAGAGATAGAGAAACCTAATTACGTATATCAAGTGACTTAAAACTAGATATTTTAACATTATTGATGTTACAAACTACTTTTAATGTTTAGGCGAAAATATTTCTTCTATGATCGTGAGTTTATATGCAAATTTATGGCCATTATATATTCATTTTTTATGGATTAATCTAGAAGTCATAAAAAGTAGAGAAAACGAAAAGTTACCCAAAAGAAAATAGCTTAAGAAATTTCTTGTAATGGTTCTGCGAGGGAGGGCGAGTACGAAGGGCACACTTCCAAAGGGACGTATCCATATCGAGCTTCCTTCGAATTTTGAAAATTCGAAGGCGTGTTTTTCTGAGTTGTGGATATTTCAGAAGGGCCTAAGACCAATTAGGTTCCAGTTAACTTTAGGATTAACTCCTAGAACATCAAATGGGAGTTAACCTTCTCGACGATAAAAAGCTTCTCTTACTAGGGTTCGGGATTGGTAACTCGTGGAAGTGTGCCCAAGGAAGACAGAACGCACAGACAAAAAGTACTACTGTAAATAAAAAAATTAACATTTAAAAAAATATATATATATCATATTACCTCGCGACCTTGTCCGTGTCCATTTAGGATTAGAAATAAAAAAAAAAAAAATCGGAGTAGTATTCTTTAAAAATAACCAGCACGCATCCCTTGCTAGTGGAACGAAAGTTCCAGGCATAAAAACGTGAATTAGGTGAAAAAAAATTATTTTGGACGATAATTTACATCATCGTAACGTCAAACCGACATTGCAATTAAAAGAAAAAGAATTTATAAAATGGCGAACGCTTAAAATAGGTAATATTATTAACCGAATTATTTATATGATAAAGACTATGGATGTTTAATATTAATGTTGGATGTTCTTTTAGCTACGTCTAAAAAGATAATTTTTATGGCTCTACGTACCTGGAACATGTCGTTAGCATAGAGCCAGAAAGCGATGCTATGAGGCTTCATTTTATGAATATTGAGAGAAAACTTATCAATAGGTGTATGACTTATCTCTGAGATTTTACAGGTAGATAAATTTTAGCTTTGAATTTTTTTACATTTAAAACAGATACTGTTGAGAAATAGACAAAGACGATAGTGACGTGTGTTTCTTATAAATGTTTAATTTTTACTAGTTACCTATTTTTATTGTGACTGATCTTACAAATGTAACGAATACATATTAAGATGATAGACATGCCCACTTCTATGATGATACTAGCCAGATAGGTTCATTTAAATAAACAACTTTTAGAGCAGCAATAAAATAACGACAATTTTTATTTGTTTGTTTTATTCCTTTTCCTTTACTTAAAATTTATCATAACTGCCATTGAGTAAAAATTATGAAAATTGCAACCAATATGCTAATCATTTTATTACGTGAGGGTGCTTCACCATTGATCTGTACCATATCAATACTTTAAATGATTTGGTAACGACGGCATCCAATTTTTCGAAATCTACATATAGAAGACAAAAAACAAATTAGTTTTAAGGCAAATCATAAAAAGTTTTTCCACTTTCTTTATATTTGGCACATCGAATGCTTATATGGAGGTCATCGCTTGTGTTAAAGTTTGACACTAAACTATTAATTAATTAAAAAGTTATAAAAAATTAAAAAAATGTAATTAAAATATCTTTTACTGTTTGAGATAACTCTTCAACATACTTCATCTTCAAATTCTTCATTGTCATTTTACAGCTTATTACTAGTAATTTTTAAGTTTTTGGGTGAATATAAATCTAAACATTGTGAACACCTTCAGATTTATTAACTAAAATACACTGATCAGGTCGGAATGTACAAAAATACATAAACCCCAGGCGAAACTTGAGTCCAATTTCAGCACAGTGTATTTTGAAGATGCTGAAGTTTCACTTTCATTTCATTATCGTTTCGCACTATTTTATTATCGTTAGCACCTGGACACGATCGGCTTATATCATCTTGTAAATAAATTGATACGGCAGCACTTTTTATTTCTTCACTTATTATAGATCTTCTGGTTCTTGAGAGTAGATGCGATAACATTCCTATCTGTTCATGAAGTTTCTTGCTGTTTGTACAAAATAGAACGAACAATTAATTTCTCTTTTTATATTTTCTCACAAGTAAACTTTTCGAATTATTTGATAACAAATACATTTTTTTTCTATTAAATCGGGTATTTCAATATCTATTGATTTCATTTCACCTATTTAAAAAAAAAAACAAACAATGAATTTAAGCGTTTCAATACTATTTTTCTATATACTTTTTCGTTGATAAAAATTCTTCATTACATTGTACGTAGCAGATATTTTCATGGTCATTTGAGTCGAAACTGACTTTATTGTCCTAATTAATAGAATTTACACAACCGCTATTTTCTTAAGCAGTATCTCAAACATGTTGCACATAATCGATCGTTTTCTTTCACTAAAGGAAACCATTTATTTTGAATTTCTATGGAAACATGTAGTAAAGTTTCACGACGACGTTCATGTTTATGTACTTTTAAGGGATTGAGACACTCTAACAATGGCATGATTATGTGATTTCCATTAAAACTGAATTGACGTAATTTTACAAAATCTACATGGAGATCTACACTTCTAACGACAAGACAATTCTTGAACAAGAATTTTGAACAATGCCAGGTAAACAAAAATAACTAGCCAATAATATCAGACACAACATAATAATAATGAATGCTTCCCTTAGACTGTGCTACGTACTCACACAATGATAAATGGCTCAAATAATAGTAATTCCTAACTTGGCAAAGACTCTTTCGCGATTGGGAAAGGAATGGGTGCAATAAAGACTGAGTCAGGAGTCAATTGTCACAGTTATTTCTTTTATTCACTCATTCACAAACTCTCACAAACGCGTATAATTATACTTTTAACAAAAAATAGACATTTCCACATTATAACTAGCATTTGAGATATGAATTTAAAAAAAAATTTCATTGCTGTTTTTTTTGTTAATAAATTTTATGCAAATTAATATTTTAACATAAAAATTTGAAAAAATGCTTAGAGATCCATTGAAATAGCCAAGAATCACCCATATATTAGTTATTCCAAAAGACTCTTTAAAACAGCTGCTCAAGAAATCTATATGTACAGGAGCCAACTTTCGGAATTCGGAGTTCGTGTTTGCGGTATATTTTATACATGGATATAAAATTTTTAGTATACATATCAATTAAAAATCTGCAAACTTTTCCATATAGTTAGAATAGAATAACAAATATTTTATAGATGTGAATTAATAAGTAATTACTTACTTTGAAAAATCCTAAAGTTGATCCACCTCTCTTGGCTCCATATTTAATGACATTCTGGTTTGCCAAATCTTCTGCATTTTTTATAGGCCTTTCAACAGTAGTCACTGTTAAAAATGCAGCCAAATTAGCAGTATACGATGATACCATTATCAAACAAAAGAACCACCAACAACCAGCAAGCATTCTTGTAGAATTTCCACTGTAATTTTATAAATATTATTTATTATTTATTAACAAAATGTTATTGTCTAATAAGTTTGCTTAATTTTAATATAACGTTTGATGAACGCTACTTTTTTTTTAAAATTCGCAATAAATAAATGTATTAAAAATAAGATGCTGAATCAGAAGTTTCTAACTACATTACTAGTATTCTTCTCCGAAAGGCATAAAAATTTGCTTATAGGCTCGTTCAGTCTCGTACTGATATCAACAAAACAGATGATATTATCTCTTATTTGTCCTTATAAATGAAAAAATTAAAAGAAGTTCGTAGAACTGAATATGAATATTTTCAACATCTTATTCTCATACTTAATATTGATGTAAAACTTGTATACAATAATTTTCAGATACGCACAATCACTCACAGGGCACTTTTCTTGCACGTTGCTACCGGTTGTGCTCTTGAAATTTAACTCTTTCCTGCTCAGACCCCGTATACCTTAATCAACATCTACGGGCCACTTATCGTTCAAATAAAGGCGGGACACACATTCCCATAATTCAGCATAAAACTAATAAGCGAGGATGAACTCATTATGAATTTAAACTGCTTGACAACACTGTCTTACTGGCGGCTGAGTTCCCTTAATATTTTAACATAAAAATTTGAAAAAATACATTGTAAGGGAACTCAGCCGTTACGGCTCGTAATCTCATCTTAAGTGAATATTGAACATGTATTAATGAGAATATTGATAAATATATGTAAATAAATTATGCAAAAATGTATTTTGATAAATTTTATATCAGCACAAACTTGTCATCTTAAAAAATCGGTGCTCCTAATTTAACCAAGTTGCAAAAAACTGTAAATATTTACTTTAATTGTATGCGCGCCAAAGCAATAAATGTGTTTTGTAAAGCCTCTTCTCTAGTAATCTGCACTTTGTCTTTTAGAAAGAAAAATGAAGGGGGAGAAATATACCTTTTTGTCACATAAATCGACTAAAAATCCACAGTCGAACATAACAACATTATTTTATCATAATTGTCTATCTATCTATTCTGTCTAAAAATAGATGGATCAGATTATGTCGTTCTTGTTATTTAATAGCACAATTTTCCAGGAATTTGTATAGCAATTTCTGTACAATCTATGACTGGTCTTATCTTTTTAAAATGTTCGAAACACCTTGGTATATTGTTGAAATTTCATGTTTACATTACCAAGTAATTGTATACTGTCAAATTGCGCTTAATATATTTATTACAAAATTAACTATATTTATAAGTGTGCTTCTTTTGCATTCTTTTAATAATACACCTAAGAAAAATAACTTACAATTTGTTTGAATTTGATTTCAGTTTTTTTCTTTGGTAGCCAATGAAAAATTATTTTATTATTAACACGTATTAAATCTGCTAGTTCAACTAACTTATTTAGTAATAATATGTCAGGAATGCCAATTAGGCTAAAGAAGAATTCGTTTTAGTTTTCGAAAACTCTGGAGCTTGTACTTCAGATTCTTTGTTTTCATTAACTTTGACGGGCATAGTATAAATTTTCTTTTATTTATAATATCCACAAGTACGTGCAAGATTAGCTTACTTAATCTTGAAATACAGTGAAGTCTTCCCTCATCTTGGTGGCCTACTAGTGTATCTGTTTAATTATTAATTTACGCGGTTCGAGAATCATAACATTGCCTTCTTGAATGCTAGACATATTCAGACGGATATGACAGGTGAGATAAATAACTACATTAAACAAATTATCTTTTGATGTTTCTTTTTATTCACAAAGTCGCTGATGTTATCACGCCTCGACATTCTAACCATACACCAGGACATATGGTCATAAGACGGCACAACATGTCAATCCTGATCTGCCCTGCCGACGGCAGGCCGCGGTCCTTACATCGAAGAGAAGAAAAAGAGAGGAACTTTTCGAATTGAACGTAAGAGCGCATATATCATGAACACTTTCAGCCCAGCAGCGTTACCAAAACTCTCGTTACAATCTTACCAAAAATATTTTATCTATAAATGTACTTTGCAGTTCAAGGAAAGCTATAGAAATTCAGTTAAGTGTCAATACCAGCTTGTGAAATACAACCAAACATCGTTAATTCTATTCTAGTATTCAGACATACAATCACATTTGAATTCGACACTATGTTATAAGTAAAATGATTTTTAACATTTGAAAAAATTAAAATGTTAGCGAACTTCCTATCTGTGTATTTCAGAATACGAATAGGAAATTTACAAGGTTTACACCCTTATCCGATAGAGGGGCTGATTCCACCTTTTCCAATCCCAATATCGGTATGATATAAGAAAAGAAGCTCATATTCTGCTAAAGAGTTATCTTACCAATAAGAAACTGCATGGAACTTAAAATAAGTTATTTCTATCAAGGTAGAAATATCAGAGTACGCAAATTACGATACTGTGCCTTCACTATATACATTTTATGTTAATGTTTACTTTGCGGAATGCCACTAAGTCAATAGGATAATGACTATTAATAAAATGAATGTTTTGTTAGATCGAATAATAAATATGATGATCGTTAATAAATTTTCACTAAATATTGATAAGACTATATATATAATTTATTGTTCCCACTATGATAAGGCTCCTGAAAAGGTAAATATTATAATACATAATAAATTTTTGAAAAGAATTGAATCGCGTAATTACCACGAAACGACTATAACATTAAATGGGTTACGTAATCACATAAAACATATTACAAACAAATTAAAGTATTCAGTATTTATATTTTAAAAATCGATTAATTTCGCTCATACCAAAAATAGGATGTTAATATATAACATAAATTTTTACGTAAATGTGAACTATGGTATTCAGATTTGAGATATAGTATAAGTATTGTATACTTTTTAAAAAATCTACTTAAATAATAATTTTCTAATAAAGTCTCATTATTATTAATGAAAAAAGTAATTATATTATGACAATTTATTGCGAAGCTATTATGTATAGTATCGCACAAACCGTAGTATTGAATCCGCCGATCGCTGACGCGACTCTTCATTGATAAAACAATATCTTCGTTTTAGAATTATAGGTCATTGATCGTTTTAAACTTGTTACAAGAAATATTTATATCCATCAAGACTATAATGCTCCTAAAGAAAGATTACTGCTCATCTATTTACCAATACTGTTATACTGGCTTTACTACAGTTATACAGTTATCAATAATACTCGTATCTTCATAGAAATAGGAATGAAATGAAAGTAATAAATGATTCTTACATCGGCGCTATTTCAGATCCTTGTTGCATAATGGCCCCCAGGCAAAACCATAATGAATTTTTCATCGTAAATTGGTTTTCAAGATTTTCCGGATTCTCAATACATGGATACATGTTATTCCATTCAGATGGACACATTCTTCCAATGATAAAAAATAGTGTCGATACTACAACAATCGCTCCAATTAAATTTAACCATACGTTTGCAGAAAATGGTAGTAAAAATGACATCAGACTTGGTGCAGCTGCTTTTGGTTTCTGAAATAAAATGCTGACACCTGTAAATAAATTAACACAGAGATGAATAGAAAGATTTATAAAGTTACTTTATAAAATTTATAGAAAGATTACCGCAGTATCTATATTCAAAAATAGTGAAAGGTCGTAGAGAAAAATAGTTGCGTAACTTGTAACGTTTAACATAAGGCATTTAATTCGAGCTTGATTTCCCTATCAAATCGATTTCGTATGAAATGAATACGTCGATTGGGCATCACTAGCACGAATCGAGGTTATCTACACAATTTTTTCTCGTTAAATATATGGTTCATGTTTAAAGTTAGAACTGACGTGGTAGTTTTGAGTCAGCAATCCAATCAAATAACTTTTCTAAGCGAACATAAATATTGAAACAAAGTATTTAATAGACATATTACATCAGAATAACGGAAAATACAAAGATCATGCAACTATATCAACTAGAACTGTCAGATAACTTATTCACAAATACTTATTGCTTAATTATTCCTGTACTAATATAAGTCATTTATATTGTGTGTTATTTGTTTTAAGCAATAAGTATTTGAGAATAAGTTATCTGACAGTTTCAGTTGATGAAGCTGCACAATCCTTGTATTTCGCGGAATGCTAATGTAATATGTTTATTAAATAATTTACATCGATATTTATTCATATGCCAAGTTCTATTATTCTTATGGTATCGAAATTCGGGAAATTACATACCAGAAAACAAAGCTGATAACAGTTCATGAATTTCTTGTTTTTAGAAGGGGTGTATTGTTGCGTTGTGACTTTGTATTAAGATGTCGGCAAGACCTACAAGTCAGCCTGGTGATATGGGACTCGAGGTTAACCACCAATAAAATATTTAAGAACGACAAAATCTGATGCAACGCCATCATCCAAAGGACGAGATGCAGCATCATCAAGGAGAAGAAATGCCCGGGGGAGTAGAGTGCCTCCTCATATCATAAAAAATAGCAGTGATAGCACAGAAAAAGATGGTCAGCAATCTCCTTTTATAGTTAATGGAAATGATATCGTCAAAGTGACTACATAAGGCAATACGTAACAACGTTTGGGCCAACGGTACCAGTTTAGTAGATGCGATTGAAAAAACACTCAGCCTTGTACGCAGTAATTCGGAAAGCAAAGGAAACTCATGCTTTGTTAACCAATTGACTAGCGCCAAGATTTTAGTATCTTTCCCAGGCGAACCATTATAACATTTAGATTTTAAGGGAATGTAACAATAAACCCATAATACTGGACAATAAAAAATTTTTTACTATAATTTTAATACCTGACTATCTCACTGTAGATACTACTGCGTGAGTAATAACACAGTAATAAATGAGTTGTGTCTGTACTACTATATTATCGGACTACGTGAAATCATACGCTCTTTAATTACCGATGTCTTATATGCCGACTGAAAAGAGATAAAGCTCGCGCATCGATAATGGCCGCATTACCAGCTGAGCGAAGGGCGGTAAATATAAGACCATTCACCCACTGTAGAGTGAACTATTTTGGCTGAAAGTTTAAACTCAAGTTTCATAATTATGGCCTTTCAAAAGCTATTGTTGTGTAGAGGTAATGTTATGGTCTTATATCCTGATAACAGAACGAATTTCAAGGGGACAAGTAAAGAGTTCGACATATCAAATGGCAATGTAACTCTCTCAGCACTCATCATACGTGCTGGGAAAACTGTGTTTTGTACCATCCTTAAGGAATAAGCCCCAAGCAAAGAAGTAATCTACGTGGTATTAATCGAAATCGAGCACTCGGTTAATTTGCGTTCATTTACGCGCGTGTCGTTAGACTTACGAGATAAAGAAATCTTGACAAGTAATTATTTCTTGATAGGGTTATCGTCCGGAGAATTAAAATTTGGCAAATATGAAAAACTTGCGAAAACAATGAAACTTAGCACAGCACTATGTCGGCGCATTCTAAAAGCGATGGATTCGCGAGTATCTACCCGATCTAATTCCACGGTCAAAATGAGTAGCAAGTGAATAACTTCCGAACATAGGTTACGTATCACTAATAATCGTTTTAAGCACTAATCAAAATCACTCGAAAAAAGAAACAATCTGTCGCGTATTTCTAGATAGTGACAACCAAGTTAGAATTTTAGAAGTAAATTACTTGTAGGGAACGTTATTACTCGTGCGAGAACTACTCTTAAAGCTCGATTAGTAAGCGATCTGTTTCTCAAAAAGCACGATAATAGAAAGTTGTAATTTGTACCAGTCAACTAATCTACGTGCCTTTCGAACAACATTATACAATTTTTTTACGAATTACATAATAGCCCAATAGGCGGATATCGAAGTGAATCAAAAACCTATAATAAAATTAAACGCAAATATTATTAGAAGAACTTAGAAGTTAATTTATAATGCCGAATTCAATAATACATTAACTGACAACTCAAAAAGTTAAAGAGACTCAAAACCAAACAACTAATGGGAATCACCGATACCTCTCGTACAGTATTCGATGAAGTAGCAATCAATATATTGAGATCCTTGTAGCTCACACGTAATAATAATTAATATATCCTCACAATACAAGACCAACATTCAAAATATTGCATAGCTATTCATCTATCTGATACACAACCTAGCACAACTGCTGACACGCCTACTAAAGATTAATTCTCATTTTCGGTACACCTAAAGCAGATTTAACCGATCAAGGGAAATTTTATATAAGCAGCTTAATGACTAAAATTTACAAAACGTTTAATCAAAAAGATAAAAACTACATTTTACCTTCAAATGAATGACTCACCAGATCGTAGCTATCACATTTTCACGAATTCCTCAAAGAATATACTATTAATGATGACGAATGGGAAGGTTGGATTAAAATTGTCATGTTTAATTATAACACTTGTGTTCGAGAAAGCATAAAGAACATACCTTACGAGGTCGTAATTGGCTGCATTATTGGTATTAAAAAGCTCACCTACAAGAACCTCATTAAATTTAAAGTTTCGTTCAAATGAATATTGTGATTAGTTGATCAATCCCGAGAATTTTAAAGTCGAAGATTATGTTTTCTTGTTATCTGGTCCTAAACCCGGAAAATCTGGAAAATTACAAATAAAAATAATATACGAATCTAAAAAATAAGTCTAACGAAATTGTCCACGTGAATAGGTTAAAAATTTCACAAATTAATAATCAAATTTCGACAAAAAAGAAATAATAAAAAAATTACCGAGTCGAATTTCAAGCTTCAATTTTCTTTATTCTTTTATAGAGTCGACGAGAAAAATTATCAGTAAAATAATAGTGTATAAAATCTTATGTATTGATTTACTTGTTTGCTTACTCCCAATAGTAGTAGGCATAATTAGGTACGGTTGCGGTTGAACGTCTTCACAATTTCCCTACTTAATGTCGGAAATTGCAATATTCTACAGAAATTTGTTAAAAAAACAGAGGTATTATATACAAGCATTAAAAATCATGGAGTATTCGGAGACCTATGTGTATCAATATAAAGTAGAGATTCATCATACACATATTTATTGAGGAATCTGGTCGAGGAACTAACTATTAAAGTTCATATCTTCTGGAGATCATTGCCCGTAGATAATTATAATTTCAATAAATATAACATCTTCTACGAAAGATACTCTAGTAAAGTGATAATGTATCAAAATCATTTTCAAACCATATATTCCTTAACCAAAAATGTTATCACGTTCATCTTATCAGCTAAAGGTCGCGTAACCATCTATGGTTATACCATTATATGCACTGAACACTTAAAAATAGTACTTTTCATAACATCAAAAAAAGAAAACTTTACTGTAGCTAAAACAATGGCTGTCTCTAATTCATATATTTTTGCTAACTTAAACTGCAACTTTACATGTGTAGGGAAACATATCCTTTCGCAAATTCGAGCTCTGTATTACGATATTATCTTTTAACGGTGGAAACAAGAACGAGAAAACTTGAAAAACTCATTAAGAATAGCCAAACAAGCTTTGGACGAGTTAGCATATTCATAATGTAAAGTCCCGGTTACATTGCAGTGACGGCGGGTGAAGTTGTTCATATTATCAAATATATTCCGGCAGAGATAGTAGTCCAGCATGCAGCCTTCTGTTTTGCAAAGCTTGAGGTGTCAAAGCTAATCAGACGTATTTCATGACATTGACATTCATGAGTATTTCATACATATCCTCAAGGAAACGGGTAAGTTAATAGAATGTAATGCTTTACTACCTCCGTACTACTTCCTAAGTACAAGATCATGCCATGACCTATCAAAGTTTGCGCAACCACCATACTAAAGCCGTTGACTAGACTTACGTGGAATTATATGAATTCGTCGGAGCTATTGAACAGTTTTATCTATTCAGAAAATGATTTAGCTCAATTACGAGACAGAATCCTGTCACAAAATGTTCCCAGGAGCGTATTTCAATCCTTCATGACGTAGCCGAAGATATCACCAGTTGAGTAGTTACTGATACGAATTGTACTATCTCTAAATTACTCAATAAGGATAACGTAATTGTTTAGAATTACTGAAATTGTTTGTGACCTATTATGGTCCAAATTCATCATCTTTGGAATCTTCAGGTTGAAATAATTACGATTATATTGATAATATAGGGCATTAAGGCTATAATTGACATTCTCATTCGAAGTTACATACTACACTCACTCTTTAATTGGTCGACAAAAGGCTCCGTAGCATACTTATTAATGACTTCGAGTAAATGAAACTACAGTTCCAACGAAAGGCTTTGAAATTCGTCCGCTAGAAACTAAACTACATCAAAATCCACATCAATAACTCAGTAATACCAAAGACGAAAACATGACAACACTCCGAGAGCGAGTTCGTAAGAAACAGCTGGTGTTGTGAAGAAATAAGGCCTGGATCTTGCCCCTTGGACAATGTACATGCCCATAATGCACTGTCTGTAAAGCGTTATTTAGTCGCTAGAAGCACTCCAGTGCTCGAACATGCACCATACTCGCTTAATTTAGAACCATGCAACTTTTTTCTGTTTTCAAAGATCAAGTCGGTCTTAAAAAGAACCCGGTTCGAGTCAATGGAAAAGGTGAAGCGAAAATCAGCAGAATTTCTAAGTCGTTTAAGTTATATATATATATATTATAGATAGACAAATATAACCTCCAAAATGCTTTGCCAATGGATAAATAAAAAAAAAACTGTGTATGGCGAGAAGAGGGAAGTACATTAAAGGAGAGCATTCAATTGTAAAAGAAATTTTAAAATAAAACTTTTTTTCATAAATAGTCTCATTATTTAATAGCCAGACCTTGTACTATTAAATATCTACAATAAAGATATAAATAAATATCAGAGTGAAAATTTGTTCAATTTTTGAAATCTTAACATATTTATAGAATAATAGTAAGAACATTGTAAAAATAGCGAAATTATGAAATCAAGCGACAGAAATATTGCATAACTATTTCTTACATAGGATTATTTGATTATTTTTATTTCATTTTCTGAAATTTTTCCGAGCAATAATAATAAAATAGATGTATATATAACATCGATTTATTTTGCTATATCTCATCACTAATAATTTTTCATGAATATAATTTAAATAGAAAATAATTTCCTTGTAAACCACGAATATTTTCTAAAATAATATGAAATATTACATTCCATCTCATCTCTGTTAAATTTTTTTTATTGATATAAATAAAACGTTGTGTATATTAATATTAATAGACATAAAGACAATAGAACATGAGTTGATCAAGTTTTCTCCACATTAAATGTTTTTCAAATGTGTGGAGGTATGTTTGTCACTGCTCATAATGACGTGTCACACCGTCAACAAACGAGAGAACAAACGAAAAATCCACTCCGAAGTCGACGACAGCGCTCAAGCTTTTTTCTTCCGGCGACCGCCACAACGTGGCCACATTGCGAGCACGTTCCGTGCCACGAACAATTGTAAAAACGCATTTTGTGAGTCATTGTGTGAACAATAAAATATTAATGACAATACATCTTCAACATTGCTGTCATTTACCCTGACCCTCTTTCAAACGCAAAAAATATACATCATCAAATTTTTATTCTAAAAAAGAATTATTAACGTATTATGAAAATTTAATTACCGGAGTTATTGTGCTAAGATAATTGGGAACCATGTATCTTGTAAAATGGGATTATCACTTTAAACTATATTATGATCGTCAATTAAATACATAAAACATATATAAGATATAGATATATAGATATCTAGATTCTACAGGTAGATTATTATAATACTTTCATGATGGCCAGCAAGTGTGTATCCTTGAACATCCTATAAAGAGGCGTGCAAACAACTAAATAAATAGATGTACATATATCAGAAAATAGTGTAAATGTTTTTTTAGCCACGCAACCGTTGATCGTCGTCTATATTTTTCCATATATTTCATCTCTTATCAATTATTAAAATTGATTTTTATCGACGAAGTCGGAGCTCTTCTCGTCGTTGGTAAAAGGTAGGTAGCGGTAGCCCTTCCCGTTGCATGGAAAACAAGGTACATTGTTCACTATTATCCTAGCATAAATTTTCATAATAAATGAAGACTACCACTGATACAGACACTTGCAGAAATTAGCAGAACTAGGAATGATAAAAGAAAAGGTTTCCTTGTGTAAAAAATAGAGTAGAAGTTGGAAGTATTTAGTTGATTATTGGATTATTTTTATTGAATATGTGTTCACGTCGACGAACTTACTTAAAAATTGAATTTCCGGGTATTAATAAATACATAAAAAATTGAGGGAATCTCCTCGAAAAATAATACTGAAAGTACCGTGTTATTCCTTGACAGCAGAAAGTGATTTTCCTGAGAATGCAAGGTCTTTTTATAGATGTAGGGAGTGATATCGCGCTCCCTAAATCGTGGGTTCTTTGGTGAAAAGTAGAAAAATTTTGTCTATCCTTCACTTACTTGGTAGTAACTGTTGCACGAAAAAATTATTTTCACTTGGTTTAAAATACAACTTAACATTTTTTTTACAAATTATGGTGTCTGAGCAATACGTTACCATGGAAAATCAAATTTTCCGTTTGCATACAAACTCGGTATTTTAATGTTATTTATGGAAAAATATTAATTTGACAATTTACAATTTTAAATATTCAAAACAAATTCTATTCATACCAAAGATTACCACGTGCAAAATAATTATAATTGACTTAAACAATCCTAAAGGTAATTGCATATATCTTTAAAAAATGTACAACTCACCTAAATTCATAAATGGCATGGTAAAATCTACAGCAGTTTCACGCTCAGCTGTTATAGTTAAATCAGTAATAGCTAAATCTGCTTCCTATAAAAAAAGTTTGAAATTTATTTTCTTCTGGATACATCAAAATAGTAGTCATTTTTTTATTATTGTAAACCATATTCTCTATCCCTTCCTGCGGAATAAGTAGAAACTTGAATATATGGGAAAAGCATTGAATTTTTTCGTAGTTCATACAAGTAGAATTATTAATATTCATGTGGAATTGAAAAATAAAATGTATTAATTAATGTTTTGAGTAAAATAAGATTTCATTAATTGCTAATATTATAAGCGCGTTTTGGGCTGGACTGAATATAAAAAAGGGTTCAAGGATTAAAAGATTTTGCGTGATATCAAGGCCATTTACCTAAGTAGTTATCTTCTTCATTTCCATAATTGTTAGGTTACTCTTATAGACATTAAGACTGCGTCTAATACTGTTTAAAATGACTAAGACTCATTAAGTTCTTAGTTGAAATATACATAGCGATCATATTTAGTTAGTTATTTAATCACTGTATGACTAATATTAATACTAAAATATGACATTTTCGTATATGCGTTACCAATTGTACAATCATTTACAATTTTTATGGAATTTTCAATTTTTTATAGTCTATCCAGCTCATTTATATGAATTTTATAATATCATATCACATCGGTTTTTAGGCTACCAATACTTCCACCGAATATATTAAAATTGTTTTTGTGATTTTTGTCAAAGGTGTACAAAAATTAATAATCGATAGTGAATGTTAGTTAATAACTAATTATCGTTATTATTTGTCCTACATGTCAGGATTCCCAAATAGTTGAGAATTTTGAAATTATTATTAATTTTTAGATATTATTCTAAAACACTGTTTTTACAAAATAATAAAAAATGTATTTGTTCTCAAAAACTAAATAATGTACAATAGTTAACTTAATTGGATATCGGCGTATATGTATGTGACCGATAGAATAAGTTATTGAAATTACTTCAATACAAAACACAATAGCTCCGTTTAATATTTTTCGTTAGGGTGTACGTTCGGGTGTTCGTTTGTGCGTAGGCGTTTCTGTTCCGAAAGTACTTTTGTAATAAGACACACTCATATTTCTATACGCGTTGCGATCCGAAAGTACCCCTGTGATAGTATACGTTCATATTTTTGCTGTTTGCAAAAATTGTTTTGTTATCTGAATATACTCAAGTAACAGCACGCGAAAATTATTGTAACATCTATCACAGTCAATACGTAGTAAAAATTAAGCACTAATAAGAAGCACACACCACAATCGCCTTTGACTATTTTCCAGCTATCTGTTTTTTAACGTGAAAAAATTAAAACTTAGAAGTTATTCACTTCTAAAATCCCATGGATAAATCATGCACTTATCGATAAGTGAGTTTTACCTCTAATAACCGGGAAATCAATAAATTTGTTTTTAAGTTATCCTACATAGGATGGATTGCGGAGAAAAGGGAATGATAAGGCGATTCTCTCGTACAGACTTATAAGAAAGCACACGCCAGAGAGATCTTATCTAGGATTGATTTTAGAAGGAATATCTGAGAGTAGATAGTACTTGGTTTAACAGACAGCTAGTCAACGCTCAATAGATTTACTAAGTATTTTCTACAAGCGATAGAAAAAGATAGACTGAAAGAATAGAGTTCTAAGTTAGATTATTTTTATTGTATTAATTAAAGAAAACTGAGCATGGACGAATGGAAAAACGGTATATTTTTCCTTTGAGAGATGTCACACATTGTATCGTTTTATGAAATTGTTGATCAAAGTTAACAAATTAGTTACTTCGACAGTTGTAACAAACAAGCCAGATGTAGAGAGAGAGAGAGAGAGAGATGTTTAATTGTTTACATTTGATGAATTAAAATTGCACGTTTTAATAATATTGATGTCGCAATGGGTTTTAATATTGTTTAGTCGTGGTTGTTTATTTTATGTTTATAAATTATATGAAACAAATTATGGCTATTATAAATAAGGAAATAGTTTACACGTAGTGTCGACTAAACAATAAACAACGGCGGCTTTAATAATCAATATTGTTATTTGAATTATTTTATCATCATTATCATACGCATCTGGAAAATTTCAGTAACGCGGAGCCACAGCGCATCGTTAAGAGGGTCTATTTTATGAGTGTTTGAGAAGACTAACTCACCTATCGATGGGTATGACTTATATGTGAGACTTTTTATAAGTGAAATAGTTCTGTTAGAAACTTTTCACAAATTTGGAAATCATAAACAGCTATCGAAATAGACACAGACGATAGTGGACCTCGAAAAATTTTAATTTATTTACGCAATGAACTTGGTAGCGACGGACGTTACAGACGCGTGACCGAAGCTATGGGCTATCATGCATACATTCAGACAGTAAGTCTAAATCTTCTAGTTGTAGTAGATAACTATAAAAAATATAGTCGTCTTTTAAAACCCAACAAAATCTAATTAACAGAGATAGATAAAGAAAGAGAGAGAAAAAAAGATCGCCTAATAACGAGTAAGTACAATAAAAAAATAATCTGGTTTTAATCTATGTTCTTTTCTTCTATTTTGCTGTATTACTTTTGAAACTTAGAATAATCCTACCAAGTATTCACTAGATGTTTATAAGACTGAGTACTATCTATACAAAAATCCCACAAACCCTAGATAAGGTTTCTCTATCTTGCGTCTTCCTATACAGCTGTACGAGAGAATCGCCTTATCGTCTCCTTCTCTCCATAATTTATACCGTATAGAATAACTAGAAAAGCAAATTGGCCGATTTCCGATTATTAGAGGTAAAATTTTATGACAAAAAGTATATCATATTATAACTTAAATGTATAATGTTCGCTGGGCATTACATTATTTTTATTGGGTGTATTTTATGTCAATGTTTTTATTTGAAAGCATGGTATAGTGGAGAAATTCACAAAATGCTTCAAAATTATGTTCATTTTAACTACTTATTTGAATTTCTAAGTAAATCATAACACATATTTTATACATAACAAAATATTTCATATAATTTACAGAATCGGAGGGAATAAATATTTATAATTATTTCTTACTTCATACAAATATATTAATAATTATATAACAATTATATAAATGAAAAGTCTTATTTTTATCTGATGTGGGAACATTTTATAAATTTACCATAATGATAATTTCAACAGATTAACTCCCATCAACTATCCAGATCTGTTTAATAATGGCAATCTCAGATCGATCTCGGCTACTCTGTAAAGGATGTTATAAACGCTTACAACTATCTGCTGATTTATTTCAACTATATGTCTATAAAAAATTATGGAATTTTTTCAGAACAAACATTTTTTGTTGTTGAATAGTTCCGATAGAATCGTCGACATGCATATACGCATAAAATTTTGAAAAAGCAAGAAATTCTGCAGGCAGTCATGATTATATTTAATTATGCGTTGTAAACTTAATTCTTGTTTGTTTATAGTAAACTTGTTTCTTGTGTCTTCATGGAAAAATAGTTATAGTGAGTGATTATTTTGAAATATTAGGGTAATATAAGGCAAACAGGTAAGAATCGAGAAAAAAAAAGTATTTACTTTTCAGAAACTAAGTTCTCCGTCCACTTTTTCTTTTCAAGAGCTTTAACGTATATTTTGTAAGTGTTTTTTAAAATTATCTACAAGGCTAGGTCTCTATACTCAGTCATTCCAGAGTTTCAGAGAGGATTCCGTGACTGAAATTCTGTAGCCACAAGTTTTTCTTTTGCTCTTCATCTTTCAGGATAAAGATATTCTATAACTTAACAAAACCTTAGATTTCAAATTGATTTGCCCATTTATTTTTCAATATTTTATTACTGTTAAAAACCTTTTACTAGGACTGCTTCTCACTGATATTATCTGTAGTCGATTTGAAAGCGGAATATTGTTCCTCGGTTAAGGCCTCAAATATATTGGTAGTAATCCCAATCATTGATTTTCTATCACTAGTACATGTAACATTTCGGGTCTTTCATAACTACTGGATTGTTTCGACACACTTTATCTAGAAGAGTATAATGGAAGCTTCTAGCCCTACCTTCATCGTGGTTAACTTGAATTAATAACTATTGTTTGAGACCTAGATCGTTACTATTAAAATTGAAAGAAAAATATTAAAGAACTAGATAAAAATAAGGTGTTTAAGATAACTTTCATTTAAATCATTCAAAGCAAGTCTGAATACGATGTCGTCAAAGTCGATTGGGAGTGTCACGTGTTTTTCTTAAAACGCATGATGGACATGCAAAGTGGAGATAAAGGATATTTAAGAAGCTTGAGGATAAACTTGATCGAGATGAATTATATCCACGCTGTTTTGGAAGTAATAAATTAAAAGTTTTAATTGTCTAATGTATCTTAATAAAAAAAGTTTGTAGTTGAATTATATAAAAAGTGTTAATCTCTCTTTTTTATGATATTTTTGGATGGACTTTAAACAGTCGTCATGAATGGCGATTTAAATGATAGTGTTTCACCGATGAAAGCAAAGATTGAATCTTCCATTATTTCTCAAAAACAAAATATTTGTTATTTCTTTTACTCCCCCTGTTTTCTCTTTTTTTATCTCTCTCTTTTATCATATAAATGATTCAGAGAATTTTAAATTCTTTCTCTCAATCTATATCTACTATATTTCAAACATCTAAAATAGCGGCTGTTTATGTAAGAAGCTTTTGAATTTCCTTCAAACAAACATATTAGAGAAAGACTTTTGAAATGGCTACTTTCAATATTTTGAATATACTCTTAGATTACTTTAGAATTGTGTCATATAGAAGATGAAGACTTGACAATTTGAAAAGTTATTTGGAGATGAGATTATTAACGTTCTAAAAGTTCTTGTAAAAGGAAGTCTTAGACCTGCCTGATTCATATTGTATGTATTATCAATCTACCAGGAACCGCGCACTTTTTTTCAAATAGTAAACTATTATCGGTGGTGTATCTCCATCGCCATACTATTCCAGGTTTCACTTCAAGTCAATTCATAGAAAAAAAGGTCAAGTTGATGGAATTAAATATTGTACTATTCTCATAAAAATTTCCTGTATGATTTCAAAAAAATATTTCGAAATATAAAAAATATTTCTTCGAAATATAAAAAATATTTCTTCGAAATATTCCTTCATAGTTTCTTCAAAATTTTACTTAAAACTAAAACATTTCATGGTCTATCGGTCTCTATGCAGGAGTAATTCGGAATGAGTCTTTTACCATAACAACGAAATGGATAGAATAGAAACAATACATAAATCGCAAAATTCATCCTAACATCCCATTAAAAACAGTGTAAGAGACAGAGTAAGTAAGTGACAGAGAACGAAGTATAGAACACTTTATCGATTTAATCATGCAGGCATATAATGATTTATTTAATGGGCTAATAAAAAAAGATTCCACGTTTTAAGGAAATTAGTACTATATAAAATTAGTAAAAAATTAAAATTCAGGAAAATTTTACAGACCACTAATCTCACTTTATTCCTGACAATAGAATATAATAAATTACAAACTTTATCAAACTGATTTATTGAGTTCGGATATAATGCTCAGTTGGCTGCTGTATTAGTAGCTCTTACTGTATTTCTACTTTACTTTTAAAGTTTCTTTTTCTATGATCTTTTTAACTTCCATAAATCAAAATCCTCTTTTCAGTTTTAATAATCTATGACTTCCTATATAATAATTACACTTTGTCCATGTGAACGACAAATTCTCAAATAGATAACGTTTATGGGATTAAAATACTCAAATGACAATTATTCAATTCAAAAAACTGTATAGTAAAGTGTCGTTATTTTAATCGTCGGCATAATTTGAATGAATCTGAAATAATGGTCACAAGAGATTTCGCTCAGAATTATACGACTGTATAACAAGACCAGGTGCATGCAAATTATTGGGACGGTAAACAGGTAATTATTCATTCATTTTCAATTTATATAAAAGGGAAAGAAAAAACTCAAGAAAACAGCTTCGTCGTAATTTCGAAAAAGTACGAAACATGACGTTAATGCTGTGATATTGTTTTGCCAGAAATGAATTAATTATATAAAAAATAGATAAGAGAACAAGGTTAAAAAAGTGATTTATGTATCTGATGAAGCTGTAAATCAATATAAGAATAAATCAAATTTTGTAACTCTTGATTCTCATTATGAGATATACCAAATTGAAACTGAATCGCCAAACTAATGGTAACGGCATGATTATATAATTTTCATTAAAACAGAATTGAAGTCATTTTACAAAATCTATGATACAGTAAGAAATTTCACTTTGACGTTCATTGAGATTTCTTATTTATATGATTTTCGGAGCACAAATAATGTCGGTATATCTAATTTTAAAATACTACTTGACAAACTAAAATATTAGAAGAAACGATCAAAGAAAATAAACATTTTTTAACTCATTAAAACAATTATTGCTCGCACTAATTTGTTTAAATGCAGCCTATTTTCGTTAATTATTATTGTCATAAATGTTAGACCTACATACTACTTTTTAAATAAAGAAAGTTTAGCTAATAAATGTACTGACTAATCGAATTGAACTATCTGGAAAAGTTTTGCGGGGAGTGGGATGCTCCTATCGGTCCGATCTTCCAGCTGAGCGCCGCAGGTAGCGCTTTTTTGGAAGGGCATTACCTAGCCCGTTATTAAAAATCATGCTAGTCTTATTAGTGATTTTTATACAAAATTTTCCAAGGGATCTATTGCAAATAAAATTTTTGAAATAAAAGAAAAATGGCAAAAATTTATTTTAATTGCTTATAATTTTTTTTTATTAACAAGTATATTATTATGACATATATATATATTCTCAAAATTCAATTATTTCCGGGTCTTTACATAAAAATTATCCAGATCCGACAAATAGTTTTCGATTTACAACAGTGAACAAAAAATCAAATTTTTTTTACTTGTTTATAACTTTTTAATTCATTAAAATTTTAGCACCAAACTTGGCATAAGTGATTACCTTCATATAGGCCTTCGATGTTCCAAATATACAAAAAATCGAAGACCTTGCTATGATTTGCCCTAAAACTAGTTGGTTTTCTGTCCTATAAGAAAACTGATAGACTTACCGAAAAAACGTAAAGTTTAAAACTATCTTTCAAATATCACATCCATAAAAGCTATAGGGTACTAATGAAAAGCAATAAGAAAATTGAAAAATTGATGTCTATTGTGACAGAGAAAATATTTATTCTACTCTTTTGTCTTCTCTTTTAACATGCAATATTATCAAATTAAGGCCTTTTCGTGTTAATAATGTGGGGTATTGATATAGGGATTGGTGACAAATAACAACGAGTGATGGCAAAACCATAGTTTATTTCAGTTTTGGCTCGTTTACATTCTCAGCTGCTTCTTTACCGTACTGAGGGATCCTCTCGACTGATTGTAGTTTATTTTCTGACACGCTAGTGCTTCGCTTTTTTGGGTTTTTCCTTAACCTTGATGATCTACTAACCATTGTCTCTCGTTAATGGGTAGCATGTGTTTTGCCCGCATTCTACATGTGTTGGTTATGTGGGGTTTTGTCTACTGTTGTATCCCACAATAATATTTTCGATTATCTGTAATATTTCTTGATTTTAACCTAATTTTCTAACTGTATTTATGGTAACACTCTCTCGTACTTATTAAAATAACGACACTTTACTATACAGTTTTTAGAATTGAATAATTGTCATTTGAGTGTGTTAATCCCACAAACGTTATCTATTTGAGAATTTGTTGTTCACACTGGACAAAGTGTAATTATTATATAGGAAGTCATAGATTATTAAAACTGAAAAAAGGATTTTGATGAATGGAAGATAAAAAGACCATAGAAGAAGAAAGTTTCAGTATAGTAGAAATACAGTAAGAGTTAATAATACAGCAGCCAACTGAGCATCATATCCGAACTCAATAAATCAGTTTGATAAAGTTTGTATTTTATTATACGAATTTTTATTATATTCTATTGTCAGGAATGGAGGGTTCATAAAACTAGTTCTTAAACTTCGTGTTCTAAAAAACCATGATTATCATGAAAATGGGATGATGACTATTTGGATATCAGACAGATTTCGTCTATTCATACCTAATTGGTGTGTTTAACAAAATGTTGATTCGAGGGAAGGAGAATTTGGCATTTTTCAGAAAAATCTGAATGACTTTTTTAGACGGTTCATAACTACAGGAAACTCTTTAATTCATCATTATACTTCTGAAAGCAAATTACAGTGAAAATAGTGGATTGCACCGAGAGAGCAGCTTCGAAAAAAGTAAAGATAATTTTGTAGGCTAACGAATTTAGAATTTATGGTGAGTAATTTTTAAGAGATAGATACAAATTGGAAAAAAAATTGTTTTTCATCGACACTTGTATAAATATACTGTAAATGATATATACATATTATTGATTATTGAGAATGTATGAGATTTGTTTACTTTTTAATACATTGTATTACTAGAACAATTATCAATAAATAGCTAAATTGATTAGAAATCCATTTACACTCTGAATATCTTATAGACTAGCGGAAAGTAATTTTTAGAATATTATAAAAGTTATTAGAGAGTCTTTCAATACTTAAATGTGATTAAAAAGTAGAAAAATGTGGTTATTATCTTATTTTATTAAATTAATTTTATTTGTTATTTGAAGTCGTTCCATTACTTAGATAAATCGGAGTAAATTCAGATTTTGTAACTTAAATTACGCTAAACGTATTTTTTCTAAAGATGAATAAGTTTTCTATTTTTTTAAAACCAATTTTGAAATTTTCAAAAGTCTTTAAAAATTTCAATTTGTCGCCAAATAATTTTTTTTGTTGACTTTATAGGGCTTAAAGACTAGAATTTGAAAAACTAATTTTTTCTTGATTAACAATTGATCAATTAATATATCTTAAAAAATATTACGAAATGCGAATTGAACGTTTTTATTTGAGTTTGAGGATTGTCATAATGTTTTAGGCCGAATAAAATGGTGAAATTATTATATTAAAATTATTGGGAATGCCTTTGACACTTTTAATCAGCTGTAATTTTCATTTGAGATTAATAGATACTTACGTTATCAATAATTTTACGAAGCATCCCATTCCACTGACCAGTTTTTTTATTTAGGGATCCATAAACGTTATCCGTCTGTACTGAAAATGTGTAGTTAAAACCTAACATCTTACTTATTTCCTGAATAATATCTATTGCAAATCCTTCATATTGATCATTTCCTGACATTTTGAAAACTGTTTCTTTTAACATTCCGTAAGGTTCAGTCTAAAATAAAAAAAAAAAAATAATTACTCTGTGTGAACTAAAAACATATTAAAAATATTATCATAAAGGAGTTATAAATTAAAACGGGATTTTGGTCCAATGTACCAACCCTGGAGAATACAAAAGTATTCTAAAGTGAATGAATAACCGAATATGTAATGCAGGCTTCGCATGATCTATGACAAAGTCTGACCAAGTTGCACAAAATTGCCTTTTACGGAGCGCTGGTGACCCTTGAAGCGCGGAGTCAGCGTGCTGAAAAAAAACAAGTACGCCGGTAATGAAGAAACGCAAAGGGGGTAAGGTATTAGCGAGGTCAACTAGGCTAGGACAGACAACCTTTTTACTTCTTCGCTCTGAATAGAATTAAAATCTTTCACTTTTTTATTAAAGTAGAGACTTTATCCTATGTACGTTTTCCTATGTACATTTTCTTCTGAGAATAAACAAAAAAAAATTTCTCTAAGTTTCGTGATATTTTCTGGCAAATTTGTTGGACCACAGTGTTCAGTAAATGGTGTATTAACACGGCTTTTTCTTTTATTTTCTCAGATTTATAATAATCCGAATATTCAAAGTAGTATCGTCATCATCATCACTTACATCTGAGTCTATAGCTACCTCCATTGGATCGTTAAATTTCCATATGGTTCTTCTAAAGAGACATCTTCGTGGATAAAACACAATTCTTTGCCTTTTCTCAATATCATGCTATTATTCATTATCACTTGTTATTTTTATTTCTTTAGATAGCTTGTCATTTAGTTTTCAATGAATTTTTGTTTACAAGCAGCCACTAAAATGATTTATTTTAGTAGAAAAAGATACATTTAAATTGTGATAAAAAATTCACTATCACTTCCACAACTTGAATAACGTACTAAATTATGATTGCAAAAGTCAAATTTTTCTACAAATAATACCAGTAAAAATAAGACTCAAAAAAATTTCCAAACAATACAAAAAAAAACTTATTCTTTTTATAAAAGTTATTTTGTATAAATCATACAAGTTTTTTATTTTACTAAAATTAAACTGTGAACATTGAATAATCTAATGGTTTCGGAAGAAAATGATTTTATCTATAAATTAAAGATAAAGTCATAAAGAAAAATTTAATTACGATACGTATCAATCAATAATAGTATTACTTTATTCCATAACTTAAAAGTGTCACGTGAGAGTGCATCAGTTCTTATATTGCTTATCTGCTAATTTTTTTAAAGTAGTCCGCTATATTGTATTCGGCACTTTGAGTTTTGAAAATCTGACTAGATTCGGGATCAGTAACCTCGTAAACCCTCTAAATCACTTTCATATATAGTTACTGCAGAAAAATGTCCCCTAGAAGGAGTCGCTCATTATAAAACTGCAAAACTGATAATTTAAAAAAATTGTATTTAAAAAATTCAGTCTATGGAAAATTTTGAAAGCAACACATATTATAAAGCAATGCAAAGAGAATACATAGACAACATTCCAGAGTTTCAGCTGTCAACGTTAAGAAAAATCCGATTTTTTATTTAAGAAAACACATCTTTTCGTGATAATGGTTATAAAAAGCATATAAATAAAAAAATAATTGCAATGATTTATTAAATTATAATAACTAAGACTTCAAAAAGTCTAAACTATATAAATTTACATGTATCAAATACAAAAATATAATCGAAATATTTTAAAAAATAATTCAAAAATCGCCCCCCAAGGAGTTAAAATATTATAAATATGACATTTTATCATTCCTATTTTGCTTCATTTGAAAGATTTATTATAATTTGTACGGAAGTGTAACGTCCATCGTTGTTAAACACGAATCACTATCGTTTATGTCTACCTTTTGACGTCATCTGTTTACAATGACTACTTATGATTTCCGAGCGTGAGAAAAATTTACGCTAAACCACTTCATTATGTAAAGTCTCAGGGATAACCCATACCCACCGATAAGTGAGTTAGTTTTCTCTGAAAAACAAT
The DNA here is from genome assembly GCA_030064505.1 of Chouioia cunea. Taxonomy (NCBI): domain Eukaryota; kingdom Metazoa; phylum Arthropoda; class Insecta; order Hymenoptera; family Eulophidae; genus Chouioia; species Chouioia cunea. The sequence continues at coordinate 13,672,714 of JAOPFQ010000004.1, forward strand.
AAACAGACCCTCTTGATGAAACGCCATAGTCACGCACTAACGAAATTTTCCAGATGCGTAAAATCGTAAAAATTATCTCTTCCGACTGCGACCAAAATCACGCAACGAATATTTATACAAGATATCTGCTAGATATTTATATATCAAGCAACAATATTAATAATTGTAACCGTTGTTTATTGTTTATCAACGTTAATTGTGAGCTATTTCTTTAATTTCTAACAGTCACAGAATCTATAGTCATAAACAAGTACTCACGCCTAAACAAATTAATATTTATCATAGCGCTGATAATATTTTTATAATATTAAGTTGCCAAAATGTAAACAAATAGCTATCTCTCTCTCCTGTCGATTTCACCCGCTAAAACGATTAAATTAATCAGTTAAACAATTAATTCCGATTACTATTTTCTCAAAACGATATTGTGCGTGATATTTCTTAAAAGAAAAATATACCATTTTTCTATCCGCCCATGCTAAGATTCCTCTAATTGGACTAACGAAGGTAATCTTCTCTTCCCTCATTGGACTAATCGGAAAAGGGCCCGCCTCAAAGAGGACCTGGAAAATTCTAAGATTAGGGGATCGCGTAGTTTTACAGACAGTTTAAATCCAGCTTCAAAATTAAGATCCAACTCTGACTTGTAAGAGGGAAAGAGAGATCATCTGAAGTAGTAAGTCAGCCAATAAATATTCTAATTTGAACTTAGCCTCTTGTCACTATTGCTTTCGTAGTATCATATTTAGACTTTCCGAATCGAGTACTATCTACATTCAAAATAATGACTTCAAACCAAATCCTTGCTAAGGTATCTCTGGCGTGCGCCTATTATAGTGCAGTACGGGAGAATCACTTTATCATTTCCTTCTATCCACGACCCATCCTGAGTAGGATAATTCTTAAAAATAAAGAGATTGATTTTCCAGTTATTAGAGGTGAAACTGTACGACCAAAAATACACTCTTAATTTAATTAGCTTTGTTATATCTATTGGATGTTACAGAAGGATAGATATGGTAATAAAAATGAAATTCTAAGTATTCACTAAGTAATTTATTACTAGGGAATATCGGATAATTTTACAACAATTGAACTTCTGATGATACGTTTATCATATTGTAATTTTAATTTTAATAGACTAATAAATATTTTATTTAAATAGCTTTGTTAGTACCATGTACTTCTACGTAATTTTATATATGAATGCGAATAAATTCCATCAACTTATCCATCACCCCAAAACGTACAGTGACGAGCATTCAGACGCTGATGTGCAGAATATGATTATTTACAACTTTTTCTAAATCTGATTTCTTTACAAATACAAGGCTTCATTCATATCACTGTCTTTACTATACTCTAAATTACTTATTCATATATAGTAATAGTTAAGCCCAAAAATTGCTATGGGTAAACACGTATGTATACGATTCTCCGTATCTATCTATGATCATTTGTGTCAAGTTTGACGCCAAAATATTAATTAATTAAAAAGTTATAAACAATTTTAAAAAAAATTGATTTTTTTTTAACTGGTATAAATGTGAAACTATTATTCGGATCTGGATAATTTTTTTTTAAATACCCGTAAATAATTGTATTTTAAGAATATATATATGTCATAATAATATATTTTTTAATAAAAAAATTATAAACAATTAAAATAAATTTTTGCCATTTTTATTAAAAAATGCAACTTTTATTTGAAAAATTGTTGTTGCAATCGATTCCTTGGACAATTTTGTTTTTTGTGCATATTGATATAATTCTTCAGCTGAATTAATGTTTACGTCTGAATTTCGCAAACTAGCTTTCCGGGCTAATCTTTTCACTGTTCCACCAAGTCCGTCACATGCGCTTTTTCCATGATAACTTGCGAAAAAGTGCCATTCAGCTTCAATTCCATATGTCTCATAATGAGAAACAAGAGTTAAAAAATTTCATTTATTCTTATATTTATATCACTATTTTATAGTAGATAACACACATAAATCACTTTTTTATCCTTGTTCTCGTATCGATTTTTTATATAATCAATTAATTTTTGGCGAAACAATATCTCAGCATTCACAACATGTTTCGTACTTTCGGAAATTACGACGAAAATGTCTTCTTCAGTTTTTTTCCTTCCCTTTTATATACATTGTAAATGGATGAATAGTTACCTGTTTGCCGTTCCAATGATTTGCTTGGACCTGGTCTTGATATACAGTCGTATAATTCTGAGCGAAATCTCCTATGACCATTATTTCAGATTCATTCAAATTATGCCGACGAGTTTTTATATAATCATTTTGACTTTTGGCAATAAAGTCATGCTCTAATAATTTACATTTAAACTGTACCTCCAGGTGGTTAAGATAGTCTTTAATATTGTATGTGTGCTTTACAAGATCACGCTTTTGGTTTACAGTTTCCCATTGTTTACAATGAATGAAATCTATAGCATTTCTTTTGAAATAATTCTCGAACATATCTAAAATAATGGCCAATCCAGGATATTTCAAGCATTTATTAAAAAAACAATCTTCACCAGGTCTTTCACATGTTATTCCAATTAAAATATCTTTTGCTGTTTGAGGTAACTCTTCATCATATTTGATCTTCAAATTCTTCATTGTCATTTTACAGCCTTCCACTAATAGTTTTGGATTTTGGTGGTGAATACAAATACAAATATTATGAACACCTTTACATTCATTCAGTAAAATACAATGATCAGGTCGCATTGTACAAAAATATGTAAACCCCAGGGGAAATTTGAATCCAATTTCAGCACAGTGTTTTTCAAACATGGTGTAGACTTCTTTTAAATTGAACATAAGTAAACGCCTTTGAATTTTAACTTTCTTTTCATTATCCTTCCTCACTATTTTGGTATCGTTAGCACCTGGACACGGCCGGCTTATATCATCTTGTAAATAAAATGAGACAGCAGCACTTTTTATTTCGTCACTTATTATAGATGTTCTGGTTCTGGAGAGTGGATAGGATAACATTCCTTCCTGTTCACGAAGTTTTTAGTGGTTTGTGCAAAATAAAACGAACAATTAATTTCTCTTTCTATATCACAGACACTTGTAGACATTGGTATCGCAGTTAATATATGTAACTTTTTCATACGCTGCTTTCAGGTCTTTATAAAATATACTTTTTTGTATAAATCCATCTCGAATACTGTCTACACAGCGATATTTCCTCACAAGTAAACTTTTCAAATTATTTGACAATGAATCGATTTTGTTTTCTATTAAATCAGGTATTTCAATATCTATTGAACTCATTTCTCCGATTTAAAAAAAATCAAGCAATGGATTTAAACGATCCAATACTATTTTTCTACCTTCATTTTCGTCGATCGAAAATTCTTCATCACATTTTACGTGGCAGATATCTTGATCTTCATTAGCACTATAGTTGTAACTAGCCTCATTGTTCTGATTAATAGAATCTTCACAACTACTATTTTCTTCATTTGTACGTCCTAAACGTGTGTCACTGTAGTCAGAAACTTCCTTTGGATCTTTCATATAGCAGTATCTCAAACATGTTGCACATAATCGATCGTTTTCTTTCACTAAAGGAAACCACTTATCCTGAATTTCTGTGGGAACATGGCGCAAAGATTCTCGTCAACGTCCATGTTTACGCACTTTGAATGGATTAGAGCACTCTGATAATGGCATGATTATATAATTGTCTTTGAAACTGAATTGAAGTAATTTTACAAAATCTATCACACAATAAGAAATTTCACTATGACATTCGTTGAGGTCCGTTCACTTTGACCATTGAACTTTAAATAGCCCGACTGAGCAGAAAGATTCTGTATTTATACGATTTTGAAAGCACAACTAATTTCAGTATACCAAATTTAAAAATACGACTTAATAAACTAAAGTATTAGAAAAAAAAAACATTCAAAGAAAATAAACATTTTTAAACTCCTTAACATAATTATTGCTCGCACTAATTTGCTTAAGGGCAGTCTATTTTCGTTATTTATTATTGTCATAAATGTTAGTCCTACGTACCACTATTTAAATAAAGAAAGTTTAACTAATAAATGTAGTAATATAGAGAACTGAACTACCTGAAAAAGTTTCGGGGTAGTGGGACGCTTCTATCGGTCCGATCTTCCATCTGAGCGATGCAGGTAGCGCTTTTTTGGAAGGTCATTACCTAGCCCCGATTAAAATTCAGTATAGTTTTATTACGAATTCTTAAACAAAATTGTCCAAGGAATCGATTGCAACAACAATTTTTCAAATAAAAGTTGCATTTTTTAATAAAAATGGCAAAAATTTATTTTAATTGTTTATAATTTTTTTATTAAAAAATATATTATTATGACATATATATATTCTTAAAATACAATTATTTACGGGTATTTAAAAAAAAATTATCCAGATCCGAATAATAGTTTCACATTTATACCAGTTAAAAAAAATCAATTTTTTTTAAATTGTTTATAACTTTTTAATTAATTAATATTTTGGCGTCAAACTTGACACAAATGATTACCTCCATATAGGCATTCGATGTGCAAAATATAAAAAAAATCGAAGACCTTGCTCCGATTTGCCCCAAAACTAATTTTTTTTCTGTCCTATATGGCGACATAACAGTCGTACTGTGGATAATAACATGCAAATTTTATGAATATATGGTCATATTTTGTGAATAAGCCAAATGACTTTTTACACTTTATTAACGAAATATTAAATTTTTATAATCCAAAGAAATCGTTATTACACATATTACACATATTACATGTTATTACATTGTATGTTCTTATGCTTAATATGAACTTCCATATTTCATGTAAAAATACTTTTTTTTTAATTACTGAAAAAGTTAGATGTACTATATGGACCATACTCGTTTAGAATTGAATTTCCAGGAAGAATTCAATGACAAAATGTTATAGCACAGTACATTCGACCGAATGTTCTTGTAATATCTAAATACAAAAAAACGTTTAATAAAATCTAAGTTATAAAACATAATATTTTCTATTTAATCTATGAGGAAATTTGTATATGAATATAAATAATATCCAACTGTTCAATTGTAAAAATTTCATGCAAAATTTAAAAATTAAAAATGGAAACGGTATATTCATAGATATCAGCACAAAACGATTCAATAAATTCAGTTTTTGATGGTTTTAATTGTTTTATGTATACATCTTTAAATAAATAGATAGAAAAAATTCTGATAGTCTCTAAATTGTATTGCAAATCAAATAATATATTTCGTTTTTAAAATTATTTGAAATTTTAAATAATACTCTCAATTTGTCAAATTATATAAAACAATTTTATTATTCTTCATGACAGGTAATTAAGTATAAAACAGTTAACGAAAAATGTTGACTTTGAAGGAAAGCACCCATTGACATAATTTTCAATCTCTTCAAGCACTTTTCAAACGAAGAACCAGTAACTTATCTACTTCTCAATGGATATAAAAAGTAACAATATCAACACAAGGAGTCAGTTTCAGAAACTCAATATCAGTAACGACAGCTAGCAGTCAGTAATTAATAGTCCAAAAGTACACAAGAAATAAAAAATCTAAATAAAACAAAAGGTCAAAAACAAAACTAAATCCGACTCAGCAGTTAGGAATAAACAGCTCAATTCGTAGAATCGTGTTGAGGCCCAGAATTTATACGAGTGAATACTAAAAGAAATAAAACATAAATTTTTTCTAGATTGTTTTTATCTAGATTGCGCCCTTTTCATCTTCCATATTCTAATTTCAATCTACTAAATTTGTCCTCGGGAGTGAATTTCAGATAGGCTTAGTATTTTTAGTCTAATTACCATCTCACACGAGTATTGGAATAGACGAATTTTTTATTATCACTTCTTATAAGTTTATAACAATTGAGTAATTACGAGGAAACGATGGGAGAATTCGCATCGTGTGATTTTCACAAGTAACGCGCATACTTTTTTAGGCCACAATATTTGTACTTAAAAAGTGCGTTTGAATTCCGACGTCACAAAGTATGGAATGGTAAACAATTAATTTCAAAAAAATATTTTGTCTATGTTGTAAGATAAAAGAAGTTGTAAAAGACACTCATCATGCAAAAATTTACTTTAATTAGATTTTATTTAAAACTTCGGTTAAATCTCTATTAAAAGATTTGTAAAAATATATCAAATAATGCGGTATTTTATATTCATGAATAAGACAAGCCAATAACAATAAATATAATTTTTGTTTAAAGTTTTTTTTTATAAAACCAATACACTAATATATATGGGTAAAAATATTCAATTTTAATTAGTTATTTTATCTACCAAGTTAAATTTAATACTCACCAATGCAATTAAAACCCGGAAAGTAGTATTCCGAAGGCTTAATGTATTTTTATTTTTTTCCGTTGATGCATCCATCAACCACTCTATATAGTTGTTTGTTGAATTACATTTTCCGATTCTTTTCATACCTGTACCATCTAATTTAAATATTTCTATCTCAAAAAGACTTCGGTAACCGGAAGTATCAAATGTTAGAAAGCCAGTCAAGCCATCCATTTCAACCTAAAAATGATATGCATCAGAGTATAAAAATTGAACGAACTCAAGATATATTTCTAAATAGTGTAAAGGGATTAGTTACTATTCATTATTTTAAATAATTAATCTCTTCTGAGTTCAATAACTATCCCTTAATCTGATAGTTTTATGAAGTTACTGACTGCCGATGATTGTTGTACATTGTTACAAAAATAGTTCTGGAATAATGTAGAAATTAAACATCGGCATACAGTTTAAATTAAACAGTATATATATTATCAATAAAAATGATAATAACTGAAGCTGACCGAGAGAATGAATGAACCAACTTCGATGGAAAACCTAAAAGTACACCCCAGCAATAGAAAATTAAAGAAACATACAACACTTTTTCATTTCCCGGAGCTCCTTACCACACAATAAACGAATAAATTTTCACATAAAAATCTTAAAAAATTAACTATTGGAGAACCAAGATTGAAGAGACTGAAATTTAATTGTAGAATACGCTAGGAAAACTAACATCTGAACCCATGGAAAACTGTATTCATACAGAAAGATACCTATTTTGCAAACCAGTTTTAAAAAATAGAGATGACGAGTGTATGGACATATCTTTTTTATTTTACAACTAGTGATGATGAGACCAGCATCGAGACCACCCGACTGCCAGTACCAATCGGAGACGATGATAATGTCTCAACAATAATTGAGTAAAGCAAAGACCAATAGTCATATCAGTATACGTCTCGACTCGTTAGCGAAACTGCAACTGGAGATCACTAATATAAGAGGGATACAACTTCGACATAAGTCGTCCACTATGGATTTAATCTATATTGATCCTAAGCTCATGAAGAACTAGAGGATTAGCAAAGGCTATAAGACAATTCCCATATAGATTATGATAAATACCCATAAATACATTTTCTTTTCGTCACACATCTATTCTATTAGGGGTCTGTTTCACATGAAATAGTATAATATAATAGAATAAGGCCGTAATAGTATAATAGTTCCAGTCCCAGATAATTACCTGCATAGCCTAGTGTACCGACTTAGATTGGTTAGTAAAATAACTGGGATTGCAGGAATTAATGGAAGTAAAAGATGAGCGTCTATTACCAGGATAGTTTGATAAATCAGTAAATTTTTTAATAAAAGATATTTTTTTTGATAAATGATAGTTTTATTTTTCAATAGTATATCTTTCTAGCTCGATATATTTATACCAATTTATTTCCAGTATTTCTATTTCTTCCAAATTATAGGTTTTTTTCAAGGCCCTTAATATAAAGGTTTATTTCAGGAATCACCTCTTGATTCCACCTAAATAAAGCTAGGAAAGCTATATCACCTAACCTTTTATTGTCGTGTAGAAACAAGAAATGCTCGAAAAGGACTAACATTCGAAAATATATTGAATAGGGCACCAGTTCGTAATAGCCCAATATATATTTTTTCCATGGTGACTACACTAGTGTGAACTCGTGATTTTATCAGTTCTCGTCATGACTGAATATTTGCCAATCCTTATCATAATAATATCTAGTAGTAATCTTTTATTTTTATTTTTTTTGCATCCATCATAAAACTAATGGATTCCTTATGAAACTACGATATTATTACTTAACCATTCTTATACCTCTATTATAAAAAAAATATGACGGAAATTTAAATAATTGAATTTATTGAAATTACGCGTTTTCGTAATTAATCAATTGCAATATCTCTAATTAAAATTAATATTTTTGCGATTTAAAAAAATCAGTTGATTCATTGCAACATAACAATTCTTAGCTTAATTTTTTCTGTAACTTTATTAGTAAAAAAGTTGTAGATATTTAAACAATTGAACATTCACTTAGCTTTTAATCAATATTTTTGTCTAATTTAACAATATTATTTATTCTTTATGAAATCTACAGCCATTTATTATAATACATACCTACACTGAAACTAGATGTAAAAATGGTGAGCCCTTAGTGCATAGCTTGTTGGGTGAGGAGAGAGGGGGGCCAGCATACTTACAAATTACAGCTTTCATCGATATAAACACACAGTATACACATTGTAGAAAGACAAAAACACTAACGGTGTTTCGATGGAAGAGGAGCGCGAACTTGTCGATGATCCAATGACCTCGTGATGTCATCAAAAGCAAAAATTTACTTTCGTACGGTAATACATGTTTCACATAAAAAAACTCTTCATCGTGGTATTATTAATAATAGGTAGCGTATATATATTCCAATCAAAAGTTTTACAATATAATAGTTCCAGAAAATATTTTTTAAAACAATCGAGTGTATACTTCTTGATAATAAAAATCTTTTATGCTTTGAGATAATCATGGTTTACATATACATTCTATTTTTTAAGAGAAATTAAGGTTATAAGTATACTTTTTGAACTGTGATTTTTTGATAGAATAAGATGGATACTCAACATATGGCTGGTACCTACCGACTTTATAAAATTATTTAAACTTATTCCATACTCCCAGCTTTCAGTAGCCTCACAAATAATTTTTCTTATATGCCCATCCGTTGCATATTTTAATCGTTGAAAACCTCTGATAAATAACTGAATCGCATCGTACATCAGAGCTTCTTCTGTTCCTAATTTTTGAATATTGGTCAGTTCAAAATTAATTTTTTTATCTATTACTGATTCCTCAAATTTTGCTAGTTTAGCTGATTGAACTATTCGTATACCAGTTAAGTTTGCTCCTGAATATTGAAGAGAATCGAAGTCAATAGTATGAAAATCCTAAAATTGGAAAATAAAAGGTGTATTAATTATCTAAAATAATTGGGTTTTTCAATTGTAATGTATTTGAGTAAGAAAGAATACAGTCGAGTAAGAATGCTAAAAAGTTCCCTTGACAATAGCTTCATGCGGACTTGGTAGATCACTTTCATAAGGATTTGAATATGATTTCTCCTAAATTTTCAAACTTTTATATCCCATTTAAGATCAAATAACGCGTTATGTTGTATTATTTTCGTTTCTTTTTGATATCTTAGTAAATGTTAAGGTAGGACAACATTTTTTTTTCAAGTAGTCGTTTTTTTTAACACCTATAAAATTCTTGAGTCCGACAAAAATTTTTTCTGGCAGAACGGTTGTAATATATAACTAACGTCAATACTAAACAGATTCTGTCTATGTTGAGCCAAATTCAAATATAATTGGTCACGTTTCGATTTTTTTAAAGTTGTAGAATTAACTAATAATTTTTGTAATATTGTAAAAATATCGGGAGAAATCGGAAGAAAAAGTAAACGGGGAGTTTTTGGTACAAGACTCCAAGAGGATGTCGTGTTCCGACTCTTGGATAATCGGTGTGCGGGTCTCAATGTTGTAGGAAATTTAATTTCATAGAGTATGTCTGTAGCTACCATTACTAGGGCTTCGATGCGCCAGAGACCTCAGAGTTAGATGATGGGAGCCATGTTGCGAATAACTCAGAGGCCCTACCCCGGATCAGACGACTAGGGTAATGGTGTACTAAGTAGTTACGGGGAGTCTTAATTTTCTGGGATGTTTCCCGCCATTCATGGTGGGCTCATGATGCCTGCTTGTGTCTCTGTGGAGGGGGAAAGGGCTCGTGGCTATTAATACCGCAAGAACTGGGGGTCACGAGAGCTTTCAAGCTTCCGACATCTCAATAAACAAGGTAGATGAAGCGTAAATTCTGTAGAATCTGTAAAGGAAGACGGTAAATGTATTGAGTTTATCCCAATGGTCGTGGGCCAATGGCAGCGTCAGGGATCATTCTAGCATCTTCATCTGAGCTTTGGAGTGAGGTGGTTGTCCAGATTCCTGCTCTGCTGATTTTGTCGGCCGTTGACTTCTCTAATCAGCGAGAACCCTCTTGATAATGTTTAGCAATTCTGAACAAGATTAGATTATAGCGGAGGCGATCGTGCCTCGCCCAAAACCAGAAAAAGTAACATGGTACCATTACCGACCAGATAATCTGTGTAGGTGTTTATTTTTTTTTCTTTTATTTTACTTTTATATGGATGCAAAGCGGACTCAAAATTGTATACTCTAATCAGTGCCGGTAAGTGACAGCGTCTGGACGGTATGACCCTGGGTTTCAGTTTCCGATCTCTAGAGAAAATAAGTTGCGTCACGGGGTCTGTAAAGAGGAATTCGTTCTTTCAAATTATTCCTATAAACCGCTCTCCCCGCCGCACAGTGAAAATTGTGATCGATCTCACTTAAATTAACTTTAGGAGTGAACCTTACATCTTGATGAAATTTCACATAAATATTTATTTAATAATACTGAATAGATTTTGTTTTTTACCTTCTTTATCCGGCGTTACTATATAACCAAAAATGAAATATTTTGTAAAATTTATTTCTTTTATACATAAATAATATCTGGTTTGGAATGTAATGCAGCTCTATATCAAGGCTTCTATAAGCTATATACTATTTTCTATGACTTAATGATTATCTTCAGATAATTGTTTTTGAAAAATTCTTGAAATCATTGTTGTATAAAAAAGAATTAATGGAAAGTATTTTCTATTTGTTCTCAATATAAGTATAAATTATTTACAACTTGTTAAACCAAATCTTTAGTTTCATTATCAAAATTGAAAAATCTGTAAATATATTTTCATATTTATAGTACTATGAGATTAAGAGTACAATTAATCAATGTAAAGTGAAAATGAAAAAAAAAATTTGTTTTGCTTCTATAAATATATTGTATAATTGATATATATTCTATCTTCTCTTTCTTATTAAATCAATTAAGAAATGAAAATTCATGTTCAAATATTGTTTGTTTTAATTTGTTAAAAGCCATTTATATACGTATGAAATTAACGTTTAAATTAGTAAATCCCTTAAATAAGCCATTTTGCATATTTCATAGTCCGGAGATTGATTATTTAGTTACAGAAAATAGTAATTAGCTATTAGAGGCCTTGATATCGAGCTGTATTACACTCCAAACCAGCTATTATTTATTTTTAAAATTTAAGAAATTTGTATATCATTATAACAGATAATATTGACCTTGAGAGTTGGTTAAAACCTAAATTTTGATTGAAAAAATACATAAATATTGTAGGAACTAAGAAGGTTTTACTCTGATATCTGTTTGATCATTTTCTATTATTTTTTATGTATAAAAAATTAATTCTCCAAAAAATTTCATTTATGGTTATTTACTATTGCAGGCTAAATAAGATAGAAATAAAATCTCAATTCAGGTTGGATGTATTCAGATTTACTAAATAATCATTCACATGAAATTTCATCGAAATCCTATGTAGGGTTCACTCTAAAAGTTGATTTGAATAAAAGTCGGTTCCAACAGTCACGTACGCCATTCTGCTGCTACTGTTGAGCCGAACATATGCGATATATGCTAATGCTTTAGTGCTAATGAGAAGTGGAGAAGTAATGCAATCACCGGCGTGCACGGATAGCCCTTGGACAATGTTTTTACGAGGGCTAAGCTGTTATGATGCTGGCTAAACTCCTATCTTTTTTCCCGATAGAAACTACTCTTTGCCGTGACCTTTCTGAAGATTGGACACAAGGACGATATTGCTTAGCCTTCGCTACTGGATGGGATCTATTCTTTCTTTCTGATTTTCCTCTATTCGCTGATACTCCAGTGACTCCAAGAAATGATGGCCACTGATATTTTCCATAATTATTTATTTCACCCTCCTCTTTTCTTCACGACATTCTGTCCTGGTTTACTATATGGTTTGCGCATATTTTAGGACATTGTCCTATTTTCTTCACAACTTTCATTATCGAACATATTCTCTTTTCCTCACACATCTATTATGTGAAATGAAAATCGTTTGTTTTTATTTGCTTACAAATTTACAACAAATAAAGAAAACATCTTAATTAAAGAAGCAGACTTCCAATGCGCATAGAAAACCAACAAAATTTTCAAGAACAGCTGTAGTTTCTACGTCGATAGAGTAAAACGTGAATAAAGAATTTGAGAATCCTGCTCATGACGTGAAATAAATGGATATATGGACTTCGCGGTTACCATTAAGTCACTCCATATCCAATGCTTATGAAGATGATTAATGCGAAAATAAGATCTGCTATATAGTTGTATAGTGATTTGTAAATCATTGCAAATAAATAAACGACTTTCCAAAATTAAATATTATAAATAAAAAGCGACAGTAAAATAAATTTCGAATCATAAATATGCGAGCTACGGCCTAGAGGCCATGGGTCAACGAAAAGATCGAACCTCCCTGAACCCCGTTATTCTCATTTCGTCCTCTCTTAATCTGCTAGCTTCTGATATGTATAAAAGTAAAAAAATAAAGATATTATACAAATAAATACCCGAACTAACTCTTAGTCATACAAATGAATCTCGATAGAATAGTGGCTGTAAATGATGAAATCTGAGGCATGAACGACATAAACAATTTGTTATAAAAAAATCACTAAAATTAATTAATAAATGTTGATGGATTTTAATCTCAATCTCAAACATCGAAATGACCATTAAATTTTATTTGGATTCGGACTAGGTTGCTGTGCTATTAAAATCTATTAGTTACTAAATGATAGATTATGATATATTTTTCAACTTTAACCGATATAAACCATTTGCAATATGGAATTTTTCTATTCAATGCGTTAGATTTAATAAAATATTAATAATCTTTAATATTAAAAATTCATTTACATGAGTTAATACTAAAAGATTTCCATATTCATGGCAAAATCATATGAATCAATTTAAAAGTTATTAACGAAGGGCAAATAACCGCTACAAAATACGAAAAATGCACCAAGTAGCTAATGACCTTGAAAGGTGAGTTCGCAGGGCGTCCAATAAAAACAGAATAATTACCCAAAAAAAAAAGAAAAGCGAGATTTATTGAGAACAATAATAAAAAAAGAAAACAGAAGAACGCAAGAAAAATTTTATATAAAGAAAAGTCGGCGACAGTTATTTAAAATTAAATGGTCGTCACCAGGCTCCTGCTATGCAGCCTGGAGATCCAACCAAAGTCCAAAACGTACGCAAACCCCATAAAAGAAAATAAACAAATTATCTGCATGGAGGGAGAGAGAAGGCAAATTGTTATGGCACTTACCGGCTCAGCAGACTGTTATCTCGAAATCACAAAAGAAAAACAGAAACCCACACACTGGTCACACACTTCCAAAAACAAAAGAAGTCTCTAAACCAACTATCAGTCCTACGGCTCAAGACGTACTGAGCTGTCGAATGCCACCTACCTCTCTCTCCCCTCTCCGCGCCAAAGACTCGTAATGAATTGTCAGCGACCTCAGAATAACATGCGCCTAATCTTTAGACACGAGCGTCGACGGGCTCCGGCCAACGGCCAGGAGCTCCGTCAGATATTGTTAATTCATTTTGGACAATGTAATTTATTAGACATTTTTGAATAAATATATATAAGTTTATATTGTATTTGATATAGTGTTTAACTTACGAGCGATGTGACAAATATATTAAACTGATCGGATATAATACCAACTTGCAATGCCTGATGTAATATTCTTTGTAAAATATCTATTGAACAGTCAATAATAATATTTCTATTCTCTGATCTTCTTATTTGTTGCAGAGTGTATCTGAAACATTGATATATACTAAGATAAAATAAGTACTTCTAATTGCAATAATAGTATATTTTTTTTAAAAGCGCAAAAAGGTTTATATTCTACATATTATTTTGATTTCTGTAAAATTGATGACACCTGACCGTCTGATCTGTTTATATTACAATAAACTAATAATATTTAATAAGAATTAATTTCCATAACGTTAATACAACCCGACAGCTGTTACTAATAGAATTAGAATAATACAGGTAGTTTTGTGTGATTAGACTTCAAAGTCTATCAACGCCCTTTTTCCATGCGCGATACTTATAATCTACTCCGATCAGACAGACTAATTTTCCTTCTTTAAAAATGGATTCAGATCAGCAGTAATTTACACTAGATGGAACTTAATTTGCGACACGCGAAATTCAAAATTTAATTTCATCTTTGATTGAGCATTTCGCGATTAATAGGAGAGAAGTGGATGTAAAGAAGGTAGAGTCGGTCAATTAGTCACTGTCTTTATTTAAGTCACTCACTTACAACTCTCACAAACGCGTACAATGCTTTTGCTCTTTTTCAGGAAGAAGAAGGAGTTAGGAGAACGAAGCTCCAGCGCTGTCGTCGCTGGGCTGTTCGTCTCGAATCTGCCTGGTAACGTTGTGACGCGTCATTACTGTCGGTGACGAACTAACCTCCACAGACTCTCCCCCTTAAGTTGCCTTCGTGTGTCCCGAGTAAAGCGGTTGGAGTGGTTGGCGGACGGTGTCCACTCGTTGGAAGACGTGTGTGCACGAGGAAAGGTCTTTGTGCTGGAAGGCACGATACTTGGAGTGTCTTGAAAATACCTTTCCCTGGTAGCACTGGTGCAGTAGGTCCTCGATGAGGAGTAGAGGATAGCGGTCTGGCTCTGTGCAAGTGTTGAGGCGTCTGTAGTCCCCCGTGATGCGGAAGGTGCCACCCTTTTTCTGCACCAGGTGAAGTGGACTGGACGACTAGTTGAAAGAGGGCCAGACTATCTGTCGCTCCATCAGTTCCTTGAAGAGGAGCTTGACTTCCTTCAGTCTCTCACCGTGTAGTGGCCTGGGTCGCTAGTGGACAGGGGAGCTTGTGGTCTCAATAAGATGCTTTACCGTTGTGCCGTTGAGGGTTGTTCTCCGCAAGCTTGGTTGTGCGATGTGAGTGAACTCCACAGTAGGGAGTCGTAGTGCCTCCTGTTATCCAAGTTCTCTAAAGGCTGGTCCAGGATTACCACTGAGTGCTCAGAGACAGAGCTTACCAGGGCTTTGACGCTGAGTGAGGTTGTGGCATCTATGATACACGCGTATTGCAGGTCCACAGTAAGTCCTGTCTGCGCCAGAAAGTCAGCTCCTATGATGGCTGTCTGAACATCTGCGACGATGAAAGGCTACTGGTATTCCCGTCTGAGTCCTAAGTTCAAGGATGGAATCAGGCGTCCGTAGATGGCGATGGGCGACATATTTGCCGCTGCAAGACTCAGCTCCTGCTTCTGGAGTGACTGCTGACAAATGTTGTGTGCATAAGTTGCAAGTCAAAATTGGTAAGAGTATTTTTAGTAACATTCACATAAACATCAAGAGAGCGTTGAATAAAAACTTCAATAATTTAATTAGTGTAATGATTAGGATGGAAGTTAATTTATAATGAAGTGCTTCTCAATGTAAGTGTCCAAATTATTTGCTCAATTTCTAGTATGTATTATTGACGAATTCAATAGAGGAAACAATATCAGAGTACCAAATATATTGCAGTTAAGAGTTTATCAATCTAATTTAATTGTTTCACATGATCATTGTAGTTATTGCTTTTAATTTACAGTGGAAGACCGAGGAAATTCATCTGATTAAATGAAACTACAGTGAAAGATATTCAAAGGACTATACGGTATCACTGACCATATGAGTGAGAAAACCCAAGAATTATAAATCTTAAGAGAAGATCCGTAGAGAAAGAAGAAAGTTTCAAAAGTAGAGTAATGTTTATTAATAAGCAATCCACAACGCTTGCTTTAAACATTAACCATAAAACTCGCGAGAAAGAAACATGTGACTAAACTCGATTCGTGTCAGTGATACTCAATCGAGTAAGATGAATTTTAATTTTTAATTTCGCATGTCGCGAATTAAGTTCCCTTTAGTGTACTTACTAATTAAGAGCATTCTTTATAATCAAAACTCGTATACTCATAATATAACCGCATAACCTTCTAAATACCTTAAAATAATATTTTTAAATAATTTTTTAAAGTATTAGTATTTCTCAAATTAGTAATTTAATCACATAATTTAATAAATAGTAAATCGAGTTTTAACATTATATAGAGAAAGTTGAAAAAAAGTGTGGACAATTGTTATCTTCCTGAACGGTGCAGAAACTTTACATTTAATGATTTTCGGTACTCACGATCTGCGATATACAATTGAAAGTTTCATTCGGAAAATTACATTAGGCATACTACGCGAGTATATTTTAAGTCGGATTATATAAGTATATTTTAAGCTTTAGAACTTTACGAGATTTTAATTATTTAAATAGTAATATTTTTAAATCACGAAACGGTACGAGTAAAATATTGCTGGCAATAGAAGTATAAGATCACCTATTTTATTTTCGATATAAATGTGTATTTGGCTACTCAAAAAGATTGTCAAGATATTAGACCGACTGAAATAAGATAATTTTGATAGCTCTTTCTAAAGATAAAAGTCACTGAGATATATTGGTCAGTAATCAAAGAAGACCTGCATGCACATAGCTTTGTCACTATCACTCAAATTGCAGAATGTCCGTTTCAGTTTTTGATTCCATCATTTTTACTTCAGAAGTCCATAAGAATATATTTCTGTGCTTTGGCAAAATAAAGGTAAGTAAACATTTACAAATATTCCTTAATCTCTTTCACTATATTGCGTTTACTATTTTGCAAATGGAAAACTTTTTCTTAACAATTTCTAATTCCATGCTACCAGTTCACCTTATACCTAGATTGGGAAACTCTCAGATATTAGTAAAACTTGATCTTACCTAGTAACTGAGATGGAGGGTCATTATATTTTTGTCTGACCTTCTAACTAAACTAGGAATATGAAAGCCCAAAAATAACACATGTGAAAATATGTTTCAACATTTCATAACTTAGATTTAATGAATTAAATTGACATAGATTAAGATGAAATAGATTAAAAGAAAATTAAATGGTAGCAACAATCATACTCGCACCTATGAGATACATCTACGTTATTTTCTATCCCTTTTAGACTTCATTCAATTTTGGAATTTCACGAATATTGTTATTTATTTACAGTAAAGATACACTTAATATGCTTTAATAAGTAATACAAATTTTTTTTAAGTAAAACTTTAACATTAAAAATATGTAAATGATGAAAAAGCACCATCGAGTGTTCTCAAAAATAAAGTTCTAATATGGAAAAAGTTTAAATTGATACATTTGCAATAGTTAGCTGGTAGGAGTTCTTTTTTACGGTGCAATAATAAACATTGAAGACCATCGAAATTTAGTAAGACGTTAAAAAGAGACAAAAATATTATTGTTTGTTCATTAGAATGAAATTATGAGGATTTCCAAATACTTACTCAGTGTCCAGGAACTGCTACTTTTGGAGAGCTTCCAACAAATATTAATCGATATTCTTTTGGATATCGTTTGTGTAAAATATGTAGATATCTAGTATGACGTCCGCTGCAGCTAAGCACGTGATAGAAATAAAACTTAGTTTCTATGAGGTCATAGACCTCTATCGCTTATGCCTATTTTCTGGCGTCATATGTTTACTGTGACTTTTTATAATTTCTGAGCGTGAGAAAAGTCTAAATAGAATACTTACTTATGAAAAGTCTATTGTTTATCAACATATTGTAAACCACCTTTATATTTGTAATAGCCATAAACTAAATCTCTTAAGGTCCATAGACAAAACAAGAACAAAAAAGAACTAAACAGACTAACATTTGTCATCGTCTCGCTAATATTTTTGTAATAAACTTAAGTCGACAGATTGTAAACAATGGAAATCTCTCTCTCCTGTCAAATTCGCCCGCTAGGATTATTCAATTAATTAGTTAAACAATTAAATCCAATTAATATTTTCTCCAAACGATACTACATGCGACATCTCTTAAAAGAAGAATGTACCATTTTTCTATCCGCCCACGCCAAGGTTCTTCCAATTAGGCTAACGAAGGAAATCATCTTTTTCCTCATTGGCCTAATCGGATAAGGGCCCGCCTCAAAGGAACCCGGAAAACTCTAAGAGTAGGGCAGCGCGACGAGGGCTACAAAATGGCCCGCGCGCAGTTGTACAGACAGTTCGAATCCAGCTCCTAAATGTAATCCCAACTTTGACTCGTAAGAGGGAGAGAGATCATCTAAAAGTAGTAAGTCAACCAATAAATATTATAATTTAAACTCAGTCTCTTTTCTATATCACTTTGTAGTAACATAACTAGATTTTTCATCGGATGTAGATCGGGTGCTTATCAAACCGAGTACTATCTACATTCAAAATAATTCCTGTTTATCAAATCCTGGCTAAGGTCTCTCTGGCGTGTGCCTATTATAGTGCAGTACGAGAGAATCGCCTTACCATTCCTTTCTATCCACAACCTATCCTGAGTAGGATAATTCACGTAATTAGACAAATTGATTTCCTGGTTATTAGAGGTAAAACTCTACGACCAAAAATACACTCTTTAATAAAATTGGTTTGTAATGTCTGCTGGACGTTACACTAGGAAAAGGAATATTTCTACCAGCATTTAAATGTTTTAGAATTTGGAAATATTTGAAATATTTTGGAAGACAAATAAATACCAGTATTCCGTGAAAGTTCTAACCATTTGTTGTAACTGCGGTGTTCTATAAGTAAGAAGATCCAACTGAACCATTTTTTTAAGTTATAACCCATTTTTAAGTAATTGTCTTCATCAGAGACGATAACCATTTCCCTGAGAACAAATTCATTTAGGTTATAGAAATTTTAGATGTCCATTATACACTCCCTAACGATTGAAACTCGTGATTTATATTTTAGCATTGCAATGCTACTTTACATATACATACAATACAATACAGAGCATTAGAAACCACACATTCGAATTACTGAAGCTAAAATATATGTCAGAAGGGAAAGAAAGATAGGTCAAATAAACTGAAAGCTACATGATTCCATACGCGCTACGCCACCGGATGTGATTGGGCGAATGAAGGATAATTATTTCGATTCTTACCGCGATCATAACACGAAACACATTGTGGTCCCATAGGCTCACTTTCGTCTAGAGTATGTCGGCGAGTAAATCACATCATACATCCTTCAGTCCTAAGACTCGAGAACACAGCTTCGGAAGTCTCTCCTAGAAGCGTTGAATCAAAGAGGTCGAGCTCGGATCGAGATCGAGAAATGGTGATAATAGCAGCTAACAATCTATTCGTGCAATGCTATGTACGTACTTCTGTTAGTTCTTATCATTGTCTCTGTCTCTCTCACCACTTACATGACGTACTGTACACAAGCAACTCGGTGTAGTTTGTAGATACTTAGTTGAATATTAATCGAAGGTCAAAGTGATGACGAAATTGCGTGCTGCTGCGCGTTTCTCTTCATACGATCTGCAATACATTAATTAATACGAGTATTGCTAATACAATTCTACATATTCTCATTTCTTAACCTTCCTATATCTAATGTAAAATATGAAGCAAATAAAGTAGAAGTATCACTCAATCAATCAGTGGGAAATTAGACTTTACACATGATCGCATTTACCTGGTTAGTTGGGAATATATCCTCTAACAGCGAAACAATGAAAGGTTGGGTTTCATAAATTCTAATCGAATTAGGAGATTATTCTGTAAACTAGCGTGCACGTAATTTTAATTTGAATGGATGTGAAACAACATAAATACTTTCACTACCAGGCCTAATCTTTAAGAATATCTAACCTGAAAAAGGGCTAGTTGAGATATTGGAAAAAGGTAAAGTTCGAATAATGAAATATGCACTTAGCGAATTAAAAGAAAACGGACCCTGTATTGATATACTTGGTGTAAGTTGCATCACACCAATCATAATATTGCGAGGGATTAAGTAATAGC
The DNA here is from genome assembly GCA_030064505.1 of Chouioia cunea. Lineage (NCBI taxonomy): Eukaryota > Metazoa > Arthropoda > Insecta > Hymenoptera > Eulophidae > Chouioia > Chouioia cunea. The sequence continues at coordinate 13,692,991 of JAOPFQ010000004.1, forward strand.
TATTCTGCATCAGTCAGGGCGCTGTCTCAGCATGGTAGCAGAGTCAGAAAATAGTAATAACTGTCCTTGACGTATCAGGGGCTAGTGCCTATTACTACTATTCCATGAGTTTTTCGAGCTACGCGTAAGCGAATTCTAGGGAAATGAAATCATAAAAATTCAATCAATAATATTTGAATTTCTTACCTATAATTAGCATTTTTGTTAATGCGATAGAATTTGATTGGAAAATGCCGTGTCTCCCACAGTTTCAGTATCATGCTTAGCCGAATCAGACTATCAGTATCCTCATATATTATTGAAAAACTTTTCCATCCCATTTCTTTTATTATCGTGTAGTAGACCTTAACAGACAATATCTTTATTTAGTAATAATTATCAATCTTATGGCATAGTCACATTAATATTTAATTTAATGATCCATCCTCTTCCTTCCGACATACTTTCTAAAAAAGGCAAATTCTTTCAGAAAAATAAGTATAGACAAATTTAATATTCAATGAACGCAATGAAACCATCTTTCAACAGTTAAGAAAAATAAAATCACAAAAGATCTGAAAATAGTATAAAATAATTTCATGGTTTCAAATAAACGTAACAAGACTCTCTCTCTCCCCTCTCTCTCTCTCTCTCTCTCGCTAACACATTACTATTACAATCCGTTATACCATTCTTTATGACTATAATTCTAGAGTGAAGATTTGAAGTGAAAAATCATGTTTTTTTATTTTTTTGAAATTCATGATATAGAACATGAAATACTAATGTACTGACACAGTAAGAATAATGGCATATTATATTATATCGATTCAGAACGTAGTTAAGTCAATAACATTTTAAATAAATTGTTCATTGATTACTTTAGTTTCCGTGATTTAAAAAGAGTGAGTCCCAACATGATTAGTATGGAAAAGCAAACGAGAGGGTCGGTTAATCGATAAACCGACATTTTATCTTTTTGGTCAAAGGTTTATCACTTTACGGAACTTGTTCAAAAAATAGGAGAAGTAGAAGCGTTTCGTTTTTCATTAAATTTTCCAAAAACCATTTCGGAAAAAATATTTTAATTCTTCTACTTAGTCTTCTTTTAGCTCGAAACATTTAGTCATACTAAAATTCCTCGAGCTCGTCGAAATAGTTATCCATAGCATACTACACGTCTTTCTCGTTAGCAATTCTTTTATCACCAAGCTATGCTTTCAAGTTTGAAAATAAATAAAAATTTGAAGGGGCTAAACTTAGTGAGTAAGTGTTCGAATGGAGGATAAGTGAAAATAAAGAGTGATGAAGGTAAATGAAAGTATGATAAATGACAAAAATTAACAGGTACATGATCGCGGAGAAACAAAAGTAAATCGGAATAGTACGCAAAGGAAAAAATTAATATAAATGAGCTGCTGCAAACAACTCTAAACAAGAACAAAATCCAGCGTTAGAGACAAATTTGACTTGCTTAATTTAGAGATAGAAAGTGTTTTGAATGAACTGCACTGAGGAAAAATGACTGAATGTTCCCTCACCCATTTTCTTGATTTTTCCCTCTCTCGTGGCTCAAGGGCCACTTGAGGCTTTGTTTAATTTTGCTTTGCTGACAATGTTGGTGTTTGGTCTGCTATCCCGTGCGGTCCAAGTTTTTACGATTGGCTTTCGGGGGGACTCACGGTTTCTGCTCTCAACCTTTTCAACCTTCGAGTTTTTATTTTAATTGTGAGATTCGGAAATACACATTTCCGATCTGTTGGTATTGATTCGTAATATTAACATCAAAGTTGATTTTTGAACAGCAGCCTTCGCTTCGTGTATTTAAATACTCTTAAATACAATAGTAACTATACTAAGTATTGAGAGAGAGAGGATTTTAACACATGAGAGTCTTGTTACGTTTATAGTATAATACTTCGTACGTGCATTTAAATACTCTTAAATACAATAGTAAAAATACCAAGGAATTCAAACGTCTCTTTTGATCTTTATAAGCATGAGATAAATCTATTCGCGTCAATACGCATCGCACAAATCGCTTTTAACCTCCTAAATTTCACAATTCGATCTCTCAGACGTATATGTAACCATCGCACTTATTTTCGAATTTTTTAAATTACAGAGTATATAGTTAATTTACACATAAATTAACATATTTGTTATCGCTCTCTTATGTCTTCTCATAAATTAGAACAAAAAATTGAAACATTTTCCTATTTGCATTGTTTCACGCTCACAGTTTTTGTTAAGTAACCGCTCGATGAGTGTCATTCTTGTATGTATAAAAAATCACAACAAAAACAATTGTTTATTGCTTTTTGAGGAGGCTCGTGAAAACTCGAGAGAAAACATCTGTGCGTCTGCCAGTCATCGTCGGACGTCTATATTTTAACACGCAATACTCGGTCAAGTGATCATAAATCATCTTATGCGCGTTCTGGAAATTTTCAGCCTATCGTCATAAATTTTGGATATCGAACATGTTTAAAAGCTGTTACGAAATTTTAAAATAAAAACAAACAAAGAAAAGAAGAGAAAACGAAAATCAAATATGTCGCGAGCAAACATTTTATTGCTCGCACGTGTTCTAACCGTCATTGTGTCGTTGCCGAAACGTAACATCCAAAAGATATTACAAAACTAATTAAATTAAGAGTGTATTTTTGGTCGTAGAGTTTTACCTCTAATAACCGGGAAATCAATCTGTTTCTTTTTAAGAATTATTCTACTCAGGATATGTGGTGGATTGGAGAAAATGGTAAGGCGATTCTCTCGTACTGCTCTATAATAAGCGAGACCTTAGCCAGGATTTGATAAACAGGAATTATTTTGAATGTAGATAGTATTCGGTTTGACAAGCGCCCGATCTACATCTGATGAAAAATCTAGTTATGTTTAAAAAAAAATGTTCTTGGTTCTTATTGCACTTAGAGACTCTATTTTCAATTATACAAAAAAAAATAGCTTCAACGATAGTAGCGTTGCAAAAAGGATCTCGGCTATAACGAAGGATATAACATTTGTTTATTAAGAATTTTGCAGTCATCTTTAGAGCCATTTTTAAATATTTCATTTGTAAAAAAAACGATGAAACGAGTATACATGTGATAAACTATAACTTTTAAGAAAAAGAAGATGTTCCAGATAACTGTACAACTATTTCAAGAATAACAAATGAATTTACAAGAAGAAATCTTTTTTTAATAACAATAGGCTTTGTGGAAAAACTTATTTATATGTTTTCATTAAATTAAAAACGTAGCTTCACCATTTCAAAATATAAATTTTTTATACTATTGAGAATGATTTTTGTAAATATTGCAAGACATTAATTAATGAACAAATAGCTGCTTTACACTTTTTTTTCCAATAACTGAAAATTTATTTGTTTGATTTTTCTGTTCGATATACCATTTTATAGATATTTTGTTTGAATCTGATTAGTTTTATTCCAAATAAATGGAAGTTAGTACTTTGAGAATATGTAAATATCATAATAATAAATTTACGGATAAAAAAAGTTTAATCATTTAAAATAAATATTTGTAATTTTTGTCAAAAGGGGAAGGTTATACCTGAATATGGAAATAGAACGTGAATGTGAAGAGAATGCAAGTGATAATGATTCAGATGAAGGAGAATGTTTTGGCGGTGAAGTATGGAAGAAAAAAGAAAAACAAAGAGATAATAATCCATACACTGCTCATTTCGGGTCAAATACCCCCGATAACGTACAATCGCCATTAGAAATCTTTTTGTCTTTTTCCTGAAGATATGTTGGATTTATTAGTTCAGCAAACAAATAAATACATTCAAAACAAATCGCAAGAAGAGAAATGATGACAAAAGAGTAATTATTGATTTTTTTAGGAATTCATATTCTGATGGGAATAAAAAAATTGCCTTCCTATCGTGATTATTGCTTGAGTGACATAAAATTGAAAGATCCATTCATAAGTTCATTAATGCCTGTTGTACGTTTTAGATTTATATTAGGTCATTTACATATCTGCGATAACAACACAGAACCTAAAAAAGGTGAGCCAAATTACGATAAATTGTATGAGTTGAGACCGTTATTAGATAGACTTTAAGAAACATTCGGAGCCTGCTAGAATCCAGGCAATTATCTATCTATTGATGAATGCATAATAAAATTCAAAGGTCGAAGTAACTTGAAGCAATACTTGCCAACTAAACCGATAAAACGAGGATATAAATGTTGGGTTCGCGCAGATGAATCGAGTTACGTATGTGGATTTCAAGTTTATACTGGTAAAACTGAAAGTCCTGAGAAACATTTGGGAGCACGATTTGTCAAGGATTTGACGCGTAAACTTATTGGTAAAAATTACCATGTATATTTTGATAACTTTTTCACCAGCGTCGATCTATTGATTTCACTAAAAGAAGAAAAAATATTTGTTTGCGGAACTGTATGTTCTAATCGTACTGGGTTACCTAAAGCTATAATGCTTGACAAACAAACGGAACATGGACAAAACGATCTTCGAACATCTGATACTGGTATTAGTTGAGTCAAATGGATGGATAAAAAAGCCGCCCAGGGTTCATACGGATGTCCAGCTACCTGAACATCCCCACCGGACAGTTCATATTTTTTCTTTTATATCCTGATGGGCATCTGACTTAATCTTGATTTTCATTATATGTATATATCCGTTTAAGTACCGACGTGTTTAACCCACAACTTTCTCTTTATTTGCTACCTTGCACTTGTGTTTAAGAAAAGAGTATAAGTTGAGGCTGTCATTGACTAAACTGCAATTACTAAAGCAATTACTAATCACTAATAGTTCAGCAGTAACAGATTTGGGTCATTACTGAAATAAACGCTTAATTCGTGGGCCTTGAGAAGGTCTATTATTTTAAAGGAATACAAATATCAGAAAAACGCTGGACTGAATGTATCTAAACTTGAAGAAATGGCTGGATGGTAAGAAATTCACGTTGATTAAAGAAATCATCACTAAAACCAACGCTTATTTTGACACCTTTAAAAAATCCTATTATATGAAAGAAATATAAATATTAGACCAACGCTGGGCTAAATATATCAAGATCGTATTGAAAAATAAAATGTCTATTTGACGAAAAAAAAAATCTTTTAATCAAAATGTCACTGACTTATCAAACTGCCCTCGTGGTATTTAAATGTTTAGATTCAGCTCCAGTTGATACTTTTAACATACGTACTTTTGAAAGAGAACTAATATGAGGATACAAATTTATAGATTTTCCTCTTTCTTGGCGATAGTCCCATTGACCTATGATGAAGGGTATTTCTTTTGCGTCACACATATTTTGTAAATAAACAGATATAATTTTTCCAACGTGTCCGAATATAGCTGCAGTTCCTTTTTCAAATAATCTGCATACTGTAAAATTAACAAAAATTATTCAAATATTCTGTAAATTTTTATTGGAAAATTTAAAAGTTTTTTATATTTAATTAATGAAAATGATTGCTATTGTATCACTGAAAAAAATAGTTTGTTAGCTAATAAAAGTGAGTTTGCCTTTTTGATGCTGGTTCTCCGGGTACAATTGATTGTTTTTTTATAAATATTTTTCATAGCATATATTTTCAAATATCCTATTAATTACTTAAAAAATTCCTTAGAATTTTCAGTATTTTGTAATCTTTTGCCTGTTTTGTAATTAATATTACCATTGGTTTTTATAATTGTATAATTAAAGTTGTATGTCTAGAAAATTCGACGTTTTGTATTGTATGCTCTATGTCGACAGTGTCTTTTACACAAATCTTTAGTACATTAATTTTCTTCCTACCGTCTATTATAAAGTTTGGTGCGTATTTTTTAATGGGTTTTCCAGCAATAAAGCTGTTGATACCGAATTTGATTGTGTTGCATTGTGATTATTTTGGATCGGTCCAATAAGATATTAGTTGGGATGCTCATCCTTATACCCAGTTATTATATTAACTGAAAATTGTAGTCTTTTAAAATTTGGTCTTAAGAACTTTTTGTGTTGGAAGATACATATATGAGCCGTAATCAATGATATCCTCACATAATTATTATAGAACGTAATTAGTGTTTCAGGATTACACCCCCCCCTCCCCCCCCCCTCCGACCATGTACCCCGCAGGAATTGACTATATTCAAAGCTTTATTAGCTTTCTCTAGTACGCAACTAATATAGCATTTCGAATGTTAGTTAATAGTCGAAGTATAGTCCAAAGAATTTTACTGAGTAACAAATTTTATCTGATAAGAAATTTCAACATCGCTAGAGAGATATCCATTTTTATTAAAATGAACATAGCTAGTTTTATCCATTGAAACGCATAGTCAAATCAGCCTTAATTTATTTATATTGGCAAGAGCGATTTTAAGGATAGGTCTAGTACTTCCAGTATCTATCATTCTAACGCAGATTACTGCATCATCAACAAATTGAAGAACTTTAAATTCAAGTCTAGAATTCTATTACAGTAGGTATAATAGTAGGCATAAAGTCCTTCCTTTATGGTGCCCATTTATACATTAATTTAGGCAAGTTCTTGTTAATTTCTGTATATATGATATCATTGATCCATTAAGAATTTAATAAATCAATTTTAGTCATTAAGGTTAACATTTAGTAATAGCTCATTTTTCCAATAAGATCTGAATATGAACATACTTAATTCATAATGTTAAAAAATACATCGAGAACTTGTTTATTATTAATTAGTGCATCTTTAATATGAAGTTTAAAAGTTCTAAAATTCTCCACGCAAGGAAAGCTTTTATAAAAACCGGTTTGGTTCTCAGATTTTTATTTATTAACTTCTAGTTTTTATTTACAATATGTATATTGCATACATTTAGTAAATGTCTTATTTATATTAAAAATAGAAAATAAATTAGAAAAAAAACAGGAAAGTAAGAAAAAAAAAAAGAAAAACATGACCTTTGTGACGCCTAGGTTTCCAAAGAAAGCACGGGTACATTTATAGTTTGCTTATAACTAGTCTAATTAGTAGGTCATTGTAATTCTTTGTATTTGTTTAATCTTGAGAAACCAATCTGTTTATATATAATACCTTTTACTCATTGCTTAGGGTCGTTTTGTGGTCTGGTTTTGTACGTCATATAAAATTTTGTGATTTCTTCTTTAATTGTTAGTATATTTAAATCATTATTCATAAAGTAATTGGAATAAACCAAGATGCATCTACTATGTTTCTTAGAACTTTGAATTGAAACATCTCCAGAATTTGAAGCTGATCTCCATAGTTGGATACCGTATGACTAAACTCATTTAAGTATACAAGTAATTTGCTTCCAGTATTACATGGGATTTTTCGGATTATTTCCATAATATGCAACTCTGTTCCAATAAAAAAAAATAATAAGCTTCTGAAAAAGATTTTAGCCTTTTTATTAGGTTTTGAATAAAATGAATTGCATATAGGAAACAGTCACAAAAGAACATTTTTTGTGTAGCTTTTGGATTTTATTACAATTCTGTAGGCGTATAACAGTAAATAAAACCTGACCAAACTGTTTCTATTTTACATTTTTTACAATGAGGTTTAGCAGTTAAGAAATATGGAATGCTTCATATATAATACCTTGATCTTGAAATACAATCATCTATTCTCTAATTTTGTTTAAACTCCGTTCGCGAATTTATTCACGCTATTACATTGTACGAAGATCTATATACTTTCCCCAAGCCTCGCTCGTTCCCGACTCCAATTTAGTCCTGTTAAAAATTATAAGAATGTTCGTTTTATTTTGTTTCACTTGAGTTTTTCCAAAATAATAAAATTAATACATGGCTGCACGATTTTCTCTTTCTCAATCTTTCTTTGGTTGTGCATTTAAAAAATGTCTTGATAGTTCTATTTTTTAAAAGTGCATTTAAAAATAAATATGGAGGAAATTGGTTCTACAGCGACAAATCATATATCTGGATATGGAGGTAAAATTCCTTCTGATAAAACTCGAGCGGCTAAATGAGTATCGTTAAATATATTTTGATAATGATAACAATGATTATGCACATTTCATCAATCCTCGAGAAACTCATTTTATAAAATAGTACACCCAAAAGTTGTGGGTACAATTTACAAACATAAAAAAGAGGAGAAGCAAATTAATCATTTTAAGTGCAATTTATTTTAAAACAAATCATCTTTCCAAATTCAATTGTTTATAACAACAAAATAGAAAAATATGACGTGTCTTAAAGAACTAGATTCAAGTTTAGAAAATAACAAATTTCATTCCCAGAATATTAGTTTTAGAAATATACTTCAAGAAAAAAATACGAGGCATCTGAAAGGATAAGCATTTTAACCGTACAGTGATAGCGCAATAGAGAAAATTGAAGCCGGTGATATTTAAATTTAAATATTTTTTTGTCTTTCTTTCAATATTTTATCACTCGGGGAAGGCAGACTTGTGCAATAATACTTGTTCCTCTTATACTAATGTTATTTAAAATGTTGCAAAACTGATATGTATGTTCGCTTTCACAGAGTACCTCGTAAATGTGAAGCATTGAGGACTTCCAAGTTACTTATCGTGAAATGTAATTTTCTTGCTTGCTTGCGGTGTGTTTTTTAAATTGAAACTATCAATATTACTTTTACTATCACTTATATTTAAAATCAATAAAATGTTGCAATGTATTCGGTTGGAAAATTTATTGTATTAATGTAGGATCGAGGAAGATTCCTGTAGTCGATTGGTGCCTTGTAAACACTAAAGTTTGTAAGGTATATTTTGATTATGAATCTCGAGGGTCTTCAGTTGATAGAAGTGACTTTTGATGATTTTTTAACAATTTAGACATTTAGAATGGTATAACTTTTAAAATTAAAGTTATATATACTTTGGTAATGAGAAATTATTACAAATTTCATAATAAATAAATAGTATTTTCAACATTGAAAAAATATTTATTATTAGTCTCTAAAATATTATAGTTTGTCTAATAAACAATGTTACTGTTGAACCCGCTATATACTTTTTTCTAATGAAGTTACAAGAACCGATGAGCAACAAAATGAATTGTTATTTTGTAAGGTATTTATTACTTTTTAAAATTGCAAAATAATATATTTTTTTAATTAATAATTACAATAAAAGTAATAATATATATAATAGCAATATTAATAATGAGAGTATAAAAGTTACAATGATAAACAGATCATAAATTAGAATGACTGATACTGAAACTTAACAGTTAAATTAAACTACAATTTTTCCTATAAACCTAATATTTAAATAGGCATGGAGCTAGATAAGAATGATTCCAATTGTTCAAACTTTCTTCCATGTTCACGGCATTATAATGTACAAATTTTAAAACTTCTGTTAAAATATTTGTTGTGTATTAATGAATTTTGAATACATTTTAGCAAACAAAAAATATAATATGATTTACAAAATAATGAAAAGTAGATATGAAGGACTGTTATTAATGTAATAACTTATAGATCGATGCATGAATTTTAATTTACAATTGTGATATTTTCGTTCAAGTTGATTATTCGGAACTTAAAACTCGTTATAATTCAAACTTACAGATATCGATAAGTGTACCAAGAAATTCGAATTTTAAATGTTCGGATACCTAGAATTGACTATAATGGAAAATTTCGGAAACGGAGATAACTGTTAGCCTGTAACAAAAATTTTTAATGATATCGTGTAGATGAAAACTGCCTACAATTAGGTGACTGATTGAACTTCAATCGAGCGAAAGATGATCGCTAGGGATTATAAGAAAGGTATTGATGGCGTAATTTTATTGGTGTATTTCTCATTGTTTACATGTTTTTATTTGTGTACCTGATGTAGCTCCAAAGACAAAACATGTAGTAAACGAAATAAGTGGAGAGTTCTATGCTACATGTCTTGCCATTAATAGTAATCATCCTCCTTACAAATACTTGAAAATGTACAAAGTTTACATTCTCAGTCGATTTTTCGTTGTGTACAATTCGTAAGGTCAGGATTTCTAATTTTTCATTCTTTTGTTATTTAATCTTATAAGAGAAACTTAAGTAAAATAAAGTATAAAACTAGCAGAGAAATTGAAAATAATATGTATCAAAATTTTCATAACGCTGAAAATTTTCAAATTACGAGGAATACTTTTCTCAAGAAAAAGGAGACAATTTATAGTGACTTTTCCACTTTAAATGAAAGTAGAATGATATGCTTTTCTTTTCTAAAAGGAAAATTCTTTCCCTTTGGCTCTACAGCAAAGCTTCCTATCACCTCACTTGGTAATGCACTCACACAAACTGACAATATTTTCTCGTGAGAGGAGGCTTTTTATATTTTTATGGAGGTAAACTCCCACCTAAAGGCCCCAGGCTTGGACTATATGCTCTCTATGGTCCAATTGGTCAGCTGGCCCTCCCAGATTTCTACAACTCTAAACTACACCCTCAGTTTGTGGAAATTTTTGGACGCCCAACATGGACATATTTCTTACAAAAATATACTAGTTCTTCCTGATACAAAGTTTTACAAAATATAATTTACGATTAAACCAAAAATCCATCTGAGGGCTAGTCCTAGACACAGGCTTTATATTATGACCTTTTTCCCTTTTTTAATAGGTTTTTCGCTAGATCGGCTATTTTATCTGTATTTCTAAAAATAAGTTTGGCCTAGTATTGTGTTCTTGAAATTGTTGTTTTAATGACGGAAATTTTTGGTTATACTTTACCGAAAATTCCTTCTATCTCTGTTTCGTGATTTTGGAAAAATAATAAAAACCTCTTCATTTTGAGAAAGAGAGAACAGTCGTTTTACATCTATACGAGCCTATAAAAGAAATACAAAGGTCCGTCACTTTTACATACATTATATATATTTCTTTTCTTAATTTGTTTTTTTTTTTTTTATTTGTTTCGCTATTACACTATAAACTTAAAGTTACCCGATCCAACCACAAGATCTACCAGTAGTGTAAAATTGAAAATGTTTATAGAAAAGGTTTTTCATTTACGAATTAGTGAAAAGAATAAAGTGAAAAATCAATAAAAATTGTATTAGAAAATTAAAAATGATGGCGTCTCTCATTTGAAAATTGAAATGAAACATAACATACTGAAGTCAGAGTATCATTAACAAAGCTGTAGGCATGTAGACTTCCGTTAGATAAGGATCGACATCTCCTAGTCACTCAAATCTTAAAAAATAGGAAGAGTTATAAAAATTCTCTAATCGTAATTAACCTAATAATCTCAATGATCAATTTGAATAATTTTATTTCAAATATTGATTAGATAGTCTTATATTTCTATAGCTTATATTTCTATATAGCTATATTTATACAGCTGATAATAAACTCATTATTTAAATAATTAAAATCGCGCAAATTCCTAAGGTTTGACATATGGATATAAATGATAAATCATAGTACATAATTAAAAGTAATATCCAATAAATAAAACTAATATTTTATTATTTAATACATTAATGGTAATACAAAAGGAAAAGATACGAAATGAATTATTGTTATGATATTTTGGGACTAGCCTCGTACATGATACTGTTATTATAATACCAAATATAAAATAATAATAAAAAATAAAAAAATGTTACATTCTCTCTATTTATTTACTATGAATTGCTTAATTGGGGGTAGTTGAATTGTATTATTAATTATCAATGAAAAAATATTCAGAAATATATAGAATATAAAAAAAAATTTTGAGACAATTTTGAGTTAAATGTTATCATGCAAAAAATTAATCATATTTGAAATGTGGAACTAAAATATAACATAAGACAACATTCAAATAACAGAATAAATTTGAATATTGTAGACGACTTTCGTATGATATATATAATATACTCTAAAATTACAAAGATTATAGCTATATGAAATTTATAGAATACATTCGCATTGGATTGCCATAGTATATAAAAAGTAAAGGCGTCATTTAACATAGATCAATGGTCATTTAACGTACACCAGTTTACACGTTTTAACATTTACAAAGAGATTATATTTGAATTATTTATAAATGCTCATGTCAACCTTAATTAAATGTAACTATGAGTGACCAAATGAAATAAATTAATTTGCAATTTGAGTTATTGCTAACAAACCTAGAAGATTAATAAAAAAAATAAAACCGAAAAAATGTCTTTCATTGTCACACTAAAATATAGTATTTGTCCTATATACATGGTTCTGAACAATATACGTTATAAATTAATGCATTTAATGCATTAATGCTTAAATCATTTTCAAGGAATTCACAATTTTCCATTTTTAGAACTCCATAAAATAAATATTTATGGAATTGAGTTAAATTAGTTTCAGTATTTGGGAATTTATATGTTTATTATGTGGTTATATTATGCTGATTAGCAATTCAGTTATCGTGTAACTTCCAAGTTGGTATGGGTTCTTATACGATCGTTGAGAAATTTTTGAATAGTAGAAATTCTAAAATATTATTACCTTTTGTAGATGCTTGTAGAATATCTGAAGATACTTGATAAGAGGTATGATTTAAATATATCCCAAGTTCACCAGAATTGATATTCCTTATAGACGAATAAAAGAATTTTTGCATGTTATCGTCTGAATCGAATACTGATCCTGAGATTATATAGAACAAATGTTACTTATAGTAGTTCTAAACTCATGAAACTTGTGTAAAAAACTGTAATGTATTTCAAAAGTTAATATTCAAAAATAAACAATTGAAACCGAGTAATAGGTCAATTAATGAAAATTACGAATGGTGTATAAATATACCAGATATTAGAATATCTATTAAAAAGTTGCAGTATGTTGTATCAGTTAATAAGGTAGTAACGCTAAAAATAATTATAAAAATCCACAAAACAGTATTGAATAATTGTCGACTAAAAGTATGAAAGCCAGAAGACATGATAGACATTTTAAAAAGTAATGCATACCGGAAGCATAAAGCGAAAAAGAAAGTTTTATTTCATCGAGATAATAAATCAGTTTTTATAGTTGATATGATGCATAAATTCAAGGAGTTAAACTTTGGATTTGTTTCCTTACGCACCCTATTCACCAGATTTGAATCCTTCAGATTTATTTTCTATTTCCAAACTTGAAAAAACGACTTAATGGTAAAAAATTGACCGACGATGAAAAAGTGTAGTATGCTGTTAATGGCTATTTGGAGGATCTCGTCGATTATCACTACAAACAACTTATTCTAGCTATTGAACATGGTTTTAAAAAATGTATTCAGCCAAAAGAACACTATGTAAACTAGACATAAATCTTTTGTGTTTTCATTATTAGGTCGGGTACTTTTGGGACTAGCCCCGTATATTACGCTGTTATTATATCAAATATAAAATAATAAAAAACAAAAAAATATTATACGTTATATTCTCTCTGTTTATTTATTATGAATTGCTTAATAGGGGGTACTTGAATTGCATTATTGATTATCAATGAAAAAATTTTCAGAAATATATAGAATATAAAAAAAAATTTTTGAAATAATTCCAATTGTTTAATAAATGTTTATAACTTCATACGATAAAAGTATTAATTTTAAAATAAAAACTAAGGGTCGAATTTTCTATGATTTCATGAATCGTCTGTACTCGTGTCTGAAAAATTGCGCGGGAAGAGGAAGGGCACAGTGACACGAAGGTTAGAGGAGAGAAATATGAAGAGTAACGGAGTAATGCCGATTTTGTCTCACCGTTATCTTCGGCACAAAAGAAGCGTAAAAAAATTTAGACATTTTGCGAGACACGCGGACGGAACTATGTTCCTTTACTTGCCTTTTCAACGTGCAGTATATCCCATACTGTAAATTACTTTTGCATTAACCCATTACATTACTAAATACAAGTAATTCAAATACATTTTTATTTAAATATTAAATTAAGCTGTAATAAATAATCATTACTAACGTCATAAAAGTATAAAATGTTTAAAAAGCGAGAATGTGGATGTGGCTAGTTATCGGTATTTTTCCATTCCCTTTTCTTCCGTAGTACATAACGCGAGGCAATACATTCTGATCATATTTTGTACCTTTTAGATATATAACGCATTCAGAACGCTCAAAGATAACCAAAATATTAACGTAATTTATTCATCATTAGATAAAACTAACAATTCGAATTTCATTAACAATTTATATTATGTTGTAAATGAGGTAGCAACGTTTATATAAATAGGAAAATTCTTAAAATCGAATATAACGTCAATATATTTGTTTTTCATTAGTTTTAAGATAATTAATAAATAAAGATTCATTTTTAACAAAGTGAAAAATAAACTGGTGGGAGGTCGAGAAAGACGGATGATCCTAATGGGAGTGAGAATACGTAACAAGAGTGTGGATATGGCTAGTTATCGGTACAAATAATATAAATCCTTTATAAGTATATTTATAAGTACATTAAGATGAAATAATTGCACAAGCTTGCGACATAATGCATAAAAGCTTTCAGTAAAGATTATTTTGAAACTATTTAAATAAAAATCAAACCTTTTTACTTAGATTTTGTGTAATTAATAAATTAAAAATAAGAGAGAGAGAGAGAGAGAGAGGGAAAAATAGACTTTACAGTTAATTCATAAGACTAATTATTTAGACCTTGTCACTTTTATGACTTTCATTAAAATACTCTTAAGTTTAACTCTTGATGTTAATTACGTTTGAGATAAAGATAACTTAGAATATTTCATTCAATCTCCTTCAAATCAGAAATTAAACTCTTTAGAGCAATTCTCCTAGAGATAAAATCATAAGAAAGAGACCTAGAACAAAATATTCTTAAGTTCAACTCGCTAGGATAATTCCTTACGAGCTTAAAGTAACTTAGCATACTTTTCTGCTGATCCTTATTATTCTTCGTTTATCTATAACGCATTGAAAAACCACAATATTATATGATGTACACATAACACCTTATACATATCAATTAATTGAAATTACAGTACATCTAATAAGGAAATCCAATTTGAACTCTTTTAGACATTTTCAAATTTATTGAATTTTAAATTACCTTTAATTTAGTTAAGTTACAGATTGAAATTGAAGTAATGTTGATGTAGACGCTACTAAGACTTCGAAATTGATATAAATTTATGTATTTTCTGCTGGTGTCTCTCTCTCTCTCTTTCTCTGTTTCGATCTCTTTCTCTCTTTCTCTCTCTCTCTCTCCTTGGATAAGATTGTTCTTAGATAAGCTGTAAAAGCTACATTCGAACAAAATTTTCTAACAGGCATATCGTAACCCATAACCTTGGTCTCGTCTCCGCATTCTGAAGTTCTTCTGAATCTCTTTCATGGAAAGCCCTTTCCCACTTAAGCTAATAAAAAGCAAGAAAACTTTCTTCTCTAGACTAATTGGTTGAACTTAGGTGTGGATGGATTTAAGGATGATGTAAGTATCTGTCGACAGATGTCACATCTTGTACAGTGTTCTATTAAAATATATGAATTTGTCGCAATCAATTGTCAAATTGTAATTTTTAATCGAGATTTATAAGATATTTTTTGTCAGATAAAAGTCATTCAAAATATTTAAAGAATAATAAATAGCAAGTCTATATGGTACAATGCCATAGCGTGCCTCAGATGACAATTAATTAGTTCATTGAACAAATATGTTACTATTATTAATATTTTTATATGGATGAATTGAATACAAACAAGTGTTAGCATTTTAAACTATTTTTAGTATTGTTTATGCAGGATTAGTTTTGGCTAAAATGAATTTTGAAAACAAGCGAGGATAGCTTTACATGGAAATATTATCCATTGAATTATTAATAAGAGTAACTACGAATGTGTGGGATTAATATGCTTTGTATGTTCTCGACTGCAGCCAGAAAAGATAGTTTGTATGTATAACTTTCATTAGCATGTGATTTTGTTTTGTTTTATCCGTGGGATCTACAATGAATTAACTCTAAATTCATCTTTTCCCATATTGGAAAACGGATATTCCTTATAAATAAGTACAAATAATAGTCGTATATGTTCTTCATAAGTACATTTAAAAAATTTTAAAACTAAGTATACATTTAATGACGGCGAATAATACAGGTCTTTGCTCCTATAGCTGACCTCCATTCCGCCCTTTTACATCTCAATCGTCGTTTCTATATGATCCCGCACTATGTGTTCTATAGCCTAATTAAATGGATAAAGTGGAATAACAACACGTAAATCGGTTTATTATTTTCTTTTATAGTTTTCGTTTGTGAGATAAATAAAGATTTATTTACTTATAAAAAAAATGTGTCTCTTTCTTCTTCCATATCTATATTGTTATCTTTTTATTATTTATTCTATCGATATATATGTACTGGAAAGAGCTTCTAACCATGATCAAAATTTAACTAAATTATAAAACTTTGAAATTTGGTAGCTTTTATTTGGAGTGGGCAAAAGCGATTGAACGATACTGTAACTTTTGTTTTACAAAAACTTCATAAAATATTGGTTACATATACTGCAGAATTGCCATATGAAATTACTTTTGTTTTAAATAAATATTTATCATCACTACTAATATTGAAATTTCCAATAGTTAAGCGAATAGTGCTTTAGATAGATTTCATTTTCCCGAAAACAGTTTCCTTTGAATTGGTAAAGTGAGTGCCAAGTGTCTAAATAAGACACTTTTGACGGTTGACAGAGTCAAACTAAATAAGAGTCGCATATTGATTCAGACCATTGCTCCTGTCAAATATTCTAAAAGAGTTCGATGTTTGAAGATTGATCTTTTGAGTTTTGAACTCGTTCCTCAATTTTTTTAATAAAAATACATGTTTAATATATTAAGTTATATATGAATCCAGAGGGTGTAACGTTCGTCTGTATCAAACACGTAGCTAATAAAAACTAAACGTTATGAGGATCACAAGCCACTATCGCCTAGCCTATTTCCCAAAGTCATGTATTTTCAATATCTGTTCTAACTTCTAAACGTGAGAAAAATTCAAAACTGAAGTTATCCACTTCTAAAAGGTTCCTGGATAAACCATACACCCACCGATAAGTGAGCTATTCTTCTCTGAAAACTCGTAAAACAGGCTTTGTTAACGGCATTTAAGACCTTACGCTTACGAAGATTTCCAAATGTATAAGAACATAAAAATTATCTTTTCCGATCGTAGACAAAATTACACAGCATATATTAACGTAAGACGTCCGTGATCACCATGAATAAATAATTCAGCTGATAATATTTCCTGTTCATGCCGTTATTATTTATTTCTCTATTATTTTATTATTAAATACAAAAATCAAAATCGCATGTAAACTAATTTTCCAATTCGTACTAGCCATAAATTATTATGTAAACGCGCGATCGTAGGAAAGAAAATCTCACCTTAATAACGTAAAAAATCGTCTGCGACATCAACATTGTTAACGTATATAGTTTTAAGCCATTTCATATAAAATACTAAAAATTTCTATCTTCGCAACTTAATTAATTATTATAGTTGTTGAATTAAGTAATTAACTAATTACTTGCAAATAACCATTTCATAAAATCAAAAATAGTACAATGTTTGACTTCTCTTGAAAAAAAAAGACGCTCCATTTTTTTCCAACTACACTAGATTTCCTCTGCTTAGGCTAAAGAATGAAATCTTCTTATTTCTTGATCTCATCGGAAAAGGGCCTGCCTCTAAAGGGACCCGGAAAAAATTAAAAGTAGGAAGGTGCGGTCGATGATATAAGTTGACGCACATACAATAGAAAGTTAGTTCAAATTCGACTTTTAAAATTTAATCAAACTTAATTAAGAGAGAGAGAGAAAAAGAGATAATGTAAGAACGAGTAAGCACAATAAAAATAATTCTAAATTCTACTCTTAAATCTATTTTCCTCTATCGCTTATAGAAAAATATAATAACTCCATCGAGCGTTAATTAGATGATTGTAAAATTGAGTGTTATCTACACAAATATTTCTTTTTAACCCTTCATTGCAGCGTGATGAAAATTTCCACCAAACCATTCAAATGAAAAAATGCAGCGGTACAATGTCTATGGTATATTATACTTATAAATTTGCTGGTTTTTAAAAAGTTTATTAAATGAAATGGAACACTGTGGTTAAAAAATAGGAAACGTAACTTGGAATCTGTCAATGTGCTATTGACGAAATTACAGATAAGTCCATTAACTTCTAGTATTATCCAAAATCAAGAAGCTGTGACAAAAAAAAATTGATTTTCTGTTATCAAAACTAAAGAATTTATTTATAGACGATAGTAAAATATCTGAATTCAAGAAACCAAATAATATGGAACTAAAATTAGCGGAAGATTTAAAAAAGAAAATCAATCAAGCTACAAGTTATGCTGAAAAATTGACTGTTTTAACGGTTCTCCCTGAATTCTGGAGTGCGCGTAAAGTACAGAAGATGATTGGTTATTTTTATCACTCTACTCAATTATCAAAAAAGCTACGAGAAAGAGAAGGTATTCTTACTAATCCTATACCACGTATCAGGATGCGTATTTTTAGTAATATATTATTTTAAAGAATACAAAACTTTTATCGCGAACTTGACATAAGTAGTCCTTGACCTTCAGCAAAAGGCTACAATATCATTCAAACTTATTTAGGAAAAGAAAAAACTCAAAAGCGCTTGATGCTTGTACATTCAAGGGAAGCCTATACCATTTTTAAAGAGTGGTATAATGAAAAATATAAGGAAGTTATCAAAATTGGATTCTCCACTTTTCGTCAGTACCAACTGGAAGAGTGCATATTAGCTAATGACTCTAAAAGAGTTCACAACGTATGTGTGTGTATACCATCAAAATATTAAATTATTTTTAGACGGTTTACACTCACTAATGTTGAAGCTAAAGATAAAAGAAGACATTCCAACGACATATAAACAGATTTTCAACATAATTTTATGTGAAAATCCCACTGAAGCTTGTTTTTACGATGAGTGTTTTGAATGCTCTGGTTTTAATTTAGTGGCCAACAGATTTTATAGTTTATTTAGAAGGAATTCTATTAATAATATAGAGTGCAAGCAATGTAGTATGGTTAATAAAAAATATGAGCTAATTGATATCGCATTGACAATAGATAATTATATTCACCAACTAAGACAAAAGTTCAGGATAGATTTCAGAATTCATGACTATATAGCGAAAAGTCAAATGATTTTATAAGATGTGCAATAACTAATTTGGAAAATGACGAAATATTAGTGATGATGGACTTTTCAGAAAACTATAGTTGTATTGTACAAAATAAAATACAAGCTCATCACTGGAATCACAAACAAATAACTATACATCCATTTTGCATTTACTCAAAAGTTGGTAATGAAGTAAATCCAGAACATTTAGTGATAATATCAGAAAACTTAGATCATAATGTACAAGCAGTAACACTATTTCAAGAAAAATTAATTTCTTATATAAAGGAGAAAAACTATAGTGTAAATAAAATTATATACGTGTCTGATGGAGCTACAGCTCATTATAAAAACCATTTTAATTTTTTTAACTTGGCTACTCATTTTTATAAGAATTCAATTAAGGCTGAGTGTTACTTTTTGCAAGCTGTTATGGAAAAAGTCCATGCGATGGAACAGGAGGGCCATTAAAACGTTTAGCCAGACGAGCTAGCATACAGGGTGTAATAATTCGATCAGCGAAAGAATTATACGATTGGGCAAGCCAAGCATTACCGACAATAAGTATCGCGTATTTTACTCACGAAGAACACGAAAATGTGAAAACTAAAATGGAAAAACACTTCAGAGTAATTAAAATATTAAAGGGCACTAAGTCTTCCCATGCTGTTATTCCGATAATAACAGAAAATAGCAATTTACAACTCAAGTTTAAAAAAGTATCTCACTCTTCCGAATTTATATTGCACAATATAATACAACAAAAAGGTAATGAAATATAAGGAACAAACAATGTCAACGATTTAATAAATATAATTTAAAAGACAATTGTAATAAAATAAAAACGCCGCCTCGCGCGGCTCAAGAAGATGCTGTTTATAATTACTCTATGATCCATTACTATTATCCGCTCTGTGAGTTTCATTGCTGTTTATTATAGATCAAAAGTCAAAGAATCCAACAAAAAAAGAATTTCGAAAATAAAAGTAGTTCTTTTTGAGAAATAGTCATTCTTCATAAAGTAAGGTTATGGCGGCGCAGCGTCTCAAGAGTCAACGCGCGCAGCTCAAGAGGACGCTGTTTATAATTACTCTCTGAACCATTATTAATATCCGCTCTATGAATTTTATTGCTTATTATTATAGATAAATAGTCAAGGAATGCAATAAACAAAAAATTTTGAAAATAAAAATAAAATTTTTTGAGATATCGTCATTTGTTTAAAACAAAAGTTAATAATTTTTCGAAAAATTGTTAATAATGACTTTTGATTTATTAATTTCAAAGTTTATATTTTTACATGTATTTTAAAAAAATTCGTTTTTATAACTCTTACGGTTACAAAGATATAAATTATTGAAAAATTTTTAATAAAATTTTTATATTGTTTACAACTTTTGATCCGGCAGTAATAATGATCTAAACATTTGTACAGAAGTTCACTACTATATAGGCAATATTTATACCAAGTTTCATAAAAAGCGGTTACCTATCCCTGTTTGGCTGATCGTATTAGTCTGGAATTAGCCATATATATACTGCAATTATTATATAAATGTTGGCATTCTATAGATAATTACTAATTTAAATTAATATGAATATTTTGTAGAGGTTGCTCAATTTTGTAACAATATTTAACGTGTAACTTACTTTACCATTTTTTGAATTAAAAGACAAAGTTCGAAATTTTAAAACCTAAACATTGTTGTATGTGTATTTTATCATATTAAATTTGTATCACTATTAAATATCTGTATTTATTATTAAGACGACTTCAATGAAGGGACATGTTTCTGAATTTTGTTTGCACTTTCTTTAAGCTCCCTTCATGGATGAAAGTATAAATAGGCATTCCCAAATTTGGAATCGCACGAGCTAATGTAATTATAGTCATAAGAATCACTTTATGTAATAATTAGTTTTGAATTAAAAAATGTTAGTGTCTTTGTTTTTATAATTTTTTTAACTCAAATGTAAATTAATTTTGTATAAGATGATTATATTAATTTATATTAATCGAAATTAAGAAACTTTTTAAAAACCAGCGATACGATGTATTTTTACATGCTTTTTGAACACGGTATATATACTACCGTAAAGTGCAGCTTTGACTAATCAATTTGAAAGGAAAAAGAACAGGATTTATACAATTCCTGAAATCTATCGTACCTTTGACGCTTATGGATAAGTTTAGTTTTCTTCATCCAATCTTTATCTATATATATATGCAAGTATCTATTCCCCAATAATGTTGATAAATTGGTCATTATTAATTTATCGAAAATATCGCGAGTTTGTTTATAATCAATGCAACTTTACCTTATAAGAATCAAGAACAATAGCTACGTAAGACAGTGGATCAATAAGTACCCAATTTTTAGTTGTGCTTTCGACGAAGGTATCAGATATCAATTTGTTGACATTGTCTTGTGAATCATCGTCATCAACTCATGTCCATGAAGTTTGCATTTTTTGTCGTCTGGTATCTAATGAAGTAAATCTCGAGCGATGAGCTGACGGATAAACAGACATGAGGTTACAGACTAGATTGGGCCCTAATACGCTTAACCCCTCTAATCCCATCATAGCAGCTTTTGCTACCTAAGGTAATGGATTAACTAATAGTATTATTATAAATTTTTTCAAAGGAAAGACTATTATTATTTTAATCATCGCAATGATTCTGGCTATCTTCGCTACTGTAGTCTAGATTTCCTTTTAGTTTTAATTATATATTCTGTGATATCACTTTCTATTTCATTATCGGGCATTGAACAGTTTACTAACAATTAAAATGTTTAAGGTGGTGTAACGTCCCGTAGATACTACAGCATCAATTTATTTAATGTATGATGTTTGTCATAGACTTATACGTCTAATAACCGGAAATCGATCAATTTGCTTTAATTTATCCTACTCAGGATGGGTTGTGGAAAGAAGAAGACGCACGCCAGAGAAACCTTATTTGGGATTTGAATTAAAAAAGAATATTTTAGTGTAGATAGTACCCAATTTTACAAGCACCTAATCAATACTCAACGGAGTTATATATTTTTTATAAACGATAGGAGAAAATAGACTTAAAAGAGTAGAATTAAAAGTTAGATTATTTTTACTTTACTTAGTTATTCTTAGACGATCTCTCTCTCTCTCTCTCTTTCTTTCTCTCTTCGTTAGTTAGTTTTTGTTTTAAAAGCTGGATTCGAAATGAGCTTACTATTTCATATGTGGTAACCTATAACCTCGGTTGCGCCTCCCTACTGTTTGGTTTTTTCCGAGTCACATTTGAGACAGACCCTTTTCCGATTAGGACAATGAGAGAAAAAATTTTTTTCTTAACCGAATTGAAAGGAACTAAGCGTGGGATTGAAAAATGATGAACTTTTCCTTTAAGATATATCATACGTTATATTATTATTAGTTTTATAAAATTGTTAATCAGGATTAATTAATTAGTTAGTTCAATAATTATAACAAGTGAATGGAATGTGTAGAGAGAGAGAGAGAGAGGTACTTAATTGTATAAATTATATGGCTGAACGCTATGTGCTTTACAATATTAATGTTGCGAAATATTTTTAACATTGTTTAGGCTAGATTGTCTAATTTATTTATATAATATGTTATTGTTATTACGAACTAGGATCTAATTTACATACAGTTTTATTAAACAATAGGAGAAGAATAAACAACGATGGTTTCAACAGCCCATATTGCTAGTCGAGTATTTATATGAAGATGATTACGAGCGTTTGACATTAATGTGCGCTGTGTGAAAATTTTGTTAACGCGGAGCCATAGAACGTGGATAAGAGAGTTAATTTCATGAATTTTCAGATAAGACTAACTCACTTATTGGTTGGTGTATGGCTTATCTGTGCGATTTTTAAAAGTAGATATGTCTATTTTTAATTTTTTTTCACGTTTGGAAATCGTAAACAGCTATCGAAAATAAATGACGTTATGAAATAGGCATATGAGATGGTAGTATGTATAACATGTGACAGTCGTGCGTATTTTCTAAAACGTTTAAATTTATTTTAACCATATGTTTGGTAGCAGCGGATGTTACAATGCTATATTTTTTATATTAAAGATTTTCATGTTTCAGTAATAAAAAATGAATGAAAAATGTCGAGTGATAGTGCAGATTGATGATGAATCGTATCCAGCGATACTAGGCTAAGTAGTATAGGTGACAGTATTTGGTATACAAAGTGTTTATATCCCTTAATATAAATATAAACAACTGATCTTACCTAAAGGGAGTGCTGATATGGCATTTTTAAAGTACACAGAGAAAGAGCTGATATGCGATAGATCAAGATGTAACGTCCAATGGATATTACAGACTAGATTTATTACAGAGTGTATTTTTGGTCGTAGAGTGTTACCTCTAATAACCGGGAAATCAATTGGTCTAGTTACGTAATTTATCCTACTCGGGATAGGTTGTGGAATGAAGGAAATGGTAAGGCGATTCTCTCGTACTGCACAATAACAGGCGCACGCCAGAGAGACCTTAGCCAGGATTTGGTTTGAAGGAATTATTTTAAATGTAGATAGTACTCGGTTCGACAAGCACTTAATCTACATTCGATGGAAAAAGCTAATTATGTTACTACAAGCAATAGAGAAGAAATAGAGTGAGTTCGAAGTATAATATTTTATTATTTGACTTACTACTTTTTGATGATCTCTCTCCCTTACAAGTCAGAGTTGGTTTTAATTTTGAGGCTGGATTCGAACTGTCTGTACAACTGCGCGCGGGCCATTTTATAGCCCTCGTCGCGCTGCCCTACTCTTAGTGTTTTCCGGGTCCCTTTGAGGCGGGCCCTTTTCCTATTAGGCCAATGAGGGAAAAGATGATTTCCCTCGTTAGCCTAATTGGAAGAATCTTGGCGTGGGCGGATAGAAAAACGGTACGTTTTTCTTTTAATAGATGTCGCGTACAGTATCGTTTGGAAAAAATATTAGTTGTATTTAGTAGTTTAATTAATTAATTGATTAATTCTAACGGGCGAATTTGACAGGAGAGAGAGATATCCATTGTTTACAATTTGTTGGCTTAAGTTTATTACAAAAATAGTAGCGAGACTACAACAAATGTCGGCTTGTTTAGTCGTAGTTTCTTGCTTCGTCTATGGGCCTTAGGAGATTTAGTTTATTATTATTACAAATATAACGACGGTTTACAATGTTGATAAACAGTAGTGAATATTGTTAATGTTATTAGTTTATACATATGTCTAGCAGATGTGGCATCAATATGCGTTGCGTGATTTTAGTCGCAGCCGGAAAGATAATTTTTACGACTCTAGGCGTCTGGGAATTTTCGTTAGCGCGGGACCATGGCGCGTCGTCAAGGGGGTCCGTTTTATTAGTTTTCGGAGAAAACTAACTTGCTTATCGGAGGGTATGGTTTTTCCGTGAGACTTTTCATAAGCGAGTGGTTCTATTTAGTCTTTTCTCACGCTCGAGAATTATAAACAGTCGCAGTAAACATGTGATACCGGAAAATAAACTATAGAGGTTGATAACTTCATAGAAACTAAAATTTATTTCTACCACGTGCTTAGTATCAACGGACGTCACAAAGATCCGATGCTATCGTGCGAGAATCGTTAGCGCGTGTTCATGATGCGCACTAGGAACCTTTTGTCGAGCACTTCTTTATAGAAAAAAGTATGGCCGTGGTATGACGCGAAGGATTATATACATCACTACTAAGACAGACACAAATAGGAGCTCAAATAGGGAGTTCCCTTAGATTTAATAGGAGGCCAATTTTGGAGCAAACATGGAAGTAGTGGTGTCCGACGACAGAAAAGACAGAAAAGACGACAGGGAGACCACTCAGTACTTGGTCATAGATAGTGGAAAGACTTATACAAATAAATTTTTCGAGGACACATTCAAGCAGTACGAGATACAGCATGTGTTAACGTCTTCTTATCTCATCAATAAGCCAATTGTGCTAAGCTCGCCAGAAGCTGCCCGGTGAGAACAGAATAATGTTTTCTCGGGATGCTCAACGCGGAACTCCAATGGTCGGTGATCCTACATTGTCACATAGCGCAGATTGACGCCATCCATCCCTAGTGTTCGAGATGGATGCGGAGGTGCACTGTTACTGTCAGCAATGTTTCTGCGTACGCTCACGTCTAACACTATCTCAAATGAGATTAGAGCGACCATGAAACCCGGCGCATTACACCTTTATCAATACCGGCTGAGATAGGTCACATACGAGTAATTCCGAAAATTCATGAAATATCTTTCTAAGCAATTATGAATAGTATCTTCAAGTTTATTTATAACAATCATAATAGTCAGTAAATGAATTAATTGATATTTTGCAATTTTAAGGGAATTCAAATCAGTTTACTTGACTATTTCAAGGTGTACCATTGTTCATTGTATGTGAACTCATTTAATTCCTAGATGCCTGAATGGTTTTAGTATTTTTGAAAAATGTGTATGTGTACAGTTGCATACAAAAGTATCCGGCCAACGATAATTTTATGCTTTAGTAACATATAACCGGTACAGAACGCAAATCTAAATAAACCATCGTAAAGTTCTTTTATTATACAATCAGAATGTGTGATTCATAAATTATATTAAATGTTTCATAATTATTTATAACAAAATAATTATTCCTCTCTCATAACTATCCGGCCAATTATAAATTTGTTACTATATACCTAGAAAAATATAGTAACATGCAAAAACAAAATTGAAATGAATAATAAATGTTACATTGTGATTATTACTTAAAATCCATGCCCTTAGAAGCTATCACGGTAGCACATCGGTGAGCCATCGATTCAATAAATTTAACAATCATAAGATACAATTTGCTCTATTATAATAATTTCCCTATACATACGGAGTTTATAGTTATATTATAAATTCCATTCATATAACACTTACCAATAGGGATCCATTTTGGATATCCAAAGCCAAGAGGGATAAAAAACGAGAATAATAGTACGTAAAACATACTTTTTCCTGCAATGAAAAATGTTATAAGATTTGCTTATATTAAAGAAATGCGTTATAATATTTTTATTTTACGGTAAACAATGATTTTTAGCCGAACAAGGTCTTTAAAGTATTCGTGGTTATGTTAATAATTTTTCCATTGACAGTTAAATTCTACGTCAATCATCCTACATGGAATTTTTAGACTTACATTTCATCATTACATTTGAATTTTTTAAATCGATATTCAATTATTGACGCTGAATTTATGACATGCATTAAAAAATTATAAGATTCAATGAAATTTAAAATGATTATAAAAGAATGATGGGCTGAAAACGAAATTTAAAAATTTTTAACTGATAATACGTTCTACTTCTTCCTAATATACATCATAAACAATCCATTTAGTTATGGAAGACTTGTAATTTTTATTATCATACCATACCTGCTACCAAAATCACTTGAAATTGTACCAAAATTTTACTGGATACGTTATTAAACATACAAACTATATTATTATGTATATCAATTACAATAAAATTGATACATTTCGCACGTTAAATATTTAACTAATATGATAATAATCATTTACTTGTTATTTTACTCATGGAAAGGAACAGAATTCTTTTGATAGTACACTGACCAAATAGAATAACAAAACCCTCACGAATTGAAACCAAAACTTTACAGCATTGTGTAGAATTAAAAATTACACTCTAAATCATACCATAGCCCAAAAAAACAACGTTATATTCAATTTGTTATGAAGAATGATATAAAATATAGATAAATGGATATGTTACTGGCTTCTAACTTCTAATTTATGTATGAAGGTCATTACTTATAACAAGTTTTACACTAAAATATTAATTAATTAAAAAATTATAAAACATTTTTTTTAAATGTGAATTTTTAAAAAATTCTATAACTCAAAAACTATTAATCAGATTTACATGACTTGTTTTCGAAATACGTAAGAAAGATTATATGTTGAGAATGTATATACATTATAACATTAAATTTATTGTTAAAAAGAATGATATGTATCTAAAAATTTATTTTTGTGATTTTCGTAAAAGGAGGAAAGTCTTATTTAAAATATTTTAGTTGCAATCGGTTCCTTGGACAATATTGTGTAAAAATTTTTTTAATATAATAGGATCTTAGCAATGAACACGTAAAAAATGTGCTGTGTGCGGTCTTCAGACAAGTGACAGGACCGAAAAAAATTCGATTTAGTCCGTAATCCATAGTTCGGTTTTAGAACTCGGTATGTACATATATATACTGCAATTATTATGTAAATGTTGACATTCTATAGATAATGGCTAATTTAAATTAATATGAATATTTTGTAGAGGTTGCTCAATTTTGTAACAATATTTAACGTGTAACTAACTTTACCATCTTTTGAATTAAAAGACAAAGTTCGAAATTTTAATTTAAAATACTCAGTATTAAAAAAAAATAGTTTAGTAAATGAATTTAACTTATTATTTCTTAAGTATAATGATACTAAGTTTTAAAATCATTCTATTGTTATGTATGATTCAAAAGGGTTTAAATATTTAGATCAAATACAGAATATATTAATTTGTATTCATAGGTTATAGTGGAGAATGGCGTAAAAATGCGTGGTTGTACTTTAAATACAATCGTGTAGTTCTATGATTTTATGAAAATTCATATCATAAGATATAATTTAATGCATATCAAGCAAATTATACTTTTTACACGCGAACTATTTATTGGAGATTTTTTTAATCGTAACACTATTTCAGAAACAGAAAACGATATTATCTTCATTAACAGTAGAGAATAATATATTATCAGAACTTCAATATGAAAATTGGTATAATAAATTTTTTTTGACAAATTCTTTAGAATATATGAGCCACGAGTAAACAAAGATATGTTAATAAAATTGTTTATTTCAATTCGATAATGACTAAATGTTTGCTAATGTACACCCACTTGAAATTATTTTCACTTTACTTTTATTTCATTCAAATTCATAAATTGTCATTACAGAATATCTCAACAATGTAAATATAAAAGAATTCGTCTTACTTTAGTGGAATTACTTTAAAAATATACTAACCGTTGTATAATAACTTACTTTTAAAACCTAAACATTGTTGTATGTGTATTTTATCATATTAAATTTGTATCACTATTAAATATCTGTATTTATTATTAAGACGACTTCAATGAAGGGACATGTTTCTGAATTTTGTTTGCACTTTCTTTAAGCTCCCTTCATGGATGAAAGTATAAATAGGCATTCCCAAATTTGGAATCGCACGAGCTAATGTAATTTTAGTCATAAGAATCACTCTATGTAATAATTAGCTTTGATTTAAAAAATATTAGTATCGTTGTTTTAATAATTTTTTTAACTCAAATTCAAATTAATTTTGTATAAGATGATTATATTAATTTATATAAATCGAAATTAAGAAATGAATATATAAGATCACGTCAAGTGAAAATATACTAAAAATCATTGAGAAAGTTAAGTCCAATAATATCTAAATGTGATTTTAATGAACAAATTGTAACAATTCACTATTAAAACTAAACATTAAAAAATCGATTTTATATCTTAATAGAAATGAATTCATTACACATTTTTTTAAATTTATATAAGTATGTACAAGTACTCGAATACCACAGTGCCATCTTAGAAATGTTATACCACTTTTGAAAAAACCCACATCAGATCCATGTAGTCTTTGTGCAAGCTTTTTTGTTAAAGTGATGTATTATTATTATTGTTACGTTGATTATTTACTTTTGTTATTGACAGAAATATTTGTTTTAAGGCAAATCGGAGCAAGTTCTACAATTTGTTTATATTTGGCCTTTATAGAGGTAATCACTTTTGATAAGTTTGACGCTAGAATATTAATTAATCAAAAAGTTATAAACAATTTTTTTTTAATTTATTTTTTTCAACTGTTATAACTCGAAATATATTTATCGGACCGGCATTTTGTTTTTAAAATACCTGGTAAAGATTGTATTTTGAAAATATACATATGTCATATTATGATCTTGGTTAATAAAAAAATTATAAACTAATTGTTTTTAATTTGAAATAAATTTTTGCAATTTTTGTTAAAAAGGGTACATTTTATTTGAAATATTTTTGTTGTAATCGATTTCCTACATAATTTTGCAAAAGAATCCGTAACAAAACTACCATGATTTTTAATAGGAGGTAGGTAATGACTTTCCAAAATAGCGCTACCTCCGGACCTTAGCTAAAAGATCGAATCGATAGAAGTGACCCGCTCTCCTGAAAGTTTTCCAGGTAGTTCAGTTCCATAGACCAATACCATGAACTATATATTATGTAATAAAGAATAATATCAGTATAAATAATATCTTACTTACTTAAATATACACAGTTTGATCGCAATTAGATGAAGTGTAACCCATATGTTTTATATAATTAGTTCGTTTCTAACGATATAATATCACAGAATTCACGTCATGTTTCGTACTTTCCAAAATTATGACGAAGCTGTCTTGAGTTTTCTCCTTTCCTTTCATGTAAATTGCAAATGGATGAATAGTTACCTGTTTGCTGTTCCAATTATTTGCTCGTACCTGGCCTTGATATACAGTCGTATAATTCAGAGCGAAATCCCCAATTACCATAACTTCAAATTCATTCAAATTATGCCGATGAATTTTTATATTATCGTTTTGACTTCTGGCATTAAAGTGATGTTCTAATAATTTATATTTAAATTGTACCTCCAGATGGTTAAGATAGTCTTTAATATTGTACGTATACTTTACAAGATCATACTTTTAATTTACTGTATCCCATTGTTTGCAATGAATGAAATCTATGGTATTTTCTTTTAAATAATTCTCGAACATATCTAAAACACTTGTCAATCCGGGAAATTTCGAGTATTTATTAAAAAAACAAGCATAACCAGGTCTTTAACACGTTATTTTAATTGAGATATCTTTTGCTGTTCGACATAACTTTTCATCATGGTTCATTATCAAATTCTTTGTTGTTATTTTACAGATTTCTACTAGTAATTTTGGATTTTGGTGGTGGATAAAAATGCAGACATTGTGAACACCTTTAGATTCATTAACTAAAATACGCATAAACTAAAATAATTAAGTTGCAATGTACATACATACAAAAATATATGAAACCCAGGCGAAACTTCTATCCAATTTCAGTACAGTGTTTCTCAAACATGCTATAGACTTCTTTTAGATTGAACATAAGTAAATGATTTTAAAGTTTAACTTTCTTTTCATTATCTTTTCGCACTATTTTGTATCGTTAGCACATGTACACAGTCGGCTTATATCATCTTTCCAATAGAATGAGACAGCAGCATTTTTTTATTCACTTATTATAGATGTTTTGGTTCTTGAGAGAATATATATGTACATTCCTTTCTATTCATGAAGTTTTTTAGCAGCTTGAGCAAAATAAAAGGAACAATTAATTTCTCTTTCTATTTCTCAGATACTTATAGATAGTGAAATCGCAGTTAATATATGTATCTTTTCTGAATTGATAGTTGCTTTAAGGTCTTTATAAAATACACTTTTTTGTATAAATCCATTTTGATTACTGCCTACACAGCTATATTTTCTCACAAGTAAACTTTTGAAATTATTTGATAATGAATCGATTTTGTTTTCCATTAAATCAGGTATTTCAATATCTATTGAATACCTCTCTCTGATTTAAAAAAACTAAAGTAATGGATTTAAGCGATTCAATACTATTTTTCTATGTTCATTTTTGTCGTTCAAAAATTCTCCATCACATTATGCGTGGCAGATATCGTAATATTCATTAGCACTTGAGTCTAAACTGACTTTGTTGTTCTGATTAATAGAATCTTGACAACTACCATTTTCTTCAATTGTATGTCGGAAATGTTAGTCATTGTAGTCAGAAATTTCATTTGCACCTTTGATATAGAAGTATCTCAAACATATTGTAAAGAATCGATTGTTTTCTTTCAATAAAGTAAACAATCTAAATAAAGGAATTTCTGCGGGGACATGAAGTAGAGATTCTCAACAACATCAATTTTTATGCTAATTGAATGGAACAAGTTAGACAGAATAGTCGATATTCTAAACTATCTACATTGTGATAATTTTAATTAGGATAAAATGCTCTTCAATAGCATAGGAAAGCACGTAAGTCACATTTGTAATAAAGAAATGTTTTGCTTTGTTATTGATATTAACGATGGTAAATACTCGATGCAGAAGAAAATTAATATTCAACGTATATAAAGCAAAGATTATTTTAGGATTCTTGCTTGCTTATCGTAAGTATACGATTATCTGCGTTGAAGTCAAATCATTCATCATGCATAAGGATAAATTTCAGGAATATTCTGATAACCTCATTCTCGGTCAACTATCCAAAAGATTAATCAGAGTCTTTGTAAATAATTAAGCACTTAACGAAATTCGTAGATACAGTCCGTTTGATTTTCAGCATTTCAACATTAACTATCTACTACTATTCGTTAACGATATGCAAGTGACTACCTAAATCGGTGGACTGAACTTGACAAAGATACATCAAACTGCTTCGCATTTCTTAGTTAACAAAGTTTCTGATTATTTACAATACCTTTTCTAATGAACTGATATCCAAACATCGAGAATTATATATATTTGTTTTATTATGAAGGTTATAAAATTCTTCAACATAGAGTGAGCGTGGCTGGGGGCTAAGTAAAGATCGTTATCTGAAAAGTGTAAACCCCATTTTTTTATATAAAGCCATCAAAGTAGACGAGTTACTGAAACATTCACTAGTGAGTGATGATGGAAAGTATTCAATTATCTTTCGAGATGGTTAGTAATTAAATTATTTTACGACTATAAATTCGCACAAGTCTACGATCAATGGTGATTTCCAGCTAACATTGATTCATGTTATACGTTGCTTCCTGATCGAAAAGGCTAGAGTTAAAGTTAAAACCGTTATACGCAAATGAGTGACTTACTAAAACATTCTTAGGATCAAACACATATGAATTGATAAGTAAACTCCCAGCCTATACAGTTTTACCAGTCTGCTCATTTACAGCAAGACCTTACTTTCTCAGCAAGTGGACTGTAGCTATTATAAAAGTTATTTGAATATCAATAAATCGATTAGATATCAAATTTAATTTAGTAAAGCTACAAATTTAGTTTTAAAAAATACTTAAAATTTTTTTTAATATTTATGTTTTAAAAGCATGCTTTTCTAGAAATAATGACATATTGCCATATTCTTGAATGTATTTCAGCAATCGAATTTACATAACCTATTTCTTGTATAAATTTTAAGAATGAATAATTTTATATTTGTTCTTATTATTTATAATCAACCCATAAATAATTATTTAACGTAATAGACAGACATATTGTGCCATACATAATCTTTTTAAATAGTAGTAAAATAAACAAAAAATTTAATCTATAACACAGACACAGAAAAACAAAAAGTTCCTGTTCTCGGACAAGACTAAGTACACTAGACGAAACTTAATTCGCGACCCGCGAAATTCAAAATTAAATGTTATCTTCGTCGATTGAGCATTACCGGCACGAATAGAGGTTACGTATACGATTTTTTCTTGCCAATTGTATGATTCATGCTTGAAATTAGTACTGTCGTTATGGATTACAGTTGGTACTGCAATAAAAAAACTTTTCTAAGCGAATACAAATATTGATGCAAAGTATTTAATAAATACATTACATTAGTATTATGCAAAATACAAATATGATATGTTTATAAAAAACTTTGCATCGATTTTTTATGTTCGCTTAGAAAAGTTATTTGATTGCACTGCCAACTGTAAACCATAACGACAGTTCTAACTTCAAGCACGAACCATACAACTCGTGAGAAAAACTCGATTCATGCCAGTGATGCCCAATAGATGATGGTGAAATAAAATTTTGAATTTTGCAGGTCGCGAATTAAGTTTCGTCTAGTGCACGTCTTTATGTTTTCAGGGTTGCTGAATCCGAATTCGATGACTATTTGATTCGACAAGGTCAAATTCAATCATTTCAAAGTTACTTCATGTTATTATCTGGATATTTTATATGACAATCGTTAAAATAAGAAAATGTGGTTTCACGAGAATAAACTATTATGTAAATGAGTTTCATTTGTCTCCAGTACGTTAGGGTCAAGTTCATTTCAGGATCAAATACAGCAAAAATTTCCAAATCTATACGCATCATTCATTCCATTATATTTTTGGAGTCGTTGGAACTTGCATTTTATATCTCACTCTCCTACTTCTTCATCGATCCGCCTTCTTTTATACTCTACTCGCTTATCCTCAAAAGATCTATGCAAGGAATTTTTCTTCATTTTTTTCTTTTTCCCGTGCTTTCTCTCCACAACATCCAACAAAAATTTTCCATCATGTTTTCATCCCATCTACGAGCCTATCACTACAAGTTTGGATCACATATGCGATGAGGGTCCAAATTTATTTTTCTGTTTGTGATAAGTATGAACCACCAAAGAATCGTAAACATGAAATTTCCAGACAATAACATGAAGTGACTTTGAAATGTCCTTTGGTCTCACATTACCAAAAGAATTACGTATTAAGAAGTAAAATTTCCCGCTCTTTTAAAATCTGCAGTTACAAATTAATTTTTGTCATAATAAACAGAGTTAATTTTGAAATGATCTTGAATTTGACCTTGTCGAATCGAACGGTCATTGAAGTGGATTTAGCAATTTCAAAAATACATAAAAATGATAATTTTAATCAATTTCACTATTTTTTCAAGATTTAGTCTTCAAATGACATGAAACCTTACTTGATGAGAACAAGTGGACACCAAATTCGGATTCAGCAACCCCAAAAACATGTAGATGTACTAATCTCGTTCTAAGAACTGGAACTTTTTATTTTGTCTGTTTGTGTAATTTGCCAGTAGATGTTTTGTATTATTTAACGTCGAAATAGATATTCAGACTATATTATTGAAATAGAGTATTTTTATTTGTATTATGTTGAAATTACTTTCCAGATGCTTTTTGATATACATGTAACATTTAGACAATTAATCATATCTATAATAATTCATAGAATATTGAAATTTCTATCGTTGAATGATTTTGTTACTTTCGGGAGACCAATCATCATAAGGACTGCTTGTAAAGCTATTTCTAGAAGATAACGATCGAGATGAATTTGATGACGATGATGGCGATGGTCGTCGGTAAGGGATTGGTCTTTTCCTTGCACTGAAAGAAGACAAAAATAATACAAATTAAAATTTTCTTATATGTTTCTTAGTAAAAGAACAGACGTCATATACTAAATGAGATAATTGTAATTTTGTTTCACTTATAGGCATATATAGAAGTGCCTTTTATGACATGAACATTATATTTTTAAAATTATTGTAATTATTGTAACAATATTGGCCATGGGTAATGGCCAATACTAGTATTTTCTCTTTCGTAAATAAACGCCAGTTTTTCTTCTTTTAAATGTGAATAAATGATTTTTTGTTTGAAAGTATCATGTACTTGGATCAATTACAAAATAATTGATTAAGTATAATGATAACTGTTTAATAATTTTAAATAAAGAAATAAATTGTAATGAAAGATGTTACTGCTACTATAAGTAGACCAGCTCTGTGCCGTATTTTTGTCCAAAGCATAACTGTGGAGTAGAACTCCACAGATCAACTCTTGAACTAAAAATAACAGTTTAACTCTTAAGGCTTTCTCTCTATTCAACTAAAAGTTACTTTAAAAAATTAATAAAATACACGATCACATATAATATTTTAAACCCTTCGAAAAAATTACGTAAAGTTTATGACTTACATCTCTTCCATAATCAACACATAAAATTCTGCATAAGTCTTCAAAAAATTCTTGCGAATCTCTATAAAGTGGTATTGCTTCAATTTAATAGAAAATATTATTTTTATTTGTTATCAAGACTTGAAAACTACAAAAATTTTAAATAATTCGTACTTATGTTTAACGTTTCACTAGTTTTCAAGAAAATGGTTTTTTTATTTTAACGCAGAATAATCAAATTACTCATATTATGTATCTTTTTCAAATCACGTTGATTTTATTGAACTATAAGATTTTGTCTTGAAAAGTTCAAATCAAATTCATTAATAATGAACATTATTTTTCGATCTTGCATATCTCCGTCATTTTCTGCTGTATAAAAAATATTATATTTTATTATTTTTTTGCCATTTAAGTTAATTATGATTAACATTTTTAATTCCTCTGATGTACGAGGATGTACCAATATTTATCTATGTTTTCAATAAAGACGCAAGTTTTTTCTGTCATTCTGAACAATTTCTTAGAATCTTTAAAAAGTATGGTTTATCAAACTCTTCAAAATAAGCTTCTTTCACGATGATAATCATCCTTTCGAATGAATGTTTTGCCCATGAGCCACGTTCTCATGTTAGAGAAAAGAAAAAATTCGCAAAGACACAAATCATAAAAGTCCAATGGATGCGACAGAAATTCATAAGGAAATATAATTTGACAGCGACGATTACGGATGAGCGAGCTTGTTCGTGCGTTTAATGAGACAACTGTGTTTTCTTTGCCAAGTGAAGCCGTATTTTATTCTATTTCTCACTAAATTGGTTCAATAAAGCACTAGTATTTCCTCTTGATAGTGCTACCATTCTCTAGAAAGTCCATTAGAACCTTTGATATGATGAGCCGATAAGATGGGATTGTCTTGATCTTCTTCGAAACAGATTCATTTGGGAAAAGTCACTGTTTTGATTGACGCTTATTTTGTAGTATATAGTAATAATTCTAGATTTCACTAATAGTTACTATAAGACAAAAATTAGGTGCAAATTACAATTAAAAAGGATCAAATACTGCTTCCGAGTCGACAGTTGTATCCGCATGTTATCCAACGAAATCAATCGTGGCACCCACCGGACCGACAAATTTATTAATGCTAACTTTTTACATAAAATATTAATTCCCTTTCCTTACGATACGCCTATGACTATTTCGCACACTTTTCTTCGGCGCTCATCAGCAGTCATGTCATAGATCTTTTCCCCGATTTCCTCAGTAGTCACATATACCAGGTGACTTGGATACTCTTCGTCGAAAACAGATGTACGATCACATTTCAATTCGTTGAACCAATGTCTCACAAATTTCATAAATGTAGAAGGGCCCCCATGGACAGTATCCAATTTTGTTTCTTCATATATTTTACTGCCCAAAAATAAAAAATAAATTCCCTACTGATGGATATTGTTTTTTTCCATTTTGTTCAAAGATGTTTCAAAGATAAAAGTATAGGATCGTAATTCCTACTATTCTTCGCAAAGTCTTCTATCTTCAAACACGAATATGAATAATTCACCCTTATATGTGTACTATAATAAGTAATTAAGAAATTTTAAATTTCACTTTCTTATTATCACGATGATAATCTTTACTCTTAATTAATGCTTTACATAAACGAAGCATTCTTTCAATTAAATTATCGAGTATTTTTACGAGATTTTAACCTTTTTAATCTCACTAATGTTGCAAAACATCATAATGATGAAAAAAAAATGTTTAAATTAAATTTTAAAATGAAGACAGTGTAAAATATTCTTTTAATTGATAATTATAACATATATAAGGATAATAATCAAAACTGGTAATAATAAATAAAAAAATTGTCAAAATTAAGACGAAAAAAAAAAGTTTTTAATGTAATTATATTATTACTGGCTTAAATATATAATGCCTGATATTTAAACTTTTCGTAATCTTTTATGTTTAATTATATTATTATACCTGTGCCACCGTGGATTATATTTTACGAATTCTTTGTTTAGTAATTGATATATATTTATTATACAGGATAGAGAAAAAAGATGGAAACACCTGATGATTTTTTTGAGGGAAATAAAGTTTCATAAATTTCAATAATATTTCTTTTGTAATTTTTTATGTTCATTTGGATAAACTACTTGATTTTTGGGCTCAATGTTAAAAATGGTCCTAAATCGTACCGAAGTTGAAAATTTGCATTGGGAACTCCTATTTTCTATTGCAAATTTGAATTCTAGAAGAAATTTTATGTCCAGATATAAAGTTAATAATGTTAAAATAATTAACTTTTTGATGGATCCAATATTGAAAACTTACGAAGGTATTAAACATAATCAAGGAACACCAAGTATTTAGAAAAAGAGTTAGGTAAATAATTCCCAAATTTTTTAAAGAGATTTGACTTAATTTAAGGTAATAGAACGTTTTGGTACGTACAAATGTTAACTACAAACCCTGTAACATGAGGAAGAATAGAAAATGCAAATCAATAGATTTATCTGTACATTTATATTTATAATATAAATATAGAATGTAGAATCAATAATTTTGCTCTATATTATGATAGTAGAAGCAATTACAAAAACAATGCAATCTTAAGATGTTTTTTTATCTTGTCCAGAGTTTAAAAACAATTTTAAGAGAACGGCATCAAAAGGGGTTTTTCGTATCTAACTAAGTTTCATTGCTTAAAGTTGCTACTAAATTAAAAATATTACGAATTTATTTTTAAAATTTCTCGAATATTTTAAAGTATTTTTCTCCAAAAATTTGTGAAAATTGGATAAGTATTTTTTGTTAAACCTTGCAAAACTAGTATTTTTCTAATCCTTTTTTGTACTTTTTATTAAATTCATTTCTTTTTCTTAGAAAGTTATTAGAAAAACTGTTGGAATCATTTTAGTTTCATATTTTCAAATAATGTTACGTAACCCAGAAAAAGAACGTATGTCTATTTTAATGATGAGAGGTTGGATTGACCGACTAAAGTCTTATAGTGATATGAAAAATATGTTCAACAGAATTTATCGAAATGACAGTGTACCTATTTCAAAAGTTTCAGTTTGTAAGATTGTGTTACGATTTGAACAGATTGGATCGGTGAAAACCCGTTCTATTTTTAGTATATTACCGACAGTGACCAGTCAAGACAAGGCAGTAAATGTTGTACTATCATTTTTAGAAACCCCACATGAGAGAAGTCGTTCAGTAGATAAACAGTATGAAGTTAATAATATATCTTTCCTCAAAGTATTAAAACTGAACCAATTTCATCTTTATAAAGTTATTCCTGATCGTTATCTTGAATTTTGCGAATCTATAATCAAAAGAATATATCACAATTTTTTATTTTTAAGTAACGTATTAATTTCAGATAAAGCAACTTTTCCATTACATGGAAATGTTAACAACACAACTACAAACTATAGATTTTGGTCTAAAATCAATCCTCATTGGACGACAAAAAGGCATACACAGTATCGTCAGAAGTTGAATGTTTAAGCAGGTATTATTGATAACGTTTTAGTCGATTTTTTTTATAGAAGTTAATTTAATATTAGAAAAATATGAACTATTTAGTTAAGAATACCAATAGGTCTAGAAAAATAAAAGATCATTTCGTAAACATCATGTTTCAATAAGATAGCACTGCACCACACTATGGCTATAATGCTCAATAGTTTCTTGATGCTAATTTTCCTTATACATGAATACCTATCCATCTATTAATTTTACCTAGAAGATAGACAATAGAATGACTTCCATGATATCCTTATTTAGCACCGTTAAACTATTTTCAATAGGGGTATTTGAAAGATCGTGTATATAAAAGAATCCTCAAAATCTCAATGAATTAAAACACACAAATCTTTAAGAAACTAATCTTGTTCTCAGATCTTATTCGAAATGCTGTACAATCTTTTTAAAACAGAATAGGATGTTTCCAAGAACTCGTTGGAGGACATTTTGAACAGTTATTATAAATAATATATATTTAAAAAAATGTAATCAATCATCAAAAAACCTGAGTAAGATGGCGCCAAACCAGCTATGTCAATGATAGGCAAATCGGAAAAATACTCGGTTTTCTTTTTGTCATTTGCAATTGTGTATACAAAATTATTTAAACGAATTACCAAAACTTTGATAATTTTTTAAAACCCATTACGCCAATCGATTCTATGGGAAAAATATGACAAAAATATATAGAACATTTTTGTTGTCAGACTTCAATTTGTCTGTATGAAATGTGTATAAAACATTGATCTTCTGTAGCACAATTGAATTTTTAAGTAGGCGTTTGCATGTTCATCCCTGTAATTTTTGCATACCGGTATAGAGTATTTCTCACAATACAACTGAGTTTTAGTCGCACATGACGAGACTGCACATTTTACGTACCCATCTTGTTTTATTTTGTGTTCACGTAATCAATAATCACTTGACCTTTTTTCGCTTGACAGGATGTATACTCGAAAAATTTTCCCTTGATATGGTTTTGTCTGATGGTTCCAGTCACTGATAATCCTATTTTTTCTAAATGAACCATAAGATCTGGACTGGTAAAAAATTTATCAAAATAAACGTTGTATTTACCAAGATCATCTTTTTCAGTAACTTCTAATAATGGCGAAAATAATTTCATAACGTCTTTCAATCCTAAACAAACGGTAACTAGAGGACTCCATTCCTCAACTCCTGATTTCCTGTGTAAATATCAGGAGTGCCCATACCTTTATTCCGAATCTAATCGGGTTATTTCGGATACATTACTTCCATATTTTCCCATAGAATCGATTGCCGCAATCAGTTTTAAAAAATTATCAAATTTTTGGTAATTTGTTTAAAATAATTTTTTAGAAACAAATACAAATGTCAAAAGAAAAAACATGTTTTTTTTCGATTTTCCTATCATTGGCATAGTTAATTTGACGCCATCTTACCCAAATTTGGCATGAGCCTTAATGAGTTAAGTGCAAAGTTAGAAATGTGGTGATATTGTAGCTGTTTGCAAGGTTGATATAAAATTAAAATTAATTAAATGTGCTCCAAATTTGAAATCTATTTGTTGTTTTTTTTTTTTTGGAATAGTAAGTAAGTAACTATTAATGTTGTTATGGCTATGTACTATGTACTATGTACGATGACTATGTACTATGTACTATGTACGATGACTATGTACTATGTACTATGTACGATGACTATGTACTATGTACTATGTACGATGACTATGTACTATGTACTATGTACTATGACTATGTACTATGACTATGACTATTACTATGACTATGACTATTACTATGACTATGACTATTACTATGACTATTACTATGACTATGACTATTACTATGACTATTACTATTACTATGACTATGACTATGACTATTACTATGACTATGACTATTACTATGACTATGACTATAACTATGACTATGACTATTACTATTACTATGACTATGACTATAACTTTTACTATGATTGAGTGATCTGAATCATACTTTCTTAGTATGTTCCTGTAGTCCAAGAGGGAATCCAAATTATCTTATCATTTTGAGGAGTCCAATCTTCTCATCACAAAATATTATCACTGCTATATCTATACCGATTTTCAATACGGTCATCCGATCGACAGAAGTCTTTAATACATTTT
Organism: Chouioia cunea; assembly: GCA_030064505.1. Taxonomy (NCBI): domain Eukaryota; kingdom Metazoa; phylum Arthropoda; class Insecta; order Hymenoptera; family Eulophidae; genus Chouioia; species Chouioia cunea. The sequence continues at coordinate 13,733,647 of JAOPFQ010000004.1, forward strand.
TCGAAATGCAGTTGTTAAGATTTGTATTACTGTTTCAGGTATGTATTCCCAGGCATCTTCCCAGCAATCCTTTTGTTATTAAATTTTCGTAAATACTTTTGATAAAGTCCACTAAAACAATGGTATGCTCATTATGATACTTGCAGTGTCTTTTAGCTCCTCTAGCCTTGATTTTCTCATATATGCACCTACTGTTTTCTTCTATAGAACAGATATTATATGAATTTTTTCCATTTGAAATCTTGTGTACAAATGAACTATTGCAGTGAGGCCCCTTTTTCCTCCGATAGTTATTCTATTTAATAATTTCTTACTTTCTAAATCCTCTTTTGGTTTTTAGTCTAATGCCCTATCACTTCTGTACATAGAAAATATAGTCTTTCTTACAGGTTATCATTTTACATTCACATTTTTTGTTGTTGGATAGCGTGATAAACCTTGTTGTCTCCATCTTCAATATAATATTCTATACGTATAGCTCTGAATGATTAAATAAACATATGTGCTGGTGTATTTCTCCTTATTCTTCTTAATGAGAAGTCCCTTTTTTATTTTTCAGTAAAAATATTAGAGTACAGTATCTATTCTTTTACACAAACACATAGTATCTTACTTATTTCAGTTTCAATCAAAGCAATCATTGCTTGAAACAAATATCCTCTTTTACGCCATCCCCAGATGCATTGAGATATATCCTTCTTTCAGGTAAGGAAGCAATCTCTGCTTTAATGTCAGTCTCTATGCAATATTAATCCACTGTTTTACATGCAATTAATTAGTAAGTGTTGAGTATATCATGTGTCAATAACAAACGACTACAATTTTCAGAGAGAAAAGTACATAACAGTACTAAAGAAGATCAACAAGCTATAAGCAATTTGAAATTTTCAATTGTAAAAGCATTAATATAGATAAAAATTAAATTATAGTTTAATCTTTTAATTGTAAAAGATTTAATATTACACATTAAAGCTGTTTGATGTTCTGGCACAAATATGCTGGAGGGTGGCCCTATATACAAATAATTCTATGACTGCGGAAGAGGCCAAATATAAATAATAATATTTAGACAGAAAATATAATACATAATATTATTTAGCCTTGTAAATAAAAATGGTAACCATACATAAAACACCTGTCTAACGTGTTGAAATTACAAATCTCGGGTTGACACATGTAGTGCGATGGTCCCCATTAGAGTATAATAAAGTAACGTATAATCTAATCATGATAATCTTCCGACTGTCTTTTTTTAGGATTTGTTGAGAAAAGCATGTGTTTTAATCGAGCAACTTCCTCAATACGATAGCTAGACGTAGACACTAGACATAGCTAGACATAGAACAAGTATAAGGAAACTGTACGGTAATTTTTCCACATGACGAAACGGAAAAACTTATTAGAACAATAGAAGCATGCGCGGAGATTATTTTCCACCGAATCTTACTCGTGATCTGTGTTAATCTCGATTCACGAAGTATATAAAGGCTAAAAATTAGTCTTACCGACAGTAAGCCATGAAGCGAGTGAGCTAGACCTTGGTAAAAGTAAGTAATAATAAAATATATAAAATAAAATAACTCTTTTTAGATCGTGATCTAACCGTTACACATCTCCCAATTTCACGCTACTAATTCTGCCCTTGTGTGTCAGTCTCAGTTAGCCTCATCTTGAAAAATGTAGTTACTTTCTACAAGTGTTTGGAAAGAAGTGTGAATGTAAATCAATCGCGCCATAATTTCCACAAGAGACATCTCTGCGCCCTGATCAAGAAGACGAAAGTCTTCAACCTAAAAGCATAAATCTAAACTGTGATTGTCTCCAGACGTTAGAATTCTGTTATAAGAAATTTGATTAATGTTTATTTAATTCACTCTTATTTTTGTTTAAATAACCCCCATTTTCTCGATTCTCCTTCCGAGTTTTGAAATATTTAAATGTTACATTTCCGAATGTTTGAATTATATGCTTTCCAATAAATTACTACTCCGATATATAAAGTTCTGATTAACTTCATTTCGACATTTTCTTTATCCGAAATCACATGGTTGCCCGTCGGTTCTCACTTCTTTTATTGCGATGGACTAAATCAAGGAGTTAAATGTCGAATTACTTCCTCGCGTACCCTGTTCACCAGACTTTTTCCCTTCACATTATTTTCCATTTGCCAATTTGAAAAAATGTCTGTGAACTATTTGACAAAAATGAAGAGGTGGAGTCTGCTCTTGATAGTTATTTTGAGAAGTTCGACGTTTCATACTATAAACAAAGTATTGAAACTAATGATAATGAACATAGCTGGATAAGGTATATGGAGGTAGAAAGATACTATGTAGGGAAATAAAGAAATTTTTTTCAAAATGTTTTCATTGACATATCAGATAAAATCTTGAATTACTCGAGCGTGGTACAAGATGAACTAAAAATAAAACAAATAATGTAAAAAATATATACTAACCTATCTTTTTAAAGTTTGCAGTTGTAAATGTGCAAAACAGTATACAATATATTAGTATATTCGAAATGGGGTTAAATAGTCTTATAATTCAAATATACTTATAAATATTTATAAATTTTAAATCTTGTGTAAGTAAGTTAGCTCTGTTCGCATAATATTTTTCACGGGCTATATCATAGATTTTCGATCAAATATCTACGTACCTCGTGATTCGCCGTCTCTCCAAAAAACTAGGTGACCCATATCTCCGAGGGATAGACGGAGAACGTGAGTTACTTGATTCGGAAAGACACGTTGATATCTGACTTGAACTCGACGATCGAGATGAATATGAATAGCTTCGTCGATTATGTCTGATGGTACTAGAAAACAAATATGCCAAGAAATGAACAAATTTTTAATTGTGATTTACTTCATAAAATCGCGTTAATATAACTAAATAAATTATTAATTTCTTATTGATATCATTAATGTTTCATGTCAACTGGCTTAATTTTTATGTAATACTTTCATATCTAATTTTTAATTTTAATTGGTAGCCGTCATAAGAGCTTGACACGTCTTGCGCATTAAAGATGCACGATAAATGTGACAATCAAGTGTTAATTATAAAAATATTATTAGTTCACTTAACAATCACGTTTACAATTTAAAATGAAAAAAGTAAATAAAGATTGATGTTTTTCATGCTCGCGTGCATTTTTATTATTATATCGTGTTCCTTGTCTCTTTCACTCTCTCATACTTGTCGCCTCCCTCGTCATATCTTACACCGACGTAATTCATCTCCAAGATATAGTTATCACCGCATATCAAAAGACAAAAATGGTAAAGAGCAATAGCATATATTCACGGTTCATAAAGGAGCATTAGTAATGGATAATTTGAAAGTACCTAATTTTTTGTCATGCGTCTTTTCGCTCGATCAACCTCTCTCTTTGAACAATTATAAAATATAAAACATTTCTACAATCAAACAATTCCTGAACAAATGCTAAATAAACTAAAAATAAGACGCTAAATGAAACCATAATAAAACTAGAATAGAACAATAAAAAAGTGAAAGTTGAAAATAAAATCCAATAACAAAAGATTTAGAAATTATAAGAAACAATAAATAATGATAATTTGATAGATACCGTTACTAATTATCTAATCATAAGATTTGTCGAATCTGTTACACAGTAGGAAAATAAATACCTATATACAGGTTGGGCCATTTTAATCGATCTAAAAAATTAACGGTAAACAAACAAATTTGTTAGGTAAAAGTTATTTAGGATGATGGGGAACATCTTTCTGTAATGCTGGTTTTTACTGTAAGATCAATTTTAGAGATCATTTGAAGGCCAATGTGTTTAGTTAACTAAGAGCCCCTACTTTTGATTTCTACTTTGTAAATGTGGAGAAATTCTATATTAGATATAATGTTAATTAATCTGTTACAATTACCAAAAGATCAAATGTTAATGAATTGTCCAAAAGCTGTTTTTTGTAAACTTTGGAGTATTTATAAATTAATAAATGTTTAAACAGATTCAAACGCCAACGACTTTGACTACTTTGACTATGAAATCTTTTACCGTTCTTAATCACCTTTCCCTTTCAATCGCCTCGTAAACTTAACTAATATAGTTTATCATGTTTTCTCTAGTTGAAAAAATGACAATTTTTAAGAAGACCTATGAGTAGAAATCTGTAGGTACGACTAGTGAGCATAGAGGCCAGTTCATTGGATTTAATCATTCAATCCATCTTTCATTATAATTATCATTGAGAAATTCACGCACTATTTATGCAAAGTTGGGTGCTGCACCATAATGCTACAAGATTCTTGGACGTTTTTCAAAATGGACATCTTCCTTGAATACTGAGAATGAATCATTAAGTAATTCCTAATAGTTATTCCCATCGATGTTCTCTAAAAAGTCAAGTTCAACCATGTAACTATTAATGATGACATACCATACCATCAGTCTCCATCGATTTTGATGATTAACAAGTTTATGCTAATAGAAATTTTTGGTGGACTAGTAGTGTAAATTGGGCCTGTCGAATTTACCATCAATATAGAATTGAGTTTCATAAAAGAAATCACTAATCTAAAAATGCAGATTTACTTTGTTTGATACGTAAAACTCATTGATAAAATTCAATACGCATTTGAATGTGATAAAATCTTAAAATATGTAAAGCTGCTCTAGGAGGAACACCAATTTCTCTTTTTATTTGATGACTCGTAACAGGAGGGCTGATATAAACAGCAACTAGAATATTCACAGCCCAAGGACCATTTGAATTGTACCCGTGACGTTTGAATGAAAGTAATCTTCGCGTCGCCATGTGATCAGGATGTCTCTTAGAAGGAAAACATTGAACGTTTTCTCTCAAACTCATCGAAATTCAATCTTTGTGAGTAATATTTGTGGCATAATTTTTCTATTCAATACCTAAAATTTGGGACCACACTCCACGGATTTAATACTTTACAATATTACTTAAAATGGTCTAACGTTGATCATTTTACAAAAAATCGTAAATTTTGTAAGATCATATGTATCAAAACGAAGGTAAAACTCCACCTATCTTATTTTAGAATGCATTCTACAATAATAGAACTACTTAAAGAAAAATCAAAATGCATTTTTTTTAATCGACTTTGAAAGTATCCATATGTTTTTCATCTGTGACTTCGTGTAACTGTGGTTCTAACTTTATCAATTTTTACTATTTTATATCATGCTTGTCGGTTTTTTTATTTTGTTAAAACCTCTAAAAAAACTGACAACCATGGTAAAAAATAGTAAAAATTGATAAAGTTATAAAACATTCAATATAGCCAAATGTACTCTGTAAGTACTCAATAACTGTAGGGGGCACTTAGTAAATATAATTTTTTTGATCGGGACAATTTTTAACTTAAAAGTAGAAAAATCAGACGATTTCAATGACGTTACAAAAGCTAGAAATTCATTAAGGTTTGACCCTTTAAATATTTTCAAAAAAGGTCATATTTTAAGAAACGACTTCATTCGACATTTTTTATCATAAAGAAAATTACCGACAAAATTGACTGATTCCCTTATGCAGCAAATTTTAAAAAAGTGCTTGAATTACAGGATGATCTATTTTAATTTCTCCAGTATATTTTCTTAAAAACAACGTGAGTAAGCTAAAAATGTATCTGACAAAACTCAATTCCAAGGTCATTTTAAGGTCAACTTTAATTTTGATATCGATATCTATATTTTAAATTCGGAAATATAATATCCAACAGATATTACACAGTCAACTTAATAAGAAATGTCTTTTTCGTCATAGAGTTTTACCTATAATAACCGGGAAAACCAATTGTTTTTAAGTTATCCTACACAGGATGGATTACGAAGAGAAGGGAGTGATAAGATGATTCTCTCGTACATCTTTATAAAAAGGAGCACACTAAAGAGACCTTATCGAGAATCGGTTTTAGAAGAAATATTGGAGAGTAGACAGTACTTGGTTTAACAAGCACTTAGTCAACGCTCGATGAATTTATTAAGTATTTTCTACAAGCGATAAGAGAAGATAGAATGAAAGAGTAATGTTCTAAGTTATATTGTTTTTATTGTACTTACTGATTTGTAGGTGATCTCTCTATTTTGGTTAGATAGGTTTTAAGTTTGAGTTTAAGAACTGGATTCGAACTGAACTTATTATTTCATGTATGTCAACTCATAACCTCGGTCGCGGCTCCTAACTCATTATGTTTCCGGGTCTCGTTTGAGGCTGTCCCTTTTCTGATTAGGCCAATGAAGGAAGAGAAGATTTCATTGTTAGCCTAATTGGAGGAAACCGACTATGGACGGATGAGAAAATGATGCATTATTGTCTCATTATTGTCGCACATTATATCGTTTTATGAAATTGTTGATCAAAGTTAACTAATTAATTCGTTAATAAAATAGCTATAACAAATGAGTCAGATACATATATAGAGATCGAGATGCTTAATTGTTTACATTTGATGGCTTAAAATTACAGGTTTTAACAATATTGATGTATCAATGGGTTTTAATATTGTTTATGTGTGGTGGTCTATTTTACGTTTATAAATTTTATGAAACAAATTACAACTATTATAAATTAGAAACTAACTTATAAATAGTGTTGATTAAACAATAAACAACGACGGCTTTAACGATCAGTAATGTTATTTGAATTATTATATACAGATGTCTGGCGGATGTCTTGCATTAATATATGTTGCGTGATTTTGGCCGCAGCCAGATAACATAATTTTTACAACTTTACGCATCTGGAAAATGTCGTTAACGCGAAGCATAGCGCATCGTTAAGAGGGCCCGTTTTATGAGTTTTTTGATAAATCTAGCACTTATTGATGGGTATATAGTTTATAAAAAAATTTAGAACTTTTCTAAAATTATATAACACATTTTTTTATAACATTTATTTATAGATCTAGATTCAAAGAAATATCTTAATTCTATCATTTTCTATTGAAACAGCTATTTGTAAGTAATTTGGAAAACAATTTATTCACGTTGTATAAAACATACCTTGTTAAAGAGCGAGAACTTTCATTACTATGACTGCGATCTTGTATGCTCCTTGAACTTGGAGATAGTGAACAGGAAATCCGTCTCCCTGATTTCTGGTGAAGTCTATTATTCGTTGAGTACTTTATGATTGGCGTTATGCATGAAGATAAGTCAGATCCCGAAGACATTGCAGAGATATACTGTTCAACTGAATTTATCGATGCTTTATCAATACTTAAAATCCTTCCTTCATCAGGGAGGATAGGTAGATTTGGTTTATTAGAACTATGAATAGAAGATTCAGAACTTACAAATATTTTAGACAATTTTGAAGTTCTACTTCGTACATTTTTTGTTTCTCTCTGACATTTTGTGAAGTCTTTATCGATCAAACTAAATTTTGAAACATTACTAGGAATGGAACTTCGAAATGAGTGAGATGACCTTGAGGAATCGTTGTCTACATCATTAATATAATTTTCACTTTCCATACAATTTTTAAAATTTGCTGTTATTTTTCTTTGACAATCTGTATGTTCCATTGAAGATGGATCATTATTAGAAAGTTTATTAACAGTATGCAAGAATTTGTCATTTATCGAAACACGAAGACAAGACGATGAGGTTCTAGTCTGCGTATTATTATTTCGTATTACTATGTTATCTTTTTCTATTATACTTTCATTAAGTGAGGTTTGAACATTTGATTTAATAAATTTAGTATCACCTTTTCCAAAAAAAAATGAAACATATTTTTGTTCAGAGCTACTATGTGCTTCTATAGTTTTGTTAACACATATATTTTGGAGAAGAGCTTGAAGCCTTTCATATCCATCACTCAATTTATTTTTTAACAAAAATCGCTGATCCTCGCTGTGTGATCGTAATTTTATTTTAGTAACCAATAATATTGATTGATGACTTTTTATGGCGTATTTCAGTTTTCGCTTTCGCTTTGAATCCCTTTTCAAAATTTCCTTCACTTCATGCAATACATCTAGGTAGCTTTTTTGATACCTTTGCATTGAAAAGCATAAAATCACTGACTGTTAAGATTTTTCAGTTATTTTACACAGTCATGTCATTTAAACATTTTTAAAATGTTTGTATTTTAAGTTGTAATAATTTATTATATAGGAGAAATCTCGTTAGAGTTATAAAAGATTAATTTCACATAAACAAGCATTTGATTTGTCTAGCAGATGAACGTCTTTGCAGGAACGATGTTAATTATATTTAAAATGAGAAATAGTTACATAATCTGTAATATTCTGCCAGAAGCCAAATATAGTATCCAATACAAATTTTATCATCATTTTCGAATATGCTGCTATATTTCACATTTGATGTTATGATACATATTGAGTTCAGGAAATTGAAGTCGTTCTGGTCATTCACTTTGGTCTTTATAAATAATATATTTTCCATATAAAATTCGTTATCTTGTTTATATTACTGATTTTTTATTTATATTATTTATAACAGCTTATATTACTGATAAATGCAATATAATTCTAACTGAAACAATATATTAATATATTATGAAATAATAATTTGAAAACATTTTATTTAAAAATATTAAATGATTTTTTGATCTAATATACCATAAGTGATTGTTGAATTAATAACCAGATTTTACCTTTTTAAAATCAGGGACGATTAGACTATCAAAGGATAATCTAGCTACATGCAAATAAAACAATAATAGATTATAGGATATTAAACAATCTTGAACCTCTAGTCTCTGGAAGGAAGACGAAAGTGTAAGAAGTATAAATCAATCATCAAAGGATCATCCAAAATCAGAATAGGTTTCTTCGAAGTTATAATGATTAAAAGCTCGTTGGGAGCTTATTGTCGCACGAGTCACTCAGATACCTAAGGATAATCAATGTCCGTTATAAAAAAACGCATAATTCGTTAGACAAGCTAAGTACTCATCACAAGTCCAGGGCCCCTCAAATTAAATGGCGAGGAAAGAGGAGGGAAGAAGTAATAAACTTGTAAAGATAACCAAAGTTCGTTAGGCCCTGGCGTTAGAAGCTTATTATGGGTTTCCTTCTTGGATATAGAGTAAAGAAAGAAATTCCGATATTAAATAAAATGTAGATGGAATTAGTATTTTGAATATGAAGGAAATCACTACTGTGGTGGTAAAATCTATAGCTACAGTAATTAACTCACAATTTATAACTTCACAAATGATAGAAATTAGGAAATCTTACAGCGGGGCCCAGGTGAGCAGTGCCCCACTTCCAGCAGCAGCTATACATAAATTGATGTAAAGGAAAATTTGAAGATTAAATAGACAAGTTCAGGGTCCGATTGCGAAATGTCTACACGATGTTACATGTATCACGAAAAACTATATAAGCACAGTCGATCGATTGGCCATTTTAACTGACACGCTTGTGCTCATTACTGATTACCCACGAAAATATTACACATTCTCATCCACTAGTTCTATCTGTCTCTCTTTTACCTTTTCTCTGTCTATGTCTCTCAACAATTAACGTACATTCAACCGATGTCTTTAATTTTTCTCATCTTTGTGATAATCTCGGTTACCTTTGAATAACATAATGAATTCGGTTTAAAGACCGTACACTCGTATCAATTTTTGAAATTTTCCAATTATAGGAACGGATATTTAGAAATAAATCGTTTAAAAAATACTCAGAGTATAAACAATCATTATAATTTATTTCTAACCTTTTCTTTTTTAAATGATTGCTAAGACATGATTATTTTTTGTTAATTTTACATCTATTTCCTTTAAATGTAACTTAAAACCCCGTACTGATTAATGCCAATACAGATAATATGGAATAATCAATTGAACATTTACTGAATCTGCTGAACCGGCCGGTTAAACGAGTGCATATAATCGCCTTTGTGCTCATTTACATAATTAATTCGACAATGTTCACTACATCATGACGCAATTTGTAATCGCCTACTGTAGTGCACACAAAATAGACTGTTTCCATGCGAACTCTAGAAGATTACCCGTACACCAGAAGTCACCACCATTTATACATTATGTCCAGTACTTTTGTCCTACTATCGTATCTATATAATTGAGTTTTTCTCTTTTTGGATTCCTCGACTATTGGTAAAAATTTATCGCATGTTACCGGTTAGATTTTCATTTGATTGTTAACATTTTTAATGTGTGGCTTTTATTTGTTATTATATTTAAAACATTCTTTAAAGTTTCAATGATTTCTATGTTGTTCACGAAAATTGGTGGTGATTTTATTTATTTTCATCTATTCAAAGTGTTCAGTTTGGTTGCTTCCTGGGTTTGCGTAATTAATAGCGAATTAAATCTATTCTTTGTCTTTACTGGGCTGTTCGGCCAATCTTTGAACAAAAAATGAACATTTCTTCGACTGAGATTTCTTTGGATCATGAGATAGCTCCATTTTAAGCACGCCATTCGAAAAAGAATAATCTCGCCTAAAGGAAATAATATTACTAATTTTCCTCTAGTATGGATATAGATATAGATGTGATTTAGAACGTGGAGGAAAAAATAGATCGAATAAGAAAATATACCTTCATAGGTCTTTACTAATTACTGAAGGTCTAGTTTACAATCTATACTTAACAAAATACATTAAATAACATTTATTTAATTTTATGGAATGACTAATTACGTGATTCACATCAGGGTACCCCAGTGGTTATTTTAATGTGATTTTACACAACTCTAAAAAAAAATTTAATATTGAAATTTTCATTTGTGCACTTTCATTTTGAAGTCTAGTATTTGCAATGGTTTTCCTTAGAACTTAGTCAATGAAGTGAACTTCGTAAGTTTTTAGGTTCAGTGTTTGCCTCATGATGGGTTATTAAACATCATTATTATCTGCATATTTTGCGATTGTCATTGGTAAATCCGCTGTAAATAGAAGATATAGTATCTAAATAAAGACTTTGTAATACAATACTGTAATGTGCGTTATGAATATCCGCTGATTTGCGTGAAGCTTTTATATAGAAATATCTATTTTTGAGCATGTGTAATAAGTAGATATTATTACACATGCTCATTAAGTTCATCAACCTCTGATTCCCTTGGATAAGTGGCGCATCCATTGATAAATAATTTACATTTCTCTATAAAGTTGTAAAAAGGATCCCCTTGACGATGTTTTGTCTCTTTCCGCCTTTCGAACTTTTAGACGTATAGAATAACAACTTTTTCCATTACAATTAACATTATATAGGGTATTTCAACTTTGTGATACTTTGGAGCACTTTTTACATATAATTTGTTAATAATATTATCTTTTTGAGGTCTGTCGCACCTCATTTCTTATTACAAATAATAGTATATTACATTACAAGTACATAAAATAAGAGATTCTCGCCCGAATACACTCGTATCGTATACTTATATTTTTCTTAATAAAGTTGTATAAAATATGATGATGTTTAAGATAACAAATATGGGATACAGCAAGGAAGCCCGCTGCCTGGAAAAACTATCAATTATAAATCAGACAAAATTACAGTTATAATGATATCTTAACAGAAAGTAAATTCCGCTGAAAAAAAACATTAATTTTGTAATAAAAATACTTTCACATTGTTTAGTTTTCGACATTTTGATTGATTTTAATTAAAATAATTGAAATGGAATGGTATATTTTCAATTATTAGATTCTACAATTGTGGACTTTAACTATAAGTATATATTTTTTAATATTTTTGTTATATGAATAGAAAAATTCCTAGTCTTATGTAGGAATGATGATAATACCAATTCGTTCAATAATTATAATTAATCAGAATAATATTCTGCAGTTAAATTATTTAGTATATATACATTCATTCAGTTAACTTGATTTATTAAACCGTCTGTATTATCTCTTCGGGATCGAACTGACAACTCCGAGAAAGATTTATCCAAAATCTATTTGAATTTCTTAGTACCGTAAGTTAATCATATAGAAATAGAATAAAATAGAGTAATTTTCAATACATGATCAGTTTAGTATAAATAAATTTATAGCTTAATATACATAGATATATGAAAAAATAAATACAAATTCATTATACAAGGGCAGTTGTATAAGTCATGGACTTTTTCAATAAATGATATGTTGTCTGGTAATTAAGCGTTTAATTTTTCATTATAATCTTCTTTTAATTCGGTATATTTAATCCAGAGTTTTTCTAAAAATTATATTCTTTACAAATAGTATGTTTTTTCAGGTCCTCAAAAATAAGTGTTTATATCAAGAATGGCCTTTACATTTAGTCCAAACCTCTTACTGCCCAGCTATTTCTTCAGGTTTGGAAAGAAGAACAAGTCGACGGAAGCTGAATTTGGAGACTATACTGGATGGTTTGTTGCCCAATTTATGGATTTTCGTTATGATGACTACACATTTATGCATCCATATATTACCACGATAGTATAGCATTTTTTTCTTCGCCTAAAGCGATCGTTTTTGTATCAAATCATAATTGAATCAATCCTAAAGCTCTATATAATATTCAGCGGCAATTGTTTTATCTTTTTCAAGGTAATCCATATGGATGATGCCGCATGCATCCCAAAAAATGTGACCATGACCTTATTGGCTTACAAACCCACCTTGGTCTTATTTGGTGTAAGTTTCTCCGTAAAAATACACTATCTGGATTATTAATTGGTCTTTAGTCTGTCGTAGTGGATTCATGTTTCGTCCACGGTTTAGAAATGGCGCAATATCTCGTTCAAATTGCGGCTGAACATGGCCAAACACTCTTTAGAAATGGTCACACGGTTGCGTTTGTATTCATCGGTTGTCTAACATCAATTCATGGATTCTATTGATGATTTCATTGGCCTGAATGCTTAACGCCAAACGTACTAAAATGTTTTTTATACACAAAAAATAAGTATTAATCTGCTCAAGAAATGCACCTTTTTCCATTTTTGTTAAAATTCATGTGGTTCTTTGCTCTCAATGGTTTTCATTACAATTTAAATGGTACATCTTACTCAAAATTAAACGTAATCTATAATAGAAAGCAGTTGACTGCACGAAAAATTTAAAAAGTTTCTGACTTATCAAACTTGACTCGTATTATGCTTATTTGTGAATTACATTTGACACGTAAAAATAACACATTCCAAATTACAGAATCTATCAAATTAACCATCTATGTAAGAAAGTACAGCATGGCATAGCTGTTATTTTGAAAACAGAAATAAATCACTATGCACACATATCTGCTAGTGAAATATACCTATAAGTAACTAGTATAATGAATTAATAATGTCAGTTTTTCTACAAATTTTACAAAACTGAGTTGTAATAAGAAGTGTTTTCAATGCAAAATACCCATGGCTGAGATCAAGATCATTAACTGCAACCGATCGAGACAAAGACCCCTACAAAGTATAAAAAAAAACTGCATTCTACGATTTACTGAAGAATGAAATATCCAAATAGAACCAAAGATATAAAAAAACTGCCAGACTTTATGGATTTTATAATTTTAAAGGGTATACATAACAATTACTTTAATCATCTTCCTGTTTAGATTTAACATCTGATCAATTTCTAGTATTAATAATACTACACTCTCAAGTAACTACATTAGCAAAAGTTTATACTAGCACTTACTCGAAAAAAATACAAAATCTCTATTATCGAATGACTTACATGTAATATATCACTTCAATCGTCCAATGAGATAGAAAATAGTATTGAAAATATAAATTTATTCCATATTTAAGCCATAAAAAATGAATAGACGCTTTGACTAGCGAGAAAAAGGAAAATTGAACAAAAGGGGGGATAAATAATGCGAAAAAACATCAAGTACGATGATATCAAATCGATGTTATCTTTATAGTTTCTAGCTAATATGTTTATGTTGTTAGTTACCATGTGTAAAATATATTAAATATATAATTTAATATAAATCGAATTTTCGTATGTTTAGTGAATGTGAATTTATTAAAATGTTATCAATTATTTGTTTAATTGATAAATAAATAGTTTATTTATCAAAATACTTCTCACAGCGAGAACATAGATATCCTTATCACAACATCATGATGTATTAATTTTATTTATAAAATTGTATGCATATTCAATTAGTAGTGTGTTTTATATCTTGAATATCAATAAGGAATGTTCATTTTTACATATAGTCAATTCAAAATGGATAAAAGCAACCTAATAAATAGTGTCATCATTATTATGAAAATTAAATCTGAATATTTTTTGCAAATATAAGTAAATTGAAATCCATACTGTTTTAACGTATTCGCCATGAAAAGATATTCCAGAAAGAGTTTAATATTAATTTTGTCATACTTATTTGAATACTATATTAATTACTTTGAAATAATCGTACATTGTCTGACTCTCTCAAGACTCATTATGGTTTATTGAGAAGTGTATGGATATACGGAGAGCAATTTAAATTCTCTCCAGCTTACCTTTCTATAATATTGTATATTATTTTTCAAATTAATCGTAGATAATACCTGAATAGGAGTTGTGTCTGAAGTAAAAGTATCAAATTTAGAATTTTGGTAAATAAAATTACTTTTAAGGAAAAAGTAGATGATACGTCTGGTCTCATACCGAAAACTAATTCGTACTCGAAACGTAAAAATTGGAATTTAAAAAAAGTTTGAACTGAGCCGTGAGAGTGTTTGGGTTTGGTTTTGATTTTCGTGTTGGTTGGGATGATAATGCCAGGGTGAATATTATTTCCTTTTGTTGTGTTCCGAATCTACTGAGCCGGTGAGTACCCTTTGCTTGTTCTCTTACTCAACCTCCGTGTGCCGAATATATAATTATTTTTTTATATTGTTTGTTTGTTGTTGGGCCTCGCTCGGTCTCTTGGCTGTACAGCCAGAGCCTGGTGCCGGCCATTAATCCGCAACTGCCGCCGTTTTATATTGCCTTTTCCTTTTTTTTTATTTTAATTTTATTATAACTGCCGTTTTTCCATTGACGCCTTGCCGATTTATCTTTCCATGACCTTTCAAGGTCATTGCATCCGGGCTGACATCAATCCGTTTACACTTCCTACCTTCCCCTTTATTTAACTTGTTCGTGGTCGGCTCATTGTTTATATATATTTCAATGCGACTGAAGGAGACTTCTTTTAAAAATAAGGGAAGTTTCTCTCTTCCCTCTATTATTGTAGTTATCGCATTGCATGACATCCCTTGTGGGAAAGCTATGTGCGTTAGGCAAGTAAGTCATTACAGTCATTGGCCTGTTCATGACTCCCCTAAATTGGACGCGAATGACAGCGACCAGTGAAATATTTCCTGGGCCCTTGCATATAGGCGAGGGTTAGTGCGCCTTTCCTGTTTATTTATTTTGTTTTTGTTTTATACTATTATTTTTGTTAGAACTCCCATGGTACCTCAATTATATTTTTTTATTGCAATTTTTTATTTTTTTCGGCTTACAATTGCTGGTGGTAAAGGGCCCAAATCATTTTTAGATGGTGAACGACCCAGAACTTACGCGAGCGTAGTAAGATATCCCCGAGAGATATCTGTAAAGGTTGCGAGGTCAATAGGCACAAAACAACGCCGTTGGTCCGCAATTCATCCTCTTTGGACGAGTCCTGCTCAGGAAGCTCGCGAATGAGTTTGAGCGGTGAATCTTCCAGGAGAAGACCGCCGTCGCAGAGAGGTAGCGATGCGACCTCCAGAACCTGTACGGAGTAGAGTTCGACGGCGTCAGTGCTCTTCGAGCCTTCAGTTTACAGGGGACGGTGGCTTCAGCCCTGAGAGTTTCTTGGAGCGAGTCAGGAAGTGTCAAGAGTTTTACGACATTCCTAACTCGAAGATGCTCGCTGCGTTATCCACGGCATTTAGTGGTAAAGCTTCCACCTAGTTCGACGATAACGAGCTAGGCTGGCAATTTATGAGAGATTTTATCGATGATTTTTCGTTCCCACTTTTGTCAGGGTTTCTCTGACGTCGACTTGGAACGAGAGTTGATCCGTCACATGCAAGGCGAGGGCTAAAGCCTTAGCGAATAAGGTCACGAGAGTCGACGTGTATTTATCGCCGAGTGTGGATAGTATCCTCGACAAGCTACGAGGAGCTATGTATTATCTACGTAGCTATGTATTATAGAAAACCAACTTCTGCACTGCCTAGCTATACATTGGTATGATAGAGTTGAGTAAGAGGTATACAACTTTCCCTATTCCCGGATAAGGGTTGTGGGAATTCAAACGGATGCTCTTCGGCTTGATGAACGCAGGCGCTACGTTCAGCCGATTAATGGATGCTTTATCTGGATCATAGTTCGTGCCGTATATTTTCAAGCACGTTGATGTCTTGATTATAGTCAGAGGCACGTTTTCTGACCACTTAATCTGTCTAGAGCTAACATTTCAAGAGACTAGTAGAGAATGGCCTTGAGATAAATGTGGAGAAGAACAAATTCAGTTGCTCGTCGGTAACACTTCTCGGCTACCTCCTCGATGCTGAGGATTTAAGACCAGATACAGATCGAGTTAAACCAGTCCTCAAATAGTCAGTGTCAGGGAATGTGAAACAACTCAGACATTTTTTAGACATGGTTGGGTGGTACGCTAGATTTATTGAGCATGAAAACATCATCAAGGTGTCTCTCACAAAGTTTATAAAACAGAATACGGTTTGGGATTAGGGCCCGGAGCAACAGGAGGCCTTCGACAAGTTAAAAACTGCTTTAACTAAGGCTCCTGTGCTTGCGAGGCCAGATTTTAGTAAAGTATTTTTCGTCTATTGTGATAGGTTTTCCTTTTCGCTTAGAAATAAAAAAGATTCGGCAGGCAGACTTGCGAGATGGATTCTCGAACTCCAACAACAGAATTTCTTGATTGTGTATCGCAAAGGAGTGATACACCACGTGCCTGATGCATTGTTTTGCGAGTTCGAAGATGAAGCGGAAATTGCAGCGTTCGAAGTGGTTAAAGACCCTTGGTATCTGTGATTGATGTCACAACGCGCCCGGAGAAATATCCTGACTAGAAGGTTGAGGAGGGATTTTGTACTATTATACACAAAACGACCTCCTTGACCCATCACGGATAAAGAAAGACGATGGCAATTGATGGTACCAAGTGAATTTCGAGAGCGCGTTTTAAGAGATGCACACTGTGAGTCATCAGCTGAACACCTTGGCATGGAAAAACCTATGACAGGGTAGTCCGCGAATATTCTTTAGCAGGTGTGTTGTACGATGTGAGAAACTTCGCGTAGTGATGTCAAGAGTGCCGGAGGTTTAAGGTTCAGCAAAAGACTCCCTTAGATTTTAGTCTTATCTTAAAAATCGCTTTAATTACTTCGCGATATTTCAAGACTATTTTACCAAGTGGGTGGAATTTAAACCACTGGCGACGGCCGATGGAAGGCACTCGCCAGAGCTTTGAAAGTAATCATGCTGTTCCGATGGGAAATTCCTGATAACGAAAAGAGTTACACGAGTAAGGTATTTGAGGATACCCTTAAAGAATGCGAAATACGACACATGCTCACTCCTCCATACCACCAACAAGATGATTTCGTAGAGCGTTCCATCAAGACGCTTAAAACGATGACCTCCATATCTCTGGAAGGCGACTGGGATAAGCATTTGCATGAATTTCGGCTTGCGATCAACACAGCGATCCAATCCAGCACTAAGATTTCGCTGGTGATCTTGAACTTTGGGAGAAATCCTCAACAGACCAAGATTTTACGCCGCGAGATCAAAAAACGAGGCTCGGTCATAAGTATGAATCCTGAAATATGGAAAGACCATTTTCACCAGCAGGAGGCGGCTTACCAACCTCCAGTGTACGGAGTACAGGTCGTGCCCAGCCATAGAACCACGGTCGTGCTTGCGGCTTTATTTTCTTTTTTATGGGTTAGAGGAATTTTATTTCGATTTTATTTATTTTTTTAGGTTTTGGGGTTTTTTTTGTTTATTTTGTTTTTGTACTAATATTTTTAAAAGTGTAAGCTGGCGGCCGCATAGTTAAAGCTGCCATTGTTTTACTTCGTCACTATGGCGCCCCATTTTTGGATGGCCATAACTCGGTTTCTATGGGGAAATTCTTATTTTCATAGCAGGGACTTTTCGATCGGCCTTGATCGTTGCTTCCATTTTCACCACTTTTTGGGCGCCATTTTGATTGGTTTAATCGGTAGTTCAAGGTGAATAGTTGAACTATTGAAACCATGACCGAAGGATGTCGGCGTTGTTGTCGAGCGGTTAGTCGCTGACCATCCACAAGTTACCCAGCCACCAGATGGAGCTATCGTCTCCCCTCGCTATTTCCTATGTTTGAGCTGTTTGAGTTCATTCATCCATTTAACAGTTATAATGATTAGAAAGCGTAGCTTTCGAGCTGCCAAAATACATCGATTAAAAAAGTACATTCGTATTTTCCTTTCGTATAAATGCGTTACTTGATCGACAACAATTTCTTAAAATAGGCCGATTGCGATTAAATAATTTTTCACACAGAATTCATATGTTTAACTATTATACTTCAGAAATTATTAGATAAAAATTTTATTGTCATATATTGACTGTTGCTCTAGAAATATTAACCATTCATTTATCATGTAATTGATTTTTTATACTATTTGTGGTAACATTACGATTATTTTTTTATTTATTAATGATAATTCTAGCAATTTGAAAACTTGTTGCACGTGGTCTTTTTGCATGCTTTTTATTTCTGACTGTCTTTGTGTTTTGATAAGCAGTCATAGTGTTTAGCACACAACATCTGCTTATGTTCAATATGATTTTTATTTATTTTAAATAATCTATTAATTTGCCATTTTTATATTCGAGCACTGCTTTTCACCCAATAGTTACTATTTTGCAAATACATAAAATAAAAAATTTATTAAGTATGGTTAACAAAACAAAATTGACGTTTCCTGGTTTTTTATTCAATGGAATTAAAATGTTATACAAATTTTATGAGTTCATTTTATTCTTAAATATTTTCGTTTTCAAAATAGATCAGTTCAAAACAAATAAAAATGTATTGTCATGCAATTTTTATATGTTGCATTAAAAAAAAACGAGTATATTTGAAAAAAATGACCTCAAATACTAAAAATCAGTGATTATCAAATGCTAAAAATTATACGTCATTTGTGTGTGGGTTGAACAGGTTTTGTATATAACTCTTTGACATTTTTGTCAGCTAAACTTAAAGGTTAACAATAAATATAGAAAAAAAAATTACGTCTGACATCTTGATAAAACATTTTTAGAGTATCTTAAGAATAACAAAATAGATGATTTTTCATTATTTTACAAAACATAATTTTTGAGACTAAATAATAAAATGTTCATAAACATTTTTTAGTAAATCTAACCTATGTCGAGTCAATTTATTTTATTAGTTAGGTGTCTATTTTGAGTAAAAAGAACATTAAGAACCTTTACTTAAAAATTCAAAATTCCAATGTCGTGTAAAGTTTAAAAATCTTATAATTTTGACTACTACTGTATATATGAATAGAAGGATATCATACTGAAAATATTAATAAACAGCCTTCTGCTCCTCTTTTTGGATTAGCCGGCAAATATATTTTGTAGTTAAGACTGATTTTGTACTGTTCGACTACCAGAATGCCTGGATTAGAAAGCTCAGATGAATATCATCCGGAGCTAACAATGCTAAGTAGTATATACCTGTTTAGTAAAAGTATGCTTTCAAAATTTACCTGATGCAAGGTTTTCTTCGTGATCGTCTCTTGTTTTATTTTACGATGTATATGGTAGTTTTCACCAGTTTTAGTCTGCTCGTAGAAATTCTCAACTTTTTAGTACTTTCAGTAAGTATGCAACATTTTTTTCTATCTGTTGAAGCAAAAGGCAAACGAAGAAACGTCATTAGTTTTTTTATTTATTGAAATCGTCCTCGGTTACTCACCTTGTCAAGAAGAAAACGCTTTTTTACAGTTTTAAAGTTCCGAGAAAAATTTTAGCTGTAAAGTTTAATTTCAGTTTCGCAAGACTGTTTTTTTTTCATGCAAATTTTTGGTAATTTTATTGATTTTATAATTTCATTTTTCACAGCGAAAATGTCGAAACGGCTTTGCGCAATTAAAGGGTCCATTAATTAAAAAGAAATAGGTAATTTTTCGTTCCATCATTTTCCAATGGTTTTAGTGATATAAGTATTTTTTTACTTATTTATCTGTACAGCTTGTGAGCTTTATTTTGTACATAAAGTCAAATGTAAATGATATTTTGCAGAATATATAATAGACTGCAGAATATAATATATAATAGACTACGAATAAACAATATAATAAGGCAGCAATATTTTTAGTATATTATTATACATTGCAAAGTCTGTAGAGTCTCTGATTTTAAAGATTATATAGAAGTTTTTTCAAGAAAATGCCCCCCCCCCCTCCCATGACACAATGTTTACTAACCGAGTTTTACAATTCGTATGTAATCTCGCGAATCATTTATATCTTTTGATCCACGAATAAAGTTTTTCTCAACATGTATAATAAAATTAATCTTAAATTAAACTGTAAATAACACTTTCTTCCAATCTTGCATAGTCCCGTTCTGTTGGTTTTTGCATGTTCTAATCTGATCTTCATATTTTCTTTTATTGAGAAGCAGTTTTTTAATTCTAATACGTCCCAAAAATCTAATTTTGTCAGTCTGTTTGAAGCAATACTATAGCTAATGTCATTCAAATTTTCTTCGCGTAATTTGTGTGCGATGTGTGCTAATTATAGCATTTTTTTCATCTTCGGCGAAAGAAGCTTTTCTTGTAATAGCTGTATCTACACCACTGGTTATCTGTCAAGATTTTTCAAAGTAATAATCATATTTTAGAGTATCTGTCATCTTTAAGTTATTAATTATATTGTTAACTATTAATTTTTATATAACAAAGATTTTAGATGTATTTATGGAAAAATTTCATTCTGGCATATTGATTGATTGAACTATATACAATGTATTTGTACTTCTACGACTGATATAACTATAGCAAAGCCCATTATATTAGCGACTTATGCAATTTAGTTGGATATTTATAAAGAAGTCAAACTTCATACAAATTTTATTGTAAATGATTGTTAATCGCTGAAAATAATTTCCTAATTACACATTTTTATTCCATAATACAAATATTTTATGACGATATATTTGTCGTTCTACTTTGCATATTTAAAAGAATACTTAAACATAGCATTATCTTTGACCGGACACTTGCATGCAACTACATATGATCACATATGGATCAATTCACTCGTAATCATAGAGTAATATAGTTAAACGAAAAATCTATTTTTTAGACGCGATATTTGGATTCAGCAATCGTGAAATTTGGATATACTAAACCTCTTCAGCGGTCAAATTTACGAGAGACGTGTATGCTATCATTATATTGACGAGAATGCAATCGAATAAACCGATTCAAAAGGTATGAAACAATTAAAATCTACAGGTATCCTTAGATATTATGATGTGGGACAGTGAGTCTGTGAATATTGAAAAATAGTTAAAAAACGATAGACCATGAATTCTTGATATCAGCCTCAGTGAGATTCATGATATTTTTTAAAGATATTTATTCAGGCTTACATATTAATAAAACTTCTATCTATGTAGTACAAAAATTAGATAATTTTGCGATTGTATTAAATTCGCCGCAGTTAGTCAATAAAGTAGTTCCTCTCATAGATATTAGTTAAGATGCTAAAAATGTAACACGTACGCAAAAGTTATTATTAATTGATACAAATAATAAATTATTAGACTTTCACACATCAGTTTAATTAAAATATCTTTTATTGTTTGAAGTAACTCTTCATCATATTTAATCTTTAAATTCTTTGTTGTCATTTTATAACCGTTTACCAATAATTTTGGATTCTGGTGATGGATTCAAATACAAACATTCTGAATACCTTTAGATTCATTGACTAAAATGTACTAATCAGGTCGGAATGTACGAAAATATGTAAAGTCCAGGCGAAACTTGAGCCCGATTTCAGCGGTGATTTTCAAATATTTTGTAGACCTCTTCTAAATTGAACATGATTAAATATCTTTCAAGCTTCACTTTCTTTTCATTATCTTTGCGCATTATTTTTGTGTCGTCAACACCTGGACACGACCGGCTTATATTATCTTATAAATAAAATGACACAGGAGCACTTTTTATTTCTTCACTTGTTATAGATGTTCTAGTCCTTGCGAGTGGATATAATATCTTCCAATCTGGTTCATAAAGTTTTTTATCTGTTTGGCGTAAAATATGATATGAGTGATAATCTTCATGTAGACATTCGATTAACTAAATATGAACAAAATCGAAGACCTTCCTCCGATCTACTGTAAATCTAATTTGTTTTCTGTCATGTGTTTATAAATAATAAAATACGTTTTTTGAACCACAATTCTAAAATTTATTCTAATTTACTCATATTTAACTATACTTAACTATTTCAAATGATGTTTAAAAAACTGTTGAAAAAAAACTGTAGCAATATGACGAAATGATATTAATTTAAAAAAATGTATTTTTTAAATTAGGGTAACAACATTTAGAGTATTTTTACAACATACTGTTTAATTTAAATTAGACGTTTTTCTATATTCCTTTGAGTATTTATAGTTAAATATTTGGTTTGTCTTTATTGAAAGATATATATAAACTCTATATATTTTTAATTTTTTTATGAATAATATGAAATAAAAGTAACAGCAAATTAATAAGAAACTCGAAAGAATTACGGGTTGAAATTCACGCTCTTATATTACTTATAAAATATGTATTAATAAAACAGTATAACAAATGAAAATAAAGTAAGATAAAATAACGTACTACAATAGTTAAATAGAAATAATAAATAATTTTACCAATTTAAATAATTAAAAACACAATTCGTTAATGATTATTAATTTATTACAACCTTAATATACCCATATCATTACTCACCTTTATTTCAATTCAGTAATAAAAATCTTAAATTTGTAGGAATTGTTACAGTAAAGTTCTGTAATATTATTTGATTTTTAGATTTAGATTTGGTCAACTTATTAATCCCATTATTGTGTTAAATATATTTAGTCAATATCGAAGAGTGGCGAAACAATTAATATGCTATGGAGTATCTGTATATATATCAGTCAATACAGTGCCGGCAGCGGTTACGGATTCGATCCTTTGCTTCGAGATAAGAGTACTCTGCGCATTCAACTTCAGTGCGTATAATTAAAGGGCTCTTTCCGATTCCGTCAGTTCCACCTACCATTGAACAGTCAAAATGACGCGATGGTTCAGATAGTAAAAAACTAGATAAAACAACCAAGGTTGTCGCTTGCAACTACAGTACGGGCACATACATCTTTTCTTTATTTAATGCATAAAAATATATTTGAAATGAAAATTTCTATAAGAAAAAAATAAAAATAAACATAAAAACAAAATAAGAAAAGCATTTTATAAAGTTTGCATTTGTTATTAAGTAGAGAGAATAGTACTAAAAAGATAAACATAATTTATTTCGAACATTTTCTATTTATGTACACGCCATTTATAATATAAACATATATTTATATATAATTATTAAAGGTGTTATAATGTTGAAGTTTAAGAATTTATCGAACGATTATTAGTACGCACCCTTTACTCTTCTTGTAATTGTATATAAATAAAAAATGTTTGAAATGGATTCTTTTTAATTTTTTAGTTGTATTTCAATATAATTAACATTTTTTTAGTTTGAGATTAATTTTTATTTTCAAAGAAAATATTACGTATGTATGATTTTCTTATTTATTTAATACACATTTGTTATTTAATTTATACAGAGTGGTATTGTGTATATATTTTTAAATGTACATATTTTTAAATATATTAAATACTTACATTATCTATAATATACAAAATATACAATACATACAGAAATCTCCACACCTTTAAGTTCAGCCCTTGGACATCTCTTGTAGAGACGAGGTTGTCTTACAAAAGTAACAATTAAATATTTTATAGTCATTAAACTCTAGTAAGTATGTAACTTCACACCAGTAGATTATATCTCGAAGTAGATTACATCAAGGATATGCGATTTAAGAAAAAAAACTAAAAGCGAGTCGAAAAAATGCAAGTCATAAAAATATTCAACTAACTATTACATCAAATCTATCTAAATTAATTAAAATCTCCAATTATACATTTATTCCCAATCGAGCTAAAATTCAGATGAATCCATTCGAATCTAGTTGAAAAACTAACTAGGTTTTGAAAAGTGTAATTTTTTAATAGTCAATAATTTTGTTACGTTTACTTGGACAGATATTTTCGGCAAAACGCACGTCTTCATGTTCATAACTCCTTAATTCAGTAACTCTAGTCACTTCATACTCTCATCTGGAAATTATAATTGAATTCGGCTGATACAGCAGTTTACTGCACTGTTACGTATGAAATTGTTCACAAAACTAAGAAATTAAGCATGATTGTTTAAAAACAAATTACTGATAGGAATATTTGCATTACTAATACAGTTTTAACGTACTCGCGACGAGCATGTTTTGACCAGGACCTTCAATAAAACCTAATAAATAATATTATTTCGTTCCAAAGATTGATGTATCAAATAATGAATCATTTTTTTAAGTATTTTGTATTATTTTTCCAAAATTTGTATTATTAGCCCATTAACGCCTATGCCAAACCTGGATAAGATGGCACTAAGCTATACATATCAATGATAGCTAAATGGGAAAGAATACCCGTGTTTTTTCTTTTGCCATTTTCAATTATTTATAAAAAGTCATTTAAATAAATTACCCAAAAAGTAATAATTTTTTAATAAGGGCAGCGGTAATCGATTCTACGGGAAAAAATATGACAGAAATATATAGAACATTTTTGTTGTGAGACTCCAATTTGTCTCTATAAAATGACTATAAAATATTGATCCTCTGTAGAACAATTGTATTTTTAAGTAGGCTCATTATGTGTTCATCTTCGTGATTTCTGCATACGGGTATAGAACATTTCTTAAAATATAGCTGGGTTTCTGTCGCACATGACGAGACTGCACATTTTACGTATCTATCTTGTTTTATTCTGTATTCATGTAATGAACAATCACCTGATCTTGGTCGCCTGAGAGGACGTATACTTGAAAACTTATGAAGATAATATTCAAAAACTTTTTGCACGATATCTTTAGACCCCTTTGGTAAGTCTAGGTGGAGCTTATTATGAATTGTAGTGGAATTAGTCAATACTGTCTGAAGAAATCTTAAAAAGAGACACCACGGTCATTTCTCACTTCTTATTGAAAGTGTAAATTTCAATGTTGATCATGCAGATTAACTTCGCTCATGTTTTGATCATACTTAGAAAATGTTCGAAGAAAGAGAATCGACCGCCTAGCTGACTTATGCCATCTCTGCACTTCAACTTTCGGTTCATCACCATATTTCGTTGAAAGAATTGATACGGGTTTTGAATCCATAACGGTAATATAATTTAGTTTTGAATTTTGATCATGCAAAGCAATAGTTATCCCCCTCTCAATTTTTTCTTTGACACGGTTTTGTCTGTCAATTTCAGTTGCCGATAATTCTATTTTTTTTAATGAACCATGAGATCCGGATTGGTAAAAAAATTGTTAAAATAAACATGGTATTTACCAACATCATCTTTTTCAGTAACTTCTTATAAAGACGAAAGTAACTTCATAACGACTTTCAATCCTAAAAAAAACAGAAAATAGAAGATTCCGTTTATTAGCTCCTGTGTAAATATCAAGATCATATATGTAACTATCTGAGGAATAAAATGCCCATACCTTTATTATTCATTGCTTCCATATTTTTCCCATAGAATCGATTGCCGCAATAGTTTTAGAAAATTATTACTTTTTGGGTAATTCGTTTAAATAATTTTTTATAAAGAATTGCAAATGGCAAAAGAAAAAACAGGATCCTAATTAGAAAATGTTGCACTAGAATATATCTTAATTAGAAAGTGTTTTACTGTAATTAAAACTGGAAAATGGACTTATTATAGATCACGAATATTTTGTAAAATTATATGTAATATTATACCATAAAATTTGGATTAAATTGTTAATATTCGGGTAAATAAAACGTTATTTATACTAAAATTCTTATTTTAATATATATCTCCCACAGTATTGAATTATAAAATCGAACTACTTTAGAATATTTGTGATCAGAATTGACTTTCCTATCAATAACATCACCCGATTAAGTCCCGTAGGTAGTGATTGCTTAACACACTCGTTACCGAGCCGTTATAAAACATCAAAATAATTTTATTACAGATTATTACATATATTATATACATACTAAATAAAACTTTCCTGTTTCGACGAAAATCACAAATATTTATTTTTCATTTTTATAACCCCTTTATTAGTAAGTTTATTAATATGGTCCATACATAATTTCAAAGTACAATCTTCCCTGCGTATTTTCAACTAAAGATCATACAGATCCGGTTAATAGTTTTCAGGTTATGGCATTTAAAAAAAATCCTATTTCTATTTAATTTTGTATAACTTTTTAATTAATTAATATATTATCGTAAAACTAGGTACTACAAGTGATGGTCTTTTCATAGAAATTCGATGTACAATCCTTACCTATAGTCCTTACCTATATTCCTTACCTATATTCCTTACCTATATATCATTTACAGCCATTGAGTATGTAATAAAATAATATCTTAAGTTCGTTCTTACGTTCATATTATTTTATAATGAAGAATGATTCAGATGTTTGAATCGAGCTTTTGAATATAATATGCAATATTCTACTTGCAACGTAGAATAAACTGTTATAGCATTCAAATAGATCTTTTCTCATAGAACCATGAAATTATAATTATAATTTGAAATTCTACCAATCAGCAGAGGATTATACATGAATGTGAAGATACGATGATTTATTTTATAAAATGAAATTTTTTATTTATATTATTTTATAAAATGAAATTTTTGTGTTAATCCATTTTTTATAATCAACGGGACCATGTTTACCAAATTCAAAGAAGTTAAAATAAATAACTGATTGCACTAAGACGGTGTAGCGAGTTTTGTTCGGTGGGAAATCTAAATTCTTGTTCATTTTCTGTAGTACTACATTTCACTAGTTTGCACATTCATTTTCAGGTCAATTGCTCTGTTAGTATAGATTTAAGAGCCTATTGAAAAGACACCTCTATCGCTTAAGTAAAAATAAAAAAATCAGAAAAGTCAACGTTCATCACATAATTCTATTTCAAAAAGCCTAACACCGTTTCAAATTAAAGAAGAATTGAATCCTACATTAATAAAACTCATCTCCATCATATTTATTAGAAAAACAGTGGGTTTCTGGATTTAAGAAATACCGTTGAGGTCATAACTCCTAAACTGATTGTAAAACTGTATAACATTTTAACAGAGAACTACAAATTATAAATGAGTGAGATAGCTGAGACTACCAGGATATTATCTGAACGTGTACGCATTATTTTACGTAAAAATTTAAGTAAATAGAAGCGCTGTACTAGTTGGGTACAGCGTTTTCTCGTTTGCCAACACTCGATAAAGTATTGACTTGAATAATTTCTATAAAAAATTTAATACTCTACAAGTAAAATTACAGTTAATTTTTGTATCGACTTATGAGTGTTGATGAAACTTGGTGTTATTATTACATTAGGACGATGCAGACGAGTTAAATGTCTTCATCTTCTACTCGTGATTTTACAGAAGAACATCAGCGTACTGACGAACGTAAGCTCGGCAAGCTGACTGAAGCGACCTATCATATAGCTAAGTTGCTGTCCACCGTTGATATCGCCTCTTCAGCTTACACATGAACGCCAAATATCGTGGTGGTTCTCAGGCTAGGCTCACGCAGCAGCTCACCCTCACCATCCAGATTCAATCATGGCCAAGGAAATCGTAAAAGGTTCTACTTGGGATATCTAATAGAACTATACATTACATAATAAATTTGTAAATTATTAAATGTATATTACAAATAATTTCCAGCCGAGCCTTCACGATAGAGTCGCTATCCGTTCTAAATTCTAAGTTTGCATTAATTCCCAATAAGCTGAATATTTGTACAGATTTTAAATATATCATTATAAATTATGTCATAAATCCCTGTCGATCCCGCTTGCGCGTTGTTTTATATCCGAGGTCAAATATCACCAACTTTCGGTTTTCGGGTATATCTTTGAAACGGTAAGAGCTATTCTAAAAATAGATTGAACACAGTTCATAAACCATGAAATTTTATACAATAAAAAGTTCCAACCCTTGTTTTTCTACTAAGCGCCATTCTCGAGCGTAATTTCTATCATGCTCGAGAAATCCCAATTTCAAATCTCGAAAATATTAATATGTGGCCAATATACATCATCGAACCTTCCGTTTGAGGGGAAAAAATATAATAATAATGGTTTTTGTGACTCACACAATTAAATATATGAAAAGTATACGCTTTTGAATGAATAAAATGTTCTTCTCAATTTCATTACTTGGTCAATAGCTTTCGTGGATTCTGTATAAAGAGAGAATTTTCTCTCTCCGCATACTTCCCCAATTTGCAAAATATCAGCTTCTTTTTCAAATCTAGATGATTCTAAATCAAAAACAACATAACAGTTCCTACATTTTTTTCGGACGTCAAACCTTCAGAATTTTCCAAATTAATTTTCAACTTTTCTCTTTGCGTTTTTAATTCTATTCTTTTTAGTTTTTTTCAAACATATTGCTTCTTGCAAAATTCTTCAAAATTATTTGTTACTAGAAGTCTAGTAGTTTCCTTCACTTTTAATATATAGCTGAAGCCTTCATTTTTATTGAGAACACCACTATCTAGTCGAATATTACCGCTTATTGAAGTAATGAAATTTTTGATTTTGGGAATGTAACTGTAAACATTGCATTCTCCTGACTTGAAGCTGGAATACTCTACTTATGAAAATTTGCAGCGAAGTTGTCAAATAATTTTGCAACGAGTGTGGTTGAATAGAAATAAACTTTTGTAGTTTTGAGTTCACTTTTGTATTTGTTTTATTTTTTTTTTTATATGACGCTTAAAACTAATGAAAATACAAATCCTTACACACTATTGCAATAAAACTAGACAAATAAAAGGGGAAACTTCGGAGGGTTCGCGGCTAAGAAGACGCTACTTTGCTGTCATGCGGCTTTAAAATTGTCGGATAAAGGCTCTAGGTCATAAATTGAAAATAAACCAGTGTAATGTGTTACGTATGTGCGGGGCATATGGACACTGTGCAATTGTTCGGCTTTCTCTTTTTCCGTCCCTCCTTTTTTTACGTTAAAACCTGTCCCTTAATGTTCTTTTCTGTAATTTCCTATGGCAACTGAAAGTGCGTATATGTTGAACGTTTTTTAACAAATTCAATTAATTTCAGACATAGATCATACAATTTCATCTTAAATTTTGGACGAAAAGAACCACTATTTTCACCTAATATTTTTTTACACCACATGTTATTTTTTTACAAGGTATTGCTATTATTTTTGCAAGATTGTTGGTATGGATTTTTTTTCTGGGAGACTGCATAGCTGAAGCACAGCTTAATATGACTGATAACCTTTTACCCTTTTTTCAATTTTGAATATTTTGCTTGTAGTTTATACAACTTTCTTTCCACATTTTTTTCAGATGATTTCGATCAGTTAATGTGTGAAATTTCTTTTCTAGTTCCTTGTTTTTAAAGCACCTATCAAATTAGTATCTCTCAAAATTGAACTATTTGTAAGCATATCTTTTCGAGCATCAACTTTCATATTCTTCGCACTTCCAAAACAATTCTGTCGACAATTATGTTTTCTCATATCAATAATTAGCATACAAAAATAACACTTTCTGCTTTTGTATTCTAATACTTTTTTTTACTAAGAAAAACCTATAAGTGCTCTATAGCCATTAAGGCTATCATAGCTTCTGCCGTTACCTTGGTTTGACCATTCCATATTACAAGTTGTTATAATATGTACAATTTCTCCTAGAGAATTGATAAGACACCTGCTTTTATTATACATGTAAGCTTCTGAAGCATTTGAAAGTTCCTTACAAAAGTCCTTTTTAATATGATGCAATCATTATTCTGGTCAACAAAATTAAGAATTATCCCGTCAATACATCATACATTATGCGCCGTTCACGTTATATGTACGTATGTATATGCCTAATTCCAGACTAATACGATCAGCCAAACAGGGGTAGATAACCCATTTTAATGAAACATAGTATAAATATTGCTTATATAGTAGTAAACTTCTGTACAAATTTTTAGATCATTATTACTGCCGGATCAAAAGTTATAAACAATATTAAAATTTTATTAAAAATTTTTCAAAAATTTATATCGCTGTAACCGTAAGATTTATAAAAACGAAATTTTTTTTAAAATACATGTAAAAATATAAACTTTTAAATTGATAAATCAAACGTCATTGTTAACAATTTTTCGAAAAATTATTAACTTTTGTTTTAAACAAATGACGATATCTCAAAGGGTGTTATTTTTATTTTCGAAATTACGTCCTTTTGAGCTGTGAGAGTCGGGTCGTCAGGTTCCACACGCAATAAAGTTTTCTATTAAATAAATGACAGTATCTCAAAAAGTATTACTTTTATTTTCGAAATTCTTTTTTTTAATGGATTCCTTGACTTTTGATCTATAATAATCAGCAATAAAATTCATAGAGCGGACATCGGAAATGACCCAGGGTGTCATTATAGTTACTTCTTAAACCATTACTAATATAATCTCTATGAATTTTATTGTTGATTATTATAGATAAATAGCCAAGGAATCCAACAAAAAAAGAATTTCGAAAATAAAAGTAATACTTTTTAAGATACAGTTATTTATTTAAAAGAAAACGTTATTGCGTGTGGAGGCATGTCAGCCGCCACACGCAGCTCAAGAGGACGCTGTTTATAATTACTCCCAGAACTATTACTAATATCCGCTCTATAAATTTTATTACTGATGATTATAGATAAATAGCCAAGGAATCCAACAAAAAAAGAATTTCAAAAATAAAAGTAACGCTTTTTGAGATACAGTCTTTTATTTAAAATGTAATGTTATGGCGGCGCAGCGTCTCTAGAGTCGACGCGCGCAGCTCAAGAGGACGCTGTTTATAGTGACTCCTTGAATCATTACTTATATCCGCTCTATAAATATTATTGCTGATTATTATAGATAAATAATCAAAGAATCCAATAAACAAAAAATTTTGAAAATAAAAGTAATACTTTTTGTGATATAGTCTTTTATTTAAAACGTAAATTTATGGCGGCGCGGCGACTCAAGAGAACGATGTTTACAATTATTCCCTGAACCATTACTAAAATCGGCTCTATGAATTTTATTGTTTATTATTATAGATAAATATTCAAGGAATGCAATTAAAAAAATTTTCGAAAATAAAAATAACACTTTTTGAGATATCGTCATTTGTTTAAAACAAAAGTTAATAATTTTTCAAAAAATTGTTAACAATGACGTTTGATTTATCAATTTAAAAGTTTATATTTTTACATGTATTTTAAAAAAAATTTCGTTTTTATAAATCTTACGGTTACAGAGATATAAATTTTTGAAAAATGTTTAATAACATTTTAATATTGTTTATAATTTTTTATCCGGCAGTAATAATGATCTAATAATTTGTACAGAAGTTCACTACTATATAAGCAATATTTATACCAAGTTTGATAAAAATTGGTTACCTTCCCCTGTTTGGCTGATCGTATTAGTCTGGAATTAGTCATATATAGACGACAAAGAGATCCTAACGATTAGTCTGAAATAGTTTTAAAAATTTTAACGAATCTTTGAATATTTTTAAAATTTGTCAAAAACGCAAATTAAATCTAATTTGGAGCAATTTTTTATAACTTTAAGAAGTAAAAAACATTGTTATAAAAGTTCGATGTTAAAAGTTATTGACTATAAAAGTTGATATTTTTAATTTTTTACAAAAAAATAAATGCTGAGTAAATTAATCTGATTAGATAGTTATATTGGGCAAATCAAAAGCAGTTGATTTATACTTTGTTTGTTTATTTTGTACAAATTATGTAAGTTGATCCGAGAAGGCGTATTATAGTACAATAGTATTCAATATTCAATTCTTATGAATTAAGGATTATATGATCTTTACTGTTGACGTGTATATTATTGAAAAATTGAAAGAATATGGTTTCTTTTTCATAAATATTTCACATATTTTTTAAAATGCTTACTAAATTTGAAACTAAATCTGCTAGAGTGAAGGGATTATCTTTTCATTCAAAAAGACCATGGATATTAGCGAGGTTAGTAGAATTTGATACTTTATTTTGTGATTTATTTGTCATTTAAAAATCTCCAAATCATATTTTATTGTTTTCATAGATAATTTGCTTATTTTTTATTATATATAAAACATAACTTTTCAACGTAAATTTAAAAATACTAAATTCTTTAAATGTAACTTGAAAAGGTCTAATATGACATATTGGATATAAAAAGTTCAAATATATGTATACATATCCTTTTTGTATATGAAATGTTATCGTTGTCTAAAAATGTTTGTCTAAAACTTTGCATAGAACAAATGTTTTTCATTTATAATGATTCTGATATGGTTAAGCATAGATTATATTTTGCATGAATATAACATGATAGACTACTTGATACAATAAACTGTAATACATTAATGTTCTCAATAACTTTATAAGAATACTGGTTTTTAGATCGATCAAATAAACACATATCTTAATTTTTATATTTGTAGATGTTTCATTAATTATTATAAATTATCTTATTTATTCTGTATGAATACCATAACAAATTTACCATATCCTTAGTCATATTATGCTGTTGTAAAAGTGAAAATGTTAAAATATTTAAGTTTAAATATTTAAAAAAATTAATAAAGTTGAATTCATTTGTAATTTAATTAGTTTAAAACATTTGGTTAATTATTCCAATATAGATAAAAAGATTTATTGACTCTTGTAGTGGAGACATTAAATCATGATTATTTTTGTTTTATTTAATACATCTTAATAACATTATTTATCTAAAATTGATGTATTATGTAAGTGGATATAATATATAAATAGGAAAAGTTAAGAAAAAATAATGAAAGAAGTTATAAAAAGTTATATCTTTACAACGTGGTTTTATAATTTATTAAATGAATAATTATTTTTAAAAAGATTTAATTGATAAGTTAAAAAGCTACATTGGTTGTCTTTTATAAATTCTTTAATATATATATATAAATTATTAATAGCTAAATGTGTATAAAAAATATTAAATAATTTTAATCGATTGTATAAGGTTGTATAAGTACTTAAAAACATAAAACTTGTCAAGTAAATTAAGAAATTACAGGTAGGATTAGTTTATTGATGGATACAAAATTTGATATCTAACGTAAGGTATGCAATAAATTAGAAATTCCAAAATATTAAAATAAATAATGTTATATTAAATAATCATATTATAGCTCCATTAATAACAAATATGTGAATTTTTTAAAATTCTTCATCTTTTAACAGTTTATTGAGTTTTATTTTTATCTTCCAATTTTTAATCCAATTTGTTACATAAATATATTTGAATAATTTTCAAGTGAAAAGCAGTATGGTTTTCCAGATATATTTGGTACTAATTAAAGTCTAGCCATTATAGACAGTTTTGCCTTTAATGTAAATCACAAACTATAATTATTCCAGTTTCCATGTACTATTGATTTACTGATACTTTTCCTTCCTTGTTTAGTAATGTATTGTATTATTAGCTTCAGAGAAAACTGAAGCAAAATAGATTATTTTTTAGTTTTAAAATATCTATCTATATTGCATCATAAAAGAATGTTATGTCAAGATTTAATTAAACTTAAACATACTGAAGGTTTCTTTTAATTTGTATTTGATAATAAGAATAATTTGTAATAAATGATAAACTGATTATAAATTGATTTTTAATTATCAATGATCAAAGCAACCAAAATTACATAATTAAAAATTATATTGTAGCATTGCTTATTTATAATAAAAAACACTACTTAAATATATAAAAATATAAGAATACCAATATAATGATTTTTATTAAGCATACTTAACTGTAATAAGATAAACATAAATCTGATTAATGCAATAATTAGTTCTAGTAATAGAACTAATTAAGTTCAGCAATTAACATTAATAATTATATATACCTGCATAAAAATAACTTTAGTTAAGCAGTATTTATATTTCTACATAATTAAAAGCTAATTGAGTATGAAAAAAATATGAAAATTATAAATGAAGAGATTTTTATTTGTCCAATTCAATTACGCTGTTAGATTAGTTTTTAAAATACTAATATCTTTAAAAAAATTATAAATGATAAATTGTATTGCCAAGTATTTCATCCATATCCATCCCTTTTATTAAGCAGTATTTTTAGTGTTTGTTGTTAAAAGAGATGTAACAACAAACATAATTTTTCCTAAGCAAAATATCAATTATTAATGCAATAAAAATTTCTATTGTAAGCTAGTGGATATTCAATATTTAACTGAGAATAATTCATTCGTGGGGACAATATGCATTTTAATATTTTTATTATTAAAAGCAAGCTAAAATCAGAATTTAAATTTCATTTTCTAAGGTCATATTTAGAATTAGAATTAGAATTTTGCACTTCTTGCAAAGTAAAAAAATTGTATTGTATTGCTTAAATCCATTGTTAAATTTTTTTAAATCAAAGAAATAGATTTAAAGATTATTGAAATATCTCATGGTTGAAAGGAATTTTTTTTTATAAGTATTTCAAATGTATACAAATTATAACTTTATTCCTGCTACACAGTACTTACTAATAACAAAGTGAAATTAAGTTAATGATATACATTCTCAAGTTACATTGTTTTAACAAATTGTAGATGCATTTGCAATTTTTAATGTGTGGATTTGTGATGATCATATCTACGCATAAAGAACGACATAATCGAGGATTACCTATGTTTTTATAAAGATTTGCTTGTCATACAACTCATATTGCCATATTACATAATTGATATACTTATCTTCCTTTCCGCATGTATATTTAGATGAATCATATAACCTCATTTTTTCGAGTGATTATATCATATGATATTGGTCTGTTTGCGTGTGATCACACGATACAGTTTGTTCTATGGATAAATTCTTGTAATGAAACAAGGTCTACTATTTTCATTGAAAATAGGTTACAGTATAATTTTTCTTTTGTTATTCCTAGTTCAAAAATGTTATTTGTATTGTCAGCAGCCATTTTATTAATACTTTCAAACATATCTATGTATGGTACTTTTTGAAATTAAATATATGACTTATAAGAGGTAACTTATCAGTGTTTTCACTTCCATTGATTCGTTTGTGTGAAGGTATCTAGTAGGAATTGATATTGAAGTCACTGTTTTTCTTTTTGAAAAATTAATATTTTTGCTAGATAAGATAAACATGAAGGTTTATTGAAATATTGTCGTCTCTAGATTCGAGACTTTAAATGCGTTCAAGGACTTAGTAAGAAATATTTATTACTAAATTTGAAGAAATATATTCAGCTATATAAACAGACAATTTTTAGTATATGATCTTGAAGATATTAGTATTTAATGATGTTACTTATGCAGGCTGCTTTTACGTGGTCATTGTTCACTATTTTACTACCATCCGAGTTAAAATTTTATTGAATGGTATCGAAATTGTATTAGTGCTGTATCGTGACAATACATAGTATAGGAATTTTGCACTACAATATGATCTGCATGAGCTGCTACGTTTTCTATACATTCTTGTGAACAACCTTTTTCTTTTCTTGTATATATAATAATAATTGAATAAATTATTTGCCCATACATTATGTTATTTTTACATGAGCCTTGTTATTGATACTATGGAAATTGAACATATGAAAGGGGGAGAAAAAAATATGACTCACTATTTTTACTGAATGCGTCGAAGCTTTATTTGGCATCAACACAGTATAATAACAAAAATTCGCCGACGAATAAGTTTCTGCAACGCGTTCAAGGGCACCTTACCAACGGTTGATTTTGGTACCACAATCAGAAGAGGTCAAACAAAAACAAGAGAGAGATCAGAAGAACTCAACGCTTTGACGCTAATCCTTTGATCACCAATTTTCTCAAGTCTCAAAGAAAAAACCAAAGGAAAACAAAATACTCAGCAATTTGAACAAAATAACACCTTCCTAACGCTCCTGCTTACAGGGGAACATTGCCTTGTCGCTGCTCCACACATAGCAGCTTTGGACCCACATAGCACTACAGGCGGGCTTTGGCCAATGGACGAATGTCCCGTCACAGACGCTGCAATCAAGATATTCATTGGAATACTTTTCTTGTAACTAAATACAATTTTAATTGTCGCATTCTGTATTTGGTATAATTTTTTAATATTTTTTTAAGAGTGGTAAAGTAAATAAAGGAATAAAGAGAAAACAGAATTCCATACTTGAACAAACAAAACTTTTGTACATTGTAAAAAGAATTGATGGGACTGCCTGCACCATGTGACACATTAACAATTAATGATATTTAGTGTCGAATAACAATTAGTCATAATTTTAGTAATATGCTTAAGTTAAGTGAAAATTATTTTTTTTGCACCATAAAAATAATACCAATAGCCTGAAAGAATATTGTGTAAATGATTTTTTCACTTTAAAACGTTGCATAAATTCCAAAATAAAATCTTAAGTCTAGGTTTATCTTTACAATTATTTAAACTATGAGTGATTGTTTCTATTTGGATCCATCTTTATGAGATATTATAAGAGTATAATTGATTTTCATCGAACTAGCTAGAATCTTCGCTAGTATTAATTACATTCGATGATTTACCATTATTTAAGATTTCGGATTCTCGTCAATCAAGTTTTCGTGCGTCGATTATGGGTATAAAAATAAACATCTGAAAGTAAATTTGCTAAAACCTCTACTATCAGTATAAAGCTTGACTGTTTCAATGGGATCAATGGGATATTCTTTTTCAGTATGGCTAATTCCAGATTAATACGATCACCCAAACAGGGGTAGGTAACCGATTTTTATGAAACTTGGTATAAATATTGCTTATATAGTAGTGAACTTCTGTACAAATTATTAGATCATTATTACTGCCGGATAAAAAATTATAAACAATATTAAAATGTTATTAAAAATTTTTCAAAAATTTATATCGCTGTAACCGTAAGATTTATAAAAACGAAATTTTTTTTAAAATACATGTAAAAATATAAACTTTTAAATTAATAAATCAAAAGTCATTGTTAACAATTTTTCGAAAAATTATTAACTTTTGTTTTAAACAAATGACGATATCTCAAAAAGTGTTATTTTTATTTTCGAAATTTTTTTTAATTGCATTCCTCGACTATTTATCTATAATAATAAACAATAAAATTCATAGAGCGGATTTTAGAAATGGTGCAGGGAATCCGGCAGTAATAATGATCTAAAAATTTGTACAGAAGTTTACTACTATATAAGCAATATTTATACCAAAGTTTCATAAAAATTGGTTACTTAACCCTGTTTGGCTGATCGTATTAGTCTGGAATTAGCCGTATTAGAATTTATAAATTCTTTAGCACTTTCTAATTGCGTAGCCAAATCGACTTTACTTATATTTCGCTTTATAACGTTTATTTTCTTCTTTCGTGTAAGTAGTGTTTGTCTCAATGGCCGTCTTAATCAGATTGAAACCACATGAGTTTGTCGGTCGAGAAGTATATGCAGTTATTGTTGTCATAGTTAATACGTAAATTACTTGGATTCTTTGGAATATCTTCTGGTTTCAATTACATTTGCTTTTTAAAGCTCAGTATGTGGCTAATCAATGCATGTTGAGTGTTAATTCACACGGCAGTAATCTGTGATACTGGGGTTATATTTATTTTTCGTAATTTTTAAAGTATTATTATAATGGGAATGGGAATGCAGAGTTGGAGATTAGAAATTAAAACCTTTTGTGTTTCGGAGACCAGAGATCTAATGTTCACTTGCTTATCATTAATTTTTCGAGTGGTGTTTTTCATTAACAAGTTTGTCAATTATATACCTATTGCTCAAATAAAAACAGATACGATTTTGGCTTATATAGAGGCGTAAAATATATCTTTAGCATTAAAGATTTTTTCAGTTCTATAGCATATTCTTCGACAGTATGACCTTCAATTGAATCGATGATAAAAACTTGTTTTCTTGGTCACATTTTTGGGTACACTCATTTTTTTAGATACGCGTGCGTAGTGATTAAACGTAAGCACAGAAGTGAGTAAATGTTTATTCATTACCTTATCTGTTCTTGTATAACCCCAAAACTCCATCGCTTCAATTAACACGCGTTATAGACAAAAGCTTACTATAATTTGTACACCTCAGAGAGAGAGAGAGAGAGAGAGAGTTTGCACGTACGTCTTATCCACACGACTATCAGCGAACAAGTCGAAAGAAACATTGATTTGTTAAAAAATTATTTGAAAACTCTACTAATGAAAAAGTATTGCTGTGTAGAAAGTAATCGAGTTGACTTTACAGAAAAAAATTAATATTGTAAAGAATTGAAAATTGTCATGGAAATGTGCAATTCAGAGCTACATTGATTTTATTGTACAGTTCTATATGAAGGTACACGCTAAAGAGACTTGATTTGGGATTGGAGTTAAAAAGGAATATTTAAGTATATACAGTATTGGATCTTACAAACACCTAGTCAACGCTCGATGGAGTTGTATGTTTTCTATAAGTGATAGAAGAGAATAGATTAAAAGAGTGGAGTTTGGAGTTTGATCATTTTTATTGTATTTACTCATTCTTAAATTATCTCTCTCTCTCTCTCCCTCTCTCTCCCTCTCCCTCTCTCCCTCTCCCTCTCTCTCCCTCTCCCTCTCTCTCCCTCTCCCTCTCTCTCCCTCTCCCTCTCTCTCCCTCTCCCTCTCTCTCCCTCTCCCTCTCCCTCTCTCTCTCTCTATTAATTAAATTTGATTGGATTTTAAGATTTTGATTCGAATTGAACTTTCTATTTAATGTGTGTCAACTTATAACCTCGGTCGCGCTTCCCTATTCTTAAGTTTTTCCAGGTTCTTTTATGGGCGTAAAGTATTATCCAATAAAAGGAAAAAATATTTCCTTCGTTAGACTAATTGGAGCAGACCAAACGTAGACGAATAGAAAAATGGTATGTTTCTCCTTTAAGAGATGTCACGTGTTGTACTATTTTTGGTTTTACGAAATGGTTAATTGGAATCAATTAATTAATTACTAGGTTTAACTGATGTAACAAATTAATCAGATATAGAAAAAAAGAGAGAAATACTTAATTGATCACAAGTGACTTATAATTCTAGATATTTCAACAACATTGATGACGTAGACTATTTTTAACGTTGTTTAGGCGAGATTGTTTCTTCAGCTATCGTGGGTTTACATAAAAAGTTATGGTTATTACAAATAAGAACTGGTTTGCATATAGCTTTGATTTTGTGTACTTAATAATAATTTTGGCTAAAACGATAAAAGAGGTGCAAATGACAGTGTCAATAGGGGATATCATTAATGGAACTATTTATATAAGGGTGATTATAGATATTTATATCTATGTGCGTTATATGATTTGGGCTATAGGCAAGAGAAATAATTTTTATGACCGTACGGGTCTGGAAAATGTATTAATGCGGAGTCATAAAGTGTCCCTAAGAGGGCTTGTTTTGTAAATTTTCGTATAAGATTAACTAATTCATCGGTGGCATTGTATCAGTGGGTAATTTAAACTTTAAACTTTCTCACGTTTAGAAATTGATGACAAATTAGAAAATGGATGATGTTATAAAACAGACGGAGACGATAGTGGCGTGTGTTTCTTATAAATGATTTGATTTCTTATAAGCTTTTAATTGTGGCGGATGTTACAAATGTTTTCATATACCTGTTCATAACAACAACTATTATCAATTATCCATATTTTGATCTTATTTCTTTCTGTTTTTTTTAGTTTACATAACGGCATCATACAGTTATGGGACTATCGTATGTGTACTTTGCTAGATAAATTTGATGAACATGATGGACCTGTGAGAGGCATTTGTTTCCACAATCAACAACCTCTTTTTGTATCAGGAGGAGATGATTACAAAATAAAAGTGTGGAATTATAAACATCGGAAATGTATTTTTACTCTTCTAGGACATTTAGATTACATAAGAACAACTGTATTCCATCACGAATACCCCTGGATTTTGAGCGCATCTGATGATCAAACAATAAGAATTTGGAATTGGCAA
Source organism: Chouioia cunea (assembly GCA_030064505.1). Classification (NCBI taxonomy): domain Eukaryota; kingdom Metazoa; phylum Arthropoda; class Insecta; order Hymenoptera; family Eulophidae; genus Chouioia; species Chouioia cunea. The sequence goes on from JAOPFQ010000004.1 coordinate 13,774,027, forward strand.
AGTCGAGCATGTATATGCGTCCTTACAGGGCACAATCATTATGTAATGTGTGCTCAGTTTCATCCTTTTGAGGACATTATTGTATCAGCATCATTAGATCAATCTGTAAGAGTGTGGGATATCTCAGGGCTCCGTAAAAAAAATGTCGCGCCAGGACCAGCTGGCTTAGATGAACATCTAAAAAACCCTGGAGCAACTGATTTATTTGGGCAAGCTGATGCATTAGTTAAACATGTTTTAGAAGGACATGATCGTGGTGTTAATTGGGCTAGTTTTCATCCCACATTACCATTAATCGTTTCTGGTGCAGATGATAGACAGATTAAGATGTGGCGAATGAATGATTCTAAAGCTTGGGAGGTCGATACATGCCGCGGTCACTATAACAACGTTTCTTGTGTATTATTTCATCCCCGTCAGGATATAATACTGTCCGATTCAGAGGACAAAAGTATCCGCGTGTGGGATATGACAAAGAGGACATGTCTTCATACTTTTCGACGAGAACATGAACGGTTTTGGGTTCTTGCAGCGCATCCTAGTTTGAACTTATTTGCCGCTGGACATGACTCTGGCATGATCATTTTTAAATTAGAAAGAGAACGACCGGCATTTACTGTTCATGGTAATATATTATATTACATTAAAGAACGATTTTTACGTAAATTAGATTTTACCTCAGCTAAAGATAGCTCAATTATACAAATTAGAGGAAGTGGGAAAATCCCTGCATATAGCATGTCATATAATCAAGCTGAAAATTCCATACTCGTGTGCACTAGATTATCAAATATTGAAAATAGTACTTATGATCTATACATACTACCATCTGAACATGATAATACGGAACCTGATGCTAAACGAGCTTCTGGAATAACTGCTCTTTGGGTAGCGAGAAATCGATTTGTGGTTCTGGATAGACATGTCAATACATATTCAGTAAGTAAATCCATTGTTAATGTAAATATTTAAATTTAGATTGATCAGTTACATCTTAGAAATCAGCAATACTATATTTGCTGGATGTGAAACTAAATATATCCAATCTATAAAGCTTACCGAGTTCGGACACTAGAATCATGATAATTCCCGAAGTAGAGAGTATTCTCACAATATTTGAAAAGTCTATCAGAAATACGGAAAACAATTTTTAATAAAACATTAGAAAAATGTTATAAAAAAATTGTGTTATAGTTTTTTCCAATGGGCCTTCGTCCAGACGTTATAGGGTCTTACAATGAACCGTATAAGATAATTAAATATGTTTTTAAATAACTATTATTCCGGGAAAGTTAAGTAAAAAAATCCAGCAAAAATCAAATGTTTTCCATAAGAAATGTTTTTTTTTAATGAAAGTAAATGGATTTCGCATCACACTCCTGCATACTAACAGTATAAAGCTGGTTATATAAAGACAAAGGGACGTTGAGTGTCCGTTTCCAGAAAACATGGTTTTCTGAGACTCAAAATAGCAGATTCTAAATTAAAAATAGTGGACGAATAAACTTATAATATATATTTTTTATTTGACCGCACGTCATTTCATGAATATTAATAATTGTGATACGCGGGTAGTTATAATTGATAAAGGAAGAGTTATATTTTTATGATTAGTAAGAATAAAATTAAAACAAAATTTTTTTCATTATTTTGTTGTACTTAAAATAAACAAGAATTTATTTTTACGTTTTTTTTTCAAAATTAAACTATGAAAAATCTATTCAAACTTTAAATTTGAATGTTGATGTTCTGATTGATTCGCCCAAATACTAACCCAAAACTTGAAATAACTACATATATTTTTTCTAATTTTGGATGTATTTGAAAGAGACTGACATTCTTAGACCGCGTAAGGAAAATCTATTGCAGCTGCATCTGCACGTCGTGGTTAGAGGTGGGAAAGATAAACCACGTAACCAATTGAATAAAGCTTTAGCATATTACTTTAGTTTTAGTGTAACAAAATTTATATTTCGGTTAAAAATCATTGTATTATGATTATTGGTTAAATAAGCTGATGTTATACATAAATACCATTATTATACTTCTAAATATATTTATTCAATACATATAAACATAGTTATCCTTAAAATAAACTTCTATTTACATCTATTTACACATATTAAATCTAAAAACATACATTATTCTTGTTTCGCTCTCTTTGAACGCATTCAACATGATTCTAGAAAATTCCTTGCCTCCGCTGGTATTATCAGAACAATATCATCGCTGCTATAATCGTTTTTATCTGTTAAAATAGCATATTCACTTATGTTAAAGCTCTGTTAATTACTTTCTACTAGATCGTTGTCATCATCAATTAATACTTTAGTTTCTCTTTTAACGTTCATAATTTTTGCCCTTGTGGCATTTACATAAAATTACGTAGAAAATACCAACATTTTTTACATCTTGCTATAGAACAGCTTATAGTATAACCTCATGAAATAATTAACATTAATTCTGTAGGAAGTAAATCTACATCAGTGCCCATAATTTGCAATAATTTCTATTCTCAGTCGGTAGATTTAATTTTCCCAACAATTTTTCTACCAAGATCTAAGTTGAAAAATCAATCGGAGATCGATACACTTTCGTTTAAAAGAATAAAATTCCTTATGGGAAAAATCTATCTTGAAAAATTGAATCATAATTCCGATCAGTTCAATTAAAAACTGGTTCATTCTGTCTTCGTTAAAATAAAAATAATAAAAAATTTATATAATAGTCATATAGTAACTGATGTACCCATCTTAAAAATATACTAACCGTTCTCGACGTTATTTGAATGCATCTACACCATACAACGAAATACTAGTTTATTATACTTGATAGAAGAAATACCTGTGACATAATGAGGTACGTCGGGTTGCCATAACGACTAACGTACCGTTCAGGTGCGCTTATTTTGATCCAGTAATTTCATATTCTGGACTGGGGGAGTCTGTTTTATTACAACGGAGAAAGATTATAGCGCCGGATTACTAAAACGGATAGAAGGAAATTTTACTATCTGACGGAAAACAAATTAGATTTTGGGCAAATCGGAAGGTCTCTGATTTTTTTCATATTTCGCATATCTAATGACTATGAAAAGATTATTACTTGTACCAAGTTTTAAGTTAAAATATTAATTAATTAAACAGTTATAAACAATGACAAAACAAATTTGTACATTTTTTTAAATGCGTGATTTTCTTTTAACATATGCGGGAAAAATTTTATTTTGAAAATATGTACGTCATAATAATATATTTGTTAATAAAATTATAAATAATTAAAATACATTTTTCCCCACGTTTTTTATGACTTTCCAAACAATGCACTTTCTGCGGCGCTCAACTGGAAGATCGGTAGAAAGATAGAAACCATAGAAGCGTTACACTCTCCCGAAACTCTTCCGGGTAGTTCAGTTTTAAAAGAAAGGACTATGAGCTATATATTGTCATTTGCATCGATATTGGTATAAAAAACATTTTATTTACTCAAATATAAACAATTTAATTGAAATTAAATGTACTATAATATCTCATATTATTTTAGAAAATATTCGTGCTTAACGAAAAATCTATTTTCCAAGTGTAATTAGAAAAAACAGTTTAGTTATAGCATGTTAAATTAATCACGAGATATCAAAAAAATGAAATTAAAATGCTCAATTATTTAATAAACATATAATATAATTTCATAATGCTACAATCATTAAAATTATTTTCATAAATTTTATAAACGTGTTCTTAACTCTTTAACAGCTATATGAATTTTCACTCAAACATTTATTTTGTAAATGTTTAATAGTATAATTTGTAGAATATGAAGTTCTTTTCACAATTAATTCCTTGTTATTTTTTATTTATGGGAATGATTGCGTGATAACTTAACGTACCATCGACACGCAATTTTTTTTTAATACCGCTGTTAAATTTCTATGTATTCTGCCATGGTACAGTTAGTAAATTTTATACCTGGTATGGATTTTTTTGCGCAATGATATAATTCCTCAGCTGAAGAAATGCTTGCATTTGTATTTCGCAAATTGACTTTTTATTTAATTAATATTTAATTAATTTTTATATTAGCATGCAGCTCCATTAGAAACATAAATAATTTTTTTAACCTTGTTCTATTATCTATTTTTTATGTAATCAATTGATTTCTGGCGGAAGAATATAAAGGCATTCACGCAATGAATGGCATACACTTTATCATACACATTTTTCGTACTTTCCAAAATAACGATGAAGATGTCTACTTCAGTTTTTTCTTTCTCTTTCATGTAAATTGCACATGAATGAATAGTTATTTGCATGTACCTGATCTTGATATACAGTTTTATAACTGACCGAAATCTTCTATACCATAACTTTAAATTTTTTCAAATTATGTTTATAAGTTTTTATATAATCATGTTGACTTTTGTCAGTAAAGTCGTATTCTAATAATTTATATTTAAACTTTACTTTCAAATGCTTAAGATAATATTTAATATTGTACGTGTGCTTTACAAGATCACAATATAAGTTTATAATTTCCCGTTCTTGGAATAAATGAAATCTATGGCATTTTTTAAAATAACTTTCGAACATATCTAAATCACTTGCTAATCCAAGACTTTAAAAAAATATTTGGAAAAGCATGCTTTACGAGGTCTTTCACACGTCATTTTAATTAGAGTATATTCTTCTATTTGAGGTAACTCTTTATCATACTTGATTTTCAAATTCTTGGTCATCATTTCTTCTACTATTAATTTTGGATTTTGGTTGTGAATACAAATGAAAAAGATTGTAAACATCTTTAGATTCATTGACTAAAATACACTTACCAGGTCACAATATACGAAAATACATAAATCCCAGACGAAACTTGAGATCAATTTCAGCACAGTGTTTTTCATATATGTCGTAGAGTTCTTTTAAATTGAACATAAGTGAACGCCATCGAAATTTCACTTTATTTTCATTATCTTTTTACACTATTTTTTGTATCTTTAGCTCCTGAATACGGCGGGCTTATATTATCTGAATGTATTAAAATAAATAAGTAAAATAATGAATAACGAAGATCCGAGCTGCAGATCGACGTCAAACTTGATGAACAGCGTAAGACTTTATTAGAAATGTCACATAACCTGTTCGGGTGGTGTTGTGTTGGAAAATAGTTGCAAATTGAAATAAAATATTCATTAAAAGATAAAAAATTTACATTAAAAGAAGCAAAAAAAAATTCCTGGAATTTACTTTTTGAAAGGAAATAAAAAATACTATGCAGATATTCAATTTCTCTTTGTTGAATTTGAAAAAATTTCACAATTTGCTGGTCAATAATATGCACGATGCGTGAATCAATTTTATTTCCTTTCCCTTTCTTGAGTAAATCGAAGCCATATATACGTTTGATAACTAAATTTTGTCTACTTTTTGTTCGTTTTTCATGAAATTATATTAAAAAATCAAAATTTTATTTTATATTTCTAGTTGAAACATCAAACACCAAAAGTAGACTTATATTAAATGTGAAAAACTTGAATGAGTTTTTACCACTTTAACATGTCAAATTAGAAGATAATCAACTGTTTAAAATGATTAAAAGGATATTACTTTATGTTAAATTTAAATTTACAAGACGTCTATTACCTCATATCTGCACATAAATCCTTTCAAAAATATTTACGTTTTTGGTTTAGCGGTAAACTATTTATATTTAGATGCTTATTATTTGGATTGAGTACAGCACCATACGTATTTACAAAGATTTTTAAACCTGTAGCAATTTATTTATGAAAATTAGAATCTCAATCGATTGTTTATTTAGATGACTGTCTACTTTTGGAAGATTCGTTCGTGCATTGCGAAAGAATTGTTATTGTCAATAATAGCCAGAGCTCTTTGAATCCAGTCACTAGTATAAATTTTTAAGCTTAATATACAAACCAGATTATATTACAACCGAATTACCAAACGAAAATATTTAAAATATAAAAATTTTTTTACAAAAACCACCAAGGATTATACACAGTAGCAATTTACTATGTTTAATTATAACGTCGTGACTGCTCTGAACAGCTAAATGTGTATCTGATCATGAGGAAAAGCAATGTAATACAATTAAATAATTAAACGAATTTACCTGTAAGTGAAGTTCTATCGTAATGGTATAAGTTCCTCTTCCGAAATGATATATTATAAATAATCAAAGTCCCACCCATTATTGGCCTTTATCTCGAAGACACATTTGAGATCCCAAAAGATACGAAGGAGTTTTAAGCTGATGAGGGCATCTGTTGTCGCTCGCTGATACCACGGGATCGCGGAGCGCTCTCATATAAGCCTGGAAGGCGTTTCCATCTGACATCTTTTTTTTAAGCTTTAAGTTTAAAGCTTTCAACTTGGTAGATATAAGACTAGAATAACCAGAAGTCGAGAGAATTGTATATGAATTTCATCATTTCGGAAAAAAAGCTAATACTATAATAAAATAATAAAACTTCATTTACGGATTAATTCCTTAATTGTTTAATTTTAAGATTAGGCTAGTGACCTTAGACATACAATAATATACATACCTATCACATTAGTATTTCACATGATCTCTTTCAACTACTCAGATCACAAGTGATATACCTTCACTCACCAATCCATTTCTTTTTTACACAGGATTTTTCATTAGACAATACATTAAATGTCACAGAAATTGTCCCTATTTTACTTTGTCTAAAATGATGAATAGTTTGCAATCACTTCAGAGTAATATTGTTTTACAATACTTTGTTGCTAAATAATAAAAACAATGTTTTAAAGTATGTTCAGCTTTAAGCCAGAGCACTCTCTTGTTAAATTATTGGCGCTGCAGTTGACTTTTCGATCAACTGATGCAAGTATAATTTACCTTTTCCTGCCCTTTTCTTAAATACATCGGAGAAATATATTCCACTTTTCTGTCTATACTAATATTTCATTCTTTTAATTGAAGTCCTAGATTACATTTTAGTAAAGTTCAGAATAATCAATCAAATTAGTTAGCATAGGAAATCATCCTATGATGAAAACATCTCTTATTCTCTTATTCATCTGACAGGATTAATGACAGGAATTGTTGCATGCATGTCTAAAGTTTAACAAAAGGTTGACTGATCAAAACTATTGCAAATTTAGTTTACCTTGTAATATTTAGAATGATAGAATACTATTGCTATAAGATATATGTAATAAAAATCTAGTATTTGCTTAGCGTGTTTGAAAATGAGATTATCTTTTTTCAGTTGACTATTGACTCTCCATATATATTGCAAAAGTTATGTAAAGATATAAAATGGACATTAGTTAAAATTATAGATAGAAAAGAAAAATTTAAATCATTAATATTTACAATAGAAATAAGCTTATATTCACATAAAAATGTCTCAGTGATTTTCTTTTTAGTCTTAAATTATTCATAAAATGTGAAAAACAAATATCGATAAAATTTCAATATTTTAATAGGATAAATGATTAATTAAAGAATTTAACAGTATCAAATTAGTTAATACTCGTATTGAAACCGTATAAAAATCTTCGAAAATCAAGGTCTATAGAACTTTTACTATCCATTTGTTGCTTGGTGTGTATATACAACTATTAGTTAGCCATACACCTTTGTTTTACTATATCTTCACGAATTAAAAAACAAGTATGTTGTGTTTAATAGTTATAATCATAGCAAGATTAACTAGAACCGAAATAATTTGTTTAATTAAAAATAATCTAGAGACCAATATTAACATATTACAGCACTAGGCTCGAAAGGATATAAAAAATGGATGGTTAATATCTTCAATAAAAAAACTAAAAAATGCTTTACATTCATTTTTAGTATTATTTGTTGTATAATATAGTAACATCCGCTGACGCAGCTACGTGGCTGTCGACTGCGAACGGCGGAGTGATAAAAGCAGCGGCTATATTTGGACAAATTTTAATGCGTACTGTAAATGCCTTGTACTTTCAAAGAATCTGTTAACTCAAATTTTGGACCGTGTACTAAAATCGATGAGACAAATACGTATATCATACTTATTTTAGATTAAAATAAATATTGTAATTAATTATTCCTATGCAAAAAATATTCACATAATGTGACTTTACGTTAATTTGTACATAATTAGGATTTGATCATTCAATAAATAGTACAGCATTAGTGTTATTAAAACTCATACCCACACGGTTATACGAGATGTCAATTATGGAAACATAAGCAATAGTCACTATTATCAATCAATTGAATCGATATTAAAAATATCTCTTTATAACACACTTTTTATATTCATTATTTGATTGAAAAATAATTAAAAAACTATAACTATTGTTGATCAATCAGATTTATCATTAATTCAAGTACTTAACATGTTGGTATCTCATAGATTTCATCACATGTACTAAAAATGATTTGTTCAAATTGAAATCTAAAACATACTGTAGAACGGAATATATATATAAGGAACTGATAGACATCCGTCAGAATTGATCTTTCAATCTCTAGAGGCATTGCTGGTCTCATTCGGCTTGATGGTATCTATTTTTCACGTATCAACGTGAAGAAAATAAAATATTAAAAGTAATACTGAGAACCATGCACCTATCGGTTGCTGCTATCGAAACCATACTAAAAATTACGGATATTGTGCAATTTGTAAATAATCCCAAAAAAAAGAAGCGTAACAGTAAAAACAACCAACCTCTTCTAAACATTAATATTAACTTAATCTTACATAATAGTCAGGATATACTCCACATATACTCAAATAACTTCAAAATAAGAAAATCAAAGTAAAATAACAAAATAAAATCAAACGTTTACATAATCTGAATGAACACACAGTAACAATGTAATCAACAGTATACGCAATATCATCATGGAACAACTGTTATCGAGAATTGCAATGCTAATTATATTTTGCAGAGGTATTTAAACTGACGAGCCTTTGTAGTTCTTGAAGACATAGATATTATGTTATATTTCGAAACACATTTCTCATGGAAAAAATTTCTCCACATTCCAAATTATAAAATACATATGACGGTACATGTGTAATAATCAAAACAAAAATGAATCACTACCCATATATATCATTAACGAAATACATTTATAAGCAACTAGCATTATAATAATTGATAGTCGTGACCCAATAACGGTGATAACGTTTTATTAACACCCTAACCCATTACTTTATGAAGTATTCTAGTTAAGGAAAATAACCGCACTTGAATATCCACTGGGGAATCAATTTACTGATTAACAGATATAAATAAACTATGAGATTTGATTAACTTTGCAATCATATAGACTGTAGATAAGAAATATTTTCAAACATGACCCTCTTTATATTTAACAACTGACCATTGACCAGTTTTAATTACACTACATTTTCAACTAATTATATCATAAAATAATTATAAAAGCAATAACTGCAAAAAAACATAAGAAGTATATTGCAGGACATCGTACACATAATATACCTTTTAATTTGTTAAAAAAAATTAAACCGACTATCAGCATAAGAAACAGTATTAATAATTTAGATTTACTCTTAACTAAAGCCATTCAAAATTGTACTATTGGAAGTATCATTACTAAGATGGATATACCTAGTGTTCAATCTGTAAAACATAATACTTTCCTAATTATTAAACCCAAAATGAATAAACTTGAAATTAAACCTCACAATACATAGACAAACTTCATTAAAAATGAACTTATTAGGTAAAATTCTTAACTAATAAAACGATAAAGATCGTACCGGATTATCTTAATCTTTCACGCACTTTCATTCTCTGATCGTCCAATATCATTCCACGTATTTCATCGACAATTTTGACGTGATGAATATTTCTAGATAAACCTAAACTTTAGCATAAATACAATAGAACTAAATAAATAATTTCTTGACCATTGAAATCGATGGTGCAGAGGTTCCATAGTATTTATAAAGCCTTTCTTTTTGTTTGATGGTGGAATTTTTGCAAAAAATAATTGTTAATCATCACACGAAATTTATTTTTTTCTATTTTTAATAAAATTAACGAGGTTGGCTTCTTTCAATGGATGTCAGATACAGACTAAATGACGCAGCTTGCTCAACATTTTTAAAGTAGTATATTAATAGATAGTAGTTGACAGGGGCAGTGTTGCATTTGACTTTATTATCCGAGAAATTAAAAATGTCATGAGAAAGTTCCCTCGTGTATTTAGTCGTTCTATATAACTACATGATTTTTAAATATCTGACGTATTCTATCTTCAAATCAGGTAACAAAACTTCGGTAACAAATTACAGACCAATCTTTCTAATACCGAAGATTGCAAACATTTTCAAGACGATAATACATAGTAGAATATTTATCTTATAAGTAATTGGATTTACAGAAATAGAGATATTCATAATGTTACAGATTAATTAACTACTCTTTGATATAAAAATCTCAATATTTAGACACCTACTATAGTTACATTTCTTGATCTAATTTGACATTGTAAATGATGAAATATTCCCTCTACTCGTAAAACTTTATAGATTTGGTATTCAGGGTAAACCTTTTGAACTTATAATAAATGACATCAACCATAATCACCAACTGGTTCTATATAAAAAATTATAAAATGGATTAATAGTATTATGTGTAATATGTTTTATATATAATAGTTCAAACGGGTTATAGGTAAAGATCAAGCTCACTTAGAAGTTGGATATTGTTAATATTATATGAGTGTATCTCTAAGAAGTATACGAGGAGATCTGGCTATTAAATAACAAGACTACTTATGAAAAAGAGTTTTATTTAAAATAATTCTTATTCAATTGAATGCTCCCCTTCCTCGCCCCACCGTTCCATTCGTCTTTTCCTTTGGTTAAAGAGCATTTAGGAGCCCCACCTATTTTCGCTTCATCTATTCTATCAACTTGAATCGAGTTTCTTTTAAGACAGGCTTAATATAAAAATACTACTACAGCGACAAAAACGTGTTTTCGTACTGGAATAGTAGACGTTTCCAGCTATCCAACGCTGCGTTCGTCTCCCCCTCCCTGCTAATACGTCTCCTGCGCACGCAGTTTTGTTATTTAATAGCTAAACCTCGTATATGGGTTTCCCTTCATATTGTAATTTTTTTTACTATGTATAAGTAAATAAGTAAAGATGTAACATATTATCATAATTTCTTAATCAATGGTCCATGCTAAAATCACTTTGGAATATTTTCTAGAGCTTCCTAAGTATCTTACGTAAAGTGAACTACATAGCAAACATATTATTCTACGTGATAAACAGATTATAAATAAAGCCAGTAGTAATAGAAAAAATTCTTTTTACTTAAAAAAAATTTTTTTTTAGATGTAGGAACTTTTGTACTCCATTTCTACCACTAAGATTTCTATCGCCAATCACCCTTCGTGTTTTCTCTGATCGACACTTAGCATGTCATACATTAATTATAAAAGTAAACAACAAAACCAATTTACATCATGCAAATTATGAAATAACATTATACTTAAACAGTTCATATTATTCACGCCGTAGAACAATGGTCCACTTGAGAAACGCAAACTGAATCTATATTTCAATGCAATTTCTATATTTGTATATATCCTCAAGATAGCATTGCTTTATACATTCAGGGAAAATGTTATGTACACTTTACAATTTTAAATTATATTTGTATACATAATATTTATTTATATTTAAAAAAAATGAAGATACGCTCATTATGTTGTTACTGTTTCAGCTGGTGATAAAAAATTTGAAAAATGAAGTATTGAAAAAAATTCAAATTCCCACTTGTGATGAAATTTTTTATGCTGGAACAGGTATGATTTTTCTACGAGATTCGGACCAAGTTGTATTATTTGATATCCAACAGAAAAAAGTTATAGCGGAAATTAAGGTCTCTAAATGCAGATATGTTGTATGGTCTAGTGATATGAATTATGTTGCTTTATTATCAAAACATTCTGTTACAATTTGTAATCGCCTACTAGAACAACTTTGCTCAATTCATGAAAATACAAGAATCAAGTCAGGTTCTTGGGATGAGTCTAATGTTTTTATTTATACAACTAGCAACCACATTAAATATACCGTTAGCAATGGTGACCATGGTATTATTCGCACATTAGACCTTCCTATTTATATTACTAGAGTTAAAGGAGATCAAGTTTATTGTCTCGATCGAGAGTGTAAACCACGTATCTTGCGAATTGATTCAACGGAATATAAATTTAAATTGTCTTTAATTAATCGTAAATACGAAGAAGTTTTGCTCATGGTACGCTCTGCCAATTTGGTTGGTCAATCGATAATTGCTTATTTGCAGCAGAAAGGTTATCCTGAAGTTGCTTTGCATTTCGTGAAAGATGAAAAAACAAGATTTGGTTTAGCTTTAGAATGTGGTAATATTGAAGTAGCTCTGGAGGCAGCAAGGATGTTAGATGAAAAAAAATGTTGGGAAAACTTAGCGCACGCAGCATTATTACAAGGAAATCATCAGGTAGTTGAAATGTGCTATCAAAGAACAAAAAATTTTGAAAAATTAGCATTCCTATACTTAATAACAGGAAATCTAGAAAAACTTAAAAAAATGACTAAAATAGCTGAAATTAGAAAAGACTTTTCTGGACAATATCAAGGTTGTCTTCTACTTGGTGACGTGGAAGAGCTGATGAAAATTTTGAGGGTGAGTATTTTTCTACATAGCTAAACTTTTTGTTGACAAATACAATAATCTTCAACTAAGTGGCATCAATAATTAATTCCAATGTTCTTTCCAAAATAATAGGTGGAAAGAGTGAGATTGAGTAGAAGTAATTCGTGGATTTTATTTGTTTAACTTTTTATTTTCATAGATGTTATATTTTTTAGTACCCTATTGGTGGTTTCAAAATAACTTAACAATACAGTATAAAATTTTCGCTAAGCTATTCGTGTACATAGTTTTTAAATGTGGTGAATTTGTGGAAAAGCGATTTGCTTATCGTGGGCAAACAACTGAAGTAAAGTTGTTAGTCTTTACGTTCCTACGCCTGAATTTTGCATTCCTCTGATTTTGCTTCTGCTGAAATATTTTGCGGATCACCGCTATCAATAGATCTTTGTGCGTCACGCGAATTTTATCTCTATCCGTGCTCTCTTCTGCTTTCTCCTTCTCTTGTTCTCAGTGTCTTTTCTGCTCTCTCGTTCGGCAGCTTACCGGTTAAAAGTCAATCAACTGATTTTTCGTCCATGAATGACTCACAAATCCTAAGTAAATGTGACTTTTGAAAAATTTATAGCCACGCGGAACTTATTCCACGGAACTGAAAGATAATATCACGACATTGGTACAAACTTAGAGATTATCCATTTTTCTTGAATTACAAACGATTTGAATCTTTCTTGGGTCTTCGGAAGCTACATTTGTTTATTATCCAGATAGACGTATCACTATTCCCTCAGTACACACAATTAATCTCAATTATAGTGTACGTACACGTTGTATTCAACGTATTACATTTTCATTTAATTTAACCTTGTATGTAGTACTTATAACTAACTGAATACTGAATTTTTTAAATTTCTCTGAAAAAAAAGTCTGAGTGATAGCAAACAAAAACACCATGATCTGACTGTTATACATGAACATATTTTCTTTTGTTTACGAAGTACTTAAATTTGATTTCGTTTGAAAAACACACTTAAAACTTAGTCATGAGCAGTTGGCAAAGTTTTGTCAATCGACAGAACATATTGTACAAAAATACTATAGAATCATTTAGAAACTGAACTATCGAATATTTACGAAAAGTAAACTATATTAGAAGATACAAATAACTTTTCTGGATAATTCAAGATAGTAATGCCTCACACTTTTTCTCTATTGTGTTTTCAGCTTGTTTTCTTTTTTGAACGTTTAGCAAATGTCTACCATGATAATTATGATTATTTCTCATAATCATTGTGATTATGTAGAAAGAGGAAAGGATATTCTAATCCGCCCGAATAAGAATACCGGAAAGTCGCAACCTACTGACCCAATATCTATCAAAACGCGCGAATATATTTTTTTAATTTTTATTACTTACTTTTTTAATTTGTATTACTTTTCTAAAAAAAATCAAAATAAAAGATTGAAAAGGGAATTTTTGGAAAAATGTAATCGAAAATTCCCATCCAAAAAAAGATTTGTAGAATCACGATGCAACGCCGAACTCATTTTTAGATCTAAAAGAACAAAAGAACAGACCCACGGAAACCCCATAAAAATATTGAGAAAAGGGAAGGTCGTATTTAAGCTAGAAATAGAGAAAAGAAAATGGGAAAGAAATTTCTGAATATGTTTCTTCATAAATGGAGTTTTTTCTTTTTTATTTTTTTATTTCTATTAAACTTTAAAAAAAAAATGTTTGTCGTCGGAAAAATATAAAAATTTAGTTTTAGTATTTTTCTAATGGCTCTATACGAGGTCTCAGGAAGAGAAATGCGTTTCTCTATTGAGACACACCCAATCTGGGCTTCACAAGATTTTCACAAACTGGGGGGGGGGGGGCATGTTTTCCAGATTTGTGGAAGTTTGGGAGGGCAACTTGATTAATAGGATCTCGAGCAAATCATATTGCACTTAGTGAAGAGCCAAAAGAGACCCCGAGAAGGAAAAAAATTGTGAATATCATTAAGTTAAAATTTAAGTTAATAATTAAAAGAATTCCCTCATTAGAATGCGCACTTGTTCTCTCATTATTCCCAATTCCAAGTTACTTGTAATTCCCTTTGGAGTCAGTTCATGCTCACCCTTAGTAATAACCCCTTTATTGCTAAAACGTAGTCAGTAAAGGCGGGATAGACACCATTCCTGCGTTAACGTAAGTAACATATGATGTTTATATAATATTAGAGTTCCTCAATCGGAATAACATTCTTTACTAAGCATCCAGCACACTACCCTTGTTAGTAAGACGGAAGTCTTAGACAAAAAAGTGTAAAAAGATAAAGAGGGATATTAAAATATTAATGTCGATATTAATGTTGTAAAAACATTAATATCTGTGCCCTTGTTAACCCGATGACACATTTTCTTTTCTATTTAAATAGTAAAAGCAAAAGAAAAGCATTTAAATCGGTTTACTTTATCCTTATTCTCTTTCCTTATTCATATTTTAAAAATTCAAAATGGCGGATATAAGATTATTAGTGTTTATTTTTGAAGATATAATAAGGGAATTCATAATACTCAAATCAACGAAATGCCAAAATAGTCTGTGCCACCACTTATTAGACTTTCGATCTATTTTATGACAGAAAAAAAATTATATTTAGGGCAAATCGGAGCAGGGTCTTCAATTTTTTTTATATTTGGCACATTGAATGCTTATATGAATGTAATAATTTGTGCCAAGTTTCACGACAAAATATTTATTAATTAAAAAGTTATAAAC
This sequence comes from Chouioia cunea, assembly GCA_030064505.1. Lineage (NCBI taxonomy): Eukaryota > Metazoa > Arthropoda > Insecta > Hymenoptera > Eulophidae > Chouioia > Chouioia cunea. The sequence goes on from JAOPFQ010000004.1 coordinate 13,789,466, forward strand.
AATTTTTAAAAAATTTGATTTTTTTTTAACTGATGTAAATCTAAAACTATTTATCGAATTAGGATAATTTTTTTTAAATACCCGGAAATTATTGTATTTTGAGAATATACATATGTCATAATAATATATTTGTTGATATAAAAATTATAAACAATTACAATAAATTTTTGCCATTTTTGGGAAAAAATTTATAGGGCAACTTTTATTTAAAAAATTGTTATTGCAATCGATTCCTTGGACAATTTTGTTTCGAGGATCCGTAATAAAACTATAATGAATTTTAATGGGGGCTAGGTAATGACCTTCCAAAAAAGCGCTACCGGTGGCATTCAGCTGGAAGATCGGACGAATAGAAGGGTCCCACTCCCCCGAAACTTTTCCAAATAGTTCAGTTCTATAAGTCAGTACCATAGACTATACATTATGTAATTGGAATGACATCAGTATAAAAAATATTTTATTTACTTAAATATAAACAATTTAATCGCAATAAGATGGAGTGTAATATTTCATATTATTTTAGAAAATATTCGTAGTTTACAAGAAATCTATTTTTCAAGTATAATTCGATATAAACAGACTAGTTATAATACGTTACATTACTCAATAGATATTAGAAAAATGAAATTAAATAGTCAATTATATATTAATATTTCATTATTCAATTATTTAATAATATAACAATCATTAAAATTATTTTACTATATTTTACGAAGGTGTTCATAAATTAATTTTACAAAATTAATATAAAATATAATAAATAAAATTTTTATAATTTATAAGAAATTACACTGAATTATTCAAGTACATTTATTTTGTAGTCTTTTAATATTATAAACTGTAGAATAGGAAGTTCTTTTCACGATCAATTTCTTGCTACTTTTATTTAGATGAATAAATACATAACTTAAGGTACCATCGATACGTAACGCTGTTTTTAATAATGATGATAAATTTTGTTCAATTTCTACGCGTTCTGCGATGGTATAGTAAGCAAATGTTATACCAGGTATAACTTTTTGTGCTCATTGATATAATTCCTCAGCTGAAGATATGCTTACTTCTGAATTTCGCAAATCGGCATTTCGGGCTAATCTTTTCACTGTTCCGCCAAGTCCATCAGAGGCGCTTTTAGCATGATAAGTTGCAAAATAGTGCCATTCAGTTTTAATTTAGTATGTCTCATAATGAGAAACAAGGGTAAAATTTTTTATTTATTCTTAAATTGACTTGCAACTTCATCAGATACATAAATCATTTTTTTAACCTTGTTCTCTATTTTGATATAATTTTTGGCGAAACAATATCAGATCATTTACGTCATATTTCGTACTTTCCAAAATTACGACAAAGCTGTTTGTTTTAGTTTATTCCTTCCCTTTTATATAAATTGCAAATGAATAGAACGGCAAACAGGTGTTCATCCTGTTTCCCGTTCCAATGATTTTCTTGCATCTGGTGTTAATATACAGTCGTATGATTCTGAACGAAATCTCCTAAGACCATTATTTCAGATTCATTTAAATTATGCCTATGAGTTTTTATATAATCATTTTTACTTGTGGTAATAAAGTCATGTTCTAATAATATATATTCAAACTGTATCTTCAGATGGTTAAGATAGTCTTTAATATTGTACTTATACTTTACAAGATCACATTTTTTGTTTATAGTGTCCCATTGTTTATAATGAATAAAATCTATGGCATTTTTTCTAAATAATTCTCGAACACATAGAAAATACTTGCCAATCCAGAAAATTTCGAGCATGTATTAAAAAAACAATCTTCACCGGGTCTGTCACACGCCATTTTAATTAGAATATCTTTTGCTGTTTGAGGTAACTCCTCATCATATTTAATCATCAAATTCTTCAATTTGTTATCTTTTTACACTATTTTTGTATCGTTAGCACCTAGAAATGGTCGCCTTATATCATCTTGCAAATAAAATAAGAGAGCAGCACCCTTTCATTTTACACTTATTATACTATCGATGTATTATAGATGTTCTGGTAATTGAGAGTGGGTACGATAACATTCCTTCTTGTTCATGAAGTTCTTTAGCTGTTTTATACAAAATAAAACGAACAATTAATTTCTCTTTCTATTTCACAGACAATTATTGAGAGTAGAATCGCAGTTAATATATGTATCTTTTCTGAATTAGTAGTTTCTTTTTCACACTCTGCTTTCAGGTCTTTATAAATTACACTTTTTTGTACAAATTCATCTCGATTACTGTCTATACAGCCATGTTTTCTCACAAGTAATCTTTTCAAATTATTTGATAAGGAATCAATTTTTTTCTATTAAATTAGGTATTTCAATATTTATTGAAATAATTTCTCTTATTTCAATAAAATCACGCAATAAATTTAAGCGATCCAATACTATTTTTTACGTTCATTTTCGTCGATAGAAAATTCTTCATCACATTGTATGTGGCATATATCTTGATCTTCATAAACATTTGAGTCGAAACTGACCTCATTGTTCTGATTATTAGAATCTTCACAAATACCATTTTCTTCATTTGTAAATCATAAACGTTTGTCATTGTAGTCAAAAACCTCTTTTGGATCTATGATATAGTAGTATCTCAAACATATTGCACATAATCGATCGTCTTCTTTCACTAAAGAAAACTACTTATCCTGAATTTATGTGGGAACATTTTACAATATCTATCGCACAATAAGAAATTTTACTGTAACGTTCAATGAGGTACGTTCACTTTGGCCATTGAACTTTAAATAACCCGACTGAGCAAAAAGATTCCGTATTTATACGATTTTCGAAGCCGAACTAATTTCAGTATACCTAATTTTAAAATACTACTTAACAAACTAAAATATTAGAAAAAACATTCAAAGCAAATAAACATTTTTGAACACCTTAACATAATTATTACTCGCACTAATTTGCTTAAGGGCAGCCTATTTTCGTTAATTATTATTGTCATAACTGTTAGTCCTTCGTAGTACTATTCAAATAAAGAAAGTTTAGCTAATAAATGTACTGACTTATAGAACTGAACTATTTGGAAAAGTTTCGGGGGAGTGGGACCCTTCTATTCGTCCGATCTTCCAGCTGAATGCCACCGGTAGCGCTTTTTTGGAAGGTCATTACCTAGCCCCCATTAAAATTCATTATAGTTTTATTACGGATCCTCGAAACAAAATTGTCCAAGGAATCGATTGCAATAACAATTTTTTAAATAAAAGTTGCCCTATAAATTTTTTCCCAAAAATGGCAAAAATTTATTGTAATTGTTTATAATTTTTATATCAACAAATATATTATTATGACATATGTATATTCTCAAAATACAATAATTTCCGGGTATTTAAAAAAAATTATCCTAATTCGATAAATAGTTTTAGATTTACATCAGTTAAAAAAAAATCAAATTTTTTAAAAATTGTTTATAACTTTTTAATTAATAAATATTTTGTCGTGAAACTTGGCACAAATTATTACATTCATATAAGCATTCAATGTGCCAAATATAAAAAAAATTGAAGACCCTGCTCCGATTTGCCCTAAATATAATTTGTTTTCTGTTTTAGATTTAGATCACAAACGATCAGCTTTATCGACAAAGTCCCTTTATTTGTTGTAATCAGAGCACATATCTGTACAATCTATTAGCATCCATGTGCCATCTTTCTATCTCCGATTTACTGTTGTCACTTCGGATGAATTATGGTAATTTGATAGAAAGCAAACACCTTTATTATCTATCCATTTGATCCAATTAATACCAGTATCAGATGTTCGACAATCGTATTGTCCGTGTTTCATTTTTTTGTCAAGCATTATAGAATAGGTAACCCAGTACGATTAGAACGTACAGTTCCGCAAGCAAATATTTTGTCTTCTTTTAATGAAATCAATAGATCTACGCCAATGAAAAAGTTATCAAAATATACATGGTGATTTTTATCAACAAGTTTACGCGTCAAATCCTTAACAACTTGTACTCCAAACTGTTTCTCACAACTTTCAGATTTTTCGGTAAAAACTTGAAATTCACATACGTAACTCGATCATCTGCGCGAACCCAACATTTATATCCTCGTTTTATCAGTTTAGCTGGCAAGTATTGCTTCAAGCTACTTCGACCTATGAATTTTATTGTAGATTCATCAATAGATTGATATGTAAATTACTTAATATGAATCCAAAACGTATAACAGACATCAATGAACTTATGAATGAGAATGAATCTTTCAATTTTGTGTCACTCGACCAATAAATATGATGGGAAGGCAATTTTTTATCCTTATCAGAATGTTAATTTCTAAAACAATCAGTAACTCGTCTTTTGTCATCAATTGCTCTTCCTGCAATAATATCTCTTGTATGTATTTATTTGTTTGATGAACTAATAAATTAAACATATCTTCAGGAAAAAGACATAAAAAAATTTCTAATGGCGATTATACGTTATCGGGGATATTTGGTCCAACATCAGCAGTGAATGAATTATCATCTCTTTGTTTTTCTTTTTTCTTCCATATTTCACGCCAGAACATTCTCCTTCATCTTAATCTGAATCATTATCACTTTCTTTTTCTTCAAATTCACCTTCTATTTCGACATTCATGTTATCGTCGTCTTGATCTAAATCAGCAAGTCCATCGACAGACTCCGTATCGCTAGGAATATCAGCAATTTCCATTTCGCCTAATCCAAGTTATTATTATTTATAAATATTGAAAAAATTCTCTGTTCGATGAATTTTTGGTTTACATGAATTCCCTTTATTTTTTTATGTCAATATTCGAAATATTTGCTATATGGAATTTAGATTCGTAGTCAGCGACTCCAAAACCTCTGTATACCAATTTTCAAAAACTTTAAAAAAATTTTTAATCTTCGCCACCATATTGGAGCCTCCATTTTAAATTTTAAAAATATGAGTTTAGATTCTTAATCAGCGACCTCAAAAACCCCTGCATACCAATTTTCAGAAATATATTCAAAGAAATTTAAGATGTCGGCCTTCATCTTCGAGTCGCCATTTTGAATTGTCAGAATTTGAGTTCAGATTCATGATCAGGGACCCAAAAAATTCCTGTATGCCAATTATCATGAAAATTCATTCTCCTGAAATATCTATACCGCAAAGGGTTAAAAGAAGATTGGAGAATATGTATTCAACAGTAAAATGTAATAAACTTTATTTTCATTCTATATAACTTTTATATCTGATGAAAAGAATCTATAGTTTTATTACAGATTTTCGTCACGGATAATAAAAGTTGATACAATATAAAATACACTTTGATAGAAAATAAGCTTTCTAATATTATGGATGAACCCGCCATAATTTTCAGGTACCTCGTATTATTATTACAATATATTATACAAGATATGTTGCAAAGTCATAATCAGGCAATATATTGATGTGGTTATTGGAAGTTTTACTGTTATTTTTATTTCGAAAATAGATAATTTATATTCTGCGGGACAAAATACATAGTAGGACATGTGTGGTGTGTTGAAACAAGATTTTTTATCGTGTGTTGGTGTTATTGTTTAAATATTATTATTTATTATTTAACATAATAATATTATTAAAATAAAATATGGTAACTACGTCGTTTATACTGCTTTAACCCTTTATTGCATGATTTTTTTCTTTATAAGTGTAAAATATTGTGTACATGTAGTTGAAGCCATAGATTGAAGGAAAAATAATTTTAAAAAGTCCTTAATGCATATGTTTATCAATTTAAAAAAAAACTGTATGATCATGTAAATTTACATCGTACCGTATGTAGATAAATTTTTATATAAAATTTGCAACTCAAATTGTAATTTACAAAATATGAACAATACAAACCTTCTTTACTATATACTTCTCTTCACAGAAATACTTGAAAAAATAATATTTTATAACACTGAATTGACAAAAATAGTATCATCCGAGAACCAGGTTTTTGATATTAACGTGACAAGTGATGTTAACTTTTTTTTTAATGACAGCGTTCCATTTCCTTCGATAATTTTCTTTATTGTTAAAACAAACGGTCTGGTTTTTTTTCAAATCAAGGCAGTCATGAAGAATACAAAATGATATTTTATAAGTTGATTTATCTATTGTTTAATATTGTTATAAATTATTGTAAATTCCGGCTAAAAAAAAGGTCCTTTATGGTGTCCAGGGTTGCAGCTTTAATTCTGATTTTAAACGAAAATTTCAATAAAAGATTATTGATCTGTAGGAAAGCTGCTACCGTGCTATGAAGGTTTTTTTTAATTTGACAAAATGGCGGCGGTTTGAACAAAACATATCAGATTTAGCCTTTTTTAGTAAGCTTTTCGTAAAAAAAATTGGGAGCTTCAAATGACAAGCTTCAATAGTACGATAGAAAAATACGATTCAGAGAAAAACGCCTTTAAAATTTGAAATGAGAAATTTTTAGATCAATCGGCGGTGCCAGGTCCATATAATATTCTTTCTGCTTCTTCAAATTATTCAAATCCCAATCCTCGAATCCATTTTTTATAGAATTCCACTATTACACTTTTTTTGTTACACTTTTTGCATTTGAGTAGTTGTTGCAGAGCGCCAAAAACTAAGCAAAATTTTTTGAAAACATTGTTGAATATTTGATTAATTCTAACTTGAAAGTCTGAACTCTTTCTCGCTATTTTATCCGCCGAAGCACCTGCAAACGTTGTATCGGTCTCGATGAAGTATCGATTTGTTCCCTTGAACCCTGTAGATCTTTTTCTTTCATATCGTAGATATGTGCTCTTCGAACCTTTTCTATCCTGTGACACAAATATTTTAGGCGTTTCTCTTGTAGGTCTATCTATACAGGATATCGAAAACGAACTGAATTTTTTGGCTTGTTTATTCAACGAACTTATAGAACTGAATTCCCGCAGAAAGATACACGTGCAGATAGGAACAAGACAAAAGGAATAATGGTTAAACGGGGAGATGGACGTGGCAGATGTCACAATCCGTTGTTTTTTTCTAATAAATACTATAGTGATCGAAAGATTTCGAATTTCGATTTAAAAATTTGAGAGAATGTTTCTAACAGTGTATACTATCCAATAATGTAAAAAAAACGATTTTTTTTAAATTTCACACTGTGATGATCCCTTTAACAAAAATTTGATCTGATGTAAACGAATGAAAAATGATGAAATGAAAGATATCTTAGACATTTTAAAAGAAATTTGTTGCGTTCAAACGTTATTATTGTATTCGAAATTGTATATGTTAAGAAGTTGATTTTCAGTATATTCTATTAGTTGTATGATATAGGGAAATTTCAATACTACAATAATAATATGCAAAATACAGTTTTTTCTGTTTATAAGCCTTTTATAGAGAGACAACGAAAGAAACGTTGAGAAGTGCTTGGTAACTAAAACTTGTTCAGTTATGGCCACACATCACGCGGTATCGCGAATTTTCTAGAGACGCCTTTCTCGATACATAAAATGGCGTATCAATACTGGCAACAGATTTGAATATATTGGTGCACAATCAGACTTATTTTTAATTTTCATAGTCAAAAAATGATACCATTTTTCGTCTTGCGATATTTACATTTTTAATCACCATTGTCTACGAGGAATATCGTTTCGAGGGTGTAGAACTACATTTTTACTTAACTTCGACTGTGAAGTCGATAATTATTATTATTATTTTTTGCATTGCAATTTTCAACAATTATTTTTTCAATGTATTTTTATAAATTTCTTTGATGTTCATAAAAGAATGTTTTACAAGATATATAAGTAGTCATTTCATAAAATATTTATGTAATTACAATATAATTATCATTTACATATATTTGTTTCAGCAGTTAAGTCAAGAAGCGTTGTCTCATATCACAAGATGTATACATAACGTTGAGTATTCGCAATATACATCAAATCTAATAAATAGCGATGAAAAATCGTTGGACTCTCAATTATTATCATTTTGTTTACGGCCGCCCATTCCTGTATGTCAAACGGAAAGTAATTGGCCTCTATTAACAGTGTCTCGTGGATTCTTTGATGGAGTACTTTCTTCCAAAAATCAAAATCAAGTTAATGCGTCATTGGCTCCACAAGAAAATATTTCTATTTCTGAGGGCTGGGGAAGTGACGATGATGATATTGAAATGAATGAAACTTCAACATCAAATTTCAAAGTGGATAATAAATTCATTGAAATTTCAAATGTCTCAACAGGTTGGGACGTTGAGGAAGTCGATCTGCCAATAGAAATAGTTTCAAATGAGGTTTTACAAATGACTGAAAACTATTTTTCCCCGCCATCTAAAGGGATATCATCTCCCCAGAACTGGGTAGCTGATTCTCAACTCTCGATCGACCATGTTTTGGCAGGCTCATTCGAAACCGCTTTTAAATTACTAAATGATCAAATAGGTATAGTGAAATTTGAAAAGTATAAAAAATTATTTCTAAATATATTTTTGAGTTCAAAGACATCTGTGACTTTGTTTCCAAGTTCCATTACATTATACAACTATCCTTTACGAAATTGGAAAGAAAAGCACTCGAAATTCCACCTACCAGCCGCAGTATTACAGTTATCTAATCTTGTAGACAAATTACAAGTCAGTTACCAATTGACAACTGCTGGAAAGTTTACAGAGGCGATTGAAAAATTACAGTCAATATTACATATGATACCTTTGCTATGTTTAGATTCAAAGCAAAGTATTGCTGAAGCACATCAGCTAATTGAAATTTGTCGAGAGTATATCTTGGGCCTCAAAATGGAAACAGAAAGAAAAAATCTTCCAAGAGTTACAATGCAAGATCAACAAAGAATTTGTGAAATGATTGCTTACTTTACACACTGCAGTTTACAACCAATTCATCAAATTCTAACACTAAGAACAGCAGTAAATACATTTTTTAAATTCAAAAACTACAAAACAGCCCGAGCATTTGCCAGAAGACTATTAGAATTGGGTCCAAGACCAGAAATCGCCCAACAAATACGAAAAATTTTACAGGTAATTTGTCAACATTTTTATGTAGTTTAATTTACTAATCGTTTGTTGCTGATTAATTAATTAGTAAATGAAAGAAAATGACTAATTTTAAAATTAAATTATTAATACCATTATTGAATGACTAAAAAGAGGAATGAAATCAGTGATATTCACTAATAAATATTTACTATACGAAAATGTATATCAAATTAGCAAAATTTTCAAATTAAATACTTGTAAACTATTTAATAAATAATAATTGAATGCTAATAACAACCGAGAAAGCACCATTTAGATAAGGTAAGTTACATAAACTATAACTGATGCTGAAATTTAAATCGAGAGAAAATTTATTACAAACATAATAGTTTTTATTTCTCTCTTTCTTTCTCTCTCTCTCTCTCTGTCTCTCTCTCTCTCTCTCTCTCTCTCTCTCTCTCTTTCGTTGAAAATAGAAACATTATATTCGAAAATTTTCTCTCAGTTAGTCTATTCTATCCCTATGAGACGCTTCTAATGCGTATATATATATGAGTCATTTTAATATTTCTTTAACTTTGACTGTGTATGGAATTCAACCAATCTTACCAACAATGTGATAGATCATATTAAAGAAGCCTTCCAGCTATTTCAGATATATTTATATTAAATTCATACTTAAAACGTTAGATTTTACAAAATTGTCCACTTTCAAAGGTAATTAAAAATAATAAATCTACACAATATTTCATGTTATTTTTTTCAATAGTTGATACTAAGTAATATATAGTGTAAAATGTCCACTATGGCGTTTTTTTTAAATTTCAATTATGACTCCATATCTCATTGGTTCCATTTCATTAGTTTTGAAAAGACTACGAAAGTGTCACTAAGCCCATTCATAAATATTGAAAATTGATCATGTTATGGATTTCTGAACATTATTGTCGATTATTTATTTCCATTGACTGCTGTTTCTGCAAACATTATTAAAGTCGAATTATCAGAAAAACTAAATAGTGATGCATCATTCATTTTTTTCAGTTTCAGTCATCCTACATGTAGCTCCACAAGGAGGATTAGATTGTTGAGCCTTGCGGCACTACTGTCGATAAAGTATTCTGCCCTCATTACTATTACTAACTTTCTAATTCTTGAAGAATTAGCTTGCAAATGTACTTGCATCGTTAGATTCGACGTTTTCCTCTTGGAAACAATGCCACCATTCTTCATAGACTTGGTATTTTTATCGTGTGTGTCTTGCGAAGCTTATCCATTAATATATAGTACGGTAAATCATGTAGATCTCGATTTCTCAGTTCAATAAGATTTGTTCAGTTCTTGCTTTCACCATCTAGATCGCTATTCGCAGGGTTCTTCTAGCTTGCTTATTAACCTTTTTTTCTATTACATTTTGACTATTCAATATCTTAAATCGATGGAACTTTCAATATCGTGTATTATACTCTCTTCTCAGTCCCTCTAATTTATCGTTTCACCAATAAGCTATTCAATTTTATTGTCGGTTATAGTCCTTCACTATATAATTTTTTATTATATATCACGTGTTCCTGTAAATGTTTACAAATTCACGAGCAAATGCTTTAGATGACAGGAACGAGTACTTTATTTACAAAAATGGAATTGAATAAATAAATTGTGCGAAACCATCAAAACGATGTTTAAAAGTAAACTGAATTTTAATTGTCAACCACATAGTTACATGAGAATAAGTGGTTGAAAGATTCTCACTCGTTTATAATATAAATAAAAGTTCTTAGGAGAGAAAATAAAAATGAGGCAAAGCGATATGACTACATGTTAGCACATTAACTTTAAAATTAAAATAGCTTACCGCATGCTGTAAATGTTTATCGCGAACCTCTCTTATAAACCGTTAGACTAAATGCGATCACACACATTCTTGAAGCTTTGTCATATTCTTAAACATGATAGACCACATATTTTCAACTCTTTCGTTTTAGTATAACTCTTCTTTCGTGCTATCGTTACTATCGTCACCCGTAGCATATCTGGCCATCGAAGCACCTCGAAATTTGTTTTCCATCAACGGTTTTGCTTTGTATGTTGATGTATTAACCACTTATTGGTTATAAGCATACTGTATAATCATACACACAAATAATTATACTATAATTAAAATATTAGTAATAATTCATATTGTAGATAGTAATTTGTAATTACACTGTAACACAGTGAGTCTAATTTTTGCATAGCCAATTCACCTGATACATATATTTTATATATATATATATACATATATATATATATATATATATATATTGTTAGAGTCCGGACGCCGACATATTGTCAACGCGATGCGCCTACCCTAAGAGTAATACATTTGGCGATTCACCGCATCGACGAGACAAAGATGACTTACTTTGGTTAAGATATTTTGGGACCTCATCTTACCTCTGCTATCACAGTGAAACAGTCCTCGATTATAATCTCTCGGTGTTTATCCGAATAACTCACGGACGCTAAGATCGATCTCTAAGATTACGTCGTTGAGCACAATGCCTTCAACAAGGTCACTCATTCTCACAATCACTCATGGGCACTTTTCTTTGTTTCGATTGTCGTCTGTACATTTCGGCAATTTTTTATATAAGCTAATGGGCATGAACGCGTTTATTATAAATAACAACTACCCGGCAACGCTACCTTGTCGACGAGTTGTCATACGAGGGGACTCGGCCTATACGACCCATAACCTTATCATAGTACTTAGCGTTAAATTCGTGTTATTTGTTACGTTTTCATTTTATTGTGCACTTCAATAGTTCCGCCTATTCATGTATTCTGAAACCTTTATCGATCGATTGTTGCGTAAGTTATTTCTCTACGTCGGATGCTGATATGACAGATATCGCCAAACGGCCGAGATGACCGGTCATACATAACCATCTCGCTGCAATATGTGACTGAAAAATCATTTAGAAATTTTAATTTTAATTAAAAATTATTAAATTTTGTAACTTTTGTTCTCTCACTTCTTTGAAAGTTAATGAACGAAAATGTCAGGACACTAAACATAACATGTATTTTATTGACCCATATAATGAATTGAACTCGTAATTGCTGTAAAATCTGTCACGATAACTTTAATATTTTTATTGAGGATCTTAAATATAAGTTCCTTTAATGAAACTATATATTTATGTGTAATTAAATCTGATTAGTCATTAATGTTTTTACAATATATTTCGTTATTTAATGTCAGTAATTATGCTAACAAAATAGACGTAAGATACGTGAATCTATGCCTTATATTTTGAAATTCAATTAAAATTCTTTAATTATAATATTTAATAACATAAATTATTCATTTACAGGTTTGCGATAATAATCCAACCGATGAAAATCAATTGGAATACGATGAACATAACCCATTCACGCTCTGTGCAGCGTCTTACAAACCTATCTATAAAGGAAAAGCTGTATTAAAGTGCCCGTTTTGCCATGCATCTTACCAAATGCAGTTCAAAAATCAAATTTGTAATATCTGCGAAGTCGCGAAAGTTGATAAAGCGTGTAGTGGATTAAGATTGACTTTGCTTCAATCTCGTTGACATATGATTTGTGTTTCACAAGAATCATGTAAACTATGACTGCATCTATATGTTATGAAATTTATGTAAAGTTTTAATGAAATCACAGATCACAATGTCGTTATTAAATAAAGAATTTTTTAAGTGCAAATCTGTGCTAGCATGGAATAAAGATATTAGTCGATTTTGATAGTAATCGTACATTTTTAGATTTAGACAAAGATGAAAGTTCTTTTAATATCGTGTCTAATACATAATATTTTATTAAATAAAATTTAATTTAAAAAATAAGAAAAGTTTATAATTCTAATTACGATGTGAAAAAGTAAGATGCAAAAAAATACGAGATATGCTTATTACATAACGAGACTATCGTCGCTACAAAAGAAATAATCATACAGTAAACGCCAGTAACAGACGACAGCTCTTTAATGTGAAACCTTCTCTTCTCAATGCAAAATCTTTTGTTTCTGTAAACAAATCAGCTAATGACATTCATAAGTTATTGAAGATAGCGTATGACAATGAATGTTTATGACGTGCTCATATTTTTCAATGATTTAAGGATTTTTTTAAGATGATCCAGAAAAAATTGAAGACGGTTCACGAATTCAAAGCACTGATGAGCATTTATTATGGTGTTGATGGAATTGTATACCTTCCTTTCAACAAGAACACGTTGAAGATAATTCATGATCAGGCCATCCTACGTAAAAAATTACTTCACAAAAAATGCAGAATAATCTTTGCATTCTTGCAGAACATATTTCTTATCGAGAGCCCATGGATTATCCTTCTATAATTCAAATTATTTTTTTGCTTATTCTTCCACAAAACTCAGTAAAAACATGACGATGATAATGCTAAGTAATAATTTTCCAGTGAAAATACAAAATCCTATAAATTTTGAAAGAAATAATTATTATGGCTTTAAATTTTTATTTGCTCGTTCGAGCTTATATAGCATGGATTGGCACTTCATTTTATATTGACTATTGACAGTTCGTTACATCATCAGATTACAACTTTTGATGCGAAACTTGATACGACGGTCACCTGCGTGCTCTGGTCCAGCAAAGCCAAATATGGTTTGCCTCCAATGCTTACTATCAACAGGCGCCGGTTTTCCATCATGGAGACTTTCACAGTATCGGGTTCTGTAATAGCCTCAAGAACTATGCCGCCTCCATGACGGTGTTCCATCACTTTTTACCTGTGTTCTCTCCGACGGCGGCCTCCTATAACGCCTGAAGATACATCTGCAGGCCGTTATATAATCACTAAGGCGCCCGCCCTCGTCTTGCATTCAACGGATCAATTCTAGATCCAAATCGACGTCAGAATCGCCGACAAACGTCAGCCCCTAGATCGTTATTTTTGAACCAAGCGGTGGCTTCACCACTAAATGCCGTGGATAAGCCAGCAAGCAGTTCCTGACTCGCAACAGAAAGTTTTCGGGGCTAAAGCCACCTTCCCCTATGAATTGCAGGCGGAAAGCTCGGAGGGCACAGACGCCATCGTACTCCACACTTTTGAGTCTGATGAGGACGCGCTGCGGACCAACGGCGTTGTTTTACGCGTCAAGGTCTTCTCTAGACCGAAGCGACGGTTGCGCACGCGTCTGCGCATGCGCAAGTAGCGGCGTCAAGATGGGGCCACTCTTTTGGACGCCCGCATCCTGAGCTGTCTGTCGTACGATAGGGACATCGTGAGACCATGTACCTAGCTACGGACCTTTTACTTCAAATAAAATTTAAATAATAATAGAAAAAAACTAAAAGAAAAAAAAAGAAACCCAAATTAATAAAATAAAACAATAAACCAGCACGCGCTAACTCTCTAGAAATGGGAGGCTAGAAAAAATTCTCACAATTTGTCGCTACGCAAACCCAAGCCAGGGGAGTCGCAGAAAGGTCAATGACCATAATGACGGTCACCTACCACGTCGTTGACCGCCCCATTAGATTTTAGCGGCCCCCGAGCGGCCAGCTACCAAACCTAGGGTCAACAGTGTATCTCTGCAGGCGTTTTTTTAAATTCTTCAATAGAATGCTCACCTTCTATGTACTCGGCACACAGTTCCATTCGTTTTTCCCAATGGTCGCGAGCGCCCTTGCAGACGAAGTGGGCAACCTGCCAGGTGCTCTCTCGAAAACCTCTATTTCTTCTAATAGTGTGCGACAATCTTTAAATTGTCTCAGGTATGAGTTCGCCTTAACACTTTGGCCAACCGGCAGAAACTATAGTTTAGCTATTTAGCTACAACGGCGCCAGCGGCCCTAACTGAGCCTGAGGTAGAGAGAAACAGGTGCTCGGAGGAAAAGATACAGAGCGCAAACTTAAATTCGCGCTCTATTTACCTATCTTAACTGTCGCCGAACGCAATTTACGCGCGTAAACGATATTTATCGCGAAACAAACAAAACAAAAAAAACAAACCGGGATAACGCCACCTTCGCTCACCTATCTAACGCACGCGCCTCCACGCAAGGGATCCCATGCAACGCGAATTTAAAGTTACAGGAAAGAAGAGGGAAACTTACCTTTTATATAAAGGCAAGTTCCCTCAGCCGCGTTGAAATCGTACAACCGCAACAACAAGAAAATTAAAAAAGGGAAGGTAAGAGGCGCTAAACGGCCTTGCGAACGCCACGTAGTTAATGACCTTGAGAGATCAAGGAAAGGTGAGCAGGAAAATCGTTAAATAACTAACGCTTGATTACAAAAAAAATTTATTAACAAAACAAAAATAGAAGAAAACGCAAGGTGCAAACAAAATCAATATAAAAAAAAGGAAAAGCTAAATGTCGGCGACGGTTATCTTAAATTTAAATGGCCGTCGCCAGGCTCCGGCTATATAACCAGGAGGTCTGATTCTATGGTACTTGCCGACCCAGTAGACTGCCACCTCGCAAATTAAAAAAAAAACACCAGAAAATCCATACACTAGTCACTCGCTTTCAAAAGAAAATCAAAAACAATCTAATAGCTCCGCGGCTCAAGATGTACAGAGCCGGCGAGTGCCACTTACCTCTCTCTCTTCTCTTCGCGCCGAATATTAACAATGAATTTTTCCGAGGTCAGCGACTTCGGAATAATATGCCATAATCTGAGGCTGCGAATATCGACGGGCTCTTGCCAATGGTCAGGAGCTCCGTCACAAATAAAAAAGACTCCGTTTGAGTGCTATAAGTTAAAAGAGGACAATGGTGAGAATTCTCTATTTCATGGGCGTGTTTTCGAATGGTATAAATGGTTTTTTGAAGGCCGAGAAAGCATCGAAGATGACCAATGTTCAACGATCGTTTTTTTCGACATCAACGGCAACGTAATGACTGCATGGGTTACAGAGGGTTAAACTGTAAACCAAATTTGTTATTTGAAAGTTTTGACAATACTGCGAGAGCGAGTCGCGTTCCATAACGGCTGGAGTTATGGAAAAACAATTCGTGGATCTTGCACCAGGACAATGCACTTGCTCATAACGTCTGTGAAGCATTATTTAGCCGTTAAAGGCAGTCCAGTGTTGAAACACGCGTCGTACTCGCCTGATTTAGCGCCCTGCGACTTTTTTCTGCTTCTGAAGATCAAGCCTGCCTTAAAGGATTCGAGTCGATGGAATAGGTGAAGCGAAAACCGACGGAGCTTCTAAATGCTCTCACAAAAAAAGACTTGTAGCATTACTCTGACCAATGGGAAAAACGAATGGAACGGTGTATGGCGAGGGGTGGGGAGTACATTGAAGGGGAGTATTCTATTGAAAAATTTTTTAAATAAAACTTTATCATAAGCAGTCTCATTATTTAATAGCCAGATCTCGTATATGCATTGTTTATCTTGGATATTTTTTCATTGATAATGTACTAGTCTAATCCACTACATTAGACTCCGTAAGGCATCCATAATTGTACCATACGTTCAATAAATTTTGGGGAGTAGTAGTTATTTGCTATTTGTTTTTCAATCTTATTTTCATCATTATGCTTATTTCCATAAATTAAAAGGTAGATTCTATGGTAACGTTCATAAAATGTAATGCAGCGTTCTTGTATCTCAATGATATTACCACTCGGAGACTATCATTAGCATCTTTTTCTTCTGTGCTTAATAACACCTTAGAAATATGTTTAATCAATTCATAAACTTATGTAAGAATTCTACATGAAAACTAATAATCCAATACAATTAGGGAACACATTTCTTACATTTTTTGGTATCTTTTTATCTAATTTATTGTGTACAAATTACGAAAAATTAACATTTATAGATCTTGATACTAAAAGTTGAAAATGAGTACAACATATCTTAATGTATATTAAACCTTTGGGTAATTTATAACCTCTGTTGCGGAAGAATATTAATATAGTCTATTAAAGTTATAGCATTCCATTCATGCGACACAATGTATGAACATTCAAGGCCAATCGGAAATCACATACTTGAAAAATAGACGTATGTGTAATACTCTCATCATAACAGATTTGTACTTTTTCAGCCATTCACTAATCAATACAACACCTTGTTCCATCTTTATCATTTGGGTTAATTTCACTATTTTTGTATCGTATTTTACTAAAACAGTGCAATAAAATATCTTTTTACAACTGATATTTTGAAGCTTATGCATTATAAAGCCGGTCGCATCTATATGCACTATTATATTGTTTAATGTCGACGGTATGTGTAATTCTTGTTCTGCATATATTACAACTATCAATGGAAGCTTTACTCAACGTAAAAAGAGATATTTACGTTTTGTATGTTTTATCCACCATTTAAAAAGGTCCAACAACTTCTTATTTCCTGCATATGACCATCGTGTATAAGACCTGGATCTGACCGTAGTGTTAATGAATTCACGAGATGTTCTGTTTCTTCTATCCATTTCTTATATTGTTTTTTTCTTAAACTTTTATAACAAGCACTCATTTCAATATTCTCATGAACAACTTGTACTTTTTCTGTAGATGGTATGTGTCAACATCCAATTGGATCATTGACGTGATATAATCTAAATTTGAATCATGCATTATGATTAGCACTATATCATGTTGATTGTAGTGTAGTGAACAATTTTCATTTGCTACTCTTATCTTACCGTCATCGAACTGGCCGAAAAAATCTTTAAAAAGAGTTAACGGTAGTTCAACTGTGCCAAAATCATAGTTAAACTTACTTAAGTGGCGTTTCTCTTTATTTGTGAGTTTATTTATATTATTACACAATTCTTCATTATCACTGATGTACAAAGTTGTCGAATCAGAATTATTGCTTGTATTTTCTGAGTTATGATAGAATCTGTTAAATGAAGTTGATTTTGTTGTCTTGCGTTGTTACCTACTTTCAGATGTAAGAATTGTATTATCTTCAATGTTAATTTTGTTATTTATGTAGCTAAATGAATAAACATCGGTAGCTTTTTCCATAGCTATATTGTGTTGATAACAAGGACATTTTTTGTATGCTGTTTTTGTAGAGTTTATAGAAAACACAAAATTTCACAGAGTGCGTATATACAAATGTCTGTGAGGAGTGCTTGCAAATTGTTCTGGTGATCGAAACTTTATATACTAATTATAATAATTATTAATTAATAATAACATTACCGTCGTAAAGTAGCAATAACGAACGCATAATTTTTAGATCATTTAGATTTATTAAAAAAATAAAAGGATAATTCGATAATTTGAGTAAAATTGTTCTTATGGGTAATACGAAGAATTTGCGATCAACGATATTTTGTACACATATTAGTTTTAATTATGTTTTTGAAATAATTCGTCGTTCAGTTCATTATTTTTGGGTAATAATAAACTATGACAAGAAAATGTTTTCTATCAATAGCAATGTGGCTAGTAAACTATATAATGGTAGTTTTAAGGGGTTGTATTGAACGAATCATTTCAATTTTTCATATATATCAGTACACTTCTGTATTAATTACAAAATTCGAGTTACATACTTACATTTTTTATTTTAATTTTTTTCGTTCACGGTGAACGTTCCAAACTTTAAATTCATAAATAATGTGGATATGAATTGCAGCTGTATTTGAAAGGATTGTTAATTGTTATAGAATTAATAAAAGCCACCCATTTAAAAATAAGAAAATCGGGGATCCTCATGATTTCCTCAATACTTACCAAAATCTACAAGTTTTCTATTAGTAAAATAGTTTTTATCATATAATTAAATCATTAGAATACAAGTTTGCTTCAAATTTACCCTAAGACCTACGTGTTCTTAATAAAAAACGGAATATAAGGGGATATTGAACAATCTTATAAATAACGAGTAAATAGTTTAGGTCCAAAACTCTGCTATATATATTTATCAATTCATATAACTAATATGAATTGATAAATAAATAGTTACCTATGTGATTTAGTTTACATAACACTTACTACGAAAGTGTTACTCGTGGTTGTTCAGCGGCGTAGCTCTCTATCATTTGAAAACTTGGCTGCTGGAGAGTAGAATATTACAAAAAAAAAAGAAATAATCCATTACATATTTAATAAAGACATAAATTACATAGACAAAATAGTGATCAATTAATAAATATGTAGTAACGGCTGTTTAAAGTAGATGGTTTTACTTAACTAAAATGGCACGCTCTTAACCTTATCTGATAACATGTTTTATCGTTAAAACACTGGGAAAAATAATGTAGCGCTGAAATACACGATCATAACCAAATGGCAAAAACCAAAAACATATTCTAATGGTATATCTGAAAATGAATGCAAAATTTTGTGATTTTGACAATTTTATTGTATTTTTAAATAGGTTCTCGTATACATTTGAAATAACTTTAGATGATCTAAGCACGTATCAATACAGTATTCTATGTGTTACTAATTTTACTTGGAAGGTTGCCGTTGTCGAGTACAGCAGGCATCAATATCAACATCCAATTATTTAATTTTATGAAATTACTGTATCTGTAAAAAAATACCCAATTTTAATTTTTACAATCAATATATTACAAATGTTACATTGACACTATATATACTTGTGAAATGCGTTTCCAAAAATAATGTTTCTAAAGACTATGAAAAAATCATTGTACTAAAATATCATTTTCACTTTAAAAATTGGAAGTACATGTATATATATATATATTATTTTTTTGCAACCTGTAACCTCAAGGCATGATTTAAACTATTGTAATTATAAAGTATATCAAACATGGTGCCAGGAATTGATGACAGATGCTATGTTTCTCTTCCGAACAATATTCGAATTAAATTCATCCTGGTATAGACCGAATGCTTATCGCCAAAATAGACAAGGGTCTAACCAGAGAACAGTGGAGATATGTCCCTTTGTGACAAATTAATGATTTCAGAAATTATAGAAATTGAAGTTTGTCATTTAAAAATATTTCTTTAACCAAAGGTTCGAAATCTTAATAATTTTTATAAATAACAAAATTTCTTTGTTACTTGACAAAGCTTTGGTACTTATTTCTGGCTTCTGGACTCGTTTCCTTTGATATACACTAAGTCGGATTGCTCACCAACAAAGCGTTAGGCCCTACTTTCGTGTCTCTTACCCACAATATAATTAGAATTTTATAATGACAAAGGTTGGAGCTCAAGACTACCTGACGTTGTAATTTTTACATTAATGGGTAAATAAAAATTGGATATAATCATCATATTCCATCTATAAAGAATAACGTTGCATTTTCTGAAAAAGATGAATAAAACATTCATAGTGCTTATTTACATTGTTTCAAATGCAGTCCAGTAGAATAACCTGGAATTCACAGCTAAAATTGAGGATGATTCGAGTATCCTCATCTCTCAAATCGGTAACTAGGATATACTGTATTTCAAAGGGTCTCATTAATATTTTATCCCACAATTCGCAATTCTCTTCCTCCACTTCTTTAATTCCTCCCAACTTGACATCAATCTTCAATAATAAATGACGAAAATATACTGCACTCAAGCAAATTAATGCGAGCAATAATTCTGTTAATGAGTTCGAAAAATTTTATTTTCTTCCATTGTTTTTTCTAATATTTCAATTTGTTAAGTTGTATTTTAAAAATTAGATTTATTGACATTAGCTGTGCAATGATAATCATATAAATAAGGAATCTTTTCGCTTAGTCGGATTGGTTAAAGTTCATAGGTCGGAGTGAACGGACCTCAACGAATGTCAAAGTGAAATTTCTTATTGTACGATGGATTTTGTAACATTACTTCAATTCAGTTTTGATAAAAATGATATAATCATGCCATTACCATAATATTTCAATCCATTCAAAATGCATAAACATGGATGTCGTCGAAAATCTTGGCTTCCTGTGCCCACAGAAATTCAGGATAAGTGGTTTTCTTTAATGAAACAAAACTCGATTACATACAACATATTTGAGATACTGTTATATAAAAGATCCAAATGAAGGTTCTGACTAAAGTGACAAATGTTTACGACATACAAATGAAGAAAATGGTAATTGTTAGGATTCTTTTAATCAAAACAATGAAGTTAGTTTCGAGTCAAGTGCCAATAAAGACCAAAATATCTGCCACCTACAACGTGATGAAGAATTTTTGATCGACGAAAAGAAACGTAGAAAAATAATATTAGATCTCTTAAATCCATTGTTTGATTTTTTTTAATTGGAGAAACGAATTTAATAAATATAAAAATAATTTATTTTATAGAAAAAAATCGATTTATTATTAAATAATTTGAAATGTTTACTTATGAAAAAGAAACTTTCCAATTCAGAAAAGATACATATATTAACTGCAATTCCATTGTCTATTAAGACTAGGTACAAGCAAATCATTGAAAAACAAGCAGGTAACTATTCATCTATTTGCAATTTATATGAAAGGGAAGGAAAAAACTGAAGAAGACAGTTTCGTCGTAATTTAGGAAAGTACAACACATGACGTGAATGCTGTTATATTTTTCTGTAAAAAATTAATTCGTTACATAAAAAATATATACGAGAACAAGCTTAAAAAAGTTATGTTTCTGATGGGGCTGGAAAGCTAATAAATTAATAAATAACATTTTTCAAATCTGATTTTTTGTTATGATACACACGCAATTGAAGTTAAACAGCACTTATTCGCAAGTTGCCATGTAGTTGCCAAGTCCATCATATACCATGGAAAAAAAGCGGAATAGTTAAAAGACTAATCCGAAACGCCAATTTACGAAATACAAATGTAAACATTTCTTCAGATGAGGAATCATATTTTAACGAAACTGTCTTCTTCAGTTTTTCCTTCCCTTTCATATAAATTGCAAATAAATGAATAGTTCTATTTGCAATTGTAAACAAGCATTGAACCTGCTTGTTGTTCAATGATATTGCGCACAAAAAGCCGTACCAGGTATGAAATTTACTAACTGTACCATGGCAGAATATATAGAAATTGAAAAAAATTTAACATCAGTATTTAAAAAAGCATTGCGTATCTATGGTACCAATACTGCATTTGCCTCCTCCCCTTCCACTCTAGGACGCCTTATGCACGCAGTCTCGTTATTTAATAGCCAAACCTCGTATATGATTTTAACCAAATAGAAACAACTAAAGGCTGTTAGATTAGCAAAAACATTATATCAGGTTTCAATATAAAACATAAATATAGAATATAATATGCAACTGATTTGCCAGTAACAAAAGAATTGTACTTATGAGTTATTACTGATGAAGAAATGGATGATGAAGAAACATGGTTGAACGGTCTTGATTGAAAAGGGATGTACCAGCAGGTATAGTAAAAATAAGAAAAGAGAAGACAGTAAAACTAGAACAAAAACAGAAACCGACGGAAGTCAGATTAACTCATACTATCAAATCAGGAGCTGTTTATAGCATCAAGGAAAAATAATCGAGATCTACTATGGAAAATATTCACAGTAGTTCGGTTTTATAACTCAGTCGATTCATGGACTAAAATTTCTTTTTTCGTTTAACCCTTTGCGGCATACATTTTTCAGGGTAATACATTTTCATGATAATTAGCATACAGTGGTTTTTAGGGTCGCTAATCACGAATCTGAACTCAGATTTTGAAAATGCGAAATAGTGGCTCCAAAATGGCGGCGAAAATAACAGATTTCTTTGATTATATTTTTGAAAATTGGTATACAGGGGTTTTGGAGTCGCTGACTACGAATCTAAATTCCATATAGTAAATATTTCGAATATTAACATATAAAAAAATAAAGGGAATTCATGTAAACCAAAAATTCATCGAACAGAGAATTTTTTCAATATTTATAAATTATCATAACCTGTTTTACGCGAAATGGAAATCGCTGATATTCCTAGCCGATACGGAATCTGTAGATGGACTTGCTGATTCAGATCAAGACGAGGATAACATGAATATGGAAATAGAAGGTGAATTTGAAGATAATGCAAGTGATAATGATTCAGATGAAGATGAAGGAGATTGTTCTGGTGGTAAAGTATGGAAGAAAAAGGAAAAACAAAAAGATGATAATCCATTCACTGCTGATATTGGACCAAATATCCCCGATAACATACAATCGCCATTAGAAATCCTTGTTTGTCTTTTTCCTGAAGATATATTGAATTTATTAGTTCAGCAAACAAATATGTTATATGTAATATGTTAAATATGTTATAAAATAAGTACATACAAGAGAAATCGCAGAAAGAGCAATTGACAAAAGAGGACTTATTGAATTTTTTAGGAATTAATATTCTGATGGGAATACAAAAATTGTCTTCCTCTCGTGATTATTGGTCGAGTGATATAGAATTGAAAGATCCATTCATAAGTGAGCCAAATTTAGAAAAATGGTATAAATTGAGACCGTTTTTAGATAGATTTCAAGAAACTTTCTTAACTTGCTGGAATCCAGGCAAATACCAATCTATTAATGAATCCATGATAAAATTCAAAGGTCGAAGTAGCTTGAAGCAATACTTGTCAGCTATACCGATAAAACGAGGATATAAATATTGGGTTCGCGCAGATAATCGAGTTACGTATGTGAATTTCAAGTTTATACCGATAAAACGGAGAGTGTTGAGAAACAGTTGGGTGCACGAGTTATATTTTTTTACAAAACAGGCTTTTTTTTTTTAAAGGGTTAAATGACTCTACCTGGGAATAATATTGTCTATAGAAAGAATATTTACGACAATTTTAAATTTAGAACATGAAGATTCTTGATCAAATCTGGCATCACATTTGTATTTGTCTAGTCAAAATACATGTAAAAATGTATTGAGAATTATAAATTCGTAAAATTCGTAAAATCGCCAATTTCTCACGTTTTCTATTTAGAAAAAAAACTGGAGGGTAATAGAGCAATTCTCGCGCCATATTTATATGTAGTAATCTAAAATACTTATGAATACATGTGTGTAGCGTGTAAATCAGATCTTTTTTTTTATATCGCAGTGTTATTGTTATATTATATTGTTGTTTACAATAACTGTATAAACTGTTATATATTATCTAGTATTTCGTTATGCACTTTGTATTTTTCCTTAATTTGTACTTATGCAATAGACTGTGACTTCACGAAATGAAACTTAATTTCAAATTTAATAAAACCGTAGAATTTACGAAATTTTCAAACAGCTCAGCATTGGACCTCTTTAGATGTACTACAATTTAGTTATTTAATCAGTTGAAGGTGTTATGAGTGTGTCATATGATTATATTAATATGTAGTATAAGTATATTAAGGATTGGTAGAAAAATATTCTAAGTTACTTTTTTTCAAGTGGAATTGGCTTCGCGAATTTGAGATGTGAAGATGTCAATAAGAATCAGACGAGAGTAGCAAGGTTTGAAAAAGTAAAGCCTTTGCTAATAATTACATTTTATTCTAGACTTATAAATACCTATCTTGTCTTATATATTTTTATTTTTAATTCATTAATTGGTTTAGCTTTATGTAGAAAGCTCCGGTTTTAGCAGAATGTGTTTTAAAAAGGTGTTAAGAGAATGAGCATTAATCTGATATATCGTTAGCACATGTAACTATTTTATCTAAATTGTTACAAACAATAAAAAATTATAAATTCAAAATCTTAAAAACTACTGGTACTAATTGAAATCTTTTTGCATTGATAGCTCGTATTGGACGGGTTGTATCTAATGTTGTTATTTTTGATAACCATTTAGAGTCATAAAACTGTTTAAATAACTCTAATAAATGTCAGAAGCCTATATAAGAATTGTAGAAATCTTGAGATATTTATCAAACGATTAACTACTCAACCAGACATTATAGATTTCAATTGACAAATCAAATAGTTTATTACAACAGGTTTATAAGTAAAGCAAATAAAGTAGGTATATATATGAGGGAAAGTATTAATGAATTTCTCTCGAAAATATTGATAAAAAATAAGTTCTTATTAGAAAGTAACAAGTTTGCTCACTTTGAATTTTTGAAAATTGTTTAACAGAAGTAAAATATTTGAACAAATCTTCTAATGTGATAAATCTGTACATCATGTTTGTGACTTTAGAGAAAATAACATATACCAGTGTAAGTACATGCTTTTTATCATAATCATAAACAATTTCATTGTAAGTTCCATGAGACTTATGAATAGACAACGCATCCCTGGTATCAATGACAAATGATTTCTTTTTAGCACGTCATTATTATTTTTATTCAACGGAATACAATAAGAATACTTAACATCCAAAACAGCTTATTTGTCGATGTTATTTTTACAGCGAAAGCTAACTGTTATCTCACTTGCACGTCACTGTTTTGTTATAAAAATTAGCAATCGTTTGTTCTATGTCGCATGCACATTCAAGCGGAATATAGTTGTGAATTTTGTGATCGATGTATTGTTTATGCTTTACTAAATATTGTTGATTTAGTGCTTTTCGATATCTTAGCATGAAATTTTAACATGACTGATGAGTAGTTTAATATTAAATCAAAACAGGAGCTTATTTTTTTAAAAAATTGGACTATCGCGCAGAGCCATGTCATTTAAACTTTTTTAGTTTTTTTATTTTTGAAAAAGGCTGATTAAAGAAGTGTTTGTTTGCGTCAGTTAGCTAATAGGTTGATTCGATTATCGATATGAGACAGTAATTATAATTAATAATTGTTAATAACACAAGGGTATAATAATTTATTACATGAATACTTCTAACGTGAATCCGGAGTCAGAAACTTACGAAAAAAATTTTTATTACAATAATTCAGTTTATATTGCATTACGAAAACTTTTTTTCCAAAAAGAATTGAAACCATTTAAAAATACCATTCCTACCCTCCACAATTTGAAAACCCTTTTATTTCGTGGAAATGCCATTGAAGGGAGAATAATACTCTAGCGATTTTATGACAGCAGTAACAGAATTGAACAAAAAGTTCTTCAGATAGTCGAAATTACACATTTTTATGTTCTTTGGGTTGCCGGATCAGAATTCAACCTTAATATTATCCTAATACTTAAGGATTATGAAATTGTTCAAACCCAAGACTGCCAAATCTATGATTTAGTCCCAAAAGTCGGCATGCATTTCTCTATGCTGTACCCTGCAACTATATGATTTATAAGCATAATAACTTGCAAGTATTAAACTCACAACAAATTAATCTATGAGATCAATAAGCGTTACCTCGAACGTTTAACCTAATTGTTGTAGATTTAATTGTCCAATCTAATTGTACACGTGTATGATAATCTGTAAGCACAACACATAAAATACCTAATAACTTTAACCATTAGGTTCACTATAGGTTAACGTAATTGCAAAATAATGTGCAAGCGTTGCATCTAAATAGGCTAGCCGAAGTTCGTTGGAGCCTGTAAACATCTATACTCTATTATAAATACCTCAATTCTCTATCCTACGAGTATTTAACCGATGACTCTTAAACCAAAATGCACAGTACGCGTCGAACTTATAACCTTCGACCTTCACACTTTAATTTCCTAAACCATTAAACAATGTCCTAGTTTGTGAACGATTGCAATATTCTTGGCAGTACTATCAAGAATAATTAAGAATGTCTTTTTTTGTCGGCCGATATTTCAGCAGCGCTTTCTTTCGATATTATTTTTCAAGATAGTTGGAGATTTCAGTGTTACTTCCGTCAATCAAAGTCCTTCATAAGATAGTTAGAGATTTTTCGGTTACGTCTATTATCATTTTTATTCCTAACAAGTTTTCAGTTATTATTGTGACGGAACTCCTGGCCCTTGGCCGGAGTTCGTCGGACATCTTCTCGGCTAATTAGCCGTTCCTACATGCGAGGTCGATGACTTAGGAAAATTCGTTGTAGAGAGGGAAGGAAGAGGTAAGACGCGCTCACCGGTTCAATACTTTTCCTTTTGTTACGAGTTTTTAGTAGTGATTGATTTTGGATTTTTGTTTTTGATACCTTTGTCGTTTTTGAGCCGGCGGGTACTCTATTTTATTTTTCTCCCTAACCGTTCGTGCATTTATTTTGTTTTATTTTTAATTTTTTATCGCTAGAGGCCTCGCTCAGTCTTCCAGGCTGTAAGTCGGATCTGTGCGACGGCCATTGCGTGCAATCGTCGCCGAGCGTTCGAATTTTATTTGTTTATTTTGTATCTTTTTTTTTCGTTTTGTTGTCGACTTTCGTTTGTATTTTTCTTTTGGGTTTTTTATTAATACATTTATTTTGTCTTTTTAACTATCGCTATCTTTATTTAATCGCTTTGCCGACTTACCTCCTCGTGATCTTTTAAGGTTGCGACTCCCTAGCGTGTATAAAGCCGATTTTGCGCCTCTTACCTTCCCCTTCTTATTTAAATCTCATTAAAATTTTCAAAGCGATAAGTAGAGCTTTCCCCTTCATCTATAAGGTAATTGCGAGCTCTTTTGATCGCATTGCACTATGTATTGTTTTCATATTATTAAAATCAATTCGACGATGTTCTATGGGTGTTGTGTGAACGATCATAATAAGTCTTGATACGTATGCTGATTCTACGCTATAACAGAGTAATTTTTAAATACTATAAAGTCAATCGTACATATAGTTACATTAACCTTCATTACGTCCTTAGTACAGAATTTCTGATTTTTCAGTGGAAGTAAGAAATGAAATAAATGTCTTCTGTATGCAAATAAAAAATAAAATACGTTAAGAATACGTTGAGAATACATTGATTAAATGGATGACAAGTTTAATACAACAATGAGTAGAAATAGCTGAAGAAATGTCTGAAATGCGAGAAAAATATTAGTGCTTAATCCTTCGATAAGGAGCCCAAACTGGCACAATTTTACACTCGTGTTATAATATATACATTTCACTTATATATTCATGCATAAAATTTTTTATTTATAAATATTACTCACCTTGGATTGAAAATTATCAAAATCTGCAAAATCAAATGTAGTACTATTCGAGGTATTAGTTGAAACTACTTTATCCTTAAATGGATCCGTATTATTTTTTAAAGACGATGATTTTATAACATTATGTGTTGATCCGTGTAAACTATGATTTGGCCGCGGAGGTGCTGGTCTAGGGGGTGGCTGTTTGGTTTTTTTAGGAGGCAATGCCGGACTTGGACTTCCTGATCGTACTGGAGCATGCAGTGCCGCGAACGGATCCTCTCCAAAAGGATCATATACCTTTAGAAACAGATAACTTGTATTAGACATACATAAGTAAATTTGATTTTTTTTAAATTTGTCTACCAAATATATGCTAGATATTTGTATATGTACAAATTATGAAAGAAACAGTATTAACTCTCATGATACAGACGTATATTAGTTTGATAACTTGACAATTTTAAGGCCAGAAATCCCTTTAGGAACGTGAAAAATACATATTTTTCGGGAATTTTTCTGGAGGGGATAATATAATCGAATCATTTTCAAATTCCAGCACAAGTTTATTTCAATTTTTTCAACATACTTGACTCCAAAAAAATTATTTGTTTATACGCTACCTTCCAAACTCTAAATATATCCTTTTGATAATATTAGTGAGAGTAACCTCTCGAAATTTTATCAAAATCGATCGATAACTTTTTAAACTACAACACAAGCAGTTTTTGAAAAAGTAGTTTCGAGATAATCGCATTCAAAGTTTCAACATGTGAAAACTATTAATGGTAGTGACTTACCGCTTAATTAGCGATTCCAGGCGCGTACAGCAGACCTTCGATTTCCTCGAAAAACTTATTTTCTTCCGCCAGCTGTTGTTCCAGGCTATACAAGCTTCTTTCGTTTCAGAATGAATCAGCTTGGTTTACCTTACAATTCGCGCCTTATCAGAAATTTCGGCGAAAACTCTGCAGTTGATGCCAACGACTATATCCAACGCATTCATAATCCTTAAGGTCGAAGAAAAGCCATCGTTGAATATACCAGCAGCAATGCAGGTCGTAATTTCAACAATTTTTATGCCAAAATGCAGGTGTTTTTATTTGCATTTTGGGTATGGCCTCTCAAACACCTTTTTAATAAATCATCTCTGGATAAATCTTAAGAAATTGGCAAGAGATGCTGTTTGATATTTTCGTCAAGTAACGGTGAAAGATCTTTCAATTGTTTATTTTTATTCAAGGCGATTGCTTTTTGCCATTTGCACCAGCTTTCGAGTCCAACCGGGTAGTATTCATTATTTGGCTCTTTCTTTGTAAAAAAAATATGATAAAAATTAGCCATAATCTCTTTTTTCATATTTTCAACGCTATTTACATTCTCTTCATTACGTGGCTAATGCATTCACTTTTTATAACAGTTAACTCATCATCATAAGGATTTAGATCTTCGAACTATTCCTCATATTCTTTGTTATAAGTCTTATTTTTCCAGAACATACAGCCTTGGCAGTAAGTGCTTTTCACGACTAAACTAATCACTTTATTAGAGTAGTGCACGATGAACATGGTAATAACATATAACGATTTAAATCCACACTTTTCCACGTACCATCATCAGAGACTTTGAGAATACTTTCTCCTCTTCCATGCTCGACATCTTTTTCACCTTTTTTTTAATGAAATTGTGTGTTGAAAAATCGAATGACTGCTTAGCAGCAGCATAAATATGCTCGATGATTGTAGTGTAGCTGCTTTGATTGAATCCAGTGCACAGGTCCATGAGATTTCAAAAGTTATTAATTCCTTGTCTTGCGACCTCCCAAAAGTCTCATGACTATCACAAGCCTTCGATTAATTTCGAAACCAGTATGAATCAAAGGTTCTGAATGAATTTCTCGATTACCGGACCGACACGTAACGACAGTTCTGAAACCGAAGCCTCTATACCCTGACTTATGGAAATTTACACTTTGCTTGCGTACAGCATAAATTAAAATATCTGATAAAGCCGTAAAAAACTGTTAAAACTCAGTAATTCTATATGCGTGCCAAGGATTTGTACGTATATCCTCTATGCATTTGTTTTTTAGCACTTGCGCTTATGTCATCACTAGTACTTAGCCCGAAACTCTACCCGCTCACATCAGTGAATTGATTTCTTTGAAATCTCTTTTTTCTTACATATGTCCGAGCTATACTGCTTTGAGTTCCTTTCAGATAGTTCGGAATTTTACTTTCGAAATCTCAACCATTCACAACAAACGAAACTGAATCTGTTACTCGGGTAATTTTTCGTTTCGTATACCTAGCGTTTCACGCTATATAAATATATAAATAATGTCCACATATAAAGGAGTAGCGTGTCGTTTCAAAAAACTCCCCGAAACATCTACTTGACCAAATAAAAGGCAAATAAAGAAGCACTGTAAAGCAAAAGTTGCTCCGCCTCTAACCATCCGAAACCCATGCTGTCCCTCCGCTTTATATTATATGCAATAACTCCGCTAATATTCAATATTTTGGGGTTTCCTTTGGCCAGTATATTCTTTGTGTATAATACTTTCAAAATATGTACTAAAAAAAATTTAAAGGGACAAAATAATTTTATATTAAGAAGTTAGACGTTTAAACGTATAAGTATTATTTACCGTGAATCTAGAAAGTCATTCAATTCGATGGATATACCATCGCGGCTTTTTCGACGAAATATCAATTTTTAATACTTACGTAATTTTCTATTCAAATTGAAATAGCTTATTAATAATTTATTATTACAAGTAATTGAATAATAAATATTCTATATTTTAAGAAAAGTTAATCAATTACGAGGATAATCCTAGAAGTACTCGACCCACGTTTCATCTACGATTATGAATCGACGTAAAAATTCTGCCTTATTGATATGATACTTCGCTATACGCACTATTGAAATAATCTCACGACTTTGTTTTTGTTCTATTATGAGTAGTCGAGCGAACCGTATCGCACATTTATTTTTATGACAACATTTCCAGTCAGTTTATGATATTTAAGACTTATCAACCCTTAGTGACATGGTGCTAGCTATGAATACCACCTTTCTTCATACTAATTTTAACGATTTCAGAGTATTTTTATTGTATTTAAGTGATGTTTTGTATAGTTTCATAATCACGGGACGATACGAATTTTAAATTATATCCACGGTTTTGAAATTTATAATAATTTGTTAATATTTATAAACGAAATCTAAAAAAAAACCCTTCAACGTCAAATAACCAATTTTATTGCTACAGAATAATTAAAATTGATTCAATTTCAATTTTATATAGAATTTAATTTTTAATTTTTTTTTGTTTTTCATATTTTTCGATTTTTATTTTCAATTTTTAACATCTTATCGATATGTTTTATATCTTTTATGAATAATCCTTGAAAAAGTAATTTCTGTCTGATTTTAAACATATTTATAAGTAAAGATTTTGTTTTTTTCCGTTTTTAGTTGGAATATGATGAGAAACTATTTGATCTACTGTTGTCTGAACTTGTTGAATGTTCCAGGGTTATTATTGTTTATTTTTCAGAATATAATGAATGTATTTGTAATAGTTAGATTAATCGAATGCTCAAATAATCTGTGCCACCACTTTTTGGGAATTTCAGTCTATTCTATACGGAGACATCAAAGAATCAGTGTTACTGACTAAGCTCATATATTTGTTATAATCAAAGGACACCCGCGTGCCATATTGCTACCTTGGTTTTACAGTTATTACTTCAGATGAACCATAGTAATTTGATACGAAGCCCCTTTTTTATCCATCCATTTGATTCAACTAATACTTTTGATAAAACTTAATTAAATGTTCGGAAATCGTATTGTTCATGTTTCATTTTCTTGGCAAGCATTACAGATTTAGGTGATCCAGTATAATTAAAAGATAGTCTCACAAGCAAATATTTTATCTTCTTTTAGTGATATCTATAGATCAACGCCAGTGAAGACGTTATTAAAATATACATGGCGTTTTATACAAAAACTTCTTTCGTCAAATCCTCGTGCTTTTCATTTTACAGGTATAAACTTCAAATTCATAGACATAACACCATTCATATGCATAATACCAACATTTATAATCTCGTTTATCAATTTAGTTGGCAAGAGTTGCTTCAGACTACCATCTATGAATTATAAAATGATAACATTACCTGTAAAATACCACAAAATACTTTTGTAGCTGCATTAAAAAATCTATTCAAAAATAATACATACAAAATTTGGCTATTAATAGTGGTGCTACTCTTAAACATATTACAAATAAAAAATCTTTTGTTAAACAGTTATAAAACGTATTTAAAACCCTACAATTTAGTATAACTGTAGAAATACAAAAAAATTCAAGAGACGAATATGTCTTAATTTTTTAATAACCAATTTTGAACGTTTAAATGTTTATTTATATAACAAAGAATTCATCGATAATATTTTATTAGATTAAAAATGAAAAATAAGTCAGATAATATTAAAATCACAAACCTATATATTTTGAAATGTTCCATATGAAATCTTCACGTAGTAACTCTCAATATGATCGATATACATTAAACAGTATTAGAGATCAACCTGAAATCGCCTTTCAATGTCTCTTTAATGTAAATTGCATATTTTATCAATATCTTATGAAAGTATTCTATCTGGCAAACTAACAAAAGTATAAAGCACTGTTGCAAACTAACAAAAGTATTAAGCACTGTTGGAAACTGATTTATACTCTTAATTATTTTATGAAGGAATTATCACTTTCTCTTTTAAATTCAAGCTTTAGTAGTAATGCTGAATTTACTAATACGTGTGTGACAAAGCATAACCTTGATTAGGCGTTCCTACTCGCTCCTACGAAGTTCTCCGGAACCCATTTAAGATGGGTCCTTTCTCCTTAAGCCAATAGAAAGCACGATAAGTTCCATCTTTGGACTGTAGAGTATTGAACTGTAGAGAGATGTCACATCATGTACTGTTTTCGAAATATAGTTTAGTTCGTCACAATTAATTACTTAATTAATTAATTGAATGAACATATCATTATCATTAATATTTTGATACGAATGAATTGAATAAGCAAAGGGGAAGAGAGATATTTAATTAATTATATCAGATAACTTAAGACTATACATTTTAACAAATTCCATTTTTTGTTTTGTTTAGACAAGATTGTTTCTTCAACAATTGTGTATTTATATAACAAGTTATCGCTATTATGAATTAGAAATGAGTTTACATATAATTTGGGTTTTTATAATTAAATAGTTTAAAAACAAGTGATGATAGTTTAGTCTTATTAACTGAATTAATTATTTAAAAATGACTACAGATGTTTAACATTGTTATACGTTGTGTGATCTCGGCTACAACCGGAAAAGAT
The DNA here is from genome assembly GCA_030064505.1 of Chouioia cunea. Taxonomy (NCBI): domain Eukaryota; kingdom Metazoa; phylum Arthropoda; class Insecta; order Hymenoptera; family Eulophidae; genus Chouioia; species Chouioia cunea. The sequence continues at coordinate 13,822,724 of JAOPFQ010000004.1, forward strand.
CATTTTTATGATCCTACGCATCAGGAAAATTTCGTTAGTGTAAAGACAGAAAGCGTCGCCAGGAGAGTCCGTTGTATGAGTTTTTGAAAAGAAATAGAACTCACTTATATTGGTAGGTATATGGGTCTTCTCTGATATTTCAAAGTGAATGAATTCCAAGTTCGTCTCTTCCCATCTTAGAGAATATATATTTCTAAAAATTCAATTCAGACGATAGTGGTGTATATCTTTTATAAATAAAACTTTTAAAATATATTTTAATTTTTTTAAATGATAAACGTCGAATTATGGCAAATGTTACAATTGCAATAAATATATCATTCTTCAATAAAGCACTCCAAAAATGCAGTTGGCAGCGTATTATTATGTAAAAGAGCAAACAACCTATATTTAGAATTAAAAAAACGGAAACTATAAATGATTTCTTTCTTGTCTTTCTTACCTGTGTTGAACATAAGGATATGGATTGGTTCAACTTTTTATCATTAAATGGATCGTAGAAGGTTTCCGTTTGATTCACGTAAGATTCCTTATTAGGTAATTCCTGAAAGACAATAACTACTATTACACATTAAAATTTTTTATGTATCTCTAACGAATTTGAATCTTATATTCACTTAAATCTGTAACGGGAATTCCCACCATATTATACGAGTAAGTAAGAAAAAAATCAATTCCGTAGGTGTACATAAGTTTATGGGAGATTGTGGCACACGAGAGTTAAAAACTCACATAAAGTGAGACGGCATTTTCAACAATGGCTATGAATGTACATCAGTTGTGTACCGACATACCATAGTTGAGATTATCTGTGCCTGGCCTAAGCATTAGGTCCGCTGTAAGCAGAATAACCTTGTTTCCCCCCACTTTCTCTCTCACGTATATGCATTCGTAATACGGTGAAAATTTCGGTAAAGGTTTATATTCAGACATATTCAGAATTTCAAAAAGTGCTGAATATCATATACTGACTAACAATTCACTAAAAATACTGGACATGAGAAAGCTGGGTGATTCTTGGCTATTTCAATGGCTCTAGAGATGTTGCTCAATCGTTTTTTTCAAACTTTGCATACTTATTACATATGAGGAGGTAAATATCTTTCCAAATTTTTATGATAAAAAATTTATTAGGACAACAGTTATTAACAAAAAAAAAACAATGAAATTCTTTTTAAAATGCATACCTCAAAAACTAATGTGGGGGTCTATTTTTTGTTAAATACGTAAAAAATCTTTTACTATAAAAATATGCAATAAAAAAAACAATACATTTTTTTTCAAAAGTTATTAACATTTTTTTTTAACAATTGCACATTTTTAAAACCGGTTTTTTTCTAACTCATGCACCGATGCATTTATTAGGGTTTTTTTTAAAGATCATTAGTAAAATTTATCTGCCTGGCATGAGGCAATAAATAGTAATGAAAAAAAGAGGGCACTACGCTCGATAGCAAACTCACGTCGCTGCTGTAGGTCAAGCGGCGTGCCTAGGTTCGGCTTGCAAAGTCGACTTAACTACATCGGTATATTGTTACAAACTTGTATAATAACTTTTTGCGTTAGATAATATAGTTTTAGCATACTCAATACAATTTCGAATGATCAAACAATACTTTCGCTCTGTATTATTCGTACCACCTTGTATACTAAATTTGTCTAATTTCTCTTTAGTTGTCTTCTAAAAAGAAAAATGCAGATAAATAAAGAGTAAATGTATTGTTAAGTCGACTTTGAAAGCAAAACCTAGGCATGCCGTTTGGCCTATAGAAGCGACGTGCGCTTGGTGCCGAGCGTAGCGTCCTCTTTTTTTCATTGCTACTTATTGCCTAATGCCAGATAGTTAAATTTTATTAATGATTTTTAAAGAAAAAACCCTAATAAATGCATCCGTGCAAGAATTAAAAAAAATCACGGTTTTGAAATATTGCAATTGTTAAAAAAAAATTGTAACAACTTTTGGAAAAAAAAAATATTGTTTTTTTTATTGCATATTTTTATCGTCGATTAAATAATGTCTACACTCTCGAACATTGGTTACAACAACTAAGAATTAATAAACTATTTTTATTGTTCAAAGACAACTATTAAAAATATGTGCATAATTCGTTTTATTGGCGAAATTATACAGCTTTTGTAGGAACTCTAATTTGTTTTAATTCACGAGAGATGGCAGTACGGCGCTTTAAGTATTTTGTTAAAAAAACTGAATCTCTGTTTTTGAAACACACTTGATATTGTAATATTCTTATTCTTTTTTATCGAATACTCGTTTTGATACCGATTAGGTCATTGTTAAATCCATTGTCGTTTAATATTAGGCATTTTCACGCTATGTAGAATAATTAAGAATTAATTTTTACTCTTTATTTAAGTTCGCATTTGAATGTAATGAATTTGCAAGCAAAACTAATATTGCTAATATTTTATCAGAATATTAAATATTTGAGATTCATGGAAAGTTGACACACGAGACAAGACGTTACTACATTTTAAAAGATCGAAAAAGATCTTTCTGATGTCTCCTATCTATTGAAATTCAATGTGTGTAGATGTACATATAAATATATAAACATATGCCACTTACACCTTGTGCACCTTAATCTTATGCAAATCTATCTATAAGAAATATATGTCACTGATTGCAATGCGCTTAAGCATTTTGTCGTACTCATCAATTACGAGGCTGTGCGAATAAATGTTTTACATACACGTCATTATTTTTTTCAGATGAAAAGATTAACGTTTATTTAAATCCTTGAGAAATAAATGTTTACCGGGTGGTGCAGTATACGAAAAGGGACATTAATCACATATATATCATGAGTGTTTTTTTTCTTCGACACAATGTGCTGTGCGCCTATTAACACTTTCAGGCGTGAATTATCAAAAAAATACATATATATATTTTTAAAATATCAATTGTGCATAATATAAATGACTGTGATGCATCTTAAATAAGTACTTTGATTCAAAAGACTCAAAAATCAAACATTTTCATTCACAGAGTTTTTTTTTCGGAAATACACTTTAAAAACAGAAAAATAATTGGGACATATAGTGCCCAATGCACCTGAAAGTAATTATAAATTTAAAAAATACCAATTACTTTCTTCTGTTTACATACCTATGCAATGCAATCTAAGATTACTTGATCTTAGGTCAAGCCGCTACGGATATAAGGTAAAAATTAATTACATGTGTTGAAGTCATAACTTAGTACCATAGTAATACTGATGTATTAAAGTAATATTGTGGAATCAAGTGTGATTTTCATGACAATATTTGTATTTAATAGGATACAAGGATTTGAATGGTACATTATTTTCCTTTTTAATTTAATCCTTCTAAATTGTAAAAAAGACTTATTGAAGATTTTTATGTATTTGATAATGCAAAAAGTCACCAAGTTGACGTTTGGTAACTTCATACAATTACAAGATCAGTTGGTCTGTCTACAATTTTTTTTATGTAAAGTTTTATTACTTATAGTAAATGCTAATAACATGTAATTTAAAGGTTGCGTCATTACTGAAACAGATCTTCAAGAAATTAAAGTAGAAGTTGAAGATGTAGATAATAACTTTATGTTCTTCAAGCACGTTTTCTTGAATACACGTGTGAATCAATCGGTGAACAAAAGTACGTATTGTTTTAATATTTTTTTATCGTTACGATATTGTAAAGTAAGCTTTTCTCGTGCGGAATAAAAATGAAATCGAACTGCATTCGCTATTGATCAATAATCAAATTGTTAGATATAAACCAGCTGATCCAGAAGATCTTTTGGAAGCTTTTCAAGTCTTGGATCAGGAAAATGGAGGATATATTTTAAAAGCTGATTTAGAAAAATCTGTGACGGAAATTGGTGAAGCATTCTCAGAATATGGAGTTAACGAGATGATGTCTGTTGCTTCTGATCCTATAAAGAATAAAGTTAATTATGAACGCTACATAAACTTATTCGAAGAATTTGTGTAATGCAAAAAAGTTTACATGGTGAACGATTAAGAGAGAACAGCTGTACAATTAATTTTTTAAGGAATGTCGAAATGTAGTTGGGTGTTGGTAAAAGAAAAATTTAAGACTTTTTATAAAAATGAAAGCATTTTTATTAAAAATAGTAAGTTTACCTACAGAAAAATGTACCCCTCACAAAAGTATCAAAAAGTAATTTCGTTAATAAATAAATACAATTTTAAACGTCTAAAGCAAACATTTTATCTTGAGAGGATATTATCACGGCTTTGAAAATGTTGGTGGTTCATCCTTCAATGCTAATGCTGATGCTGCATTAATGAAATCTTCATTTTGTAACATAATTTGATTTCTCATGAGCTAAACAGAATGTTGAATATCAAATATTACTATTACATAACCTAATCGTTATAATGTGTTTAATACAATAATTTATCATTTTTAGGTAGAATAACTGATTGCTGAGTCTATGCAATTTGAATCTCGGGGGTCATGAATTAAGTTCCGTTGAGTGCACCTATTATAAATCATCACTGCCTTTGGACATGGTACAGTTTGGTAACTCTTTTCCTTTTCATTATAACATCAAACTTCAGAAGGCGGTTTGCTTCCGATGTAGGTCGAAGCTAAATTCACGACTCTGTTGTTATATCAAATTACCTCAGAAATATCTATATCATCTACAGTAGCCAGTTTCTTAACAGTTGCTCCTCCCCCCTTTTTTCAAACCTTTTTCTGCAGGAACTTTGTACCCAAAATACGATCGTCCTTTATTATGCCTAACGGTAAAATAACCTTCTTAGTAAGATAAGTCAGCAACAGAAAAATGTGTACCATTTATCAAAAAGAATTTATAGCTGACTCCAGGAATAGTTGTTGTAAGGCGAACAACATCACTAGAAATAATAATTTTTATCATATTGCTGACTGATTATACAGGTCAACATGAACTCCAGCATAAATTTCGAAATCGTAGTTGAATCTCGAACTATTGCTTAGCACAACATTTTTATACCCCCATTTATGGCTTTTTTATGTTATACTGTCGCATTAATGACCTGCTTTTCGTAAGTATTATTTGCTCGTCTACTGCTATGTATTCTTCTTTAGGCACTGTTGTACCTAAAGAAGTAACATAGCAAGAAGTCTAACAAGAAGTCTGTCTGAATTGCTCCAAAAACTGTCGTAATTTGTAAAGAGGATCGTGCCCTCGTTGACCTTTGGGTACTTGCGTCGAGTTGTTGTTAAAATGTATAAATCAGGAAAGCGTAATAGCTCTATTTCTTTCGGACCGGTAGTCGGGACACAAAATTCTTTAGCTTATCTCAGTGGACATGTGAATTGCTATGTTATTTTAAGAGCATCTTCTACCTCGTTCTCTGACTGGTAGTGCAATTCACAGCGGACGACATAGAATTGTCTCCTCTACTGTTGTCCGATCCGGACATGAAAATCATAAAGATGTACCCAACGCAGCGTGTCTCTCGTGCTTGAATAAGTTCTCATTTCATATTTATTCTTGCGACTATTCGTTTCGATGTATTAAACTTTTTTTACAGATCAAATGCGGCAATGATTTTTCTTTGTAAAAGATTATTCCAATTAAATAAATTCTACTAGCGATAATTGTTTGTATGCATTCGTTCTAATAAACATAACCTCTCAGAGAAATAATTAAAATCACAAAATGAAAAAGTTCAATCTTGAATTAGATTTAAAAATTTTTTTTCTCAAAGGCTACGTTAAAATCTACAAAGTTAAGATGCGTAATTAATAAGTCGTTAGCATCGTAACTGGGTATTTTTAAGTTAAATTTTCAACGCTGTCTATGTAAATTTCGGTAGCTGTACGTTCAATAGAGCCGATTAAAATTGTCTGTTCATTTATCGAAGAAGAAAAACTGAGCTGTGATATTGGCGTAGCTGTTTTTTTTTCAATAGTGAAAGAGTGATTGGGGATGCGCTTGTTTAAAAATCATCGTTCCTGATAGCCATTGCAACAGCTTATTATTGCATTGAAAATTGTAGTGTCAGTTTTAACGCGCTGTTACTAATAGGAACACCGAGAGAAAGGCTATAATTTTTTGTACTTTCAAGTTACAAATGATTCTTCCGTTAAAAAATTAAAGAAAGGCCAATTTGTAGTTGTATATATTTGTCATAATGGGCTCGAGTTCTACTCCGTAATAACTGATTACTGATTCTTGTAGAATCTGTTTAATTTGTTTTCCGGTTATTTTCTTGGACTTTTATACGAAGCTCTATATAATTCTTGAATACACCTACTATAGTAGCTCATATTATTACCGTAATTGTTACAGTTCCTAATTGTTAACCCCAAATGTTACTGTCTTAGCACATAACTGATTTTTACAAATCTGCAATACAGCTATTCCATAACGACTTTAATTATTTGGATCTTGCCGCTCTCTTTTGTGTCTCATTGAATATAGATATTATATGAATATCAATAAATTGATTAAATATCAAATTTAATTTAGTAAAGTTATAAGTTTTGTATTAAAAGCTATTAAAAATTTTTTTAATATTTGTGTTTTTTATTTTATGAAAAATAAAAAACTATAAACATGCTTTTTTAGAAATAATGATTATTGGACCCAAATAATTACATATATCAAAGTGAATACTTTCCTGAAAATTAATGAAATTATCGGATAATACTCCGACCTCAAGCAGAATTGAAATAAATTTAGGCTCATAAGTTTTGCATCATATTTATTAAAAATTAATCAAAGTGAAACTACAATAAAATCTCGAGAAATAAGAAATAAATAGAAATCTTCGTAAAACCGCATAATATTGAATCTTTTAATTATTCATAGTTAGGAATCATATGTTCTTAGAAAAAAGAAAGAAAAAACGATATTCCAATGTAACTTTCAATTTAAATAACATTTTTGTTTACATTTTAATTATTAAATACATCTTTTAGATGAATGTCAAAATTTGCATAAATCAAATCGAACAATTTGTTTTCGAGATAATGAAAGACAATTTATACAATAATTTAATGATAATATAATTCAATACTTTTATAAGAAAATAAACTAATATTTATGTTTTGTTCAAATTATAATAAAAATGTTAATGTCATTAACTCAATATTTTTCATTATGTCGATTAAATGATGTCACATCTTTGTATAATTGAAAATTAATCCCCAGAAAGTTTATTTATCATAATCTCATGAAAATCAAAAAAATAAATACATATTACCCATTATTATAGTAAGTTAAAACTAAATACAACTTGATAAATTTATGAATTTATTCTTTACTGTCAATAAATGAATGAATATTTCGTTTTAATATTTGTAATTGGTTTGTAAATAATAAAACGACTGCACGCGGTAAAAGAAAAATCAAAAATAATTTATAATAAACACACAGAAATGGAAAACATGAGGATATATCTTCGAGAAAATACCCCCTCACTAGCCCTAAAAAATGTCCACCTGTTGAGGGCACAGTTTTAAAAAATTGTGCAAACCAAGGAGAACTAGTCGACCAGTTAGACCCTTAGATGGAAATTCCTCCCTAACGTATAAATATCTTTACTCGCGATAGAAAGAAGCAGTATGACCTTATTACCGTAAAGAAGTAATAAGAAATCCTTGAACGCATCCAATGTATGTACCCATGCCAAATCAGGAAAAAAAATATACGAGTGAAAGAAATAAAATAAAATGCTTAGAGTTTAAAATCGAATACCCTCTTAGTTCGCCAACCTATTCCCTCACTTTTCTCAATTCCGAATTACATGAACTGTGCTTTGGAGCCAGTTCTAGCTAACCTTTAGGATTAATACTTAAATTTGCCTGGTTGCATTTCTGCAACATACCGAAAATTCAAATGATTTGACAGATATTGTTACGACTATCCGAATGTAATCTAGCATAGATTATACATAATTTTATGTATGTTTGACAGTTGAATAGGCGGTTGATTTAAAATTTCTAAACTTGACAATTTCAATTTGCTAATTATGATAATATTTTTGCTAATCGCATAAATATAAAAAAGTTAATACTTTAAAACGTTATTCAGTTTTTTATAACTTTTAAAGATAAGTGTTGCTTATTATTTATATGTTTATTCATTTTATAATACAAAAAGAACGAATAATACACAATTCAGTAAAAATCCAGAGGTTTGATAAATTTTTTTCGTAAAAATTATCTATTTAACATATTTCAACTAAATTCTGTATGTTTTTTGCCTAGGATGCCGAAGGCGCGAGTTACGAAGATATTGAGAAATATTTCTAGAACCTGAACCAGTCTGAGAATGACATGGACTCCTCAGAAGGCGAAGAGAAACATGAAGAAGTTTACTATGAAAATAATCGTTATTAAACGGATTTATAAGATGAAAAAGATGCTAAAGAAATGGATATACCTATGAAAAGTACTATTGATGATCGACCTCTTATTTTTGATGATGATAATGACCCAATTTCAGTAAATGCTAGTGACGCATCACAGCCATCCATTCAACGGAGTAAGACAGTAATTTGGTCGCGTAACCTGGAGATGCACACACTTGAACACCATTCAAAACATTCAAAATGTTCCTCAAAATAAACAATATTTTGATAGTATATTAGAATTACAGACGTCGAGCCAATTTTTTTCATTTTTCCCCTCTAGAACTGAGAGATAAGATCAAGTCAGAAAGTAACTTATATTTACCGAAAAAAATCTTTCCAATCCATCTGTTATCACTAGCATTTTCTATGTGTTGTTCAATTATAGTGGTTACGGAAGCAGGTTTCAATAAGTTCTTAGGGATTTTAATTTATTCTTCTATTGTGAAGTTCGCAAACTTCCGGTTGTATTGGTCAGATCAATATGGTTATGAACCTGTGTAATCAACCATGCAGCAAAAGAATTTTGAAAAAATTCATTCTATATTACATTTGAATAACAATACCACTCACTTATCATAGGACCATCCTAATCATAAAAATTGCAAAATATTTTTCCAATAATTGACAAACTAAATAGCAAATATGCTGTATCTTTGGAACAACGCTTATCATTAGATGATCAAATGTGTGCTACTAAAATGGGCCACTACATAAAACAATATTTTTTTAATAAACCGCACGAATAGGGGCTCAAGCTTGATATGTAGTATATATGGGGTTGCACACAAATTTGAGGTCTACGGTGACGGTGACAAACAACCTCGCACAAACGGTGAACCAGATTTAGATCCAACTGGTAATACAGTTGTGCGGCTAAGATAAATTGAGCCAAGATGTATAAACCATATCATATATTTTGATAATTACTGTACATCTGTGCTTTCAGTCACTTATCTTGCAAAAGAGGGTATTACTGTTTGGGAATTGTTCAGTCAAATCGTATCCCAAATAAGAAACTGCTAGATAAGAAAATAATGATGAAGAGAACGGTGCTAAGTGGACACCATGAGAAGCATGTTCTTAATATCAATAGTATCAATATCAGTGCAGTAGTATGGAAGGATAATAAGACAGTTACTTTGATGACAATCTATACTGGAGCTTTCCATATAACGACTATTTCGAGATACGATGGAACGACGAAACAGCGAGTACCAATAAACTGTCTGAAAGGCATAAAAGATGTGTAACGGAGCTCCTGGCTCTTGGTCGGAATCCGTTAGCCATCTTGTCGGCCCATTAGCCGCTTATTGGTGCAAGGTTGATGACCTCGGAAAATTCACTAATAATTATCGGGCAAGACGTCGTGACAGAAGTTTGTTTGGGTTTTGTGAAAGTGTCGAGAGTGAAGTTTTTCTTACTGAATTTTGGTCTAAATTTCGTCCAGAAACGGTGAGTACCTTATTATTTTCCTTCCTCACCCTCCGTGCGTCATTAATTTAATTTTAATGTTTTGTTTAATTGTTGTTGGTCCTCGCTTGGTTCTCTAGGCTGTACGGCCGGAGCTTGGAGACGGCCGTTTACGTCACTACCACCACAATTCGAACCTTTTTTGTATATTTTTATTTTGAGTTTTATTTTGTTTTATCAAATTTTTTTTTTCGTTCGTTTGTCGGTTTTTGTTTGTACATTCCTTCTGTTCTTGTTTTATTTATAATACATTAATTGCCTCTAACTATCGTCACCTCTATTTCACCATCTCATCAATTTTCCTCCTTGTGACCTTTCCTGGCACGCGTAAGATCGTCTTGCGCTTCTTATCTTACCCTTTTTTTTTATAGTTTTATAGTATTTCAGCGCGACTAAGGTCAGTTTTACCCCTTTCCTTCATTTTTGCGTTTCAGATTACAATACCCATATAGGAGGAGTTAATCTACTTTATAGTTTTATTGGAAGATACCACATACGCACAAAAGCAGAAAATGGATAAATCACTTGTTTTTCTACTTTTTGGATATAACTTTCATAAGTTCCTGACTCTTGTATAAAAAAAAAACTCTAAAAAAGTTCTTACATATACCCACTGAATTTGTGTAAATACAAACTTGAGCTGGCAAATATCTTATGCAATCATGACCTACAGAGCAATGGTATAAAAAGGGGCTGCCCAAGTTTTTTATCATTAAAAGCTCAGTTGCAGCTATAAAAGACGCGTGGGCCAGCACAAACAATACGTTTTAAAAATGTCCCCTAATATACAACAAACAAAAATGGAGTGATCGAGATAAGTGTAAATACCCGAACTTTAAAGTTTACACATTCACATATTGTGAAAAATGAAGAGTAAGTTTGTGCTATAATAGGGACAATAATTGTTTTTATAAATTCAATTTAAAATCATTAATATAAAATTTTGACTTGCTATAAGTTTATAATTTACTTCAAATTCCCCATACAAAGCATAGTTCCGAAAGTGCGTATTATTGCAGATATGAAACATATGGTTTTTTCATTTTCAGTAACTGTCAGTCAATACTATTTTTTTTAAACTGTTATCTGCGCATTATAGAAGATAATATAATTCAAAATATATTTTTTAAATGAATACCATAATTCACGTATTTAAGGGTAAAACCTTTGCTGCTAAAATAAAAAATAAATACTTAGAACCCGTTTTGATATCTAAGATGCGTTTAATAACGGTTTAACAGATTTTGTATTCGATAAGTTAACTAAACTTCATCGTTCAGAATAAATGATAACATTTACGAGATTTCATACTTTTGACTGATATCAACATGCTAAGATCGAAGGAGATGAAAAATTCATGGTCAACAAAGAAATCCCTTAAGAAGGAATACTAAACCGACTATTCTATGTTATATACATATCCGAAATTACTACATACCTCGAAGAAGATAACGTTACCATACTTAAGTTTACTGATGATGTTGCACTTATTTCCGTATCGGCCTTGATATCGAGCAACCTCCATTTATTACAGAGAACATATGAATCGATATATCTCAATACTTTTTTCAATTGACATGAAACATTCTCCCAAAATATTTGTCTTTTTTACTTTGATAAAAAGAAAATTCTCTCTGATTAGAGTATAATAACGATTGGCGAATATGAGATTATCTCCGGGACAAATTAAGCGTAACGATTACCGACCGAATGAATCTCTAGTATGACTAGTCTTGTTAATTTTATCAATATTCATGAATCTCCACTTTAATGCAGCACCTACACCACTGGTCTGACAAGCGTTCCAATTAATTTTGACAAAATATTTTACAAGCATTTACCTCAATCAATGTTGATAAGCTAGTTAGATCAACTACTACAAAAATCTATGTGCCAATCAACAAAATGCCTTTCAGTGACATAAATACGGAATATGGACATATGAAAGAGACAGAATATAGACATATACAGTCGCTCTCATAAACACTTTAGGCATTTTTAAAGATATGAGTAGTTAATAAAGTGTTATCTACTTTAAGATATATTTTGAAACTAAGATTAAATCGTGGCTTCCGATAAAGAAGTTTTCTTTAACAGAACCCGAGCCACTACCATTTAATTCTCATAACAAAAGTCGTTAATAAAAATAAAAGTTGTCAATAACTTCCTCTCTCTCTCTCTCTCTCTCTCTCTCTCTCTCTGTAAATATAGTCAAACACCAGAAAATCTTAACCATGTAATTTAGTTATGCACTCTCTATATCAAATGAAGGGCTATACTTTTGCGAAATTAGTTAAACTCAGACTCTAACTTCCGCTTTGTATCGAAAAATTTCTAAACGAAACATTCATGCCTCTAATAAATTGTAACATACGCCAAATAAACTGTCAATTAGTTCTCTGATGAATAGACAGAATACCATTTACTAGGCTGTAAGATAGTTATAAAACTCACACAATATGAAGTTCGTAATCGAATGGATACAGACATAAAAGCTGCTTTATCTTGAATAAACTTGTTTACGTCGACGATTCAAACACAAAGTAGAGACTTTTGCACGGTATTGAAATTACGAAGAAATTTTTCTAATTGTCGTTCCTGTTTTCGCTTTTGAGTGGACACTTTGAATATCCGTTACGTGTATTTTCTCACATGTTATTGCAACCCTAGATGAACCTGTTTCAATTCTGGACTTTCCGTAATTGGTTGTTCAGAAACATAAATAGAGAGGTTTAGTCTGCTATTTGTAAATTGACGCGAAAGAGTCAGGACCCAGATAGCTTCTCAATTTAGATTCTACATTTGATGCATCGCGATACTGTATCTGAGTTTGCATAATTCTTTAATAATTTTATAGTAAACAATACTTCGTCATATTCCATTTTTTTAAGCGTACCCTTTTAAGACCGCTCAAAAAAAGTATAAAAATATTACCAACTTCTAATATTCCAAACAAAATCAAATATATATTAGCTTGTTATAGAGGAGCAGCTACTTTCAAACTAGCTCGCTTTACAGTTTGTCTACCAAATATTAATAAGCCCACGAAAATATCAGAGTTCACCTGTTATCTAAGTCGAATGTAGAGTTGATAGATAGTTAGGTCAATCAGTGCATTAGAGGACACAGTGAATCTGATAGTGAGACGTGAAAAAATTAGTCTCATTATGTCGAACCAGCGAAATGAAAAGCTACGAGTTTATGATCAAAGTTATCCCACTCGTGTATCATTGTGTCGCATGCTATTTTCAATAAATTTGACAGACTAATTCGCTATCTCTCTTTCTCTCTCTCATGCATACATATAATCATGCTGATACATCTGTGCACGCATTCTCACTACACTTTACCTCAACTAGATAGTAGCAAAGTAGAAAGTCACATTATTATAAGTATATTAGTATATCATTTTAGTGTGTTCACCTTGAAAATAATATATAAAGATAACTAGAAATGTTTATATGAACATACCGATTCTGTTGTTGGAGAGAATGCGGTATCAAATGGGTCTTCGACTTGGCCAGTGTAAGTCTTATCATTATTATCATTATTTCCACCATTATCTTTGCGATTATTATTAATTGTATCATTATCTTCTCTCGAAACATCATCTATATTGTTCCTAAAAAGAGTGATTACTGTCAACAATTTTGCATTATTTATAGAAAAAAAAATATATATATAGAATTAAACAATAACAAACTATATTTTGATGTAAATCAGTTAAAAATTAAATTGACGTTGCTGAATAACATATCTACAAATAAGAGAGTACAGGTCAGTAAAATAAATAGGTCTAGTTACCAATACGTGTAAAGACTTTATTAAATAAGGTAATGAATAATACACGATGATCTAATTCACTAATTATTCGAGCTAATTCACTGTCGGTGATTATTAATTTAATTATTACCTGGAGGTTGCATAAATATAGAAATAAAGGGTAAAAAGCTTTCTTTCCGATGACATTTTTTCTTAGTCGGACTTCAAACTTTTCTCTTTATCACATCTCAGTCCTCACAGGTATTTGGAAATAAATGATGTATGCTTAAAATTAATTATTGGATTTTAGAATTTTTCATATTAGTTGATAATGTAGATTACGGACAAGATGTATAGTCTTTACTTCTTCCTAATTTCTTGAATTTGAATTCATGTTGCACAATAGAGCATGGTTAATTTTGTCTCAACATATCATTTAACGTGGTTTTGCTATTTTTAATTACACTCAAGTTTGAAAGGATATGCGAATGAATAACTGACCTTCGTATTTTATTTAGTGTTCAAGATCTAATAGATAATATTATTAACTACAATATCAGTAAAGAGAGATTGTCTCTTTCTTTTACGGCTATCTTATTTTCACCGCCCCCTGTTCATGCATCATTATTCCGTTTTCAAAACACCTGTAGGATATTGGTATTAGTATTCAGTTCACAAGATCATTTAGCCTTATCTATTTCATCTTTATGTAAAGAATATGTATACCAATCGTTCATTAAGGGATTAAATCGGAATTACTTTTGTTTTTAAAATTATTGAACGTTACTTTTTGAAAAATCCCTAACTTTTCAATAGTTATATTAATAGTTTATTTATTTAATTTATATTTAAAAAATGTATAATTTTTACAATTTTGTTTTTTGTACTTGTTTATAAACATATTTTTCTTCATTTATAAGTGATTAAAAGCATTAATAGCCACTTTTCAAATCCGAGCTGAAATATTTTTTATCTTGGTTCAATCCTAATTGTTTAAAATTCTATTTTAATATTTAGTGAACTTTTATACATTTTTATTCCATATATATATACAATATGAATAATATATAATATATATACAAGGTTATCCGTTTTAAACCATTCTTTCTGATAAATTTGAATATGAAATTATGACTTCCCGCTGTCTTTGGTTCTGTACTCACATGTAATAATATCGGAACTAGTGTATTGTTATTATAAACATGTTCAACGAAAAATTAGGAAGTCTAGTTTTCCTGAATAACTATATTTCTATCCCAGATGCTCAACAGGACAGAAATATTTCTAAATTCTATCTTAAATACTTGAAGGAATTAGGTATATATACTTAAGACTAACACTGATAATAACTTTTGTAGAAGCAGCAACGTTGAATTGGGATTGATGAAAGGAATGGTTTTTACGTATACACAATAAAGTAGTAGTTGAATAAATTCAATTGATTATTAACATACTTTTATCGTGTAAGTACTTTTGACAATGAATGTACTTTGTAGATGAAGTTCACACATTAATGAATACTGTAGGAATTGTGGGAGTCTTCTTCAAAATTAAAAACTGACTTTCTTGATGATTGGAAAAATTTATCGCTTCTCAGCGTGCATGGCATTTTTATAGATGAGAGGAGTGATATCACATTTTCAAATCCATGGGATCATTGGAGACGACTAGAAAAACTGTCTAATTAGTTTGTCAATTTACTAAGAATTCGAAATCTTTGGAGCGATTTCAAATATTGATCTCTAATTGGCTGGGAACATATCTCCATTACAAAATAATTAGAATTTTCATGCTTATCGGATATTATTTTGTGTTAAAAAATTATCAATTCAATTGTTGTAGTCGCGAAAGTTCTCATAAATATTTAACGTACTATTACGTTAGTATAAATAGTAAGAGACAAATTAAATTGGAATTTTATCTTTTGTAACACAGTGAGTCTGCTTCTACATATTTAACCTATCTGGTGTATGTATTTTTGTAACTTATACTGGAAGTCGGGAAGCGAACGTTTCTTCCATGGGTGGATTGTAAGAACAGACGATCAACTATGTTAGAATGTCAATAATTTGTAAAACGCATAATAATTAGATTTATTTATTCGGTAAATCATACATTATATAAGAGACTGACATAATCACGCTCGGTTGTAATGTGGAAGGTGCCGATGTACACTCATAAATGTATCCTCATACACACACGCTTACTACTCGGATTAGCATCTACGATGTACTCTGGAAAGTACGCTCAACGAACGGAGCGACGCATCAGCCCTTAGTCATCATGTGGACATCAAGATTCCACGATTCACAGCATTAACAAGACAAAGGGAGAACTTATGTTGGTTTAAAGTTGTTGGGATCTTGCTCCTCGCTCCAATTATATGGTCGTTTTCGACCACGGTTCTCCCGGTCGTCATTCGGATGCCTTGCGAATGACGACTCTGTCATACATCTTGTTTATGTGAATGTTATAAACGGTCGCTGAGAGCAACGTATAACATATATGTACGCATGCGCATATGATTCTTCTTCTACAGTGTTCTCTCTGGTTTTATTCTCGAAACATCTCTTCTTGAGAGAGATATAGGAACACATAGCGAGTTGGACGGAATCATACAATTACGTAAGATTTTTCGATCGCGGAGTACTATAATACATATTCTGCCAGCGCATAGTTCATCGATAATTTTCGAGAGCTCTATGTAGTAAGTCTGTAAAGTAAACATTTTTTTTTAATTCAAACACCCTATACTAGTTCTGTTGTAATTTGTGGCCGAAATATAATCTATGAAGCATCTACTTTTCGATTTTTTTTTATTTTGCAAATCGAATGCATATATGGAGGTAATAATTTGTGCCAAGTTTGACGCTAAAATATTAATTAATTAAAAAGTTATAAACAATTTATAAAAAAATGGATCTTTTCTAACTGCTATAAATCGAAAACTATTTATCGAATCTGGATAATTTTTTTGTCTAAATACCCGTACATAATTGTAATTTGAGAATATATATATATTATAATAATATATTTGTTAATACAAAAATTGTTGTAGCAATCGATTCCTTGGACAATTTTGTTCAAGAATCCGTAATAAAACGATCATGATTTGTAATAGGGTCTAGGTAATGACCTTCCAAAAAAACGCTACCTGCGACGCTCAGCTGGAAGATGGAACGGATAGAGCCGTCTCATTTCCCCGAATAATTTTCAGGTCATTCAGTTCTACAAGTCAGTGCATTTATCAGCTAAATTTTCTTTATTTAAATAGTAGTACGTAGGACTAACATTTATGACGATAATAGGTAACAAAATAGGCTGCACTTCAGCAAACTACTGCAAGCAATAATTATATTAAGAAGTTCAGAAATGTTTATTTTCTTTGAATGTTTTTTCTAATATTTTATTTTGTTAAGTAGTATTTTAAAATTAGATTTATTGACACTAGCTGTGCTATGACAATCATATAAATAAGGAATCTTTTCGCTTAGTCAGATTGGTTAAAGTTCAAAGGTCGGAGTGAACGGACCTCAACGAATGTTAAAGTGAAATTTCTTATTGTACGATAGATTTTGTAACATTATTTCTATTCAGTTTTGATAAAAATGATATAATCATGCCATTGCCAGAGTGTTCCAGTTGTTAGATAAGTACGAGAATTATTTTTTAAAAAATGCCATAGACTTCATTCATGCAGAGAATGGCAAACTGTAAACCAAAAGTGTCATCTTGTAAAACATACATATAATATTAAAGACTATCTTAACCATCTGAGGGTACAGTTTGTAGGTACAAATTATGGTCATAGGAGATTTCACTCAGAATTATCCGACTGTATAACAAAGACTAGCTACAAGGAATTATTGAAACGGTAACAACACGATTATTTGTGGTAGTGGGACGCTTCTATCAGTCTGAGCTACTAGCTGAGCGCCACAGGCAGCACTTTTCTTGAAGGTCATTATCTAGCCCCTATTAAAAACTACGATAGTTTTATTTTAGACGATTGCTCTCGGTCGAAGTGTCGTTTGATGGGGTCACTCAAGTCGCACATCTGGGCATGCATCGATTTCCAACCGCACAGAAAAACAATGAGTATCTCGTAGGAGTCGACAATTCTTTTTAAGAAGCCACAGGTAGTAAAAGCAACGTAACATCTGTATTAACTTGTTATACGGCTGTACTACTATGAGCCCGTGTGTATAACGTTGCTATAGACGTCGCGAGTCTCTAGAGTGTAGAATGGAGTTACATTCGATGTGTCTTCCTTTCGCTATGCTCTCTCATTCCCTTTCTCTCCTGCGCTGGCGCAGATTTTCTAAGAAAGATACGGAAATATACGTGTACAGTACACTATACAGTATGACTGTATATAAATAACTAAACGTAAATATATTTATGATCTCTGATAAAATGTGAGAGAGACATAACGAGTGAAGGTTTCATTCATTATAATATATAATAATATAAATCATTTCCTATCATAACAGTAATAGATTATGAAGTACACATTGATCTATTAGTAGAAAGATATTGCAGTAAAAGACTATATCGTTACAAAATTGAAAATAAAGAGGAGATTGAAAAACAGATTGCAAAATTATCGGAAAAAATGTAATAGAAGAATCATATAATCCGTTTCTAAATCCTGTCACACACATTTATAAAAAATGTGAAAAAAAAATATTAAGATTAGACATAGATTTTCAAATCCTAAATAAAATTCATGTTCTTGAGAGGATGGTTTGGTTCATTCTACAGTCTGATCCTCGATTCAAATAAATTCCTTGCGTTTATTACGAAAGTCTGCACATTTTGTTTTTATTTCAACGAAGTTTTTGCCGAGGAATTGAAAAGTAGTGGTTAAAACTATCCTAAATTATTCAAGGAAATAGTATAAGAAAAATCAACAATAGTGATTTTTCATTATACATTTATTTATTCCTCGTAGATTATTTATATTTTTTGTTAATAATCGTATAAAATTAGGCTTAAAGTATCGCCAAAGTTGCACAATGGCTCGAAATAGGGAAAAAGCAAAATAAAAATATTAAAATGAATTTATTGGTATAGAACGATTTTTTTTAATTCTATTTGTCTCAAATATATCTTATTAGTTAACAATTAGTGAGGCTATTTCTCAATTTCCTCTTTTCACGGGCAATCATGGATAATCGTCACCTTTCATTATTTGATTAGGGATTATATAATGACGTTTAGGCTAACGTTCTCCATGTATATACAAAAATAGAATGAGAAGCCATAGGAGATATGCTAATGAGTATAGGTTTTGCCATAGTTACGGTCGGCGAATTTAGTTTGACAGATTTGTTCCTTACGAGACACTCTTGATCCCAGGACCCGCGAAACGCGGGGCACGGTACAAATGCCTTATACAGAGGCATGATAGAAAGCCAAGTCGTTAAAACACACGAGGTGGAGGAAACAAATGTTAGGTTGATCGAGGAAAAAGTATAGAAGAGAAACAAATTTAAGAGAAAAAAGACAATTTAATTGAACTACAAAATAGGGAAACAGAACATAATATCATGCGCATAAGAGAGAGAGAGAGAGAGAGAGAGAGAGAAAATCCGAAGCCGTACTTATAAAATACGATCTTGCAGCATGACGGCGGCCGAGGACCTGGCGACAGATGCTCTTGGTTAAGCGCTCATTAATGCAGTTGATCGGGTGGTAGTTGCCTCTTAGGATCAGCGGTAGGTACGCGCTTACTCTCGGGTAACACGGCAAACAAAAAATCGCACTGGAGCTGCTGAATAGAGTAAAAATGTAGGTATACTAAGCGATAATGATAGGACGTCAACACAAACTCACGGCTATGGAGATACAGTCCAAGAGCTCACTTGTAAATCGTGGTCATAAACGCGGAGTCTCTAGAGTGTAGGATGAAGCCGTGCTCAGCGCTTAATACCGTTGCACAGTACGACGTTTTTTTTCGTTCGGCTCCACTCTCTCTCTCTCTCTCTCTCTCTTTCTCTCTTTCTCTCTTTCTTTCCCGCGCTTGCGCAGATTTCGTAAGAGATTACCAGGTACGGGAACACAAATATTCATTTATATATAGATATTGGTATTGAAGAGAAAGAAATAGACTAGGATATATAATCACCGATGGTCTTTTAAGATGATTAAGTACAAAATTAGTACAAATTAAAAGCTTTCAATATTTTTGTCATATTTTATAATAAAGTAAATGTAATTTGTTCTCACAAGTATTCCTCTAGATTAATCCGCAAGAATAAAATTGATTCAGGCACAACAGACGAATCTCCAATGGCAAAAGCAGAGTCGTATTGAGTAATTGCATCAATTATTTGTCGTTGTTGTTCTTGCACTTGGGTTATGGATGCTTTGATTTGACTACTTTTCAATTGAGTACTTTGTAGTTTTTTTGATAATTCAATTAATTTGTTTTTACATTCTATCTGTTGTGATTCTAAAGAATATTCTGTTGATTTTAAATTTTCTAACTCCTTATGCTTACTGTTTATCTCGTCTTCCTGAATCCGAAGCGTAGTTTCTTGATCCGTGGCTTGCTGACAGAGTTTTTCGATCTATAAAATATTATTCAAATTAATTTTTTTTCTATGTTAAACCCGATTACTTTTTGTATAATATAGATAAGTTTTGAAGATCGAAATTAATGAATTCAAAAGCGAAGTTATTTCTATAAGAAAAACCTTGTTCTTCATACAAGTTTTAGTTAATAAATGAGCTAAAAAGATGTTATACTAAATAATAGCTATTGTTTTAATGATTTGTGTAAAATAAATTATTTCAACTCGAATCACTATAGGCCGAGAATTGTTAATTTATAAGTTTATTACGTAAACGATGATAGAAAAAACGGGCAATAATATTTAAACTAGTACAATTTTGAAGTATAAATACGACCACTCTCCGTACAAATGAGCGCACGAATCAGAAGAAAGAAAGGGATAAAACCTTACTTAAATTATATAACTGATTAATCAGATCAATTAGTATATCTAACAATTTTCTGAATTATGAAAAACCATATCGTATGAAGAAAATCTTTTATTTTATACATCGAGTACTGAATTTTTCTCTAGTTTTATAATAAAAATCATAGTAATTTTATCTACACTTATTGATCAATATCTGATAGAGTTGCATTTTATATTCATAAAGAGTTTTGATTAAAATATTATTTTTTGCAACATTTAATTAATAAAGAATTAAATAACATTTAATTTAAAGAAATACAGTTGAATCACCATAAATAGTCTGTCTATTCGTAAGTGTCTTCAACGATCTTAAAATAATAATTACGCCATTTTATACAGCATGCAAAGTCACTACTACCCTAAAATTATTGGATCAAAAAGTTCAATTATCTTTCGTGTAGCTTTTATGATTTTCCGGTTTCTGATGATATCTCGATCACTTTTATTGCTAATTTTAAATTGAAGCCCTTCAAAGTTACTGAACCTTAATGCATTTTTATTCCAAATTCAAATTTCTTAGAGCTATGTGAAAAAAAAATTCGATATTTCAAAAATATACATACTGATATCTATAAAAATATATTTTGTGTAGTTTTATTATTTAAATGTACGAGTTTTTCTTTATATGTAGCTGTAATTCAGCGACCTCAAAAAATTAATATCGCATTTTTTCATTCATGTAACCATATTTAAACCACTAGGCATTTACTGATGATGTTTATAATACTCTAAACATTATTTTTTGTAAGTATACAAATTACGTTATAGGTTAAATCTCCATAAAATACCACGTATATGTAATTCTTCATATATTCTACCAAAATGTTTAATAAACTTCACGATAATTTTGTTATATTTCCTCGCTTCTTTAATAATCCAATTGAATTTCCAAAGCAAGTAGAAAACGTAGGTATAACGACCACTATATGCGGTACGTGTTGCACATACATTTTGTCAGGTCGACCTGACTCGACCTATTGCCCTCTTCTTTCGAAGAAAGTTCATCTGATTGCCATGTGCGGTAGTAGCCGTAATGATATTGATATTTTGTTTAAATTGGTTATAACAGATTCTTCCAAAACTCTTCCCGTTTCTATTTTTGTCTATGAGAGAAAACAAATTAGTTTTAGAGCACATTGAATGCATATATGGAGGTAATAATTTGTGCCAAGTTTGACGCTAAAATATTAATTAATTAAAAAGTTATAAACAATTTATAAAAAAATGGATCTTTTCTAACTGCTATAAATCGAAAACTATTTATCGAATCTGGATAATTTTTTTGTCTAAATACCCGTACATAATTGTAATTTGAGAATATATATATATTATAATAATATATTTGTTAATACAAAAATTGTTGTAGCAATCGATTCCTTGGACAATTTTGTTCAAGAATCCGTAATAAAACGATCATGAATTGTAATAGGGTCTAGGTAATGACCTTCCAAAAAAACGCTACCTGCGACGCTCAGCTGGAAGATGGAACGGATAGAGCTGTCCCATTTCCCCGAATCATTTTCTGGTCATTCAGTTCTGTAAGTCAGTGCATTTATCAGCTAAACTTTCTTTATTTAAATAGTAGTACGTAGGACTAACATTTATGACGATGATAGGTAACGAAATAGGCTGCACTTCAGCAAACTAGTGCAAGCAATAATTATGTTAAGAAGTTCAGAAACGTTTATTTTCTTTGAATGTTTTTTTTAATATTTTATTTTATTAAGTAGTATTTTAAAATTAGAATTATTGACACTAGCTGTGCTATGACAATCATATAAATAAGGAATCTTTTCGCTTAGTCAGTTAAAGTTCAAAGGTCGGAGTGAACGGACCTCAACGAATGTTAAAGTGAAATTTCTTATTGTACGATAGATTTTGTAACATTATTTCTATTCACTTTTGATAAAAATGATATAATCATGCCATTGCCAGAATGTTCCAATCCATTAAAAGTGCGTAAACATGGACGTCGACGAGAATCTTTGTTTCATGTTCCCACAGAAATTAAGGATAAATAGTTTCCTTTAGTGAAAGAAAACGATCGATTATGTGCAATATATTTGAGTTACTGCTATATCAAAGATCCAAAGGAAGTTTCAGACTACAGTGATACAAGTTTAGGACATACAAATGAAGAAAATAGTAGTTGTGAAGATTCTATTAAGAAGAACAATGAGGCTAGTTTCAACTAAAATGCTAATGAAGATCAAGATATCTTCTACGTACAATGTGATGAAGAATTTTTAATCGACGAAAATGAACGTAGAAAAGTAGTATTGGATCGCTAAAATCCATTGCTTGATCTTTTTAAATCGGAGAAATGAATTCAATAGGTATTGAAATACCTGATTTAGTAGAAAACAAAATCGATTCATTGTTAAATATTTGAAAAGTTTACTTGTGAGAAAATATCGCTGTGTAGACAGTAATCGAGATGGATTTATACAAAAAAATGTATTTTATAAATTCCTGGAAGTAACGTATGAAAAAGCAACTACTAATTCAGAAAACATACAAATATTAATTGCGATTCCAATGTCTACAGATGTCTGTGAAATAGAAAGAGAAATTAATTGTTCGTTTTATTTTGCACAAACCACTAAAGAACTTCGTGAACAGGAACGAATATTATCTTATCCACTCTCAAGAAAAAGAACATATATAAAAAATGAAGAAATGAAAAGTGCTGTTTTCTTATTTTATTTACAAGATGATATAAGCCGGCCGTGTCCAGGTATTAATGATACAAAAATAGTGAGGAAGGATAATGAAAAGAAAGTTAAAATTCAAAGGCGTTTACTTATGTTCAATTTAAAAGAAGTCTACACCATGTTTGAAAACACTGTGCTGAAATTGGACTCAAATTTCCCCTGGTGTTTACATATCGGATCAGCGTATTTTAGTTAAGGAATCTAAAGGTGTTCCCAGTGTTTGCATTTGTATTCACCACTAAAATCCAAAATTACTAGTACAATGTAAAATGACAATAAAGAATTGAAAGGTCAAATATGATGAAGAGTTACATCAAACAGCAAAAGATATTTTAATTAAAATGACATTTGAAAGACATGGTGAGGATTGTTTCTTTAATAAATGCAAAGAATGGCAAACTGTAAACCAAAAGTGTGATCATGTAAAACATACATATAATATTAAAGACTATCTTAACCATCTGAGAGTACAGGTTGGAGGTACAAATTATGGTCATAAGAGATTTCGCTCAGAATTATCCGACTGCATAACAAAGACCAGCTACAAGGAAATCATTGGAATGGTAAGCAGGTAACTATTCATACATTTAGAAATTACATGAAAGGAAAGAAAAAAACTAAAACATAGCTTCTTCGTAATTTCGGAAAGTACGAAGCATGACGTTAATGTTGTCATATTGTTTCACCAAAAATTAATTAATTATATAAAAAATAGATACGAGAACAAGGTTAAAAAAGTGATGTATGTATCTGACGTACTTGCAGTTGAATATAAAAATAAATCAAATTTTTAAACTCTTGTTTCTCATTATGAAACATACGGAATTGAAGCTTAATGGCATTTTTTCGCAAGTTGTCATGGAAAAAGTGCATGTGATGGACTTGATGGAACAGTGAAAAGATTAGCCTGGAAAGCCAGTTTGCGAATTTTAGACGTAAGCATTTCTTCAGCTGAGGAATTATATCAATGAGTATAACTTATGCTTACTGTACCATCGCAGAACACATAATAATTGAACAAAATTTATCAAAATTATTAAAAACAGCATTACGTGTCGATGGTACATTAAGATATCACACATTTATTCCTCTAAATAAAAACAGCAAGAAATTGATGGTGAAAAGAACTTCCTATTCTACAGATCATAACATTAAAAGACCAGAAAATAAAGGTACTTGAATACTTCAGTGTAATTTCTTATATACTATAGTAATTTTATTTATTTAAATTTTATATTAAATTTATATAATTCATTTATGAACACCTTTATAAGATATAGTAAAATAATTTTAATGATTCTTACATTATGAAATATTATATATATATATTATTAAATAATTGATCATTTTAATTTCATTTTTCTAATATCTATTGAGTAATGTAACATGTTATAACTGACTGTTTATTTCTAACTATACTTGGAAAATTAATTTCTCGTAAACTACGAATATTTTCTAAAATAATATGAAATACTACACTCCATCTAATTGCAATTAAATTGATTATGTTTAAGTACATAAAATATTGTTCATACTAATATCATTCCGATTACATAATATATAGTCTATGGTACTGACTTGTAGAACTGAACTACCTGAAAAACTTTCGGGGTAGTGGGACGCTTCTATCGGTCCGATTGTCCAGCTGAGCGCCGCAGGTAGCGCTTTTTTTGGAAGGTCATTACCTAGACCCTATTACAAATCATGATGGTTTTATTACGGATACTTATACAAAATTGTTCAAAGAACCGATTGTAATAAAAATTGTTTAAATAAAAATTTCCTTTTTTAACAAAGATAGCATAAATTTATTTTAATTGTTTATAATTTTTGAATTAACAAATATAGTTATGACATATATATATATATATATATATATATTCTTAAAATACAATCATTTCCAGGTATTTAAAGAAACATTCTCTAGATGCGATAAATAGTTTTCGATTTATAACAGTTGCAAAATATCACAATTTTTATGAAATTGTTTATAATTTTTTAATTAATTCATATTTTAGCGTCAAACTTGGCACAAATGATTACCATGATATAGGCATTCGATGTGCAAAATATAAACAAAATCGAAGACCTTGCTCCGATTTGCCATAAAACTAATTTGTTTTCTGTCCTATAAAGGTAGTAATTAACGAATTAACGAGCTCGTATTCATTAATCATCATCATTAATTTGCGCTAAATATGTACGTCATAGACAGTTAAAACATAAGACTTTCTTATCAAATTTTAATTGCTTAATGCCTTGGTACTATCTGCTTGCGACCATTACGGGACTCCCTGTGTATATGATGCAACGCGAATACTAAATCCTAGCTAAAGAGGAGGAGAACTTACCTTAATGATAAGGGAATCCTCCGCCGATTCCGTTGAAATAAATTTTAATAAATTACAAAAAAGGGGAAGATAGGAGACCTAAATGGCCTTTCGCGTGCAAGGAGCTGTGACATTAAAAGGTCGAGGAGATAATTTGATGAGATGGTGAGAATAATGGCAACTACAATTTAGCAGAAACAAAATATTTATTCTATAAAAAAACAAAAGAAAAATATAACAAACCCAACAGTAAACGAAAATAAGCTAGTAAAAAAATACAAATAAAACTCGAATACAGTGACGGTTACGTGTAAACGATCGTCGCCAAGCTCCAGCTGTATAACCTGGAGAATCAAGCGAGGCCCAACAACAATATAAATAAAATAAAGAAATAATAAATCGGTGCACAGAGGGTGAGGGAAAGAAACAATAAGTGCACTCATCGGCTCAGAAGGAATAGCAACCCAAAAATAAAAAAAAAAGAAACTGTCTCTATAACATTATCACTAAACTGAAAATAAAACTCCAAAACAACTTATCGAACCAACGACTAAATTTCAACTAAGCTAGTGAGAATGCCTCATCTTTCCCTCCCCTCCGTTTGCGCGAAAATTTTACCAATTTGATTTGAAACAAAAATAAACACATTTGGAGAAAAAACAGTGTTATTTTTTAATCAAGATTATCCACGGGTGCATACCTCTGTAGTCTCCACGGTAAAAATCTGTAAATTAGTCTACCAGTAGCTATTAAATCTCAAATATACTCAATATTTAGCCCGCTATGATCATTTCCTGTTTCCAAACCTGAAAAAGGCTAAGCAGTAAGAGATTTGGGTCGAATAAATTGAGGGCTGCGAAAAAACCTGTTATTTAGAAGGAATACAAATATTGCAAAAACGATGGACTACGTCTATTAAGCTAAAAGATTATGTTGACAAATTTAAGCTTATTTATCGAATAAAATAGTTTTTATTGAAAAAGTGACTGAATTATCAAACTGCCCAGGTATAAATTAAATAGTAAATGGAATTCACAACAATAAAATAAATATTGCAACTTTTCTTAATTTAGCAAATGCTTTTAATACAGTTCATAATGATATATTATTTAAAAAAAATAGAATGTTATGGATTCTTAGACTTCCACTCCAATGATTGTAGACTTATTTAACTAAAACATTTCAAATGGTCAAAATTAAAACGCTGTACATTAGTAAGAATTAGGTAAATTATTGATAAGATACCGCTGTTTATATGGCTGTATATATGACTTACTAACCACATTTCCACACAAATCAATACACAGTATACATTTATCAACATTCTGAAAATATGTATGATTTGATATTTCTAACAAAATACCTGTATTCTTAAATCATTGAGCCGTTTTTGAGCTTCCCCTTTCTGATTATCCAGTTGTCTCAAAGTAGCAGCGAGAGTATCGAGTTCGCTTTGGAGACTTTTAATTTCACCAGTTTTAATTTTTATATCAGCATCTTTTTGAGAAAGATCTTTTTCTATAGATTGCTTTTCACGAATAATGCTATTAATTTCTTGACTAATTATTTCACATTCTGGATTAGTATTGGAAACGTTACACATGTTATTATTTTCCTGCAAATAAAATATCATGAGTATTATTAGCATGCAAATCTTTGGTCCACATGTATCAATTTTTATGGTATTTATAATATAATACAATTAGTATATTGTTTTGCCGAATTATTTAGTCCAAGAAATAAAACTACGAAAAAAGGAACATAAAAGAAAGAAAAGAAAATAGGATAAATCAATGTATGAGTTTCCCTTGGAAACTTCAATACTTTTCTGAAAAATATATTAGGAATATTGAAATTGGCTAGAATCTTTTAGTTGAGTACATCCCTTTCGAGGTGATTTTTCTGTAGTATTTTTAAGAGGGGTTGTTATTACAATGAGTTTTTTTTTTCTGTGGAGATAAAATCACTTCTTCTGTAGTGTTTGGTATATTTGACATAAATTGGAGTTTTTTTGGAGTGGATTTTTGTGTGTATACATTTCTGGCAGGTTAAGTATTGTGGTATTTCATACTTTTTGCACTAATTCAACTGTTACTACCAAGTTTGAAAGTATATTTAAGTTGAATATCCCTTTTTATTTAGTTTTCAGCACGTTGAGAGGTCCACCAAAGAATGGATTTCTTGTAATACAACTTTATATCCATTATCTTATTTTCACTGAGATGTATAGAACTATGTTCCCTCGACTATTAGTAAATATTTATTAAATGTTTCTAATACGATTTTCACTTAGTTGTTGCTTAGAAATTTTAGTAAATACTTTACGTTTATTATTTTATCTAGGACTTTCTATAGTGTTTGAATATTTCCAACAGCAATAACGAAAGTTGGTGGTGGCTTTGATCTTTTTGATTTTTCAATATGTGATATGTTGTTGTGTGTTCCCGATTTTGGCATTGCCACTTATCTATACTATCTACTTCTATATTGTTTTGAGTCCTACTATTATTCTTATTGATGATAATATTCTTCCACTACTTGCTATTATTTAATTTTACTGTATTTTTGAAGTAACTTTTTCATTTAGGTAATTTGACATCTACAACATATACTTATATTTTATGTTCAAGTTAATCTAATTAACATAATTTCACTCACTTGCTAGCTGCTAATATCTATAACCTGCGACAGATTTAAGAGTGCGACTACTCTGCACAAAAGTCGGAGACAAACTGATTCAACGAAGAACATTTTAAGCTAAGGTTGGATCTTGCATCAATCTGCATTCTTGTTCAATCACTAATGGACATTACTTTAACAAAAATATTTGTGACTTATACGAGGTCTGGGTATTAGATAACGATACTGCTTATGAAAAAAAGTTTTGTTTAAAAAATTCTTCTACAATTGAATGCTTCCCTTCAATGTATCAATGCTGGAAGTCCTATTTTGTAAGAGCATTTAGGAGCTCCGCCGATTTTCGCTTCACCTCTTTATAACACTTAATCGGAATTTTTTTTAATTTAACGAGAAATTTCCCATTGATCCGTTGCTCGTGTTTTTCATCTTATGAAAAAGTATTACTACAGAGTGCAATATAACGGCTTTATTAACAGGCCTTAACCATCTGCAGGAGTAATGATGCCCAAATTATAATTTCACGGATGTGGTCTCGGCTACTGATATTGCATACAATGAAATTATATTCGGAATGAGAGAAAGAGAAGAGTAATATAAATGAATACATCAACTTAGGGTTGCGTAGATGGATATTCGGTGCTCTCACTACTGGTCCCTGATCTCTCGCTCGAATTTAACCTCTACATCTGCAAACTGTCAGGAGGGGTTCTCAGAGCAAATTGCGTTCCCGAGCCTTCTGGAAGAAAGATGTTAGATTTTGCAGTGGTGACAAAAGATCCCATTGGCGTACCCTCAAAGCAATCATGCGGAAACGACGTATCGGCAGGCGCTACGATCGGATCGCACAAAGCTCAACCTGGTCCAGTACCGTCTGCTATCATACCTAATATCTTCCCTCCCCCTCTACTTCTAATAAGCTATGCCGCGTGTCGTGCCCTATCGTGATAATTCTCTCTCTCTCTCGTACATATGTGTTGTGAGCGCCGAGAGTATGTGTCCACGGGTCTTAACGCTCTATGAGCATATAATGTATGTAATGTGATGTACTATTCCCAAGTTATAGCTTGATTTTTTGAAATCGAAAAAGTTATTTCAATAGATATTGAAATACGTCATATTATTGACAACAAATTTACTATCAAATAATTTGAAAAATGTTACTAATGAAAAAATATTTTTCGACTCGTCTGGACCTATAGTTTTTTTGTCCTTATTTTGACGACAGGGATCAAGCAGCGAAGTAGGTACTGTGGGAATGACTTGTTTATCTCTTGATCTCTACAAAAGGGGAATTGTCAAAGATCATGGACGGATCGGGACAGAAAACTACTTATCTATATACTGCCGTATTAGTGGACATTGTCGGAAGTAGGCTACTAACGATAAGGCTTCATTCAGTTAAAATATGAATAATACGCATGAAAATATATTACACACATAACAATTTGTATAAAAATATATGAGATAATCAAAAGAGTGTCCGTAAAATCTCAGATACCCTCCAGAAAATGTGTACTTTAGTTAACTTATCTTGTTATAGTGATGTGAAATTTAATAAAAATCTTTCATCGCTATAGGTCAGATCTAAATATCGTTCAAAAATTAGCCATTGTGCCATGTAAAAACACCTTAAATATCTATTGAAGTACTACAAGAATGCAGTTGCGATGTATCTATTTCAATTAAAACATAATAACATAAATTAATAACTCGTGGAATCGTATTCTCTGCTGATCAATGTTAAAAAATCTGTCCCATATTAGAGTTAAAGAAATAGCTCGCAATTTTTAAACGAAGCAGTTTTTCGTTTTTAATCAAATATTAAAGCTCTGCGTCTGCTGAGAAGTCTTGCTTTAGATAAGATTGCTTTCATTAAAAACAAAAAATGTATCTATTAATAAATCTCTTACATAACCTAAATTTGAATTTTTTATAAGAAAAAACAATCTTCCCACATACTCAAAATATTGAACACTTTCGTAATTATCAGCAATTAATTCGATTTTTATCGATCGAAAACACTAAATAACATTATTTCTATTACAAAAAATAATTTATTAGTATGTATATGTGAAATTGTTAAATAATAAATTAACTTTTTATGTAAAATTTCAGCCCTTTCTATATTTTCTGCCTCCCTTGTGACTAGTTCTGTTTCCCTCATCAGACTTCCTCTCTCCATGTCCGAAGCAATACACTACAACTTCCGTTGTATAGGTAATTAGTCTTTTGCCAAACCCGTCCATGTTCTTTAGCTATTTCCTTTTTATCCCTAACTTTACCCGCTATAGCTACATGGACCAGAGCTATTGTTCGCCGTCACGATAGTTGACGGTCGCATCGTCACTGAGATAACCTTTATATATGGCATCTCTTATGGAGAGAAATTGTGTGACAAAAGGGGTGCATTAATTGGGTGAGAACATTAAGAGCTATACATTGCTTGATACATTACGCGACGCGGCGCTATTTATCAATGTTTAATTGAGGAATTAGGGCAGGTCCATTGTTGTATTAATTTAATTTAGTAGTTATTAGGGCTACTTAAGGATAGCCAAAAATTCAAGGTCCCGTGCAAATAGTATACAGAATGTACTCGAGACGGTGAGCCTTGAGCCGAAAAAGTGATTGCTGGCTCGGCCACTGAGGACGCTGGGATAGCGGTTGGATTAAACTTATTACCTCCTTTGACAACCAGCAGAAGATCTCTGAGCAATTGGTAATCGAGCGATTGTATTCAATTGTCCTATTGAATATCGATAGCGCCTTCACACTAGTGAAATGTGCGCATTTACAATGTACGAAGTGCTGATTTCTTGGGCCTTCCTATATTCCCTACATTTATTCGTTCGAGTGTGTTGGTCATAATTTCATTTTTCTTTGTTTTTGGAGTCGCGAGGACTGGTACACATAAACACGTTTACAATTTGGTTTGTGCGCATCATAATTTTGTTTTTTCATTCTATTACTATTTTTCTAGTTTGGGAAATTTCTAAGCTTTCGCGACTCTGTGTTTCGTTCTTTTTTTTCGTTTTTTTATGGATGTAGATATATCATTGTTGTGCGATCCATAAAGATGCCGGTGACTAGGCATTAGTGAACCAGCTGGCGGAATCCGACCTTAACGATATGCTGTTGCTCGCCTACCAGTTGGGCGTCAGTAGGGAATGTACACCAAAAGAGTTCCGAGACCGATTACTGAAAGTAATGATCTTTCGTTACCGGTGTCGTATTATACCCGCAATGTCGTGCAGCATAGAGCATGTTTTTATTATTTTACCCCCATTGACGTTTCTAATAAACCTCGTTACACATAATAGCACTTCGTTAAGCCTACTAAAACTTCATTTATTTTATACAATAATTCGGTTTTCTATTGAACATTCTAGAAAATGTACATAGATTGTAAGCATAGGTTATGCAGATAATAATAAAATGAATTTGACTTTTTTTACCACTTCATGATCAGCATTAACTGTCTTTCTCAAAGACGGTGGTATCATATCTGCTGATAGTCTTGAAGGTATTTCGTGTTTATTCAATTTTTGTTTGATAAGCCACATAGCTAAAAAGAATTGCTCTCTATTTAGTTTTCCGTGTTGGAATATATCACACAGACTCCTGAAATGCACGTTATTAAGAAAATAGTTATTCTAACATTTTATTATAATATCTATTATCATAAACGAACCAAATTTGAGCTAGTACTATCTGAGGTAATCCACTTTGGAAAAAAATATCTTTTATTTCAGATCCAGATACAAAACCATCACAATCTGCATCAGCCTGTATGAATAATTTCTCCGCAGCTTTTTGGTCGTCATCAGACACTACCCACTGTAATAAAAATATATTATAATAACAATAAAAAAAATGTGTCGAGAAAATAAAAATTTATTTGTTATTGTAATACTTTAATTGAAAGCTATAGTGGAATAAGAAGGGCAAAATTCTCTGGATTTTTATTTTGAAATAAACATTTGGAAGGACATATTTGAAAATCTCTTCAGCCTAATTTCCAGCCTCCTAACTGGTAATAGAACGTTTACGCCGTAAGAAACGTGTTGATTTATAAGTTTTCTCCTGAATATGAATGTAGAGTTTTAAGTTATTTATAGGAAATACCCTAGTTTTGACAGATTTGTTGGATTAAAACTAAAGCAAAAACTTTTTGTGTGAATATTTCAATGATTTTACAGGTTATTAAAGTCATATTTGGCTATGTTCTAAATAAGGATGTTTCATGTATTTTCTCATGTACCGTAGGATGTAGGAATTAGAATAATAATTTTCAGCCTAAAATATGATGAAATTTGAAAAGACCAATTTTTGGGTAATTTTCGTGTTTTTGCCTCACAACCTTAAAATGAGGTCGTTTAATAGGTCCTCGAACATTTAAAAATACAATAGCATTATTTACAAGTCCATAATATTTTTAGAATGAATTAGTACTTCTTTGAAGCTACACAGGATTTGATTTTGCACATGAATACAAAATATTATAAATTAATATGAAGATAATATGAATTCAACACACACACACACACACACGCACGCACACAGATTTTATTTCAAGCATTTTAATCTATGTGGGACCAAAAATTGATTATAAATTACACAGATATATTGTATTAAACATAATACACGTATAAAAGTAAAGCAAATGCACCGTTTTATAGTACAGTAGGCATCATAAATCGTATCGTTACCGTACAGAGCTATTTATCAGTATAACCGTATTCTATATGAATGTGTACATGTCGTAAATATTTGTATCAAGTTTGACATGTGATGACCACATACATATAAAAGGTTGACCGCGGATGCTATATCGAAATTTTAAGGGTTAAAGTGAGAGTGACAGAAACTATGCGTTCGATTTGAATCATACGCTAAATGATTATGAATTTAGTTTTGTTTTAATGATCTTGTTGTTGAGTATCTACGGCACATAAATCATTATTAAGTATCTGTAAATAAAGTATTTATATCTCTAATTTTGTCTTGAAAGAATAAAAACATGTGACAAGTTTACAGGCCGTATTGGCTGAATTCTCTCGCGTGTATGCCCGTCAGTAAGACAGCATTGCCAAGTAGGAGAGATTTGTAATGAGCGCCTTCGACAAAACTCGGTACAGCATATGCCTTCGGCGCATTCTGTTAACTCTCGCTTCGTTAAGAAAGTCTCTCCATACCTGTGGCAATTTTGTAATTACGCATGAAACATAATTATGAAATTATGAAATATCAATTAATTATAATAATTAATCATTTTCCAATAATATAAAGTTTCCCTGTACCTTGAGATCGCTGAATTAGGTCTTTTGCGGCTACAGGTAAGTACTACTTCATTCTAAAAATAATCTAGACTTGAAAATATCGAAAAGTTAAAATTTTGAAACTCAACATTCGACTATTTAGATTTGGAAAAAGAATCGACAAAAATCGGGCTTATTTAAAAAAAAATTAAAGTGATTCAGGTAAACATTAATCGAATTTTCACGAGAGAATTATTGCTATATACCGCCACCTTCCAGTATGTCTATGTCAGAATTGCAAACAGCTTTAACATATTACATTTTTTACAATTAATAATTCTTTAGAATGACTAGCTAGCTTCCTTCAAGAAAGTAACTTGACTTTTTCGGTATAAAGAATAGAATTTGTATAAAAGGATTATTGTTTATTTATAACAATAACTAATACCTAAGTAATTTCCAAAGTGATACTATAAAATTCTAACGTGTGGTGGACCTCCTATGCTAATAACACGATACGGGCTAATCTAATTAGCGTTTATACTAAGATATACAGGCATCTATGATTAAACAGTACAACTATTAAATTATACGGTTAGCCACTTCTTCATATTTCCACTCACTCCTCACCCGGAACACTCCTCAATTTAAAATGAAGCTACAGTATCGGAAATTAAATGATTTGTCAAGTATATGAAAAGTTCAATGGATCAGAGTGAGCGGGTAATGTGAAGAAATAACCACTGGGTAAGCAAATAATTAAATTTAATGGGCTACAAGAAGCCGCAAGGTTTAGAAAATGCCCCAGAGAAGCAGATACCCTCCTACTAGCACAGCATGCAAGCCTGTCGCTAGTCCTGTTGAATGCGTCGCAGTTTTCCAGGTTCGTACGGGTTACAATGTTCACGGGCTCGCACGCACAACGAAGTCGTCACAACTATATCGCACAAAGATAAACGGAGGCTTGTGAGATGAAACGCTAAAGGCTCGTTTTAGAGTGAGACAGCTCGCGATGGTTTCTCAAAAGAGACTAACTACTTGGTCAGGTGCAGTTAGCGAGGAAAACTCTGCGAAAGGGTGGGAAAATTCTCTTTTCCCCCTTTGGGTCTTTGCGTGGGCCAATCACATCATAACAAGGGTGGAGCGATACAGGCCCGCGCAGGTTTCTGCGATGATCTAACGAGGCAGAATACACCCCAGAGGAAGGCAGCGCTTCTTCTGCTAAGGCAGCAGGCGACCCTGTAATTAACTCTGCAGAAAGACGTCGCTGGTCGTTTCGAGCAAATAAATAGGAGCACGTCTGTATTTGCGCACACACACATGACCACGCGCTCACGCGATACAATGGTGATAGAATGCGTAAGTAAAGCTGACACAGTCGTACACAACCAAATGCGAGAGCAGAGAGGAATACGACTTGTCCAGCAGAGTCGAAAGAACAACCTATCTCACCGTTGTCCAGAAGGAACTCTCCCGCGTCGATGAATGTTTGGCAGCAAGAGTCCGCCACGAACTATCCCTATCCTTCATCCACGTGGGCGACCAGCTACATGAACATAACCACTGGGCAACCCGTATCTTCCCGTTTACTACTACACGCGAGGAGCCTGCCGGACATGTGGCGAGCACATGTTGCGGTTTCCCCACACGTGTCTCATTAAGTTGAGAAAATGAACAAACCCTTGGAATCGCATTCACATAGATATCCGTTGAAGTACTGACATGTTAAGGCTCGAACTTTAATTTTCTTAAACTTTTATGTCAATTAAATTAATTTTTCCGATCTATTTATTATATATCGAAATAAATAATATTCCGAATCTATA
Source organism: Chouioia cunea (assembly GCA_030064505.1). NCBI lineage: Eukaryota > Metazoa > Arthropoda > Insecta > Hymenoptera > Eulophidae > Chouioia > Chouioia cunea. The sequence continues at coordinate 13,858,079 of JAOPFQ010000004.1, forward strand.
TTTGTCTGAAATTTTTAATTTTCAAATGTCCGAAATCTAAGTTTTCTGATCAATTATTATTCCAAAATAAACTATATAGAGAATTTATATATATATATATATATATATATATATATATATATATATATATATATATATATATATATATACATATAAATTGAGACCTTGCGTAAACCTGTTATATATATATGACAGAAAACAAATTAGTTTTAGGGCAAATCGGACCAAGGTCTTCGATTTTGTTTGTTTTTGGCAAATCAAACGCCTCTTTGGAGATAATCATTTGTATCAAGTTTTACGTTAAAATACTTGACATTGAGAAAAATAGTATTGGATCGCTTAAATCCATTGCTTGATGTTTTTAAATCGGAGAAATGAATTCAATAGGTATTGAAATACCTGATTTAGTAGAAAACAAAATCGATTCATTGTCAAATATTTGAAAAGTTTACTTGTGAGAAAATATCGCTGTGTAGACAGTAATCGAGATGGATTTATACACAAAAATGTATTAAATAATTAAACAATTATAAACAATTAAAACGAAAATTGATCTATTCTTAACTGCTATAAATCGGATCTCGATAATTTTCTTTTTAAATACCCGGAAATGATTGTATTTGGAGAATATATATATGTCATAATTATATTTGTTAATACAAAAATTATAGACAATTAAAATAAATTTTTGCCATTTTTGTTAAAAAGGGCAACATTTATTTGAAAAATTGTTGATAGGTAATGAAATAGGCTGCACTTCAGCAAACTAGTGCAAGCAATAATTATGTTAAGAAGTTCAGAAACGTTTATTTTCTTTGAATGTTTTTTTTAATATTTTATTTTATTAAGTAGTATTTTAAAATTAGATTTATTGACACTAGCTGTGCTATGACAATCATATAAATAAGGAATCTTTTCGCTTAGTCAGATTGGTTAAAGTTCAAAGGTCGGAGTGAACGGACCTCAACGAATGTCAAAGTGAAATTTCTTATTGTACAATAGATTTCGTAACATTATTTCTATCCAGTTTTGATAAAAATGATATAATCATGCCAATCCCAGAGTATTCCAATCCATTAAAAGTGCGTAAACATGGACGTCGACGAGAATCTTTGTTTCATATTCCCACAGAAAATAAGGATAAATGGTTTCCTTTATTGAAAGAAAACGATCGATTATGTGCAACATATTTGAGATACTGCTATATCAAAGATCCAAAGGAAGTTTCTGACTACAGTGACACATGTTCAGGACATACAAATGAAGAAAATACTGGTTGTGAAGTATCTATTTATCAGAACACTGAGGCTAGTTTCGATTACAGTGCTAAAAAAGATCAAGATATCTGCCACGTACAATGTGATGAAGAATTTTCGATCGACGAAAATGAACGTAGAAAAATAGTATTGGATCGCTTAAATCCATTGCTTGATGTTTTTAAATCGGAGAAATGAATTCAATAGATATTGAAATACCTGATTTAGTAGAAAACAAAATCGATTCATTGTCAAATATTTGAAAAGTTTACTTGTGAGAAAATATCGCTGTGTAGACAGTAATCGAGATGGATTTATACACAAAAATGTATTTTATAAAGACCTGAAAGCAACGTATGAAAAAGCAACTACTAATTCAGAAAACATACAAATATTAATTGCGATTCCAATGTCTACAGATGTCTGTGAAATAGAAAAAGAAATTAATTGTTCGTTTTATTTTACACAAACCGCTAAAAAACTTCGTGAACAGGAAGGAATGTTATCCTATTCACTCTTCAGAACCAGAATATCTATAATAAGTGAAGAAATAAAAAGTACTGCTGTCTTATTTTATTTACAAGATGATATAAGCCGGCCGTGTCCAGGTGCTAACGATACCAAAATAGTGAGGAAGGATAATGAAAAGAAAGTTAAAATTCAAAGGTGTTTACTTATGTTCAATTTAAAAGAAGTCTACACCATGTTTGAAAAACACTGTGCTGAAATTGGACTCAAATTTCCCCTAGGGTTTACATATTTATGTACATTGCGACCTGATCAGCGTATTTTAATTAATGAATCTAAAGGTGTTCCCAGTGTTTGTATTTCTATTCACCTCCAATATCCAAAATTACTAGTCGAAGCCTGTAAAATGACAATAAAGAATTTAAAGATCAAGTATGATGAAGAGTTACCTCAAACAGCAAAAGATATTTTAATTAAAATGATATGTGAAAGACCTGATGAAGATTGTTTTTTTAATAAATGCTCGAAATGTCCTGGATTGGCTAGTGTTTTAGATATGTTCGAGAATTATTAAAAAAATGTAGATTTCATTCATTGCAAACAATGGAAAACTGTAAACTAAAAGTGTGATCTTGTAAAGTATACATACAATATTAAAGACTATCTTAACCACCTGGAGGTACAGTTTAAATAAAATTTATTACCATAAGTATGTAATAAGTATGAGTTTATTGCCAAAAGTCAAAATGATTATTAAAAACTCGTCGGAATGATTTAAATGAATCTGAAATAATGGTCATAGGAGATTTTGCTAATAATTATACGACTATATATCATGACCAGGTGCAAGTAAATCATTGGAACGGCAAACAAGTAAATATTCATCTATTTGCAATGTATATAAAAGGCAAGTAAAAAACTGAAGATGACAGCTTCTTCGTAATTTCGGAAAGTACGAAGCATGACGTTAATGTTGTCATATTGTTTCGCCAAAAACTAATTAATTATATAAAAAATAGATACGAGAACAAGGTTAAAAAAGTTATTTATGTATAAGATGGTACTGCAAGTTAATATAATAATAAATCAAATTTTTAAACTCTTGTTTCTCATTATGAAACATACGGAATTGAAGCTTAATGGCATTTTTTCGCAAGTTGTCATGGAAAAAGTGCATGTGATGGACTTGATGGAACAGTGAAAAGATTAGCCCGGAAAGCCAGTTTGCGAATTTTAGACGTAAGCATTTCTTCAGCTGAGGAATTATATCAATGAGCATAACTTATGCTTACTGTACCATCGCAGAACACATAATAATTGAATAAAATTTATCAAAATTATTAAAAACAGCATTACGTGTCGATCGTACATTAAGATATCACACATTTATTCCTCTAAATAAAAACAGCAAGAAATTGATGGTGAAAAGAACTTCCTATTCTACAGATCATAACATTAAAAGACCAGAAAATAAATGTACTTGAACACTTCAGTGTAATTTCTTATATACTATAGTAATTTTATTTATTTAAATTTTATATTAAATTTATATAATTAATTTATGAACACCTTTATAAGATATAGTAAAATAATTTTAATGATTCTTACATTATGAAATATTATATATATATATATTATTAAATAATTGATCATTTTAATTTCATTTTTCTAATATCTATTGAGTAATGTATCATGTTATAACTGACTGTTTATTTTTAATCAAACTTGGAAAATAAATTTCTCGTAAACTACAAATATTTTCTAAAATAATATGAAATACTACACTCCATCTAATTGCAATTAAATTGATTATGTTTAAGTACATAAAATATTGTTCATGCTAATATCATCCTGATTACATAATATATAGTCTATGATACTGACTTGTAGAACTCAACTACCTGGAAAAGTTTCGGGGGAGTGGGACGCTTCTATCCGTCCGATCTTCCAGCTGAGCGTCGCAGGTAGCGTTTTTTTGGAAGGTCATTATCTAGACCCCGTTCAAAATCATGATCGTTTTATTACGGATTCATGAACAAAATTGTTCAAGGAATCGATTGTTACAACAATTTTTCAAATAAATGTTGCCCTTTTTAACAAAAATGGCAAAAATTTATTTTAATTGTCTATAATTTTTGTATTAACAAATATAATTATGACATATATATATATTCTCCAAATACAATCATTTCCGGGTATTTAAAAAGAAAATTATCGAGATCCGATTTATAGCAGTTAAAAATAAATCAATTTTTGTTTTAATTGTTTATAATTGTTTAATTATTTAATATTTTAACGTAAAACTTGACACAAATGATTACCTCCATAGAGGCATTCAATGTGCCAATGTGCCGATGTGAACAAAACTCGAAGACCTTGCTTCGATTTGCCATAAAACTAAAACTAATTTATTTTTTGTGTTATGTCTATGTATGTTCCTGCGGTTTCCACGCTACTTTTGTTACTTGTGTCTTCTACGTAATACATTGGCGACTCATACGCAATATACATTGTTTTTCGTACTATTGGAGGTGTGTACGTGAACTGAAGCTCACTAATTGCGACCGTGAGCGACCAAATCAGGCGACAATCTAATCGAGAACATTGGTCCCAGGTTTCCAACCATCAACGCTTTGTGGAGCCGCATCTGTGAGTACCGTGCGGATTTACTCTCTCTCTCTCTCTTTCGCTGTACCTACTTTCATTCTCTTACGCGCATGATTTTTTTTACGACTTATTACATTTTCCGTTTGCTTAACCTATTAACGACTAAAAAGCTTGATTTTTTTGTTGATTTTCGACGTAATTTTTTTCGTGGTTATAGACCTTTTGAACCACTCCTTCCAACAAAATGGCGGCCAAATCGAAAAAACATCATAAAACACACTAATTTTTTTCATGGAAACTATGGAGTTTAGAGAAAAAGTTTCTTGAACAAAAATGTCTTATAATTTATCATAGAATACCCTCAAACTTTTTAGAATTTTTGGAGAAAATTTTTTATTTTTTAGAAAACTTGGAAAATATAATTTTCCAAAATCATCTCCAAAAATTCTGAAAAAATTTGAGGGGATTTTATGATCAATTCTAAGATATTTCTGTTCTATAAACTTTTTCTCTAAAGCCAATTATTTTCGAACGTAACAAATCACGTAGTTTTTTTCAATGGAGATGCTAGTGATATCAATTTATACAAACCTTGATTAATTTAAATCCGAATTAGATTAAACAAATTAAACTTAATACATTCATTTGTCTAATAACTTTTTGAATAGATTTCAAAAAATGAATCCAATAAATCAATATATTTTTTATGTAAAATTTTTTGGCAACAAAATTTATGAATGAATTTTGTTGTTATTAGTTATAAGTAAGCATATTTTTAGATTTGCATTATTTTGTTAACTTTCACATTATACACATATAATGGATGAATTTTTTTAACGCCTATGTTTTCATAAACTATAATTAATTTTCTAAATAAAATGATTCTGAATATTATTTTAATTATTGTACAGTACTTGAAATACCTTATACAACCTTTGTTTTTATTGTGTTGACACATAACTGCCTATCTTTTTCAAATTAATCAATGGAGGACCCACTGATTGATTATACAATACTAATAAATGTGTTAATGAAGTGGATTATTTACGCTTTATTTTTTAACTTGTTACAATGTAATCTTTGTCATAATTTACCAATAGAAAAAAAATCTTAATTATATATATAATCATATATGTTTATTTATTATTTATAATTTAAATATATATACTACAACAGTGCAATTATTATCAAATATTATATTCCTAGATTTACTCAAAAATGAGAATTGTTATGTTGAATCAATCTCCGTCAAATACTTTGATACTTGTGATACAGTTTCTAAATGATTGACCTATCCCTCACATAAACGTCAGAATAGATTAACGTTTAATCTGTACTAGATTAGGAGGACTTGGTATTGTTAGTTTTTAAGATTACAGTTGGTAAGCTTAAAAACTTAAGATTACAGTTGGTAATCTTGAAAACTTAAGATTACAGTTGGTAATCTTAAAAACTTAAATAAATATTTTTTGCTTCAAATCAATATTGCAACTGTAAAATTATCAATAAAATGATCATTTTACTTGTTACAAGGTAATCAATATACCTCTCACATATATATAACGAAATTTTTATATGAATTCGCATTTAAAAATTATTCCACTTCTGTTAATCAATTTAAAAAAATTTGATAGAAATTCATGAGACGTGACAGGCTTTAAAAAGTTGACCTAACTTTTATATAATCTGCCTATTAGAGATATTAGAATTAATTTCCTGAACGACTAGAAAAGTATTATTAATTTATTTTTATCGTGTCTTTACAGAATGAAAACAGGTAACGAAGAGAATAAGCTTATAATGCACTTTTCAAACAACTTCTTACAAGTTGTATTCATGAAAGGGTTTCCTTTCATGAATACAACTTGTAAGAAATTTCATACCTTATTTATTACTGGATTAGATGATCCAATAGAATTATCAGATTCATTTGTTATTGAAGCACTGGCTGATATTACTTTTAATGTTGTATCAGTTTCAGTATCTTGCAATTCCATAGGAAGTGTATTAGGTACAGTATTTTTTTCAAGAGCTTTATAAACTAAATGCATGGCCTGTGAAATAAAAATAATATAATAACTATTAGTTATGATACATGAACTGCGGACTATATATTAGTATATGTCAAAACGAATAGTATTAAGAATTCATAATTGTAAGTACTTACAGATGAATAAATATTTATATAGATTGGGTTAAAAAAATGTTCATTATATTACGCGAATATTAATCTTCATCCTTGTCATCGTTTATTACGGACTAGATTTGTTGAATTGCAAAATTGTAACTCACCATTTTTACTTGATGACTTTTTAGGGGTAAAAGCTCTTAAAATTTGAAATAATAATTTCATCGTAGCTCAAACATTATTAACCAACATACAGTAAAAAGAACAAAATACAAAATGATGTCACATGTTTCCCCAAGGAAGTCTAGACGTGTAGATATTTAGGTGAATTCATATCTGTTGATGATGAAAAAGTTCATCATCTCCAAATGACGATGTCGTCAATTGTATTTTTGACACACTTACCCGGCGGAATTGTCATTAAATATTGAATTTATCTACTATGTATCATGCCTTCTTAAATTATTAAATTTGACTTTGCTGTAATTGATTACATTTGCTACATAATAACATTTTGCCTTTTCATATTAATTCTTTAGCTCAACAAATGTAATCTAGATTGTTTCCAGAATAGTGTTATTAACTTTTCTCAGGTGAATATCCATATCCTAAACTTAATTGAATTAGCATAAACTCTGTAAAATGTTAAATTATTCTATCCAAAAGTATCTATAAATTCGGCTATTAAGACCGTTAATTTCAACTGAAAAAGTTCTCCTCGATTATAGTAAATCGGGTACAGTTTTAAAAGACGATAAGAAAAGCTAGGTTTATAAAAGGATTTTATTCAGACCATATTAGTATAAGGGTAAGGAAAGGTATAAAGGATTTACAATAGTAATATAATAAAAAACCATAAAGTGATCAATATTTTCAATATACTCAATAATATTACCAGTTGCCCGATACCTCTATACACTGTTAACATATGAGCATATCGTTTCGAATCATTTGTGAAAACAGGTATATGAGCTACTTGAGAGTATCTTTACACTAGAGATATTTGTGATTTACCGCGTTGAAGAATATTTAACACGAACTTGACGCTTTCCACCTCTAGCAAATGGAATTTTCTGTTCAACCAATTGTTCAATCAATCCAATTTTAAATCTTATTTTTTATATAAAATGTATCTATCAGTGTTAGTATGATCAAGAAAATACTAAAATAATAGAAACCATCATTTTCTAGATTTTCGATCAATCTGTTAAATCGAAATAACCGATCAGTAAAGGCCACATATTTCATATTTATTACAATCTGAACAAGTTACTGGGTAATCAATGAATTATATAGAATCGTCTATGGTTTACGATAGTTATTTTAGAGGGATCATGCTAATTAGAAAAAAATGAATAGGTTTCTTATGGATCTACTTAATATATTTAAGATCTATATTTGTTGTGTTGAATTAATTTTTTCTTTCTTCCATGTTTTTGTCTAATTTTCTATCTTTTGGATACTTGGTAATCTTAAACGATTCTATCGCACTCAATCATCAGAAAAAATTTAATTTTATTTCAAAAATAATAAAACGTCAACTTCTATGAAGTAATGATCAAAGTATGCATCGTGATTACTATCTACAAGTTCTTACGCGAGGTCTTTTATGACTCAAGCTCGAGAGAAATAAGACTAAGTAAAATCCATTGTTTTATTAAAGTGTAGGTGAATCATCCCCATATATTGCTGTTCAAATAAATATACTTACTTTAACTTTGTTAATTTGTGACACTGTGTGCGGACACATATCACGGTTGCCAATTGTGCAAGTATAACTTGTTTATGCTGCTGTTCTCCAAAAATAATCCACCGACTTATTCAAACTATAACGCGACCTAAATCTCGTCCTTTATGTATCCTTCTTTTATGTTTCTAACGGAACTATCTTGGATTCCTCTTGACAACAATTGTTACGATTATTTTCGTGGGTTTCGTTGGAAAAAAATCCCGAATACCTAGTGAATTTTTTAAGACAGCCGGTTTAACGATTACACTCGTGAAATAGAGGTGGAAGATCAATTCAATAAACCAAACATTTATTTATATTCTAATTAAAGTTAAACCGCGTGCTTACACATGAATGCCCGACATTATGTACACGCAATCGCGATCACCAATGCTACGCTGGTATAGAGTGCACGAAGTATACCGCTACCACATTTGCTCTCAGAAATAATTCCGAACGCTGGAAGTTCGTTCACACCCGATATACCGTATGAGGTACATATTCGTCAACGTGAGGAAAAAGCGTGGCAGTCTTTCGATATTCGTTTAATAAATATCTATAAGCAAGCCGTGCGCGTTCCTTTTTTGCGCTAACGGGTGGCAAAAAACTGTTCTTATTGAACAATAAATCAATCAAATACTATTAAAACTTTAAACGTAGAAATAAAACAGTAATTTTTTAATCTAAATTTTGGAGGTGCGCAAAATACATATAAATGAATACATATATTTTTTCTGAAATTTTGAACTTTAAATAGATTTAACTTTTTTCTAAACAGAAAATGTTTTTTCACATTTCATTGTGAATGCATTACCTCTTCAGCTATATAAAACCTTTCTTGGGCTCATAAATGTCATGAAATACGCAAACAAAGTGTTTAATCCATTAACAACCAAAGACCTTATTTATTGGACATTTTTTTGATCGCAAAATTCATTTGTAAAAAAAAACCATAAATTGATCCAAGGTACCATACATTATGTTTCCGGGTGTATTGAATCTGAATCCGGGCTCAAAATAAAAAAAAAGAAAAAAATTATCAAACATTTTGCAAAATCTTTTCAATTGTTTCAATTTTTGGAAATTCACAATATAAGTTAGGGTCTAAACGTACGGCATTTTTTTCTCGAAAACTATATGTTCGTATATATTATAAGAACAAAAAAGTCTTAAAATTAACCAAAGAATACTATCGAAATTATCCAGATTTTTTTGTAGTTTTTTGGAAATTTCAATTTTGTGGCTTTTTGAAAATTCAAAAATTTTCTCCAAAAAATCTGAAAAATTTATGAGTGTTCCTTGACAAATTTTAAGGTATTTTTGTTCTATAAAATTTTTTCCCTAAAATTCATAGTTTTTGAGAAAAACAATGGTAATAAAAACCGCATTTTTCAAGTTTTTGCATTTTATCCGCCATTTTGGAAAAAAGCTGAAATATAAAAATTCTCTGTTAAAGTTAAAATATTTTGTGCACCGATGGTTGACGAAAGAATTTTATATTGACGTGTTTAATGCTAGAAAAAAATTGATGAAAAATTTTTTGTTGAAATTTTCGATATTTTTTTTGTAAATAAAGCCATTATATTAAATTTTTTAAGCAAAATATTTATTTTTGAGCCTGGATTCGGATATGCACATTCAGAAAAATAAGGGACGGTACCTTGGATCAATTGATTATTTTGTTTTACAAATGAATTTTGCGATCAAAAACATGTCCGACAGAGGTCTTTGGTCGTTAATGCATCAAAACATAATGACGATTCACCATTTACATATTTGACATTTTTAACATTTAAAGAAATTCAATATTCGGCTCCAGAAATACCTAGAGCACTCATGCAGAGCTTAAATTGAAGGTCACTGATAGTACTAAAAGATCTTTAGGTTGTATAAGTCGACCAGATCTCCAATGAAAAGTTTTCGTAAAAAAAATTCATGTAATTTTGAAACGATCATTTTTTGACTCTCAGGCATCCTAAAAAGGTTTATGAATAGGTTAAATTAAAGACTATTACACGAACTTTTTATTCCTGTTGTGAAAAGGGCTTTATCCAGAATTTAGGTATCATAAACTGCAAAAAACACTTTCTTTTTATATTTTTTATATATTGTGACCGATGTGGATGATATTTCCAACTTTTATCCACCATAAAAATATGTTAAAAATTGGTATATTCACCAAAGTTTTCTTTTTGATTATCTCTTGTCTCTCATGAAAGGATTACTTGTAAATTCATATTCAGATAACTTTTATTGTTTTTGTGTTAAGCAGCTGTATGTGATATGAATTTAATAGAATTTGATATTTTTAATTCGCGATTTACTGAAAATGTAACGTTCAGCTAAATATTAACCTTACTCATGCATAGCAGAGCTTGTTGAAAAACAATAATTTTTTTCAGGATCAATCCTTTTTTATACACCATCAGGGCTCTACTCTTCTACTTCTGTCATAATAATTTTTAGATTATCCCTTATGGTAATTTTGCTCCATGATCTTGAGCCGCTAGCTCTATAGTCCTGTTTCCTCAATGATAGTAGAGAGGCGTTTTAATACGTACGTTCTTATTGAACATGTTTTTCTATTTTCTAAAATATGTTCCCCGTTTTTTCGCTTCGAAAAACACAAATAAAAAATAGAAATATTCTGTCTCCTTTAGGAGAAACATTTATAAGTATTCAAATGCTTAAGTCTCTGTTTACGAAAATTTTATAATTCCTCGACCTAGCACGAATCTTACACCCGACCCATACGACTGTCTGGATCAAATTTTTCTCTTAAGTCTTTTATTAAGGATAATTTTATATAATCTGAAATTGAATTATTACAAAAGTATTTAATCAGAAAATTCATATTTTTTCAAGCACACCCTCTTTTAGAATGTTTTCGATTTTTTTTCACTGTCTCGAACGCATTAGAAAATACACAAGTTTTCACTTTAAACTAAGATAGTGGCACTAATATACGTGCTGCCAAGGATACAATTGTGACCATTGATGTCAATGAAAAATATAAATAATATGGATTCTATGAGACCATATATCATGAAAAAAGATAATGAGCTATATATGTAGGAAAAATGCAAGACATAAATCATAACATCTAAGACGCGTACCCTCTTCATTGCAACTAGTCTTTTCAAATAAAACCATTAAAAATAATCAACATAAACATTCTATTGTAATCGACAATTAACAAGAAAATCTAGAAAATAAATGTTTGGGTATATACATATACTCACTTTCTTTAAAGATGTAATATTACAAATATAATATTCATTGGCAGGCCCAGCTAAGTATCAATCGCAGACAATCGAACGCAGAATCAATTGATCATAACCTTTTCTATTCGCAACAATATATATAACTCTCTTAAAACTAATCTAACAATAGAAAATGTGATCTCCCGTGGTTTAATAATGTCTCTCTCTCTCTCTCTCTCTCTCTTCCTAACTCTCTAGCGTCTACGCAGGTTATCTATCTCTCTCACATTTAATGCTTATTGAAACGAAGGTCTCGTGAAGTAAGGAAGCGGAACTTGTCGACAAAAAGCATGATCAGAATACCTAATTGGATTGTGTGATCAGTGTGAGTTACCACACATTACGAACTACGGAAGAGAAAAGAATGAAGAGATAACAATAATTTAACATTTCCACTCTCTAGCTATGTATCTCCACTCGCTCTGATATCTTCTTTCTTTCTCTATCTTTTCCTTTTCTCACTCTCTCAATCTCTTTTTGATAAGTGTTCAAAATATTAGTTTTACTCGTTGATATTATAACAATTATTTGATAATAATTTGTATATAAAATCTACTTTGACTTTGTATATTTGTTGTTAATTTATAATTATAATTATAAATAAATAATATATGACATTATATTAGTTATAATCATCTTCTTTTTATTAATCTCGCGCCTGATTTTTACCATGTACAGCTACACGTTTACGATTACATTATTAAAGATTCGCAATGCCTTATATATTGGCTTTGGTCTGCATATTGTTTTTACGAATCCAGAGACAAGGACGCCTAATAAACGAAAAATATTGTACTATTCGACCAGGTTTCGTACAACCCTTATTTAAAAACTTTCGTTCACTTATATAATAAAAGTCTTAACATTAAAAGTTAAACAAAAATTGATAACATGTTATTAAGTTTTGATTGCGCAAATTATATTTACGATTAATTCTTCACCTTTGCTAATAGTAAGTCATTTTAGGCATATTCTCACAGCAATAAGTTTTAATTAACAATGACGTCTACAATTAAACAAATAAAATATTCATGAATAAAAAAATTGTAATAGCAAATAATCTAAAAACACAGATAGTAGAAAGCTTAAAGTCACTAAACGTTATTATTGACGAATCCAGCTCAATCATAAAGAAAGGCGTCGATTTTAAAATCTTCCTCGGTGGAAATAGGCTTGATGTCATCATTTCATCCACTTTTTCAAGAATCAGCCGTAATCATGCAAGGTTATTGAATTAATACTTTACGATAGCATACCAGTTAACGGTAAATAATTTATTTGATAATAGGAAAGAATGGGATAATCTTAACATAGGTAATATTGATCATATGAATAAAAATAATTAATGATATTATTGTGTTGCAGGTGTGATAAATGCTTTATTAGACTCGATTATTGCAGTACTAATAACAGCGATAGCAAATACCTTTTTATTTTCACATAATTTCAATAAAATTAGAGCTTTTAAACCAACAAGAAAAAAAAAGTTTCCTCCTATTTAGCGTCCAAAGCCAACAGCCAGAAAAGTTTCCTTGTGGTACCCACAACAAAGATTGATTCATTTTAACCTTACCTATGATATTTTTAAACGTTGAGCCCGCAGCTTTTTATTTTTATGATTTTTCATGTATTTCTTTTACAATTCGTTTACTTTTTCATTCATCGTTCTTGTATAATCTTGTATAGCATTATACTGAATATAAGTTTTTCTAGTATTGAGGTGCTCTACACTATTTTGACCATAGTATTTTGCAATATTATCTTTATAAAGAATTCGAATCTTAAATTAGTAATTCTATAACCTCTATAATTACTCGCTATATTTTATATTACTTCTTTACCGACGTGGGGCCCAAATTTGTTGCTAGTAGTTTCTTGGAAACATATTAACATAACGGACTACAGCATTAAAGAAATCGGAATCAAAGAGAGAGACGCGCCGCGCTCATCAACGGTATTAAGTGCTGAACATGGGTCCATCGTACCTTTTAGAGACAATTTGCGTCTATGGCGATGTCATACGAGGTTTGACTGTTAAATAACAAGACTGCGCGCGCAGAAGGCGTCGTAGAGGGGAAGGGGGAGGAGCGAATGCAGCGTTGGACATCTAGAAGCGTCTACTATTTTAGTACGAAAACATGTTATTACTAACGTCAATACCATTATCTTCTTAAATTAAAAATTTCGTAGCTAACATTCAACTGCGTGAGAGATTCGTTCAAAAAGATAACTTGTATTTTTAAAAGTACTGCAACCTTTCCGTGATGAGTGTATGTATGAGTGGCTTGATTTAACAAAGGACTTGTTTCAACTGCCCTTAACCCGGTGATTGATAGGTATTCTCATTAGCTTTGTCGCCTCACTATACTGTCAAAATCTGCCCTTCTATCTTATTACCGATTTCCGAATAAAGAAGAATAGCTGACCATAAAAGGTATAGTGATGCCCGTAATCATGTTCCGCTAGATAGCACCTGTTTTGCCTTTCGCATCTGCTAAATGCTTTCATTCACTATGAACTTCCTGTTATTGATTTTCAAAATTAATGTTATCTAATTTATTTCGTTTTATGTAGAATGAAGTATACCGTAGTATTTGTTATAATGTAAATTACTATTGATGCTTATCGAGTTGATGAACGTATATTTAAAGGTAAAAATATAAAGTGTGAAATCATAATTTCGTTTGGGGCACACATATCGCCATGACTCACTAATAACCATTGAATAATGTTGCATATATTAGATTTATAATACTCGCATAAGTGAATTAATTTTGGTGTCTTAGTACCATAGAGTCTTAGTACTCAAACGAATTATATACTCAAGTGTCAAATTATTATTAAAGAACATGGAGGAGGTAACCTCGAAAGACCTAGATGCCTACATATACAATAATCTACAAAATTATTAAACTTTATTTTATTAGGTTTATTAATTAATATTTTCTCTTACATTATTACTAATACTTACGACTATAAATTCATGTTCATTTAATTTTCCATCCTTATCGATATCAGCTAAATCCCAAATCTTTCCTAAAATTTCAAGAGGTAATTTACTGTCCATGAGCACACCTTTTACTTTGTTACCGGGAATATATCCATTGATAGGTTCTAAACTCATAAATAATTGTTTATATTTTGCACGTTCAAGTGGATTAATAGCCCAGCAAGTTTTATTTTCCGATTTAATGGACGTTAATTGCGTAGACTTTAGTTTTGTGGCGTCTAAAACTTCTCCCTAGAAAAAAAAATTTCTATTTCATTTTTCGATCGTCAACACATACATTTTATGATGGCGTCTTCTATAATTTCTGTTGTATTTATTAAATGAGTATATTTAATTAAAGGGTTATAGAAACTCCTCGACATATATTCTATATTTTATATAATCAACATGCATTCTTTCAACATATATTTTTGCTTCCATTTTAAATATTCCATTCCCTTTTTAATACAATATATTGGCATGGTTTAAGCCACGAACTAGTAATTTTTTAACATAATAGAGACAGAAAATACTTATACGCACGTCATATTATGAGAAAACCATTTTTGGATAAGTGTTTTAGATAGGGCTTGGAAAAAGCTACAAAATATTGTACTTCAATTGTTTTATGATTTCTTGTTTCGAGAATCGGTGAGGGACTAATAATAGACAAGAAATCATAGAATTTTCAATGTTAGATTATCATTAAAAAAAAACTTTGATTGTATTTGAAAGCTCTTTTAAAGAGCTTTTAAACGTACCCCCACTCGTCTCTGTACATTCATTTCTGTTAGTGATATAAAACTGAATTTTCACGGATTTTAATTAAGAGGGGGAGGGGGGTAAAAATTCGTAACCAGCAGTGTACTACGTACTATGTTGTATATAATATAGATTATGAAGTGACGCATTATATACAAGATATTGTATGTAGAAGTGTGATAATAAAGTATAATACAAGCATTAGAAGACAAACTTGATATTTTATGATAAAGTACGATTATCAAAACGTGTTTTTGTAAAGAAACTTTCATGACATGAACTAAATTGAAACTGTTTGTAGATGGAAGCTACTAATCTTCACTTTCGATTTAACTAACAGATATATATAAAATTAAATATCATCAAATTGTCATCAGAATTTATATGGGCTCGTAACGTTGCTGTAATTTAACGTTTTGTTGATTATGTATGCTCGATTTTATCGTGGTGTTTAGGCCGTAAGTAACCGCAGATGTGAGCAAGGCGTCTAATGGAAATGATTACACTGATATGCTTATTACTATCATATCGCTAATGCTAAAACAATATTCTGTACGGAAAGGTATCCGGCAAGAGGGCATTCCAATCTCTACGTTATTTTGGAAGCATTTTCCTTTTACGTCTACCGAGGACTTTCCGATTGGAAGTTACATGGCATTGCCTTTTTGCTACTATTTTTGACTTTTACAACGCTTAAACAAATTTCGCGTAATCCTTATTATATTTTCCAGATGGTTTTCCAATTTTCATTTTTTACGCCTGCCAAGGACTTTCAAACGTTGAAACATATTCTAAAGTTTTGTTCATATTTTTGAGAAAAATATTGCATGAGTCTAATTACAGAGGTTTTAAATACTACATTACCAGTATTATACGTATCAGTTTATGATCTGTACCCGCACCACACCTCTTTACTGGTCCTATTTTAGAATACATTCTAAAATAGATCATCTTCAATAAATAATAAAACCGATTTTCTGAAAATAAGCAAATGGATCAATAAGCACACGTATTTTCAATAAAGACGCAAGTTTTTATGAAACCTTTGTTTCATTTTTCCACATAATCTTTTGTTAATATTGTTCAAATGTATGTTATACCACAAATATCTAAATATTAATACAAAAATCATAAAATGATACAAATTATATAAACAAAACTTTTAAAATTCTTAGTGATATATCCAAGAAAATATTTATAATAAAGATTGTATGTAAAATTATTAAATAATTTTGAATGTTTTCGGCTTCTAGCCGCATGGTAGCCCCCCTCGCCGGCTCCGACATGTAAAAGAAGTAGCGCACCGTTAGGCTATATAACTGCGTCGAGTCTTAATTGCAACGATTTTTCTGGTGGATTTCACACTCAGAACATCTATAATGACAGAATGGATTTATTAATTGGTTTCTTATGGGCAGGAATGATTTTACCTGAAGAACATCTTTTGTCGACATAACTCCTCCAAGTTTCCATATTTCTTGGCGAATGTAAACCTCTCATTTGTCGAACTTCTGCACATACGGTACACTTATTCTCCAAGTGATAGCAGCCCCTCATCGCCAAAGCTACCTCATCGAGAAGTTACTATAGTCTGACATTCAACTTCGTAAGGATCAGCGCCGCCTTGAACAGCGTGGACTCCAAGCCTACAGTGTATCTCTGACGGATTTACAACATCTTCGAGCATCAAGGACTTCTCATCAGCAACATACCTCCTCCGGGGTTGCAAGTTCTGTCAACAGAGCGGCTTTTGCAACATTCTCTGGATACCATGCAACGAAACCATTTCAGTGTATTAAACAAGACTAAGTAAAATACATAGGTTCATTGGATTGGAAACATATAACCTGGTCTACTTCATTTTGCTTAAAGGAATATATAACAGAAAACAGATTAGTTTTAGGACAAATCGAAGCAAGGTCTTTGATTTTTTTATATTTGGAACATCGAATGCCTATGTAGAGGTAATCACTTGTACTAAGTTTAATGCTAACATATTCATTAATCAAAAAGTTACAAATAAGTGTCAAAAAATGTTTTTTTAACTGTTCTGACTCGAAAATTATCAATCGGATCTGCAAGATTTTTTTTTCAAAATAACCGGAAATGATTGTATTTTTAGATTATTTAAATGTTATAATAATATATTTGTTAATAAAAAATTATAAACAATAACAAATGTTTTTTAAATTTTTGCTAAAAAAAGCAAATTTTTTTTCAATCGATTCCTTGGACAATTTTCTATAAGAATCCGTAATAAAACTTTCGTGATTTTTAATAGGGGCTAACAAGTAATGGACCTTACAAAAAGTGCTACCTGTGGCACTTAGCTGAAAAATCGAATCGATAAAAGCGTCTCACTCCCTCGAAACTTTTCCAGGTAGTATCGTTCTATAATAAAATAGATTTATTGTAAACATTCTTTATTTAAATAGTAATAAGTAGGAATAACATTTTTACAAAAATAATTAATGAAAATATGCTGTTCATAAGTAAATTAACGCGTGCAATAATTTTCTTAATAAGTTATCAAATTTTAATTTTCTTGAATATGTCAGTTGGTTAAATCCTATTTTTAAATTAGAGTTACTGACATTAGATGTATTTTGAAAACCATATAAATAAGGAATAGTGTTGCTTAGTCGGCTTAGTTAAAATTCAATCGTCGTGTGTTGGAATGCGTGTGCGTGTGCGTATGCGGGAGAGCCAGCGTGCGTGCCGCAATTGTGCCAAGGCGCAAATATGCCGACATCGAGTGATTCGAGCAGTGGCGTCATTACGTCGGCTTAAATGTTTACGCGCAGCAATAGAATATGTTGGCAGATAAATTGTTGTATGCATGTTGTTTTTTTGCCTTTCCTTCTACCTTTGTCCTACCAGCGCCCACATAAGGGACGTTTGCACCCCGATCCGAGAAAACATAGAATTTAAATTATTATCTACAATCCATCCAACAAGATGAGTACGACCAGATTACAAATGTTTGGACTTGTATTCATCAGCAAAATTAAATATTACTAGTAGAAGGCTGTAAAATAACAACGAAGAATTTGAAGATTAACTATGTTGAATTGTTACCTCAAAAAGCAAAAGATATTCTAATTAAAATGATGTGTTAAAAACCTGGTGAAGCTTGCTTTTTTAATGTATGCTCGAAATTTTCTAAATTAGCAATTATTTCAGATATATTCGAATTTATTTTACAAAAATGCCATAGTATTTATTCATTAAAAACAATGAAAAACTGTAAAGCAAAAGTATGATTGAGAACATGACGTGAATGCTGTTATATTATCCTTTCAGATATTAATTGATTACATAAAAAATATATAAGAGAAGAAGGTTAAAAAACTTATTTATGTTCCTGATGGAGCTGCAAGCCAATATAAGAATAAATCAAACTTTTTAACTTTGATTTCTCATTATGATACACTCGGAATTAAAGTTGAATGGCACTTTTTCGCAACTTGCCTAGGAAAGAGTGCATGTGATGGAATTGGTTGAATAATGGAAAGACTAGCCCGGAACTGCAGTTTGTGAAATCCAAATGTAAGGACTTCTTTAATTGAGGAACTATATCAATAGGTTAAAAAATCCGTATCTGGTATAAAATTTGCTTACTGTACGGTGGCAGAACATATAGAAGTTGAGAAAATTTTAACATCGGTATAAAAACAAGAATTATCTGTTGATCGTACATTAAGTCATCAAGCATTTATTTCTATAAATAAAAACAGTAAGAAATTAATAGTGACAAGAACTTCATATTATATAGATTACAGTATTAGAAATTTGCAAAATAAATGTAAGTAAATATTTAATTGTAATTTCGTATAACTTTCAAAACTTTTATTTATTTAACTTTTATATTAAATGTATATAATTAATTTATGTACATGTTTAGAAGATGTAGTAATGTAATTTTAATAATTGTAATATTATGAAATAATATTATATGTTTATTAAATAATTGAAAATATTAAATTAATTTTCCTAAAGTCTCTAGAATAATTAAACATATTATAATTAATCTTTATTTCTAACTACTCAAGAAAAATAGATTTCTTGTAGAGCACGAATATCATTTAAATGTGTTCACGAATATGTTCTAAGTATGAAATATTACGCTCTATTTAATTTCAATAGAATTGTTTATATTTGAGTAAATAAGATGTTGTTTATCATGATATTATTCCAATTACATAAAATATATCCCATGGTACTGACTTATAGAACACAAATACCTTGAAAAGTTTCGGGAGAGTGAGACGCTTTTATCGGTCCTAACTTCCAGCTATCTGCCGCAGATAGAGGCTTCTGGTAGATCATTACTTAGTCCCTATTAAAAATCACCAAAGTTTTATTACAAATTCTTGTACAAAATTGTCCAAGGAATCGATTGCAACAAAAATTTTCTAATTAAAGTTGCCTTTTTTGAGAAAAATTGCAAAAAATTTTTTTTATTGTTTATAATTTTTGTATTAACAAATATAACATTTATATATTCTAAAAATGAAATCCTTTCCAGGTATTTGGAAAAAAAAATCATGCAGACCCAATTTATATTTTTTGAGTCAAATCAGTTAATAAAAAATCACATTTTTATAATTGTATATAATTTTATAATTATTTTATATTTTAACGACAAACTTGGCATAAGTGATGACCTCTCTGTAGGCATTCGATATACCTTTTTTAAAAAAATCGAAGACCTTGCTCCGATTTGCCCTAAAGCCAATCTGGTTTTTGTTATATATATACGACGTCTAGCTGTTAAGCGCGTGAAGTAAGGAAGCGGAACTTGACGACAAAAAGCATGATCAGAATAACTAATATACGTGCTGCCAAGGATACAATTGTGACCATTGATGTCAATGAAAAATATAAATAATATGGATTCTATGAGACCATATATCATGAAAAAAGATAATGAGCTATATATGTAGGAAAAATGCAAGACATAAATCATAACATCTAAGACGCGTACCCTCTTCATTGCAACTAGTCTTTTCAAATAAAACCATTAAAAATAATCAACATAAACATTCTATTGTAATCGACAATTAACAAGAAAATCTAGAAAATAAATGTTTGGGTATATACATATACTCACTTTCTTTAAAGATGTAATATTACAAATATAATATTCATTGGCAGGCCCAGCTAAGTATCAATCGCAGACAATCGAACGCAGAATCAATTGATCATAACCTTTTCTATTCGCAACAATATATATAACTCTCTTAAAACTAATCTAACAATAGAAAATGTGATCTCCCGTGGTTTAATAATGTCTCTCTCTCTCTCTCTCTCTCTCTTCCTAACTCTCTAGCGTCTACGCAGGTTATCTATCTCTCTCACATTTAATGCTTATTGAAACGAAGGTCTCGTGAAGTAAGGAAGCGGAACTTGTCGACAAAAAGCATGATCAGAATACCTAATTGGATTGTGTGATCAGTGTGAGTTACCACACATTACGAACTACGGAAGAGAAAAGAATGAAGAGATAACAATAATTTAACATTTCCACTCTCTAGCTATGTATCTCCACTCGCTCTGATATCTTCTTTCTTTCTCTATCTTTTCCTTTTCTCACTCTCTCAATCTCTTTTTGGATAAGTGTTCAAAATATTAGTTTTACTCGTTGATATTATAACAATTATTTGATAATAATTTGTATATAAAATCTACTTTGACTTTGTATATTTGTTGTTAATTTATAATTATAATTATAAATAAATAATATATGACATTATATTAGTTATAATCATCTTCTTTTTATTAATCTCGCGCCTGATTTTTACCATGTACAGCTACACGTTTACGATTACATTATTAAAGATTCGCAATGCCTTATATATTGGCTTTGGTCTGCATATTGTTTTTTACGAATCCAGAGACAAGGACGCCTAATAAACGAAAAATATTGTACTATTCGACCAGGTTTCGTACAACCCTTATTTAAAAACTTTCGTTCACTTATATAATAAAAGTCTTAACATTAAAAGTTAAACAAAAATTGATAACATGTTATTAAGTTTTGATTGCGCAAATTATATTTACGATTAATTCTTCACCTTTGCTAATAGTAAGTCATTTTAGGCATATTCTCACAGCAATAAGTTTTAATTAACAATGACGTCTACAATTAAACAAATAAAATATTCATGAATAAAAAAATTGTAATAGCAAATAATCTAAAAACACAGATAGTAGAAAGCTTAAAGTCACTAAACGTTATTATTGACGAATCCAGCTCAATCATAAAGAAAGGCGTCGATTTTAAAATCTTCCTCGGTGGAAATAGGCTTGATGTCATCATTTCATCCACTTTTTCAAGAATCAGCCGTAATCATGCAAGGTTATTGAATTAATACTTTACGATAGCATACCAGTTAACGGTAAATAATTTATTTGATAATAGGAAAGAATGGGATAATCTTAACATAGGTAATATTGATCATATGAATAAAAATAATTAATGATATTATTGTGTTGCAGGTGTGATAAATGCTTTATTAGACTCGATTATTGCAGTACTAATAACAGCGATAGCAAATACCTTTTTATTTTCACATAATTTCAATAAAATTAGAGCTTTTAAACCAACAAGAAAAAGTTTCCTCCTATTTAGCGTCCAAAGCCAACAGCCAGAAAAGTTTCCTTGTGGTACCCACAACAAAGATTGATTCATTTTAACCTTACCTATGATATTTTTAAACGTTGAGCCCGCAGCTTTTTATTTTTATGATTTTTCATGTATTTCTTTTACAATTCGTTTACTTTTTCATTCATCGTTCTTGTATAATCTTGTATAGCATTATACTGAATATAAGTTTTTCTAGTATTGAGGTGCTCTACACTATTTTGACCATAGTATTTTGCAATATTATCTTTATAAAGAATTCGAATCTTAAATTAGTAATTCTATAACCTCTATAATTACTCGCTATATTTTATATTACTTCTTTACCGACGTGGGGCCCAAATTTGTTGCTAGTAGTTTCTTGGAAACATATTAACATAACGGACTACAGCATTAAAGAAATCGGAATCAAAGAGAGAGACGCGCCGCGCTCATCAACGGTATTAAGTGCTGAACATGGGTCCATCGTACCTTTTAGAGACAATTTGCGTCTATGGCGATGTCATACGAGGTTTGACTGTTAAATAACAAGACTGCGCGCGCAGAAGGCGTCGTAGAGGGGAAGGGGGAGGAGCGAATGCAGCGTTGGACATCTAGAAGCGTCTACTATTTTAGTACGAAAACATGTTTTTATCACTGTAATAGTATTTTTCTATAGAGGTTAGAAATGAACTTGTTTTTTCTCATGACGATAACAATATGTGATAAAATATACGAGCAACGGATCGATGTGAAATTTTTCGTTAAATTAAAGAAAATTCCGATTGAGTGTTATAAGTTGTTAAGAGGCTTATGGTGAGAATTTTCTATCTCGTGCGCATGTTTTCGAATGGTTAAGCGATTTTCTGAAAGCCGACAAAGCACCGAAGATCAAGTCTGTCTTAAAAAGAAGCCGGTTCGAGTTGATGGAAGAGGTGAAGCAAAGGTCGGCGGAGCTCCTGAATGCTCTTGTAAAATAAGACGTCAAGCATTGCTGTGACCAATGGAAAAAACGAACGGAACGGTGTGTGGCGAGGGGAGGCAAGTACATTGAAGAAGAGCATTCAATTGCAAAATAATTTTCAAAATAAACTCTTTTTCATAAGCAGTCTCTTTATTTAATAGGCAGACCTCGTATATGATTTTTATGATATTTGTATGATATTTGTAAATTGAAAATATTAACACAAACATTAATAAGCTAAAACGGAAATCCGGAGGATTCGCAAGTGAGACGAGCAAGAGTACCCTCTAGTATAAATATATATATATTATTGAATCCAATTTATATATTTTTGTATGAAATAGATCTATTTTTTCTATATCCTCATTTAAAATAAACGAATACTTCGAATTAAGATTATACAAAGTTTTTGAAATCCCAAATTTATCGTTTTCCAAAAATTATTCCCATAATATATAAATTCAAGCTGTTATCTTACGATATTTTCTTATTCTGAAATTTTATATTTTCCTCATTTTAAAAGGTCTTTGTACGACTGTGAATAGTACTATCACTATAATTTTTAGAAATTTACGATACGTCTTTTATTTCGAAAAGGACATCCGCAAATGTTTAAATTTTCATTTATATTTTCGGGATGGGGAGGAAGGGATATTCTTTCTTTGTATGGAATACTCAATCACTATTTTCGCTTATATTATTTAAGTATTATAGATAACTAATAAAATAAGTCAGTATTCAACCAACAAATTTTTTATTTATAATTGTATTCATTATTCATGAAAACATTTCCTTTCACCTTTCCCGATTCCACCCTGTTAATTCTGCAAGTGTACAATTCAGTATTAGACTTAGGTTTATTTGTAACTCAGCCCTTACAACCGCTTGAGAGAAGAATATGATTACCAAGCAAGGCTAGGTTTTCAAAATTTATGGTATCAGATTCTATAACAATAATGATACGCTGATTCGTGCTCTATTACATGAGAGTACAGGGTAAAGAGAATAGAAACATTTCGTCTTTTTGGGCGTCACACTTATTTTACAGAAAATATCAATTTTTAAGAATCCTTTATTCGAAATCAATAATGTATTTGTAATTATAGAATTTTTTCAACCTAACGCACAAAAATATATTGGAATTTCCAAACAAGTATTTACTTACCATGTTTGGTGGAGGAGCATCTATTAGGATATTTGACATAGCTAAACTGTGTCCTTGTTGAGCTAAAGCACATAACTTTAAAGCAACAAACATTCCAGATCTATCTAAATAACCACGAGAGCCAGGATCAGCGAGATCCCATACTTTACTAAGAATAATATCACTGAGATTTGATTTTTTCAAAAATTTAGCTGCTTCTATAGCTCCAATTCGACCACAGCCATCTGGATCTACCTATAAAATATGTTACTTTTTAAAATTTCTTCAGTAAACAGAAACAGGTTAATATTCTAAACAAAGTAAAAAACACTTAGAATCTACAACGTTACTGGCAGAATAATCGTAGCTACCGACTAAAGCAATAAGAGATATCAAAATGATTGTTAATTTATGCCTTTGACTATGTCATTTTCGATTGTGAGGGAAACTGGTATGAATTATACTTATTTCGAGATCTACAAAAATCGTAGAAAAAGTAACCTCGTGTACATCGATAGGAATTCTAGCTGCATTATTAAAAATTTTAGAAAAAATAATACTATCATGAATGGGCTCCGTAATAGGAGAATGAAACTTGATTCCCAATCACCAATTTGGATTCAAATGTAGAAATTCTACAATATAACACGTCCATCGAGAATAGAGAGAGATAGTCAAGACAGTTTCGTGCGGGTTAGAACACGCGATCAGAGAAATCCTTAAGAAGGTATGCGCACATGCACTCCACCAGCGTGAGGAAGCCGGCATAGCAATTCTACACTAACATGCCAACAACAGCTTCAGTCTAAAAATAGAACATACCTCGAGATGCTCGTTAGAAAATTTACTATAAATTATCGTTACATAATTAGGTACTCGAACACACGAAATCGAAATTAAACTGTAATAGATAATTATTCCTATTGTTATAGAAGTTTCTAATGTTTAGAAAATAAAAGAGAGCTTCTTTTTGCCCATTTGCTGAAAGACGAAAGTAACGTCAATAAGCTTACCATTGTTTTTAAATCAATGAGTACAGAGATGAAAA
Source organism: Chouioia cunea (assembly GCA_030064505.1). NCBI lineage: Eukaryota > Metazoa > Arthropoda > Insecta > Hymenoptera > Eulophidae > Chouioia > Chouioia cunea. The sequence continues at coordinate 13,883,062 of JAOPFQ010000004.1, forward strand.
GAAAGTAAGAGACAGGGAAAGAAAGTGCGAGGATAAGGAGGGGATACGTAACGAGAGTGCGAAAGAGACAAGTTATCAATATTTCTTCATTCCCTTCTCTTCCGTATTTCATAACGCTAATTCACAATAAAGAATTTCGCTCCAAGAAAGAAAAATTTCGAACATGTGTGAGATAAATTATCGACCAAACTAAAATGATGTATTAATTGATGTGGGAATAACCTACAAACCTCAATTTCTCATCTTTTGTTTTATCTTATATGTATTGCATCCCATCGATTTCTTTCATAAACAGTGATTCACATGCGTGTTGCAACGAAAATAAGTAGTAACAACGTAATTAAACGATTGTTGTAGTTATTAATAATGTATGAAATATAATAGAAAAAATGTTTGTTATCTTCTGAATACAAATACTTACCAATGAATAATAGGTTTCATAATTTCCAATGTGAATACCTGCTACCTAAAACACAAAAGAAATTATATGTTAGAATGTAAAAGAATTGGAAGAGTTTTCGTCTTCATTACGTATTTGGGGTAGTAAAAGACACTTGTATTTGTTTACATTCTCCGCTTGTTAGAGAATCAAATGACAACTACCTAAAATTGAACGGATAATGGATCGAGAATAGATGCTGTAATGGGGCATAATATCAAATGTCCATTCTCATACAGCGGCGAGGATATGTTTTATCATGGGACAGTCGAAATTAGATACACTGAATAGTCCCTCGGTGCTGGAAAACTACGTTACACGTTGATACTCCATCACCCGCGTTACTGCAGATAAATAACTAACTTACCATTTTTCGAATTCATATAGAGTTAACATGCATAAAATTGCGGATCTAATTCTCGCGGTATTCGAGAATAGGATATAGGTATTTGAATACCTTCGGTGACAAAGAACGAAAGATTTTTGGGGGTTTTTAGATTTTTATACGTTTAGTAAATCGTATGTACAATCTTATACGTTTTTATACGTTTTTATACGTTTAGTAATCGTATGTTCAAGATCATCATTTGTATAGATTTTGACGCTGAAATATTAATTAATTAAAAATGTATACTCAATAAAATATGTTTGGACTTTTTAAACAACGTAAATCGAAAATAACTAATCGAGTCAAATGATTATTATATCAAAATACGTCAGAAAGAATGCATTTCGATCATATGTACACGTGATCATAGTACATCTTTGATAGAAAAATTATATGCATTTCAAATCATTTTTATCATTTTCGTCAAAAAAGGAAAAAAAAGTTTCATTTGAATAGTTTTAGTGTAATTAATACCTTCAACAATTTTGTATAACAATCCATAATAAAAAATTGTTTACGTTTGATAGGGACTCGATAATGGGTATCCGCAGAAAACACCCCCCCATTTCCGGGTGAGGCGACCGATAGAAAAGTCGACTACGCCTCGAAATGCTCATAATCATTTCGATTTTATAATTCAATATATATATCCACAAGATATATATTTTGTAATATGCATTGATATTGGTATAATAAATATCTTATTTCTTCAAATATTAACAATGTATAGCTGGGATATAATATTGCTAATAGTATTTATAAATAATATAAATATTCTAAATGTAGATGAAATATATTCGTGAAAAATAATTAGTATGAGATATAACGTGTCAAAATGAAGTTATATGTCCACTCATTTGATTACACAGGTTGACAAAATTTAACGAATGTCCTCATCCAGAAACGAGACATTATAGACCCGAAGGATATTGGTGCGCTAAATCCGAATCCGACCCCAGAAATAACCCTATACATCAGGTTTTTGAGATATCCTAACCTACAAGTGCAAATAACACGCTTTTTTTGCTATATTCATGGTTATGTATCATTGCGAATAAATTTTTTTTCTAAAAACCGATAGTGCCTTCTTAAAGCAACACTCTTACCCTTCAAAATCGTGTCCCCAAATTTTAAATATTTTTTAATTCAGTGAGATATCGATGATTGAAATGAGTTACTTTTCCAATTTCAATACTGCATTTAAATGTCTCCAATTTTTCACATGAACCGCTATACAATATCTATGGTTTTTTTAAGTTGTATCATCCAAATTGAAATGAAACTACTCCAGAATCTCAAATTTTCCTAATCTAAAAATGCAAATAAAAACTAAACTGGATCTTGAGAAAAATTTTTAGAGACAAATATCTATATATATGAGAATGTGAAGAAATTCCTTAGCCCCTGAACCTTGTACCCGGCGAGTGTATTTTCTCAGACCCGTAAACCACAAATTTATTAACCCTTTCAGTCACGCAATGAGTACGTGAATTCGATCGTAATTTTAATATGCTACCCGAAAAATTTTGGCGTCGCTGTTGCAATATGGCAGACCGACCAAACATTTGATATTTGATCTAATTTGAAGGAACTTTTTTTTACTTTTTTACTTATTTATATATTTGAGGAATCGATGAAGTCAGATTTTACGAAATTGAAACTCATTGTAAAGCAATCTCTTCTTTTTTAGTTCAAATTCAATCAGACATTTTTGGTCTGGTTCATTGAACCCGCTATATTGAATTTCCAAAATATGACTTCATAGTCTATGTACATGGATTTTTTGGGTCACGAATTATGATCCACATGTATATATTTTTTTCGTTCAAATCTGATTAAATATTAAATTTTTTGTCCGCTATATTGAACCTACCGTATTGAATTAGCAAAATATGACTTTATATTCGTAATCAGCGATTCCAAAAAGCTTAAGGTACATTGTTCTAACATATGTCTACGATCTTATTTCGCCAGTAATGAATTTAATTCCAGGAAACACACTTTTTTCTTAATTGATTTATTTATAACAATGAAAAAGATGTATAAATTCATAAAACATTTCTGTCACTATGAAGTTAAAGTACTCTAGCATGTGAAAATACTAAAACTTTCATATTCTTCAATGAATTCAAAAATACAATGAAGAAAAAAGAAAATATAATAGGTAGCCTATTTATATATAGGCTTCCGTGACTGAAAGGGTTCATCTTTCCGTGTTAGAGATCACGTTTGAGTGGCGAGCTAACGGTTGGATGTATAGGATATTCATAAAAACTTGATATTCAAAGTGAACAAATTTATTAGTATCGGATATTAATTTTGGGGATAGTAGCTCAATTCCACTATATTGTATTTCTTAGTATATAGTACCAAACTTTTTACCTTTAATCTAGTTTATTAATCATATTATATTAAGCCAAACTGTATTACTGATGTTTAGTGAATTTTTTAGATAGTAATAGAATTTTTTTACCATTCAAGCGTAAGTCCCTACAACGATCATTTGATATGAAACGTCAACGTTTTCAAAAGACAAAAAAATGAGTTTAGTAAAGTGCACAAACGGGAGGACTTATTTTTCTAAGCTGAGTTAAAGCCCCGCAGGTTACAGGGATAGATGGTTAAGAAAGTTGGGTTTTAGGGATCTGGGAATATACACTTCCAGTTACAGGGTTCAGGAGCTAAGGAATTTCTTCACACAAAATTGGATACATTCAAATGCAGTATTGAAATAGGAAAAGTAACTCATTACAATCATCGATATTTCACTGAAAAAAAAATATTTAAAATTTGGGGACACGATTTTGAAGGGTAAGATTGCTGCTTCAAGAAGGCACTATCGGTTTTTAGAAAAAAAATTTATTCGCAATGATACATAACCATGAATATAGCAAAAAAGCGTGCTATTTACACTTGTAGGTTAGGATATCTCAAAAACCTGATGTATAGGGTTATTTCTGGGGTCGGATTCGGATTTAGTGCACCAAAACTCTTCAGGCACAAGAGGTTCCGTTAATGAGTGAAAAATTTATCGGCCTGTGTTATTAATATTCAGAAAATGTCAGATAATTAAAAAATATGTTTATAAGCTTTCATAATTTACACCAATTTTCACTCCTGTATTTATTTATATTTTTTTTATAAAACTTTGATAATATATTCTGAAGAATACTCTTTCCTTCTTGTTTTCTTTATATATGGGATTGAATGCAAAATAACATAAGGTAATATATCGATATTATTAGTAATATATTCCGATAATATATTGCGTACCAACACTACCCTTGTATTAGTAATTATAATTTTTGTTCAATTTCATATAACTTCTGTGCTGAAGATATGCTTATATTTATGTTTTGCAAACTGTTCCAACCTTTTCACTGTTCGACTAAGTCCATTCTATGAATTTTTTTCATGGTAACTTGATAATGAGAAACCAAAGTTAAAATGTTTTATTTATTCTTATACTTCCTTTCATCTTCATTAGAAATATAAATAATTTTTATAACCCTGTTATTGTATCTATATTTTTATATATATATTCATTTGTGACGAAATAATATTACGAAATATACGACTTGTATTGTACTTTACGTAATAACGACGAAGCTTTTATTTTTAGTTTTTTTTTTGTCTCCTTCAAATAACTTACAAATGGGTGAATAATTGATTACTTCCCGTTTTCATGATTTGCTTCTATTTGATATTAGTATATTATTATATATTTCTAAGTGAAATCTCTCTATGACCATGAATTAAAATTCATTTACATATGAAACCAGTATCCATTTAATGACTGCATTTTAGCAATAATGTTCTAATATTCAAGATAAATAATACATTTTTCCTAATAATTTATATTTAAATAGTACCTCCACATGGTCAAGATAGTATTTAATATTGTGCATATGCCATACAAGATCACATTGTTGTTCATAGTTTGCATAGAACATAATCTATGGCATTTAAAAAAATATTGTTTGAACAAATGCCTATTCAAAAAATTTCGAATATTTTTTAATAACCAAGCTTTATCAAGTATTTCACACAACATTTTAATTCAGACATCTTCTGTTGTTTAACCCATTAAGGCCTAAGAGCACACATTTATATTTTTTTATAAATCTTTGTACTCCAAACTTTATAAGAAATACGGTATAAACTGACTAAAAACAATGTACCTTATTATTTGGTATATGCTTTCCATTTTCGGGGTCCAAATTTCAGTTTGATGTCGCCCCTTCCGCTCTTAAATATTTGGTGGATATAAAGAAAAAAAATGCGATAAAATAAAAATGTTTTTTTTTTTAATATTTTTTTCGAATAAAAACAGTGTTGAGTTTGACTTCTTATCATGATCAACCATGGTCATAATAGCAACAATTAAAGGAAGCATTTTTTCTTCGTACGCGAAATCACTATAACCTTTTCAAAATTGCGGAAATGACGTGATATTCCATGAAATTTGGTTTTTTCTTGGATATTTCCTTTAGAAGTAAATATTCATACGACTTTCTCGAACCAAATATAATTTTATATTAAATGCAATATTAATGTATACGTTTTCTTCAATTTTACATGTCTAATTAGGTATGACGGTCAATATGGGAGAAATTACCACTTTTTTCGCAATAATAAGCAAAAGGTCTGAAATTATTATTTTCAAAAGTTTTTTTATACGATATGGCGGATGTCAATCAAAAATATCTCTATTTCCAAATGTTAAAAATAGTTGCTAATCTATGTGCAATTTGTGAATGAAAATATTCGTGGACAAATAGACGCTTGATGCACTCTTTTTGAGTAAATAATTCATGAAACTTTGGAATCCATTGAAAATATGATTTTTTTACGATAAATTTCAATTTTTTGACCGCGCATAAATATACATCATAGCAACGCTCATCGCTTTATATTCACATATGTGCACATTACTATTTATTATTCTCCTCTCAGCATTACCCAGATACGACGACGTGTACGTGGTAGATGTTTGTCTACCTTGGGGTACTTTATTATCGTGAGTCCGTTTGCTATTCATGAACTTTCCATGCGTTTTTCCTTGAAACACATATCGCAATGATTCAAATCGCATTCCTTGCAAAAAATGCGTGTTCTTATTGGACAATTCGAACAAAATGTCAATTTATGTACATGAGATATTTCGTATCGTTTTTGCTGTAATTGTTGACCTCTTTGAATATAGTGTTTGACAATTGCCAGTCGGAATTTACTGAATCTCTGACTCATACGCAAACGTAGTTACTAACGGCACATCATTGCCAGCTGGAAACGGTAGAATCCCTGATTTTTGTGCACGCGCCAATGGTACGTTATTGCCAGTTGGAGGTGGTAGAATCCTGGGACTTGTTATCACAATTGCTACATCTTGGTCACACTTCGTCACTCTTTAGTCAGCTCTATTCGAAAATTTAGTCGTATTCTCAACGGCCCCTGGCCTCTCCAAGGCTGACGGCGCATCCGCAACCGTCAAGCCTTTATCCAATTCTTCTACAGAATCAATAGGTCCAAACGATTCGAAACTCACCATGATTTTACGCCAGAAATCCTCCACTCTTAGGTGAGGGGTTAATTACTTGACAAGTGGTGAACCTCTGACCTCTCTGGCAACACCTACTTCCTCCGCCCTATGGCGTTCACTATAACGCTCTTTTACCCACTAGTCCACCAAATCGGCACCGTTTGGGCAGGTCAAAAACGAGCAGTTAGGAGGGCCACAACTCCGACAACTCCTGACCCGAGCGTCAGGCCTTAATACACAGTTGTTCGCGTAATGGCCGACCTGTCCATATTTAAAACACGTGACTGTCCGTTGAAGAAATTCGTTCTGGAGCTATTATTAGGCTGTTTAGCCCTATGTTGACCCTGCTCCACGGCATTTAACGCTGGGGGCGTTTTACCGCCACCCGAAATGGCAGCCGATGCCTCACCACTGCTGTCAGATGAAAATCCTGAATTTCTACTTCTTCTGGACGTCCTCTTCTTTCCCGAGGACCTTTCTACCTTAGGGGACCTTTTCCTCGTCACAGGCGCAACTATTCTGCAATCCTTTTTAGTTGGGCCTTAGGAGCTAAATAAGCTGCACCAAGCACCAACATTTTATCTTTGGGCAGGGGAGGTACATACCCTAACTACCTTTTACATCTACGCTCGAACTTTTCCCCGTAGTATTTGAGTAAGCGAAAACTTGTATAGATTTGCCATCTAAAAACCTCCAATACCTGGGGATTATCCTTTTTACCTGCGTTCTCTACCAGGGCGACCTCCTATAACGCCTGAAGATACATCTGCAGGCCGTTATATAATCACTAAGGCGCTCGCCCTCATCTTGCGTTCGACGGATTAATTTTCGATCCAAATCGATGTAAGACAATTGCCGATAAAAGTGAGAGCGAAAATCAACGATGAAATAGTTCATGAACCACCAACCTAGTTAGTTATTTTCGAACGAAGCGGTGGCTCCGCCACTAAATTCCGTGAATAAAGCAGCAAGCATCTCCGAGTCAGGAATGTTGTAAAACTCCTGGTACTTCCTGACTCACTCCAGAAAGTTTTGGGGCTGAAGCCACCTTCCCCTGTGAACTGCAGGCAGAGGGCTCGAAGGGCATTGACGCCATTCTACTCCATACCGTACGTGTTTTGGCGCCTGTGCGTCCTCTGATGCCTCAAGCGTTTACCCCGGTTTCCGGAGGCTGCATTACTACCCCACTACGACGGCGGCCATCATCTGGAAGACTCACCGCTCGAGCTCGTTCAAGTAAGACTCTTCTGAGTCTGATGAGGATGCACTGCAGGCCAACGACGTTGTTTTACGTCTGCTGGCCTCGCAATTTTTACAGATACCCTTCTGGGGCATCCCAGTAGCGGCTATGCTCGCGTAAGTCCTGGGCTCCTCGCTAACTACGCGAGGTTTGGGCCCACTACCACCCGCTGACGCATCCTGGGTCATCGCTCTATCTGCGGGAATCCCCTTCCCATCGCAAGCGTTCCTCTTTGCTTGCGAGTACCTTTGCGCACGCGCATCCTTACTCGGAGATGGTTCTAACACCCTCCGAGGACTAGAAGCATAGACCGGGGATACGACCATGTACTCTTGTGCACTCTTCGCGGGAAGATTGCCACCAAGATGGGGACCGCTCTTTTAGCTACTTATTGGTCGTGGATCTCTGACACAACAGTCTGGTGCTGAGGCATCGTGTTACAATGAACGATGACGACGCCCCCTCGAGGATCAAGTGGAGCCTACCACCCGGTGTTAACACCCCACGGTCCTGTAATTCACGCGTCTTCAAGACGCGTGACCTCGCTGTCGATAGGAATAGATCCAGGGCGTCACTATCCACATCACACAATCCACACCGCACAATCAGCGTTGACACGAAAGTCCACCTCCTTCAATTTCTCGCGCAGTATACTTTGCTCTGCGAGAGATTGATGAAAAGGCATCTCCCCAGCGACGAAATCACTTGGAGCAATGAGAGGATTGAGCTCTGGTCTATTTCTATAAACCATTACTCTCAAGAGCCGATCCCTCAACTCCTCAGAGGTGCCTTCGGCTCTGACTACCAATTGCTTCGAGAGACTCCGCATATCGTCAAAGTCAACCCCTGACAGTTCTGTAACCAGAGCTTGGACGCCCGCATCTTTACGTATGCGGCGCATCCTGAGCTCTCTGTCGTACGATAGGGACATAGCAAGACCGCGTACCTAGCTACGCTTAAATAAATAAAAATAAAAGTAAAATAATCCCAAAAACAAGAGAAAGAAAACCCAAAATAATTAAATAATAAAAAAAATACCCACTCGCGCAACGAGATGCGTGATCTCGCGGAGCAATTGGACGTGAGAACCGAAGGCATCCCAGAGAAAATGAGGAATTTGATTGTACGAGTAATGATCTGTAGAAATAGACCAGAGCTCAACCCACTCATTGTTCCTAGCAATTTTGTCGCTGGGGAGGTACCCTACCTTTAATTCCATGCAGCACAGAGTATGCTGCGCGAGGAGTCGGGGGAGGTGGTCTTCCGTGTCGATGCTGACTGTGCAGTCAATGCGGCGCTCCAGCGCGATAGTTGTGGTGCGCTGGATATATCCTTGACAACGGCAAGGTCATGCGCGTCGAAAGCGCGTAAACAGCAGGACCGTGGGGTTCAATCACCGGGTGGGCGCGCAAGGACCAAAGTGGGTAAGAGGATCGTTGACGAATACACTCTAGGGTTCTAGACATGCACTGTGCCCCTTACAATGCTGAATGGCATAATGAGGACGGCTGGCAACCTCAAATTTGTTTTTAAAACCGATGGGGTGGTGAGAGTCATTGAGGCGTGTACTAGACTCGAGGATTTTGCCTACGATATTTATTTGGGTATTGACTTTTATGATGGGTATGATTTGGTCATACATTGTGGCAACCACGTTTGGCGTGTGAGCGACCGTGTCAATGGGCATTTGTTCACAGAGAGGAGATATAATAGCGTGTATTTCCCCTGCGAGACTCGCCACAAGCGGCCAACGTTAACGGCAGAGATTGTTGGATTGTCACTATTGAAAAATAGTGAGAAATACGATATTAGCCGATTTGTGGGAATCCCAACAAAATTTCCGGCTTTCACGAGCATAATAGAGCACGTGATAGAGATTACAGATGAGCGGCCTAAGAAGGCAAGTTAAGGAATGGTAGGAGAAAGGCTTGATTAAGCCTTCCAAGAGTGGTTGGAGTAGCGCACCTGTAGTGGTCCGTAAACAAAATGGATCGAACAAGTTTTGTATCGACTTTCGTGAGCAAATTAAGGTCACAAGAGTCGATGCGTATCAATCGCAGAGTGTGAACAGTATCTCGACAAACTACGAGGAGCTATATATATTTCGGTAATCGACTTTCGTACCTACCTACAAATTGGTATGACAGAGTCAAGTAAGAAGTATCGTCTTTCCCTGTTCCCGGTTATGGATAATGGGTATTCGAGCGCAGGCGCTACGTTCAACCGATTAATAGGTGCCCTGTTTGGACCAGAGTTCGAGCCATACATCTTCAAGTACCTTGACTTGAATATAGTCATCGTGTATATATCAACGTATAGTATAGTCAGCGGCACGTTATCTGATCACCGAAGCTGGTTAGAGCCTACGTTAAAGAGGTTAGTAGAGAATTTAGTTAGGATTGAGGTTAGGTCAAATTGGATTAATGTGAAGAAGAGCGAATTCGGTTGCTCTTCGGTAATATTTCTCGGCTACCTCCTCGATGTTGAGGGTTTATAACCTGATCCAGATAGAGTCAAACCAATCCTGGACGACCCAATACAAGGAAACGTGAAACAGCTCAGACGTTTTTAGGCATGGTTTGGTGGTACGCTAGATTTATTGAGCATGAGAGCGACATTAAAGTGCCTCTAACAAAGCTCATAAAAAAGAATATGGTCTGGGAGTGAGGCCCGGAGCAACAGGAGGCCTTTGAAAAGCTAAAAACCGCTTTATCTCAGGCCCGTGTACTTGCGAAGCCAGATTTTAGTAAAGAATTTTTCATCCATTCTGATGGATCATCCTTTGCACTGGTGGCTTGCCTAGTGCAAAGAAATGATGTCGTTATTTATTTGCCCGCCTTTCTAAATCGTTTCCTTTGACCTTAACGAAGTCGACTTGATCATCGCCATTGCATTAGGCGTGTTTTTGCGCCTCGTATTCAGAATAAAATCTATTTAATTATAACAAGAACTGGAGCTAATAATCATGGCTGTCATTGCTGATAGCTAGGATTACTTTGTTGCCAATTAATAAAGCATTCCTACAAGATTTATGTAACTTAAACATAGATTTGATACACGCTATTCTATAGGAGACTGTAGTAAAAATCATTCGTAAAATTAGTTATAGGTTTCAACAGATTAGTAACTGTTCTTAATGAACTCAGAATTACTGTTTAATTATGAAAAATATGAAAATTGTCCTCAGCTGTGGGTTTTACAGGAAAATTTCCCTACGTATTGATTTGAGAAGGTATAAATCAGAATATAACAAATGTTCATCGTTGTTAGCTGCGCATGCTTTAAGAATAGTATCAAATGAAAAATAAAATAATCTATTTTTGTTCAACCTGAACATTCCTAACTTAGAACTAATCTCAACCAAGCTCAGGTGGTAATATCTTGAAATATCGTTGATTTCGTGATTATTTTTCGTTTTCGGTCAAATTGTATCTAGCATTTTTGGAAGTCAGAACATGGCATTATATTTAAGTACATTTTTTAAATTAATATGCCACATAATATCCTAACATTCTATGTCCAATGAACCAACTGGGATCCCCACCTTTCAAGAAAATTAATTTTACTGAATTCATAAAACAATTTGAATTCATACAAAAATTAAGAATTATTCTAATATGATTCAATTATATTTTTAAATAACATTTAATCATGCAATTATTAAAATGTTTATTATTTTCATCGTTAATTTATGCAGTTTCTAATAAAGAGATTTGTATCGATAACCCACATACCATATAAAATATTTGCTCAGATAGTACTGTAACAATGAAAATTGTTACTTAATAATGTGAATAAATAAGCATATATCTTCCACATGCGAAGCATACTTGGAGACTTCTAATCTATTAACAAAGATAAAAATTAGCTAAGTTGGCATAATAAAAATCCTTGTAGAATGAACCTACTTGGATCCTCTTCTATCAATAGTAGAGCAAACTGATTTGAATTTACATAAAGATGAAAAGTAAAAAATGTCTATCTTTATATAGCAAAATTTGTATTATTATTATTTCTAGGCTGTTAGTGATTATTAAACATCAAAGTAATGTGAAAATTCTTTTGAAGCCTATTAGTCATATAGTTTATAAATATCAATAATAGAACAAATCCAAATCTATCCCAAAATGTAAAAATTTTTTTTACAATATTTTATGAATTCCAATTAGTTTGTTTAATTGTTAAAACAGTATTAAATTATATTTATCAAGCATGACATTTTTCAATACCTCATTGTCTAAAAGATTTTATCTTTCATAAAAGATGCACTTAGGAGGAGATCTTTTATTCTATTCTATTTATTATAACTTAATAAACAAAAACCATTCACTATAATAAAAAGTAAGATTGCTCAATCGTTATCAATGAGACTGAATTTAATTGGTTTCAATAAAAAGCTTTTCCAACATGGTTACAGTTGTCAATATTGAGATTTAAATTGACGATCCAAACCTATTTTCAATTTTTCCAATCCTTTTTAATAAATCCGATGACATTTTTTTAGCAGAGTGACAATGTAAGCTAAACAAAAAAAATATTTGAAATAGAAATAGTAAATAAATACTTATAGTGAAATTACAATATCATAGTAATTATAAAGTATTATTTATTTTTTCGTAAATGATGTTGAGAAATAAAAAGTTATAAACTAGTATATTTTAAATATTAGTTAAATAAACTTTCAATAACATCAATACTTATGTACATACATTATAGAGATGCAAAATAACATTGTTTGTACAGCAATTTGATTATATCAATTATTCTATACATCTTGTGTTCTATTATTACTAATCAAACTTGCATATTACAATTTGTCTAGAAGTTTTTACTAGACCTTTTTAATCTTAAAATCTATATTTTTAAATATTTAAAATGATATAAAATTGAATAAAATGTGGGAAAATAACATTATAAAACAGTAAATTGTTTTTTTATATAGTTTAAAAATAAAGAAAACTAAAATGGTATTTTAAATATAATTGAAACTTATAACTTCAAAATATAATTGCAAATTATTCTATCCTTAAAAAAATTAATAAGAAAGAACTATTTTGTTCAATAATTATCTTCAACTTATAAATAAAGTCCTAAGAATTTTAGAATACTACAAAATACTATACATACTTTAGAAGGTGAAGGTAACGTCATCCTTGTAAAAACAAATACTTTTTATTTTCTAAGGTGACAGAAAATGAAGTTGATTTGTACTAAAATTAAGTATGTTATAGTTTTTAATTTATAAGTCTGGCATATTATTAATAATCAATTATATTAATTAATTTATGTTTGTTTAACTATATCTATCTATATATATATATATATATATATATTTATATATATATATATATATATATATATATATATATACACACACACATACATATGTAGCAATTGTAAGCAAACTATATGTATAATCGTATGGATAACAATACTAAATAACAATAAGTACTGCGAAAGTATATAATTCAATTGATCAATCTTATCATCAAGACATCAATTCGACACAATGGTTCTTTCCATGTATAGATTCTTAGCAGCGCCGCCAATGAAAAACTTGGTAACTTTTAGATCGCAAAAATATACTGTATTAAATAGGAATACATAATAAGCTTTTATCAATTTACTTGTAATCTATAATAAAAATTTCAACTAATAACAATTAATATTAATATACATGCATAGAAATCGAAATATAAAAACGTTTATCTGAACTACATACTAGCATGTATAGGTCCCATTGAAAAAAATCCAGCTTAAATTCATATGATTTCATATAGAAATCCATCTGAATATCCTTGTAGAATACAGACTTAACATTTTTTTCAACTACTATTATTATTTACCACATGTATAATGAGTTTATTAAATGATTTAATTTATATTACAGATAGAAAAGAAATAGAGAAGAGAATAAAGAACAGAAACGAAACGTTTCAAATATCTAGGTTTTCCAAAGGAAGCATAGGTACATTTTTAGTTGGTTTAGCCTGTGTAAAAAGTACGTCATTGTAATTATCTATGTTTCTTTAGTCTTGAATACCTTATGTGTTTATGTAGAAATGGGTGATTCTTGGCTATTTCAATGGCTCTAGAAACGTTGGTCAATCGATTTTTTTCAAATTTTGCATATTTATTACATATGAGGAGGTAAACATTTTTCCACATTTTTAGAATAAAATATTAATTAGAACAAAATTTATTAACAAAAAAACAGCAATGAAATTTCTTAAAAAATTCATATTTCAAAACCTAGTAAAAATGTGGGAGTCTATTTTTTCTGAAATACGTAAAAAATCTTGTACTATAAAAATACGCAATAAAAAAACAATATATTTTTTCTCCAAAAGTTATTTACATTTTTTTTTAAACAATTGCAAAATCGCTTTTTTTTAGAATTATTTTTTAAAAATCATTAGTAAATTTTAACTGCTTGCTATTAGACAATAAGTAGCAGTGAAAAAAAGAGAACGCTACACTCGGCGGCAAGCGCGTATCGCTGCAGGAGGCCAAGCGACGTGCCTAGATTCGGCTTGCAAAATCGACTTAACTATAACGCTGTATTGTCACAAACTTGTATAATGACTTTGTGCGTTAGATAATATAGTTTTAGCATATTCAATACAAGTTTGAATGGTCAAACAATGCTTTCGCTCTGTATTTATCTGTATTTTTCTCTTTAGAACACAACTAAAGAAAAATTAGAAAAATTAGTTTTACTATGAATTACAACTAATGTCTTTGTGTAATTGGTTTACAATTTGTGTTCAAAACACTTCAGAAGACAACTAAAGAGAAATTAGTGTACAAGGTGGTGCGAATAATACAAAGCGAAAGTATTGTTTGACCATTCGAAATTGTATTGAGTGATCGCCATGGTAGAATACTGTATGATCAAACCGATTTAAGTATAGTTTTATATGCGAGTAGTTTGCTTTCAAGCATTAACTGTGCTTTTTTCCCTATTATTTGATTTTCAATACTCTTTATGAATATCGTTGTAAAAAAACTTTTTCTCTTGTTTATGAGAAGTTAAATAAAATATCAGTTACTGCCGGCTGTGTGAAGTATACTTTTATCTCGACGAGGAGTAGAGATTTACCACATTTTCAGGTGCCAATCGATTGCCCATTATGTTTCCTTTTGATGGATAGCTTTTTTTATATAACATTAATAGAAACGGCAATAATAGATTATCATCATTTACATCCTAATAGATGCTTATTCGCATGCATCTGATAAAACTGTGCGGTAATCAAAGTATGATTCAACAAAATCTTGATTTTATGCACTGCTTGTAAAACTAATTGAATGAAAATTTCGTTTCAAAATGTGATAGTAGTGTCTTTTGAAACATATTTATTTATAACTGTATATATACTAGAGAGCGAGTAAAATTTTGCAAGATGATTAATTTCGAGTTTACATTATGTGACGAGATTCTAACCGTCAGTCTGAGCCCGTCGGCTAATTTGTCGACCTGAGCAATCTACACAGCAATGAAGAGGTCATTGACTTGTTTGTTGGGGATGCGCGTTCGAGGAAGTGAGAGAGAGAAAGAGGCCGGATAAACAGATGGGGATAGGTAGTTAACTTACTGAAATTGAGCAGGCAGATAATTAGTATTATGAAGGTACGATTATTGTAAGGTAGTGATTGCTCAGATTTAGTTAACCGGGTTTTAAAATCTCCTCCCACATAGCATGTCACGACTAAGAAACGTTAAATTTACGTTCCTACATGAACGTAGGAATGAAAGCTAAACTCAACGGAACTTAATTCGCGAACCTCGAGATTCAAAATTGAATTTCATTTTCGTTGATTGAGCATCACTGGCACGAATCGAAGCTACGTATACGATTTTTTTCATCTGTTGTATGATTCGTTGTTGAAACTGGAACTGTGGTGATGGATTTTAGTTGGCAATGTAATCAAATAACTTTTGTAAGCGTACATAAATATCGATGCGAAATTTTAATAAACACATTACATTAGCTTTACGCGGAATACAAAGATTATGCAGCTTCATCAACTGAAGCTGTCAGATAAGTAATTATCGATTATTTGATACTTAATACGAGGGTCATTTGACAAGTACCTAGCCTACAAATGAAAACACCAAAATTTTGCAAAAAATAAAATTTATTTTTCAATGTAGTCTCCTTCTAGTTGAATACACTTGGTCCAGCGGTGTTCCAATTTTTTTCTACGGGGTTAAAAAAAATGTTTTCTCTTGGTCTGCAAAATAGGCCTCCATGGTGGCGATTATTTTGTTGTTGGAGTGGAATCTCTTACCGGCGAGTGAATTTTTCAGGTTCGGAAACAAAAAGAAGTCGCACGGAGCCAAATCTAGAGAATACGGAGGATGGGGCAGCAGTTCATAGCGTAATTCGACCAATTTAGCTGTGGCGACTGCAGAGGTGTGAGCCGGTGCATTATCGTCGTGGAAAAGCACTTTCTTTTTAGACCAATGGGGCCGTTTTTCTTTTAACACGGCGTCAAATCGACTCAATAGTTCGGCGTAGTAATATCCTGTGACCGTTTTGCCTATCTCCAGGTAATCAATAAAAATCACACCTTGACACCAGAAAACAATGGCCATCACCTTTCCGGCCGACGGGACCGTCTTCGCCTTCTTTGGAGCAGGCTCACCGGGTAAGGTCCACTGGTTTGTCTGCTCCTTGGTCTCTGAAATGTACCAGTGAATCCATGTTTCGTCGACGGTCACGTAACGATGCAAGAACTCTTTTGGATTGCGATTAAACAGCTCCAAACACTGTTCTGAACTGGTCACACGGATGCGCTTGTTGTCTCCAGTCAACAAACGCGGTATCCACCTTGCTGACAGTTTTCTCATGCCTAAAATCTCATGTAGGATATGCCATACCCGTTCTTCTGAGATTACGACTATCGCAGCTATCTCGTGCACCTTTAAGCGGCGGTCTGACAAAACGATATCGTATACTTTTGTCACTTTCTCCTCCGTAGTGGCTGTTTTCGGAGCACCTGGGCGTGGATCATCAAAAACCGACGTTCGACCACGTTGAAACTCATTATACCAATTTTTAACGGTCGCTATTGAAGGAGAAGCATCCCCATAAACTGCATCCAAATGTTCTTTAATTTCGCTGCGCGATTTCCCTTCCAAAAACAAGAATCGAATCACCGACCGATATTGTTTTTTCTCCATTTTTCAAAAACCTAGGGATACACTTGCTTTCACAGGCTCTCAAAAATAAACTGCAACTCCGATCCAGTTGAAATTTCGTCTATAAGCGTGTACAGAAAGATAATGCACTGTGGTATATTTCTACCGCGATAGTGGCACCATTTGGCGATGAGGCTAGGTACTTCTTAAATGACCCTCATAGTTCACGTACTCATATAAATCATTTACATTGTATGCTATTTGTTTTCAGATTAGAACTGTGATTGTTAAGCATATGATTCTAATAGATCAACTGAATTTCTAGAAGCATTAATAGAGAATACTATTTATAATATAGTTAGTTGTTGCAGTCGTGATCAATGTCTGCATAAAAAACGTAAAAAAATATGTTATTAGAAACAAATGTTCTACTTCATCTCAAGTCCTAAAAATAGTATATGTATGTTGTTTTGATAGAAAATTTATTTCGAATAAGTGTTTGACAGTTTAATGGTTTTTATCTATTCTATGGAAATATTCCATTAGGTGATTAAGTTTATTATGTAGATATTGATTGTGACTATATCAACTTACTGAATTATTATTTTTTGTTAATGCTTCTAGAAACTTAGTTCTTCTATTAGAATCATACGCTTAACATTCAGAGTTTTTATCTAAAACAAATTAGAAGCAATGTAAATGACGTATATTGGTACAAGAATAATTAAGTAACAAGTAATTGAGAATTACTTATCTGACAGTCTCAGTTGATGAAGCTGCATGTTCTTTGTATTTCGTGTAATGCTAATATGATGTGTTTATGAAAAACTTTGCATAGATATTTATGTTCGCTTAGAAAAGTTCTTTGATTGCACTGCCAACTACCAACCATTACGACTGTTCGTTACGTTATATCCATGCTGACTTGCCAGAAGTTTAAGCAATTTTATGGGTATGTAGACAAAAGAGAATAATTGATTTTTAAATTATAATTATTGTCAGGCGCATTGGGTCCTATATGTCCCACTCATTTTTCGTTTGTTTTTAAGGTGTATTTCAGATAATAAAACTCTAGAATTGAAAATTTTCGATTTTTGAGACTTTTGAGACAGGCTACTAAGACACGTCACAGTCATTTTTATTAAGAACAATTGATTTTGTAAAAATATTTTTTTTGTTGGTTAATTTGCGCCTGAAAGTGTTAATAGGCGTATGGCACATTGTGCCGAAAAAAACCACTCATGATACATACGTTATTAATTTTTCTTTCCATTTACTGCAACGCCCGATAAATATTTATTTTTTATTCATTCCTTACCGATTTTAAATAAACGTTCATCTGTTCATCTGAGATAAAATAACGTGTATACAAAACATTTATTCACAGTGTCTCGTGATTCATAAGTATAACAAAAGCCTATTACAATCAGGAACATACGTTTCTTATAGATAAATTTGCATAAGATTGAGATGCACAAGGTGTAAGTGGCGTGTATATATATATATATATATATATATATATATATATATATATATTTACATATATGAAATTTCAATAGATAAGAGACATCAGAATAATCTTTATCGTTCTTTTAAAAATGTAGTAACGTATGTGGAAGTCATATTTTTGATACTCAGATACTTTTAATAAATCTCAGATATTTAATGTTCTGATAAAATATTAGCAAGATTGGTTTCTAAATATAAATAAGCTATTCTTGACAACTCTATTAATCAGGAGTTCTGATCTAAAAACAAATAAAACACAAAGTAAATGACTTATCAGAGTAAAAGAATAATTAAGCAAGAAATAATTAAAATTATCTTATGTTACAGTATCAGGTGATGAAACTGCATGATCCTTATGTTTTCTACGATGTTGGTCTAATACATATTTGTTTTAAATGCAATCCATGGACATTTCTAATTGCTTCTAATAACTATTAGATTTCATTGCCAGCGAAATTCTTTTTTTATTTTATTCTATGCCTATTTTTTTATGATAATCAGCAATAAATTCATAGAGTGGATCTCAGTATTAACTTAAGGAGTCATTATAAATAACGTCCGCCGCGCCGCCATAAACTTTTGTTTTAAATAAATGACAATTTTTTAAAAAGTTTTATTTTTATTTTCAAAATTCCTTTTTCGTTGGATTCCTTGTGTATTTTCCAACAATGATCAGCGATAAAATTAATAGAGCGGATATCAGTAATTATTCAAGGAGTCAATATAAACAGTCATTCTGAGCCGTGTAATGAGAGGCAAGAGCAATGTGAAGGTAAAACAACGTGACTAATACTCGCATCATTCTATAACATGTTCTAAAATATAAATTTACAATATCAGGAGATCTATACAGTGACGCAACTAATAATGAAATGATTAGTGTGCAGTCACTGCAACGAGCTGACGGCAGCATCGAGGAGACGGCATTGTTAAAATTGAGCCGGACATCTCGATATTTATTTTTGATCGGCTGTCTGCAGCGTGTGACCAAAGTCGATAATCGGATCAACAACAACATCACTAACATGTCAGATAATAGAATATCGATGGATCGAACTGTGCTATGGCACAAAACAGAGGCCAGATACAACGTAGTGGGGAATTGGATCAGCTTCACAAAATCTCTCCTCTTTGATACGAAGGCTTCATTTGAAGAGTACGGTATCCGTCTCTCAACTGACGAGGAAGAAAAAGATCTATTCTAGCTGTTCTTCTCAATTAAAAAATAAATATATATATATATATTTTTGCAATATCATCATGAAATAATTATATCCTCTTTATAAAAAAGAAATACATTGGCCACATTATCAAGGGCAGAGTTGACAATGTTGTAAGAGCCATTTTACGACATGTGTTAACAAATCAATGCGCTATAAATTATAATATGGAAGGACGCAACAAAAAAACAATAAATGGTGTCGTAGCTGGCTTTAATAAAGCCAGCTTTAAAAAACTATGTATTTACCATGTTATAGTTAGTAAGACAATTCTTTTAAATTGTAATAATTTTTGTTAATAATTATATGTAACTATTCTGTATTAAATATATTTCATCATTTTAGACGTCGTTACTAGGGTGTGTAATAGTACTGAGGAGAATGCCATAAAAGCGACGACGACTTGGCTGAAAGCAGTATTTTTAAATAATTAAAGTTTTTGAACAAATAAATTAATTTCATTTAACTTTTTCGGGCGAAGAATTAGTTCCCGTCGTTTTCAATGCCGTACCTGCTTTTTATTTTATATTTGTATTTTATATTTTTATTTAGTATTTATATTTTGCATCTTATATTTACACATATTAAAAAAAAATATTTCAAAATTTGTTTTTCTATTTTATACTACCGTCTATAGAACGAAAAATATATGTTCCGTTATGTATGTTTTTATGTTCCCATTCGTGCTGCGCAGTTGCAAACTGGAACGTACAAACGGCCATATATACACTCAACGGAACTTAATTCGCGACCCCCGAGATTCAAAATGGCGTTTCATCTCCGTCGATTGAGCATCACTGTCACGAATTGAGCTTAGATATAAGTTTCTTTCTCGCGAGTTGTGTGGTTAATGCTTGAAGCAAGCGCTGTCCCAATTGTATTTAGTTGGCAATGCAATTAAATGGAAAATACAAAGATCATGCACCTTCATCACCTCATACTTTCAGATAAGTTAATTTCAATTATTTCTTGCTCAATTATCCTTTTACTATAAGTCATTTACTTTGTATTTTATTTATTTTAGATCAGGGCTCCTCACTAATGAACTTGTCTAGAATAGTTTATTTATATTTAGACAATTTTGTGTGTACAAGTTGCAAGTCAAAACCAAGGTAAATTTCTTGTGCAGGTAATTCATGATAAGTTTATAATTTAATATAACAATCTATTTTATTTTATTCTATAAATGTGTACGTAGAAATCGATTAAATGGATGCTATGAAATTTTTATATGGCTGATGAATCTGATGTTGCTAAAAAATGCAAAGCATTAGAAAAGTACATTAAACGTTATCAAGATTTATTTATTGCAATAGAAAAGGTATATATAATAAAATATTAAATTTTAGTCGTATAAATGACCAATTTAAGACTAAGATTCATTAGTGGTTATACTTAAGTATGCTAAACCCGTGATAGTAACTGTTCATGGAGCTTGCATAGGAGAAGCTGTAGATATGATTTGTTCAACGAATGCTTGGTTTCAAATAAAAGAAGTTGATATGGGCATGGCTGCTGATGTAGGATCTATGCAAAGATTACCAAAAATTATTGGTTCTCATAGTCTAGTTAGAGAATTTGCTTACACTGGTAAAAAAATATTAGCACCAGAAGCTTTAAAAGTTGGTTTTGTTACGAATTTTATGATTTCGAAAAGTAGTTGGGTGTTTGTAAAAGAAAAATTTGATGACTTTTTATAAAAATGAAAGTTTTTTTATTAAAAATAGTAAGGTACCTACAGAAAAATATACCCCTCACAAAAATATCAAAAAGTAATTTTATTAATAAATAAATACAATTATTGACATATAAAACAAAAATTTGATCTTGAGGATTTTATCACAGCTTTGAAAATATTGGTGGTTTATCCTGCAATGCTAATACTGATACTGATGCGAATGCATTAAATTCAGGTGATAAAGCTGCATGATCCTTATATGCTGATCTGATACATATTGGTTTTAAATGCAATCCATCAATATTTCTTTTTGTTTCCAACGACTATTTAATTGCATTGCCAAATCAAAACCATCCCAACAGATCCAACTTCAAGCATGAACCATACAACTGGCGAGCAAAAATCGTATAAATCATATCTATAGCTTCTCCTATGCAAGCTCCATGAACATCTGCTATCACGGGTTTAGCACACTTAAGTATAACCACTAATGAATCTTAGTCTTACATTGGTAATTTATACGAGTAAAATCTAATATTTTATGATACATACCTTTTCTATTGCAATAAATGAATCTTGATAACGTTTAATATACTTTTCAAATGCTTTGGATCTTTGAGCAACATCAGATTCATCAGCCATATAAAAGTTTATTAATGAGGAGCCTTAATCTAAAAATAAATAAAACACAAAGTAAATGACTTGTCATAGTAAAAGAATAATTAAGCAAGAAATAATTGGAATTAACTTATCTGACAGTATGAGGTGATGAAGGTGCATGATCCTTGTATTTTCTATTTAATTGCATTGCCAACTAAATACAATCGTGACAGCGCTTGCTTCAAGCATTAACCACACAACTCGCGAGAAAGAAACTTATATCTAAGCTCGATTCGTGCCAATGATGCTCAATCGACGAAGATGAAACCCCATTTTGAATTTCGGAGGTCGCGAATTAAGTTCCGTTGAGTGTACATATGTACGTTTTCGGAACATAAATATCACGTTTCAAACAAAACGTAGCCTTCGTTTCTACGTTCATGTAGATACGTAAATTTAACGTTTCTTTATTTTTATTTTTATTTTTTAATAAAACTTTAGTTGTCTCACGATTTTATTTCATCTTACTTTCTTTTTTATTTAAACTTCCATATGCTGAGCCTCCATATTTCGCCGGCGTCGCGACAGGCCAATATATCGCTCCTTTTACCCGCTGTTTTCCCATTATGGAATTGTTAGCGTGACGATGGCTCAAGGAGGCTTGGGCTGACAAACACGACTGGTGGTAGGGAGAGTATTAGAGCTACTCTGCCTCTTTAAGAACGTCAACTATATAGGGGGCTGTGACGGAACGTTCAGCTTTTTGAGTCCATCTCTCGTATAGTCGATTTAAAGGCGCTGCCCAGGGCAGCAACGACAGAGTAATGCCCTCCGGTAAATAGGAGCGGGAATGGGGGGATGAATGGCTCCTTGATGGTGAGTTCAAACGTGTAAGAAATAGACAGCCAAAAATAAATAGACGTCGATATTTAAAATATCGCTCTCATCAAGTCAGTTAGTAGTTACTTCTCGGTGAATAGGTATATTCTGTTGGAAGTATTATTGACGAGCATTAAAGTGAGATTTATATCCCTATTTATGTTTGACCAAAAAGCCTTTTTATAATCGTGGTCTATTTTGTCTTTTGATATATATTTTTCTTCTGAATTATCTTTATACTGAAAGTCTCATGTTTTAATTACTAGCTGTTGATCATTCCATTTATTTCTGTGCAATACATATTATTTTCAACAAACACTTAACTTATTCCACAATTAGATATAAAATTTCTGCATTTTTTCTATTGAAGTCTTCATACTGGTGGGCTTCAAGTGAAATTTGGCTTTTTTAAATTCTACACATAATTGCTTGAATCTCAATTCTTCATATTCTATCGCAACAGTTCAGTAAAAAAACAATGAAGATTGTGCCGACTTAGGTCTTCTTATATAATAGAAAAAAAATTATTCTTAGGGAAAATCGGAGCATGGTCTTCGAATTTTTTACATATGGCTCACTGAATGCCTATATGGAGGTAATTACTTATGCCAAATTTGACGCTAAAATATTAATTTATTAAAAAGTTATAAACAATGTTTAAAATATGTCTTTTTCTTAACTGCTAATACTCGAAAACTATCATTCGAATCTGTAATGTTTTTTTTTCTAAATACCCGCAAGAGATTGTATTTTGAGAATATATACGTGTATATCATAATAATATATTGATTAATAAACAAAAATCATAAACAATTAAAATAAATTTTTGCAATTTTTGTTAAAAAGACCAACTTTGATTTAAAAAATTTTTTAAATGAAAAATGCAATCGATTTATTAAACAAATTTCATAAAAATCCGATATAAAACTGTTTATTTTTAATACAGGCTAAGTAATGACCTTCCAAAAAGCACTATCTGCGGCGCTTAGCTAGAAGATCGGACCGATAGAAGCGTCGCAGTCCTCCGAAACTTTTCCAGGTCGTTCCGTTCTATAAGTCAGTACAACGGGATATATATTATGTAATCGAAACGATAGCAGTATGGACAACATCTTATTTACTCAAATATGAATAATGTAATAAAAATAAAAGGGAGCGTAATATTTCACATTATTTTAGAAAATATTCATATTTTACAAGAAATCTATTTTCCAATTGTAGTTGTTTTAGGGGTCATTGAATTCGAATCCGGTGTAAGTTTAACAACACTTAGTCAATCTCAAGGTTATTTTAAGGTCAAACTCGTATATGCTGCAAAAAAAAGTAATTTTTGACTTGAGATATTGAATGAAAAGAAAATTTTACGTCTAGATATGTATTTTATTTATTCTTTTTTAAATGACCCCAAAAGTCATTTCAAGGTCACTTTATGTTGTTACATAGGAATTTCACGTGATAATTGCAAGAATACAAAAATGTGGCTTTAATTTTAGACTCCTACTAACATAAAGCTGCAGTGGCTTGATGACGATGATTGAGCGTCTGTTTGCTCACTTGACCAACTGCTGATACTGGGCATCCTGCAAGGCGAGTACTAACGTGCGCACTTACCTAATAAATTAAAGGATGCAACGCGAATTGTTAACCTTGAGCTAAGGGAGGAAAACTTACCTTGTTAGTCAAGGATAGTCACCTCCGGTCGCGTTGAAAAATTAAATAAATTAAAAAAAAAAGAAACTTTATTCGCAGAATACAATAAATTCGGTTTAACGGTTAGTCACATCCAATTATTCGAAATAGCTAAACCTATGACGCGCTAACAAAATAAACAATCCCAATCATGAAGGGAGCGCAGCGCAAAAGAAACAAACAAACATTATTGTAAGCGGCGAAACAATTTTATTTAAATTGCAACAGCCTTCGTAAGGCTCCGGCTCAATAGCCAGGAGTACCGACCGAAGCTCTGTGTGCGCAGATAATAAAAATAAAAAAAAACAAGCAAAACTCTATGCACGGAGGGAGAGAGAGAGAACAATTTAAAACACTCACCGAACAGCTGGACCTGGTATCGCACTCACTCACACAAACCACACTATCACCCATGAAACCAAGAAAACTCAAAAAAAATCTTTCAGCAAACGAGTGCTCGGTTCAGAGGCTGAAGGCCAACTGATTTTCGGCGAGTGTCACGTACCTCTCTCTCTCTCTCACACACACTCATGCTATGCCATACACGGCAAACTGACCTTCCGAGGTTAACGACCTCGGAAAGTAAACAAGTCCTAATCGTAGGCTTGTTGTCATTGACGAGCTCCGGCCAACAGCCAGGAGCTCCGTCACAGCCCCCTCCAGAGCTGACGCTCCTCCGAGGACGCGGCAGTCCAACTACCTGCGGTCGCCATTTCAAAGAAAGATAAAAAAACCCCAAAGAAAAAAAACAACCCAACACCAAATACAAAATAATAATAAAATAAATAAAATAAAAATATAACAAATAAAAGAAATAAATAAAATAAAATAAAAATATTGCCGCCCGGTGAGGCCAACCTCACCTCCGGCCTAGAGCCGCAGGTTTGCCATTGGCTCCATCGCCTGAGCGCGAGCCCGCAACTCCGAACGTTGGAGGCCGGTCAAACACCTCCAGGCGGCGCAAATGGCGGTCACTGCGCCAGTTCCCTGAGGGTGTGGTGCCATCCCAGAGACGCAATGGACGAAGTACCCCCGCTGTTCCTCGTCCAGGGCCCAATACCGCTCCAGGACCTCCCCAACCGGGCCCCCAGGGATTAAAGGGCCCTTGGGCGCGGCCGACGGAGAGGCCCCCAGAGCTGATGACGGGCGACGAGTCGCAGCAGAGGGCGCGGCGAGCGAACCAGATGTGGACGATCTACCTCCACTGGCGCTCGCCGCCTCGTCAGCGCGCCATCCTCTAGCACGCGGAAGCGGACCCCATCCACGAATCTGTAGAGGGCCCGCATCTCATCCCTCTTGGCCACTGACGCTGTTGTCAGCGGCGTTCCTACGCCCGCAGCCATGACAGGGCCCACAGTTGTCTGCGCCGAACCCGCTGAGCCCCCGTAGCGCATAGTGGCCTCCTCCTGGCGCTTTCGACGCAACGCTCGTGTTCGTTGCTCTACACGCCTGGAGGCCTTACGTGGGGAAGGTGGGTCGCGCAATCGTCGGCTGATCTCCCTCACGCCATCGCCGGATGGAGTCGGGAGATGGTAGGACTCCATGTCACGACGGAAATCGGGGAGCCTGCCGATCCTCTTGCTGCCTCGCTTATTTCGTTCCTCCTCGATCTCTTGCGCCCTCCTGCGCTCATCGCATGAGTAACCTTCCGAGGGATACGCCCCACTCTTCTTTGGAGGGTTACACGGTGGTGGGGCCTGCGACTTCACCGCAGCAGATTCGGGCCGTCCAGAGGAGAGCGAGACGGCATAGGCGTCGCTATACCTGGCGCCTTCGGCGCCATACCTGTCCCACACCATCTGCGCTCCCCTCGCCAAACCGTACATCCGGAGTACTCCGATGACGTTGGCCCGAATCACCGCCGGATTTTGACCAGTCCACCCCCCCTGAGCTGAAGGCTCGTCCCAGGAGGTCTCCTCGACCTTCCCAGGTGACGAGGCAAGAGGTTCACTCCTCTCTGGCGCGCTGGAGGGGCAAGTTGTTGCTGCTACCATCTCCATAAGTTCTCGCTGGGCCTGTTGGCTGTCCACCTCCAGCGGAGTCATCTCGGTGATGTTAAGCGTGCGGCTTCTCTCCTCGATTTCCTGGATCGCAGGATCGGGAGAGATGTCGGCTTCAGCGGACTGATGCCGACTAGCCGCCGCTCCGAGATGTATTCTCGGATAACCTTGTCATAGGTCTTTTCCATGCCAAGGTGTCCCGACGAAGGCGCACAATGAGCATCTCTTAGCACGCGCTCACGGAATTCAACCGTGTAACCCTCCATAAAAGAGTTACACATCCTGATCCTGAATGGGGTCGAGAAGGTTATTTCGTGTGTAACGATACAACACTCCCTCCTCAACCTTCCAATCCGGGTATTTCTCCGGGCGCGTTGTGACGTCAGTCACTCGCCTCAGGTACCAAGGGTCTTTTACCCTCTCGAAAGCTGCGAATTCCGCTTCATTCTCGAACTCGCGAGACAGTGCATCTGACACGTGGTGCATCGCTCCTTTGCGATACACTATCTCGAAGTTCCACTGTTGGAGTTCGAAAATCCATCTCGCGAGTCGACCAGCAGGATCTTTTTTGTTCCTTAGCCAGGTCAAAGCTGTGTGATCGGTTACGGCTGTGAATTTCGTACCCTCTATGTAAGGTCGAAACTTCTTGATGGCGAACAAAAGCGCTAAACACTCGATTTCCGATACCGAGTTGTTGCGCTCATGCTCGTTGAGCATTCTGCTTGCGTAGCAGATCGGATGCTTATAGCCATCATTGTCTCTTTGCGCTAGGCAAACTTCTAGCGCAAAGGACGAGCCGTCACAATGCACGAAGAATTTCTTGTCAAAATCTAGCCTTGTGAGCACAGGAGCCCGAGTTAAAGCATTTTTCAGCTTCTCGAAGGCCTCCTGTTGCTCTGTGCCCCAATTCCAAACTACGTCCTTTTTGATCAACTTTGTGAGAGGCACTTTAACCTCACTCTCGTGCTCAATGAATCTGGCATACCATCCAACCATGCCCAAGAAACGTCTGAGCTGTTTAACATTTCCCGGCACTGGATATTCGAGGACTGGTTTAACTCGATCTGGATCGGGTCTTAAGCCCTCAGCATCGAGGAGATATCCGAGAAATGCTACCGAAGAATATCCAAATTCGCTCTTCTCAAAATTTATCTCAAGGCCATTCTCTACTAGCCTCTTTAACGCCAGTTCAAGCCAAGTTAAGTGATCAGAGTACGTGCCGCTAACTATAATCAAGTCATCCAAGTATTTAAAAATGTACGGCTCGAACTCTGGTCCAAAAAGGGCGTCCATAAGCCGATTGAACGTAGCGCCTGCGTTCATCAAGCCGAAGGGCATTCTCTCGAACTCCCATAACCCATAACCAGGTACAGGGAAAGCCGTATACCTCTTACTCAACTCTGCCATCCCGATTTATAGGTAGGCACTACGTAAGTCGATTTATCAAGAATGCTGTCCACACTCGGCAATGGGTACGCGTCGACCTTCGTGACTTTATTCAGTTCGCGAAAGTCGATTCAAAACCTGTTTGATCCGTCTTGTTTGCGGACCACAACAGGCGCGCTACTCCAACCACTCCTGGAGGGTCTTATTAACCCCTTGTTCCACCATTCCTTAACCTCATCTTTCATGAAGCTAAGTATGGGTTGAGAATACCGGCGAGGCGCTGCCTTCCTTGGCCCCTCATCCACTACCTCGATCACGTGCTCTATTAAGCTCGTGAAAGCTGGTGATTCCTTTGGGATTACCCTCCGAACTAATTGGGCAATCTTGTCCTTTTCGTTGCTTCTCAGTAACAACAACGCAGCAATCTCTGCTGTCAACGTTGGTCGCTTATGGCGAGTTTCGCAGGGGAAGCACACACTATCGCGCTTTCTCTCTGCAAATACATGCCAAATGGCGCGATCGCCTACACGCCAAACGTGATTGCCACAATCTATGACCAGATTAATCTCTCATATGCGAGATCTTCCAATACAGCGCATGCCTCAATGACTCTCACCACGAAATCGATTTCAAAAATCAACTTCAAGTTACCAGCCGTCCTCATCACTCCGTTTGAGGTATTCGAGAGTGGCACAGTGCATGGCGAGAGTCTTTGGGCATATTTTTCAGCAATTCTCTTACCCACAACAGTCACCTGGGCACCCTGGTCGAGCAGAGCGGAGTATGGCTGATCCCCAATGCTCACTACCAGCAGGTGCCTGTTTTCCATCATAGAGACATTCACAACCTCGGGCTCCTCGATAGCCTCAAGAATTATGCCGTCTCCATGACCATGTACCGTGACGTCTTGCTGTGGTACCAATGTCGTCTCATGACCGTGTATCGTGACGTCTTGCTGAGGTACCAATGCCGTCTCATGACCGCGTTCTATTACGTCACGACGCATCAACGGCTTCTCTCGATGATTAGGTTTCGTGATGCCTTTCTGAGTTAATGACTCCGACACATGCGCAGTTGTTAGCGGCATTTCTTTGCCAACTGGAGACAGCAGAGTATCAGATTCCTGCGCATGCGCACATGCTGATGGTACATTGTTGCCAATATAGCACGGCGAAGTCTAGGTTTTTCGTGACGCAATTTCTTCTTGGTTACACCCCTTTTCAGCTCTTTTGGAAGTTTTAGCCGTGTTTTCCACGGCCTCTGCTCCCTCCAAGGCTGACGGCGCACCAGCGATCATCAAGGCCTTCACCCAATCCATTTAAGGAATCGGTGGATTCTAACGCTTCGAAACTTCTTATAGTTTCGCGCCAGAAACTCCACACTTGGGTCAGGAGTCATTACCTTGACACGTAATGACTCTCTGACCTCTTTGACAACACCTACTTCCTCCGCCCTATGGCATTCACTGCTGCGGAGGTCGCAGGGCGTCTCGTTGCCTCCGCACGCTCTTTTACCCACTGGTCCACTAAATCGGCACAGTTTGGGCAGATCAGTTAGGGGTGCCACACTTTGGACAGCTCCTGACCCGAGCGTCAGGTCTCATTACGCAATTATTTGCGTAATGGCCAGCCTGTCCACACTTGAAACAAGTGATTGCCCGCTAACGCGTTGGGCATGTGGACGCTCCGTAGCCAGGTGCTCCACAAGTGAAGCAGCTGCCCGCGAATGGCACCGCCGATTGACCAAGCCCTGTACCACGCTGGGCCTGTGGCAAAAGCGGCGGAGCAGCATTTGGAGGGTTGACTAGATTCACCCTTGGGCCACTATTGGGCTGTTTAGCCCTACGTTGGCTCTGCTGGACGGCATTTACCGCTGGGGACGTTTTACCGCCACCCATAGCGATAACCGTCATTTCGCCGCTGCTGCGAGACGAGGATTTCGATTTCCTTCGTCTTCTGGGCTCTTTCTTTTCTTCGGAAGACCCTTTATCCTTAGGAGACCTTTTCCTCACCTCAGGTACAGCTACTGCTGCGATTCGTCTAGGTTGGGCCTTGGGAGCTATATAAGCTGCACCAGGTACCAACATCTTATCCTTAGGCAGGGGAGGTACATACCCTAACTCCCTCTCTCGTCTTCGCTCAAATTTCTCCCCATAATATTTGAGGTCAGCGAAATCACGTATGGATTTGCCATCGATGAACCTCCAATACTTGGGGTGCAGGTTAGCGATTATCTTTTTCACCTGCGTTCTCTCTGACAGCGGCCTTCGATAACGCCTGAAGATACACCTGCAGGCCGTTATGTAGTCACTGAGGCGCTCGCCCTCACCCTGGGTTCGATGAATTAGTTCACGATCCAGATCGGTGTCAGAGAAACGCCGACAAAAGTGGGAGCGGAAATCAGCGATGAAATCGCTCATGATACGCCAGCCCAGTTCGTTATTTTCGAACCAGGCGGCGGCTGCACCACTAAATGCCGTGGATAAAGTAGCAAGGATCTCCGAGTCAAGAATGTCATTCCTGACACTTCCTGACTCGTTCCAGAAAATTTTTTGGGCTTAAGCCACCTTCCCCCGTAAACTGCAGGCGGAAGGCTCGGAGAGCACTGACGCCATCGTACTCTACGCCGTACGTATTTTGGCGTCTGCGCCTTCTCCGATGCCTCATACGCCCACTTTTGCTTCCGGAAGCTGCCTCGCTATTAAGCTGCGACGGTGGTCTTCTCCTAGAAGACTCACCGCTGGAACTAGCCCGCGAGTTCTTTGAGCTGGACCCTTCAGAGTCTGACGAGGGTTCACTGCGGGCCACCGGCGTTGGTTTACGCCTGGCAGTCTCGAAAATTTTTTTCATGCCCTGTAAAGGCACTCCTGCAGCGGTCACACTTGCATAAGTCTTGGGCCCAGGTCCCATTGTACGCGGTTTGGGCCCACAACCTTCCGCCGACACTTCATGGGTCGACAAACCTACGATAGGGACTCCCTTCCCACCATAGGCGCGCTCTAACTCGCGAGTATGTCCCCGCACATGCGCATATGTGCTCGGAGGTGGTTCCAACACTCTCCGAGGGCTAGAAGCGCAGACTGGAGATGTGGCCATACAATCCTGCGCACTCGTGCCTCTGGGGAAAGTGGCTGCACTCTCCCCGAAGAGAACCATCGCCTCTAGATCTTCCCTAGACCGAAGCGGTGGTCGCACATACTTCTGCGCATGCGCTAATGGAGGCACCAAGGTGGGTGGCGCTCTTTTGCCCACCCACTTGTCGTGGACTTCGGCCACGACCGTCTGGTGCTGGGGCATCGTCTCACTAGCTGACGATGCCTCTCCATGGGTCTGTTGCCCCCCCTCCACATCAGGTCCCATATCCGCACGGTCACGCATATTACGTGTTTCCGAGACGTGCGACCTCGCCGTAGACAGAGATAAATCCAGCGCGCCACAACTATCGCGCTGGAGCCCCTGAACTTCCGCGTTGACGCCGATCGTGCGGTCGACGCGGAAGTTGACTTCCCTCGACTCCTCGCGCAAAATACTTTGCGCCTCCCGAGACTGAGGAAAAGGCACCTCACCAGCGGCGAAGTTGCTGGGAGTAATGGGAGGGTTCAGCTCTGGTCTATTTCGATAGACCATCACTCTCAAGAGCCGATCCCTCAACTCTTCAGGGGTACCTTCGGCTCTAACTCCCAATTGCTCCGCCAGATCGCGCATCTCGTCAAAACCCGCCCCCGAGAGCTCTAGCACCACAGCCTGGACGCCCGCATCTTTCTTAATGCGGCGCATCCTGAGCTCCCTGTCACACGATAGTGACATGGCTAGACCACGTACCGAGTCACGCTTAAACTTAATATGCTACTCTACAACCTAAACGCGTCTAAAACCGCAAAATAAAATAAAGAAAATATAAAAAAATCAGTAGGGCCCAATAACAGCAAAACGCAGTGACCGCCGCTCGCTTTATCGTTAGGGGAGTCGCGGGAAGACCAATGACCGTTATGACGGTCACTGACCTCGTCTAGATGTGATCTCTAGACTCCAGCGGCCCTCTGTTGGCCAATTATGGAGTCTAGGATCTGTGGTATATCCCCTATACCAACGCCCCTATCGGCGAAGTGGGCATCCCCCTTGGGTACCTCACTACGCCCCTATCTCTTGACGCAGTGTGTGTCAACCTTAAGTTGGCTCAGGTTAGAGCTCACCCTTACACCTAATGCCCTTAGGTGGAGGCCAACCTTTAAGCTGGCCTCGGTGGTTGCTCACCTGTACACTGGTTAGCCCTAGGTGGAGACCAACCTTAATGCTGGTCTCAGTGGAAGCCCACCTTAACACCTACTTACGAGTAGGTGGAGACCAACCTTCACCTGGCCTCAGTGGACCACCACCTTTACACCTGCTCAGGTGTAGGCTCACCTTTACACTGTGGCCAGATGGCAGAAACTGTAGTTGGGCTAGTTAGCCACAACGCCATCAGCGGCCGTTATTGAGCCGAAAGCTAGAGCGAGATAGGTATAGAGAAAGAGAGACAGAGCGCCAACTGAGATTCGCGCTCTGTTTTTCTACTTTAACCGTCGCCGCTTAACGAAATTCGCGCGCAAACAATGACAGCCCTGAAATATAAAAAAAATATTCGCCATCCACAAAATGCCGCCCCCACCTATCCCTTAACACGCATCAATTCCCCACAAGGGATGCCATGCAACACGAATTGTTAACCTTGAGCTGAGGGAGAAAAACTTACCTTGTTAGTCAAGGGTAGTCATCTCCGGTCGCGTTGAAAAATTAAATAAATTTAAAAAAAAACAGACGAACGAAATGAACTTGTTAATATTAAAGGGGAGAAGTAAGAGGCGCAATGATGGCCTAATGCATGTTAAGGTCGCGATGACCTTGAGAGGTCAAGGACAGGTGAGTAGGCAGGCGATGAATAAAACCGCGAACACTTGTATTAACAACAAAAAGAAACTTTATTCGCAGAATAGAATAAATTTTATTTAAATTGCAACAGCCTTCGTAAGGCTCCGGCTCAATAGCCAGGAGTACCGAACGAAGCTCTGTGTGCGCAGATAATAAAAATAAAAAAAAACAAGCAAAACTCTATGCAAGGAGGGAGAGAGAGAGAACAATTTAAAACACTCACCGAACAGCTGGAACTGGTATCGCACTCACTCACACAAACCACACTATCACCCATGAAACCAAGAAAACTCAAAAAAAAACTTTCAGCAAACGAGTGCTCGGTTCAGAGGCTGAATGCCAACTGATTTTCGGCGAGTGTCACGTACCTCTCTCTCTCTCTCTCACACACACTCATGCTATGCCATACACGGCAAACTGACCTTCCGAGGTTAACGACCTCGGAAAGTAAACAAGTCCTAATCGTAGGCGTGTTGTCATTGACGAGCTCCGGCCAACGGCCAGGAGCTCCGTCACAAAGAAAAGCTCCACTTGCCACGTTGATATTTAAATAATATTTAATAAAAAAAAATGAGAAAGTAAAAAAGGCACAATCAGCCTTGCGCGCATCAAGAGAGCTGTGAGCTTTCAACGTCACTAGAAAGTAAGTTAGCAAGATGGCTCAATGAAATGACGACCATTAAATTGAAAAAAAAAATGAATTTATTAATAACAAAATAGAAGAAAAGAAATCCAAAAGAAAATACAACCAAAACCCAACAACGAATAAACGAA
Organism: Chouioia cunea; assembly: GCA_030064505.1. Classification (NCBI taxonomy): domain Eukaryota; kingdom Metazoa; phylum Arthropoda; class Insecta; order Hymenoptera; family Eulophidae; genus Chouioia; species Chouioia cunea. Next base: position 13,916,461 of record JAOPFQ010000004.1, read on the forward strand.
AATTTAACGATAATAAACTAAACAAAATTTAAAATCTATCGCAAAATATATTAGTGCTTCGGATGTACATCTTGGAGAACTGAGCGAAACAAAATGAAATAAATAGAATAAATAAACGCATAAAGAGGGAGGGAAAGAAATAAGGCCAAACACTCACCGGTTCCGAATTAAGCACCTCAGCACGGTCTTTTCGAGCAGGCCAAAAAACAAGAAACCCACAGAATAAAACTTTTAATCATTGACAAACTTCACAAGCTAAAACTCAAAATACCTCTCCACTAAATTCCAAACTAGACTAAGCTGATGAGCGCATCTTATCTTTCCCTTCTCTCCCTGTCGAAAATTCGCACAACGAATTTTCCTAAACCGACAAGATGGCCGACGAATTCCGGCCAAGGGCCAGGAGTTCCTTCACAATCCGAAACCCTTAATTGTACCCCCTTTGAGTACCGATTATGACTGCATCATGACTTAACCTCAGGGCTCCGGCGAAAACGAAAAGTAAACAAAAATGCTGTTTTCTGCCATCACCGCGTGGAGGTGTCCTCGGTTCTGATACACGAAAAATTTAGGTGTATGATAAAAGATCTGGTAATTTCTGTTACGTTTCTTGTGAAATTGAAGTTCTTAAATACAATACAAATTTGACCTTTGAATGATCTTGTGATTGATTAGGTAGTATTAAACGGACCACGAATGCGAATTCAACGACCATAAAAATATACAAGATTCATATTTTGAATCGGTTATTGCTGTTTCTTCTGATTTGATCTTTAAATGATCCTGAGGTGCTAAGATGAAATGAATGCCGGATTCAGATTCAGCGGAAAAAATACATTGAAATACTATGTTATTTTATGATATCTTATAAACATGTTCATAAATTAATTATAAACATTGAATAAATAAAAGTTTTAAATGTTATACGAAATTACACTGACATATTTATTTACATTTATTTTGCTGATGTTTAACATAGTAATCTATAAAATATGAAGTTCTTTTCACAATTAATTCCTTTCGAAATTAATTCATTTCTTTCGAAAAATTCACATATAGAAAATTTTTTTCAATTTCTATATGTTCTACCATCGTAAAGTAAATAAATTTTTTAATAGGTATGGTTTCTTGAACCCATTTATATAAGTCCTCAGCTGAAGAAATGCTTATTTACTTATGACTCCGTGACTCTGCCGTTATGTTCGACATGTATCAAAACTCCATCACCTAGATTTTCAGACCCTTAGACTCCCATGGGGCAATATGGGACGTAACAATAGAATTTTTTATTTTTTTTCGATATCTCGGTTACTTTTCGAAATAGAAAAAAAATTAAACAATCAAATTGTAAGAGTTTTATGCTCTACAAAGCTGATAAACAAAAAAAATATTGGCGCTAAATTCAAAATTTCAGAATGATTTAAAATTTTCTAAATTAATTTAATAGGAAAGTTGTGATAGAAGCATATAAGATAATTTAATTGATTTTGTGACTGCAATGATATCTGTATCAGAGGCAAGCAACTTTAAAACACACGGTATGACATCATTATAGCGTTATTTAGGTTTACACTTACATTTTGACGTGTAAGAATCGTTGCCTTAGATGGTATTGATCTAATTTTCTGTCGTTTTAAAAGCTAAGAATTAGTTATAAAGATATTGAGGATAAAATAATTTAACAGGCGTACATAGTGGGACAAAACCTATGATGGCATAAAAACTCAATTTATTTGAATGAGGTCCAATTCTAAATGAATAGTGTATAAAAAATGCGCGCGCGCTATTTTTTTGTTACTTCGTACGTGGTGAACAAGATTTTTTTCGACCCTGTGAGAATAGAATAATTTTGCGCACACACAGTTCACACTCACAGGTTTAGAATTGCATCTCACTGAGAAAGCAGTGGTGTTGTTGAAATAGCAAATGGAATAAAATGATCAATACGTGCATATTAACTTACATCACTTTCACTCTTTCATGCACATGCAAGAAAAAAGCCGAAATTACGAAAATATATGATTTCTAATACGCAGCCCGTTATTCTGAGATAATAGGATGCTACTAAAAGTTAGGATGGCAAGGATGAGATTAGATAGGTGAAGTGCAGCACGAGACATGCACAACGTGTTAACAAGAATTAGCAAAGTGCGCTACTGACTTGAAGTGAGTTCGTATATGCGAATTGACATGTAAGACCATTCGACGCATTGTCACGGCTGATCGTTCTAATGCGAATCAAGCGTTCGCTAATTCCAATCTATCGCTGTTGCGACGCAACAACTTTTCTTTTGAAAACCTACATTGATGTCTATGTAAAACCCATAACAGACGCAACAGTAACGTTATCGACAAATTTTTAGCTATTAATTTAAAATATTTATTTTTCGGCAACGTTACCGAGCCAAACAAAATACCACCTTTGTTGAAAAGAAAAACTACAAATTATCTGGTGTAATTGCTGTTACAGAATTGTGCAACAAAAAGTTTCCATTACATTATTATGCTTTTTTATTTAAATGATACGTGAAAGGGAGAAGATTTAGTTAATCGCATCCCCATTAATTTAGACCGACTTTTTATTGTGCAGTGCAATTTTCCTTGAAGCTTGAATAATGCAAGTCGCGGGTCCAGCATCAGAATAATCTAGAGTATTCTTCAGTAAAACAGGTGTGTAAGTTTTGAACAAGACAAATCGATGGGCACAGCAGCCGAGCAGCTGCTGATGAATAAGATTATGATGGCTGAGATTATCAGCTTAGCCAGTTAGTTGTCAGGCTACCACAGATATATTGTGCATGTGTATAAGCCAGATTAATAACATTAATTATTCCATTATAACAAATATTTTAAGTTTTCGGCCCTATCAAATTTTTTTAACATAATTTAAAAAAGCACCATCAATTGATGCCCTTAGATTTGCAAAATAATCAGTAGTTCATCATATATACTTTTTTTATATTTTCCAACATAAAAGTTTTTAATAATATTTCGGCAACCAACGAATGCGGTATTTTTTAAATAAAATGTTTGTAAGAAGCAGATCACGCAGAATTTTTTGGTATATTACTTACTAATTTTTCGAATATAAGTCTATTGTATTCACGAAGGTTATAGCGCTCTATTGAAAGCAGAGTTTCCGTGACCTTAGTGCGCTTATAAAAGAAATTTTAATATTCAATCTACCAAAAAATTCTTCGGGAAGTATGCGTTATAAATCCATTATTGAAACGGCCATGGTTTCGTAATAATATTAAAATTATTATTTTTGTGCTGTGTGACTACGCTATACTGCGCATGCGGCTAACGACGTCAATGTCAGCCATGATTATCTTTATTTACTTGCTTTCATTCTGCAACGTATGTACTATCGACAATGCAATAATTGTAAAAGTTTTTTTTTATAGAGTAAATAAAAAGAATTTTTTCCGTATAATTTATATAGGTACAAACGATTGGCCTTGTTCATTTTTCGAAAGAACTAGTAGTTTAAGAGAACAAAATTTTGAAGATCACCCAGCATAAACAAGTTTTTAACAACAACTCGTTAACTAAGGGACGCGGTATTTTTGTAATAATGGATTTGTATCACGCATTTCCTGCGGAATTTTTTGGTATATTGATTGTTGAAATTCCTTTTATAACCGTGCTAGCGTGACGGAAACCTATTTCGTTGGTATAACTATCAGTGCTTTCATACTTCGACGCATGCTGAAGCTCTTTTCTAAACATGCTAAAATATATATATATATATATATATGCATATATTATATACATATACAGATATAGTATTATAGTTTTGCCATCTACTTTATAGAACAACATTAGATTTGTAAGAAATATTTTTATATATAATGTACAAATAATTAAATACCTGTATTTTCTTAACTAGTTGACGCTCAATCGAAAACAATAATTTGTTTTGTTAATTAAATTTAAAAAATAACAATAGATGATAGATTTCAAGGTCCACCATGATCGTATTCATGTTTTTATACAACATACCGAATTTTTAAATTGTGTACGAGTAGAATTGTGTACAATATACGAATGCCATATTTTTACTATGTTTTTATAAGAAAAGAATTACATTTTCACCTTAAAAACACACAGATGATGCAAAATGTATTTCTATTTTTTATTTATATTATAAATATTTGAACGTATACTGCTGGATATAGTTATTTGCTCGTTCCCGATGTGTTTTAGTATTATAGAATGATAAGAAAGTAAGGTTATACTGTTTTCATTAAATCTAATATTTATACATATGTTCGAAATACCGATTTATGTTTAAGAGAGGTTACACTTTCTTTTTTAATCACTTCTTGGCATACATATAATGACTCGTTCTATTCCAATTTAAATAATTTTTTGATCAGAAGCTTTGATATTGAATACAAATTTACTGCTTAAATGTGTACTTGATTTTTATTTTTAATAATTTAAAAACCAATCAAACTTAGTTGTAGAAAAAATGTCTTCTCTCTCAGAAAAAGTTAATTTTTTATTTCTCAAATTTCATACTTTCTAAAACATTATAAATGTTTGATTCACTAATTTACTTAAGTTATCTTTCACATTAACATAAAATTATATTAATTTAAAATTATACTACTGTAGTACAAACCAAGAAATAAGTTACAATTTTCTTTGTGATTTGTTATAAATATTTGGATGTATTGAGTAGAATTTAATAAGTGTGATACAAATTAAAGTTACTATTGCGTTAATAAATATATTTTTAATTATTTCAGTTTGTGAGATTATATATTTATTTTAGTTTTACAAAAAAATTAAAGAGTATAGATTTTGTTTTACTTTTATGATGACAATTTTTGTCAGATTCTGAATAAGATGATTTTCTTTCAATAAATTCTAAAATATAATTTAAGAAAATTAATAATTAGCAAAATATTAATAACATTTCATTTTAAGCAATCTGTGAAAATTATAATTAATTTAAAATTTATATTGGAAATAAATGTATAACAGAAATTAATCTTTATCATTCAACCTCTACGTATAACGATGTTCTGGTTGTAACAAAATTCAAATGATGATAAGACAGGTATTTAATTAAATTGTTGTGTTTCATAGCACATGAAATAGTCATAAAGTCTTTGCCTTTATGTAAATCTTTTATACAATATTAATCTGTACCATGTTAAGAATTAATTTTTATCCATGACAATAATTTAGTGGATAGCATACCAATTGGATCCAAAAAATAGTTTTATTTGAACAAAAATATCCATATGAGTACTAAAAACATAATTGAAATTCTAAATTATAATAAAGGTTGAAAATGTTATATATATTCTTTTCTATCAAAGTTATTTTTTGATAAAGTTGCAACATGATAACCAAATTTTAAAAAGTAAAGCAATTCTGGGTATCCATAAAAATTAATGTAAAAATTAAAAATCATTTTAAATGTTTAACCAGGTTTTAATACTGACATTTCCAAACTTTTTTCTTGTATGGTTTAAACTTTTTATAATAAAGATATCAGTGTAGATTTTATGAATATGAACAACTTTAACATGAATAATATGATTTAAATTTCATTGTTATAAAATTTCAAATGTGAACATATACTTTAATAGAATATTGAACCAACAATGTTTCTTGAAATTATTTTGTTTCCTTATTATATAAATGATAAGGAAACATTTAAATCCTATTAAGGTATATGTTTATATTTAAACTAAATTGGAGCACTTGTAATTGAATTTTTACGAAGATACAAAAAAATAGAAAAACTTGTTTCAAAATGAAAATATTGTATTTATTAATAAGTACATATAAAGCTTAAGTTTGATTTTATATTACAAATCAAATAAAGCTTTAAAAAAAGTTTAGAGTTCACTCTGGTATAAATAGTGCACATCAATGTAAAATGAATAAGTATTGGGAGTATATAGTAACTGTCCATGATGAGGAGTTTAATAATGACAAATACGTAAATACAATAATTTTGAAAACACAGTTTTAAAATCTATTAATTTAATGGGTTTAAAGTGGGCTAATTTCTGAGTGCAAAAAATATTTATTGGGCCCAGGAAACTTGATTCCAGATATAAAATAAATAGATTTTTAAACGTAGTAGCTCTTTAAAGACATTAGTTGAAAGAGTTTTTGTTTTATTTTCATTATCTATATCAAAATTGAAGCAGAAAAATTATCAGTAAAATTGGGAAAATTGTATTGGCAAATACAACTCTATTGAAACTGAAGACCATTTCAATTGACAGTTAAAGAATTTATTATGGCAATCTTAATCAAAACATTGCAACTTCATTGCTTGTTTTTGATTATTCATTGTATACAGTATTATGTGGAACTGGTACAATATAGCATATTTCAATACCAATGCGATGAAGGTAATTTATCCTCTCCTACATGCGGATTAAATAACCCTCTCTCTCTTATATTTTTTTATAAAGCTATGGAGAAGTGACATTTTATGAATGTTCTATATTCCAATTTTCACGCTACTGTGGTAAAAACAGCTATTTTAGAATTTTTGTTTTCTCTACGTTTTAAAAAATAATGAATTACTTAAATAAAAAGAAGAATATCTTTGAAAAAAATCTTTTACACACAGGAAAACTTATTTCACAACAAATTATGTATTGATGTTTTCAAAAGCAAATCCAATTTTAAAGAAAATATCTGCTTTGATCAGTTTGGTACAGGATAATGAAATTATTTTACAAGTTTGTGGCAATACATTTCTAAGATGTGGAAAAATGCGTGTATATAACATGTCAGCTATTTGAACATAACTAATAAAATAGAGCTATTTTTAATTAAAGAGGTGTCCACGAGATAGCATTAAAATCACAAACTAGTTATACATATTTGTTTGTAAAAACAAATTGAGGGAAAAGTAAAGGGTGTTTTCATTAGTCAATAATCATTAAAATGTATGCCTATCACTTTAGTGAATTAACTATAATATATTTAAGTTTTTATTTTTGTTTTATCTTTAATCGTCATTCCTTTCACGTTATCCTATTTCTTTATTTTCATCATCTATGATCGTTCCTTCTTCTTTTTTTTTTTTGCATGATACTGGGATTTTATTATTGGGTTACTTCTTTATTACAAAAATTGTATCAGTCCTGGAGCCCTATATTTTAAAACAAGACTTCAATCGCTTCAAATAGACTAGTAATTTGTCGTTATATTCACTGTTAATTAAATGATAAATGCTTAAACATATCCAATCATTGCATGTATTATCGTAGTGTTATGTACCAGTTAAATCGTTGTAAAATTTTTGAACAGTTACTTTAAAATCTAATTTAAGTTACAAACTATATTTATTGGGTGTTAAAAAAAAATTTGCTTCTACGCAATTTAGAGTAGGAAACCTTTTATTCTTAATATCAATCAGCAAAGTTTATTCTAAAAAAATAATTCATACGATTTTGCAAACATTCTTTATATTCAATTGCTTGTAAATATTTTATGCTTTTAATTTTTTGTCTTTCATATTTAGTTTTATTTATAAGAACTTTTTTTTATAGTTTACTTTTGATACGACGTGCGATTGGCAATGGGTCTTTTTACATATGGTACATAAATTTTTTTATTTAACTTATTCGATTCTTTAATTACTGAGGTACCTTCAAAACTTTTTTCATGAACTTACAATAAAAAATATTGTACATTTTATGGTATGGTAGGATAGTAGAAAAATCAGTCAGAAATGCTTGTTTCAAACTCAGATGAACGGGAGAGTCTTTGGCATTTTAATTGTGTCGTATTCTCATCATTCACGGGAACAATACTGTGAAATGTTTGAGGGTTATTTATTGACTTGGCTTTTCCAAATTTACTATGTAACTCAGTTTCAATATTTCCATGCTTTTGGCTACTCCAACAGATAAAACAGTATATGGCATTGCTTGTAGTCTCCATTGATACAACCCCAATGCATTACCTAGTATTTTTCCTTGCATACTGGCATTTCGAGCAAGTCTCTTTAATCCTTCTCCAATACCGTCACATGTACTTTTGCCATGACAGCTCGCAAAAAAGTACCACTCAGCCTTAATCGAATAATCTTTAAAATAATGAATCAAATTGATCAAATTATATTTGTTCTTATACTGTGATGCTGCTTCGTCAGAAACACAAATAATTATCCCAATGGAATTCCCATATTTATGTGTTAAATATTAATTTTCGTTCAAATAAGAAAACAGTGTACTTGTCATGTTTTAAATTTTCTGAAATAATCATCAAGCTTTCTTGTACAATTTCTCAATCAATTTTTTTATAAAAAAATTTTTCCAGCCTGGACAGTCCCTACTTATATTGCCTTGACGATAAAATTCTTCAGTTTTTAATTATTTCTAATTTCATTTGATGAACTTTAATATTTTTAACATATAAAAATATTAGTTGTATTTTTCATCAACTTCAAATTGTTCTTTGTTATAGTTTGTTACTGAGAAAAGTTTTAAATTACTTGCCAAAGCATCCAATTTTTTAGAAACCATAAGTGATTTTTTTAGATGCAGAGGTTAGGCAAGTAACTGTAACTTTGAGAATAATTCGTTTAAGGTATTCATAATATATTTCTTTTGTTCAATACATTGAAACCGGAACTCTTCATCAATATCTGATGTTTCAAAAAATTTACCTTGAGTATCTTTTTTGAGATAACAGGTTCAGAATCCACTATTTCGATTTCCATGGCTTCGACCTTTATTAGGTTTGTGAATCATTTGTATTAATTTCCATACAATCTTCCTCTTCATAATATGTTCCATGGATCAAATCAACGAAGCACATTCGTATTCATGAATCGATTTTGCTGCTTTACCATGGTTATTTTATTCTGCTTTTATTTTATTTTGTGGCACTTTCCTTTACAAGATAGACATATTCGATTTTCTTCACTAAGGTAAGCACTGAATGTTGATAGAATACTTTTTGGAATTTTGGGGAATCAACCATCACGATAATTATGAGCTGCAAAAATATTTGTACACACATCAAGTCTACCAGTTTTTATACTATTTTTTTATTGCGAGAAGCAGAATTTAAAGACGTTAAAGTGCCCATTTTTAATTTTTTTACTGATTTTGATATGTCACGATTTCCACTCATATATACCTGAATTCAATTTTAGTGAACACGTTGTTCAATTGAATGATTTGCAATTGAATCGTTAATCTGTTAAAAATTTGAATAAAGAGTTTTACTATGAATTACAACTAATATCTTTGTGAAACTAGTTTACAATTTGTGTTCTAAACACTTCAGAAGACAGCTAAAGAGAAATTAGTGTACAAGGTGGTGCGAATAATACAGAGCGAAAGTATTGTTTGACCATTCGAAATTCTTTTAAATATGCTAAAACTATATTATCTAACGCCGAAAGTCATACAAGTTTGTGACAATATAGTGTTATAGTTAAGTCGACTTTGCAAGCCGAACCTAGGCACTTCGCTTAGCCTCTTGCAGCGAAGTGCGCTTGCCGCTGAGCTTAGCGTCCTCTTTCTTTCACTGCTGCTAATTGCCTAATGGCAGTCAGTTAAATGTTATTAATGATTTTTAAAGAAAAAACCCTAAGAATGCGTCAGTGCAAGAATAAAAAAAATCGGTTTTAAGATATCTACAATTGTTTAAAAAAATGTTAATATCTTTTGGAAAAAATATATTGTTTTTTATTGCATATTTTTATAATACAAGATTTTTTGTGTATTTATCAAAAAATAGACACCCACATTTTTCTAGTTTTTGAGACATGAATTTAAAAAGAAGTGTCAAGAGTCCCATATAAAAAATTCCATAAAATTTCAGTAACAGCTCTTCCAATTAATGGTTGTCCCGATGCATAACTATGACCCGTTTTTAGGTACTTTGAACTAGAAGTATTTCAAATAGGATGTATTCCGGGAACATTCTCGCTGGATGTCATTAATCGCTTTAACAGAAAAATATGGTTATTGAAACGCACTGACTATGAGTGCCCAGAAGGCTGCCCCAACGATGTCGAAATCTAATTTTGCTTTTATGTTGGGTACATTGACTATGAAACGGTTTGAAAACATTGTCGTCAAAGTTGACATGTAACTCTTTAAGTGAACTTTTACAGGAGCCTCTGCACTAGCCAGATTGATTGTTATGCAAGTCTTTTATTTTCATTATGATGGAGTATCTTATGTACATAAAGCTTGTATCATGCAAATGAAAAATAACGGGTATTACGACCCTCTTTATACAATTCGCCGATTGCGAGGGGAACCATTTAGCCAGTTACAAGTACTGCTTAACTTGTAAACCATTCTAATAGAAACTAACTACAACGTTGAGAGTGAAACATTATAATATTCAAACAGAAAATATGTAATAAACCCAACTTTATATATGCTCAAGCTACAAATCATAATACTTCAAACAATACAAGTAAATAAGCCGACTAAATGTAATCACCACAATATACTGATCGAAAATAAACTAAAAAACAGGTTTTTGATAAAGTCTAGAATGTAGGGTTATTAATTAAAATACAAAGATATGTTCATAAGAATCACTTCAAACTACTTAGATTATATTTATCAAATAGAACCTTCCAACTTATAATTAATGTCATCGACAATTTTTCCATATACTCTGGGTCCTGCAAGGAAGCGTTTTGAGATCAATTCTCTACATATTGTGAACAACTAACATACTGAATATTCTAAGTGATTCCAAAGCTTGGCTGAGCGTTAAAATTTTTGAGGATAAAGGCTGCTCTTGATCTTCATCGTCATCTCATAACTCCGAAGCTATATCTCCTTCGATCTCGCTAGTAACGTCAAACTTCGTAAGTTCATAATAGCCACATTTTAGTCGACATTGATAAAATCTTTGTCCAGCATTACCTCTTCTTAAATATTGTCTTCCAGTGTTATCGCACTTTGAAATTAATGGACCCTTTATTTAGGAACCCATTTTTGGAACAAAGTTCCTTATCTTAATAGTTTATCGCAACTAATTGCATACTAATATACCTAGTATCCAATGACACTACACGTCTTGTTTATCATTATCATACTTGTTGTTGAACATCTGCACATATTCACAATGATTGAAATACCTTAATTTTCACTTGAATATTGAACATAACTTGATCTAATACTATAATTTATTTGTAGAAGATCTTGATCCCACCATCTATAAATTGAAGTAGCGACAATATTTTGGGTAGAAAAATATTACCTTCAGATTTTTAACTCAAGTTGAAATCATGGACATTACAATTACCTACAAAAAAGTAAAATATTTTCTTCTATTTACCAAACTTTTATTCCAACTTTAGAAGTTAACTCTCAAAATAATCAAAGGTTATCGAAGCTTTTTAGTTAGTTTGATTAATCACACGAATTTGTTTTCACATTTGTATAACAATGTAGAATCTCTATGATTTCCCCGATCGATAATGAAGGAAACAATCGTGGCACACTTTCATTCCTACCTTCCTAAAAGGTCAAATTGTACAACGCACAGGTGTTTACATTAGTAGTTTCCTTTAATCATAGACAATTAATTAAAATCACTCACTTTTTACTTTTTACAGTTAATTAATACATTCTCAAATAAATTAACATCCACAAGTTAATTGATTTGAGGATGTCTTAACTGGATATCTACGACAAATCAGTAATTGTTTATATGCCTATATTACATAATCCTAACATAGAATTCAATTATAAATTAATTAATTTCATATTAATCTGAACCTTTCATAAAATAATAAATGAAACTTATTTTTTGGATTTTAGACACTTTTTATCGATCATGGCTGAAGATTTTGATGTTGAAGCAATGCTAGAAGCACCGTATCAAAAAGGGGTGAGTAAATTAATTGTATTGATCAAGTGACACATGACAAATTTTTTATACAATCTTGAAACAACTGTCTTTAGTAGATAAGGGATGTTGAGTATAGCTCAAGATGACAGTCGCTCATTGAGCTAACTCAAGAAAGGAGCTTGAGCCAGAATCAACATAGCTTTTGAGGCCCGAAAGTTTTGAAGCTCGAATTTAAAGCAGTTTTTATGGGAAAATATATATATCCGCAATATTTGAATATTAATATAAATACATTTTTATATTTATGTGAGAATATCGATATCCGGTTATATAAATATCTAAATATAAATATAAAATTTTAAATTATTTATAATTCTGTATTTATGGAGAAATATTAAATATTTAGTAGATATAAATATTTAACATCAATCTATGATTTTTATTTTTACGGCATTCATTTATATATTGGAAATAAAATTTGATTTAACACGCATGAAAATGAGTACGACTGTGTGCGTGTAGTACAAAAAATGAAAGAGAGCGAGATGACATAGCAAGTACGTAAACAGAAGCATGCAGCGAAAGAGAGGAAGAATAAGAGTTAGTGAGCACATGAGTTGAGTTGTTTGATCCCCTGCTCTATCAAAGTGTGCCGGTTTTTCGACAGCACCAACAATTTCTCAAATACAATACAACTTTTAAGGAGGTCTGATCTATCTTTTGCAAAGCAGGTAGGAATCGGAATGTTCCTATGTTTATACAAGAGAACATAACGGCATTGCCAACCATAGAAGAGTTAATTTAAGCGTTTTAATAATTTTATTACTTAAATAAATCTCATATGAAAATGAGTTTTTTATTCTTTTTTTAGCATTATATATGATAGAATGAAGTTTATATTCAAGAAAAACGTATAGGGTTTAATTAAATAAATTTTAAAATACCGAGTGAAATCTGGCAACATTATACATTAGTGATGTGCGACTGTAAAAATTGGTCAAATTGTTAACATTATATAAGTGTGCATAGTGTAGTGGATTTAATGTCAACAGGCTTTCAGGATATAAAGGAAAAATAATGACTGAAAAACAGTGCACAAAATGTATAAAACAAATCGAAAGTGACTAGATGAGAAAAAAAAGGGCGAAGTGAAAAAAAACAACAGTTGAAAAAAAAACAAATTTGTAAAAAATTGTTTATAACTTTTTAATTAATTAATATTTTAGAGTCAAACATAGCACAAGTGATTACCTTCATATAGGCATTCAATGTGTCAAATATAACAAAAATCGAAGACCTTGCTCCGATTTGCCCTACAACTAATTTGTTTTCTATTAATAGCTAAAAAATATCATAATGCTTACCTACGACTTTGTCACTTTTCTGCATAATAAAAAACGGCCGAAACTATACTCATTTCTAAACCAGTTAAAAATGCAGAATTAGTTACTTCATATAGATCCATAAGCCTTCTTCTTATACTTTCAAAGATTTATTAAAAAATTGTACTTGCAAGACTTAATCCTCTATCGAAAAAAGAAATTTGTTGTTAAGACATCATAAATTCAAACGTATACACAGTACAATCGAATAGGTAAATCGAATAGTTGTACAAATATGATAAGCCCTCGAAGAAAAAAAGTTCTACTCCGCTGTATTTCTGGATATACAGCAAGCTTTTGACAATGTCTGGCACCAAGGATTTTTATGTGAAATAAATACTCGCCTTTCCACAAATTTCTCTAAGCATCTGGAATCTTACTCAACAAATAGAACTTTCTGCTTTAATATCCAAGATGTAGTAACAAAGAATTGTTCAATCAAAGCAGGACTGCCGCAGAAAAGCGTCTTGGGCCCAATTCTCTATACTCTATTCACATCCTATTCTATAGCCAAATCAACATCATGCACCCTACAAAAACACAAACAAAATTGAAAAATGGCTTAAAACATAGAGAATAAACGGGAATGAAAAAAATGTAACCACGTGACTTTTTAGTTAAAAAAATAATTTACCTTGATCATAGACTAAACTGGCGTAAACACATCTAGATTAAAAGAAAACAACTTAATCTTAGAGATAGAAAACACTATTGGTTAAATCTTTGTGGCACGGTTGTATCTCTCAGAGATCACCAATTTTCGTATAATCATCTGCAATTTCAGAGTAGATTTTTCGGATATAGCTTAGGTTTTTTTATAATTTGCTGATCACAGAATGATACGAAATTAAAATTTATGCTTAAAGGTTGTAAAATTTTTAATAATTTGTTAATATTTATAAACAAAGTCTAAAAAAGCCTGTTTTGTAAACAAAATTCATTTATGACGGAACTTTCAGACATATCCTTATAAACATGGATATACAAAGGTTTTTGGGGTCGCTGATTAAGAATCTGAACTCAGATTTTGAAAATTCAAAATGGCGGCTTCAAGATTGCGGCAAAAAAATTTAATTTTTATGAATATATTTCTGAAAATGGGTATTAGTGAAATTTTTTCAACTTTTCACTTTGTTTCTATATCTTTTATAAATGATACTTTAAGAAGCAATTTTTTCCTAACTATAAACATAATGGTACATTGCACGTGTTGGATAACCATTTAGTTCGATTGTTTTTTGTACTGCAAAGTGCACATCGTCGACCACTATCAATGGGCATGGCATATGAGCAGACTGAGAGCGTCTCTTTTGAACCAGAACATTTAGTTTGTGAGGATTGGCAAGGGAAGGTGGACGCTTTCTTCCTTTTTTAGTTGGAATTTTATGATAAACTAATTGATCCACTAAAAGTAGTCTGAACTTTTTCAATATCTCAGGATTATTAGTATTTATTTTTGAAAATATATAAATCAATTCGTAATAGTAAAATCAATGAAATGACAAAATAGTCTGTGACACCACTTTTTGGACTTTCGATCTCTTTTATATGTAGATAACGAACGATCAGCTTTATCGACAAAGCCCTTGTATTTGCACCTATGTGCCATCTTCCTGCCTTCAAGTTACTGTTGTCACTTTAGAAGGATCATGGTAATTTGATAGGAAGCAAACACATTTTTAATTCATCCATTTGATCCAACTAATACTATTATATGATGTTCGAAAATCGTATTGTCCATGTTTCATTTATTTATCAAGCATTATAGATTTAGGTAACCCAGTACGATTACAATGTACAGTCCCGCAAGCAAATATGTTGTCTTCTTTTAGTGAAATCAATCGATCAACACCGGTGAAAAAGTTATCGAAATATACATGGTGATTTTTACCAATAAGTTTACGCATCAAATCTTTGACAACTCGTGCTGCCAACTGTATCTCAGGACTTTCAGTTTTACCGGTATAAACTTGAAATTCTCATATTTAACTCGATTCATCTGCGCGAACCCAACATTTATATCCTCGTTTTGTCGGTTTAACTGGCAAGTATTGCTTCAAGCTACTTCGAATTTTTAATTTTATCATGGATTCATTAATAAATTGATATTTGCCTGGATTCCAGCAGTTTCCAAAAGTTGTTAAAGTCTATCTAATATCAGTCTCAACTTATACAATTTGTCGTAATTTGGTTCACCTTTTTTAGGTTCTATGCTGTTATCAGAGATATATAACATACTTAATACGAATCCAAAACATACAACAGGTATCAATAAACTTATGAATGGATCTTTCAATTTCAATGTCACTCTATCAATAATCACGATAGGAATGCAATTTTTTTATTCCTATCAAAATATAAATTCCTAACAAAATCAGTAACTCCTCATTTGTCATCAATTGCTCTTCCTGCGATTTCTCTTTGATGTATTTATTTGCTTGCTGAACTAATAAATCCAATATATCTTATGGCGATTGTACGTTATCGGGGATATTTGGCCCAAAATCTATTTATGTTATCCTAGTTTTGATCTGAATTATCAAGTCCATTCATAAACTCCGTATCGCTAGGAATATCAGCGATTTCCATTTCACGTAACACAGTTTATGATAATATTTGTAAATACTGAAAAAATTCTCTGTTCGATACATTTTTTTATTACGGGCTTCACATGTATTCCCTTTACTTTTTTAAATGTCAATATTCGAAATACTTGCCATATTAAATCCAGATTTAAGATCATTGAGCAAAAATTCCTGTAAACCGGTCTTCAGAAATATATTCAAAGAAATGTTAAATTTTGGCCGTTATCTTGGAGACGCTATTTTGAATTGTCAGAATTTAAGTTCAAATTCGTCACCAGCGATCTCAAAAACCCCTGTATGCCAATTATCATGAAAATCCATTCCCCTGAAAAATGTATTCCGCAAAGGGTTAATAGATAAAAATCAAATATAGACCTATAAAAAAAACTTTTTGTTTACAAGGTAATTTTCAAGCTGGTATAGACATATAGTATAACAGGAACAGTATTAAACTTGAACATAGAGATTCTGAAAAAATTCTAGTCGAAAGTTTTGAAAAACGTAGTGGATGCACGCTGGTTTATTCGTGACTACTTAATTAACAAGGATGTAGATATTCCTACGGTCAAAGACATTTCCACATATTTTAAGAAATACAAAACAAGATTAGAAAATCATCCCAAGCAACTTGCTAAGTACATTCTATATAATCAAATTAAAAACTCAAGACTTAAATAACATATACCATTATCATAACTTAGTGTATAACACTTACTAATTCAGTACTCGAGTTTCCAATGGGAAACGTATTAGTCTGAGCCCCTTGTTATTCCTTGATTGTTATATTACTAAGATGACTCATTTGCTACTTGTAAGTTCTACAAATTGCAAACAAGAATACAATATAAAAAAAGATCATAATTATTTGCTTAAAGTTACTATTGTAAGATATTTGGAATTAAATTTATTAAATAACAAACTAGAAACTTCGTATTATAGTGATTTTATAAAGGTTGTTAAAATACTAAAATTCTTCTGGAAAATCAAATTAGTGGAAAAGTCTTAGAAATATCCGATCAATCATTTAATCTTCATAACAGTTGAACAGATCTTGTATATCGGAATTATTCTACGAAGCGTCACACTTGCACACATCCTAGCTACAATAACTGTAACAACAATCTAAATAGTACTAATCTATCAGGAACAAGTTTAATAAGTATACTCGACAATGATCTCAATGAACAAAAGTGTTCCAGAATTTTGAGGTCCATTAAGGAGTTACCAAAGTAATTGATGTATTTATACATTCAAAGATTTTTTTTAAATAAAGATTTATCAGAAAAAGTTAAATTCTCATAAATTTTATTTTTGTTGTAGAATATTTTCCAAGATGATGATATTGCAGGAAAATCTCATCTTCTCGATCACAAAGACAAATTAAGTGGTCCTTACCCTTACTCAAACGATAGACTACCGTTTAATGATACATTCCTTTATAAATTAAAAATTAGCTCAAAATACGTATAATTATGATTGATTGGACATATAAATTGAGAAGAGAAAATATTATAAATTACTTTTTGCTGGACAGGAATAAGGCTTCAAGAGTCAAACTTAAGAATATCTTAAAATGTCAGAAAGAGTGCAAGTACGCTTAAATAATCAGTCATTTGAAAAGATTGCAATTTATTTTCAGAGGTATGGAATCCCGCTCTGTATTAATTTTTTTTGTTTTCATGATTTTACAAAAAAATTAAGCTCACTTTAGCTGGAAATGCTGTTATCCCTAGTTTAGTTTTTTCGTCAAAATTATAAATTGAATTTGTTCAGCGTAGAGTGCATCAATTTTTGTACAGTTTGTTTTAAAAATTACTTGCATAAAACACTATATATTTGATATATAACACACATATATATATTTCGTATCATTAATTATAATCAACTAAACCTTCATTAATTTAATATAGTTACAGTTAATAGTTGAAACCTAGATATTTTTATATGATTCGGTAGAAAATAATGTCGTCTTTATAAATTTTCCATTAAATAATAAACTTTTTAAATGAAAAACTAAATTTTCGCATTTGAAAATTTCGATAATTTTTTGTCTGGAGAAGAATTTGTGTACGAACTTTCTTGTAAGAATGTAAGCGGTGTTTAACTGGGAAGCAGTAAGAGAAAGTATAGTAGCTTCCAGTCCGATAAGCTGTTTGAGTCCACTATTGAGATCCTTAAAAGGGTTATAACGATAGTCAGAAATGTCCTCAAAAGTAAGTGGTTTACCGATCACATATATGATATTATCGCTTTAGATATTGGGAATACTTTTAATTTGACTAAGTGAAATGTCATCATACAGTTTGTGGAACAAATGAATATGCGACTTTAGCTTGAAACGATTGTATTAAGCGATATCACAGAGCGAACTCTATTTTATAACACTGAGCACTGCAACTGCTTTTAGAATATCACAAAATAAGTGCCACAGCTTTCAGTTCCGGGTCCTCTACTTTGTAACTTCGTTTACGACGGCGACAGACAGACGTGTTAAACACTTTCAGAATGAGTGAACATAATGATTTTTGTAGATGGCGTTGCATTGATTGTAGTTCCGAAGAGTGTCGAATGGGATCAAATAATTTGAAGACTGCGCAATAGAGAAGAGAGAGAGAGAGAGAGAGAGCCCACCGTGCTCTGAAGTAGACGAGGATACGACTATTCATGATTGGGATAAAAGATGACAGTTTGCTAAATGTCTTATGGAAATGCAAACCTTTCTTGGTAATTGGATTCTGATATTTAAAGAAGTTTTATGATTATTCAAAATTAAGTGTTGGGTCTCTTCTATCTATCTTTCTTCTTTGAAAGTTTGATAGATATATTTCAAATTGACTGAGTTGAACACAACCTTGACGTCCAACAACATGCGGGCATAAAATGTTGTTGGATCCCGCAATTTATGAACAGGCTCGAATAACCATTTATTTCCTTTTAGTCGTTATATTCTCTCGGAGCCCTATTCTTCTTCAATCGCTCGCTTCATTCGGTTGATCAGCCACTTAAATATTTTTATGATTGAATCAATCATTGGCAATTATTTATACGATGAAAAATCGTTTGCTGAGAAAACTATATTACTTCTTTAGTAAGAATATTTTCGAATCATCTAGTTTATGCCGTAATTTATTTTGAATGTACAATAATTGAAACAGAATGGTATATTTTCAGTTCCGAGTTTTCGTCATTATTAATTTTAATTTTACAAAAAAATATATTGTAAATTAATAAAATACAAAATTTAAATGACATTTATTGGTTAATAAAATTAAAAAAAAACATTAGCTACAAAAATTAAATTTAAATTATTTCATACCTGTTTTAATATTTTACATTATAGTTAATTGTAACATTGCAATAATTAAATTGGAATGGGCAATTGTTAGCTATAAACTGAAAAAGCATCTCATACATCCGATAACAGATTATACAATAAGTCGAGCCGTCGATTGAGCCAACACTGCTAGTACGTGTTTTTCTAAAGTATCATATTGTAGCTAAGGTACATCATGTCGAGTTTTAGCGGTGATAAATAAAACTTCGGTATGCTCTCATATTTAATGTCACTTGGCCATTCTAACAAGCTATTAATAAACTATAAAACAATGTGAGAAATGTCCATTTTGCGCACACTGTTAGGAAAATAGATATTTTTTACATGACTTATCATTAATGATGAATCTATTTCTATCTTACTGCACGTATGAGTTATGTACACTATTTTTGTACTCATGTGATGCACTGTAATAAGATTGGTGTTATAAGTGCGTCGGGTATCGCGACGACGATGGTTCTTGTTGTTTGTTGTTGCTGTGATAGAGGTATGTTGCGGTATGTCCGTCTGTCGCAATGCCGATGAGTTATACTGGCTAAACGGAGAAAAAACTAAATGTAAAAAAAGCGAAGAAATAAGTAAAATAATAAAGTACCGAACCTTTATTCTATTACCAAACGAATTTTATAATACAATGAATGGTGAAATGCCAACAATAGCGTCGACGCGATATAAAAAAAATGGGAGGCGGTTGGCATAGTTAGCCTCCGCCGCTGCTCCGACTAATCAGCCGAGAACATATCCATTCTGCTGTCGAATGGGATCAAATAATTTGAAGACTGCGCAATAGAGAGAGAGAGAGAGAGAGAGAGAGCCCACCGTGCTCTGAAGTAGACGAGGATACGACTATTCATGATTGGGATAAAAGATGACAGTTTGCTAAATGGGTAAGCAGCTGGCTCTAATAAGGGTGCAACGTAGTTTTGAAACATGCCAAATGAAATATAACCTTCGGCAGTTCGTAAGTAAATGAAAGAGAGACTACTGAATTAATCGAAAAAAGAAAAATATACCTCTACACTCACATCAAGAATCAATAATTGGGTACTTCGAGAACATAAAGTAATGAAATACCGCCTAACATAAGCACTTTATGTATATAAATGTATTGGAGAATACATATAAGACTATTAAAATTGAAGGAAATTGATTTTGATGAAATTGTTGGAACAATTTCTATGTCTCAGGATCTTTAACAATATGTCTTCGTTCGAGCTCTACATTGAATAATCGCTTTACAAAATATTCTATATAGGCCATCGCGTCGAAACTTGATTTCCTTTTCCGTTGTTGTTTCTACAAGATATTCAATGAATAGCTATCTAAAAAATGTATACATACACATTTACATAGATAAGAGCAACATAATGAATTTGGTTACTTCATCACACAGAATAGCAATTTTACTGTATAGTGCGCACGGGAATAGTACTTCTTATCTACCTTTATCTTTTTAATATTGCTATATTTAGAATTTCTTTTGAAAAAGTAATTGTTTGTTGCAGGAACTAGATATTTCTCAAGAAAAGGTTGCGAAAGAAAATGGATCTAGCCGCAAATTAAGGTAATATAAAATAAAGTTATATTGTTTTACCGTTATTAAAGAAATATTGTTTCTCAACTTTTCATTAGAATCATATTTCAGATATATATGTATATATTACAATTAAGTTATAGGTCCATGATCAAAATATCGGGTTGTAAGACAAAAAATCATTTAGTTTTAGGGCAAATTGGAGCAAGGTCTTTGATTTTGTACATATTTGGTACATCGATGCCTATATGGAGGTAATCACTTGTTCCAAGTTTGACGCTGAAATATTTATTAATTAAAAAGTTATAAACAATTTTTACAAAATTTGATTTTTCTTTGCAATTGTCATAAATCGAAAACTATATATGTCATAATAATATATCTGTTAATAAAAAATTATAAACGATTAAAATAAATGTTTGTAAATTTCGTTAAAAAGGTCCCCCCAAAATGTTTCAGATAATTCAGTTCTATAAGTCAGCACATTTATTAGCTAACTTTTTTTATTTACTGTGT
Organism: Chouioia cunea; assembly: GCA_030064505.1. Lineage (NCBI taxonomy): Eukaryota > Metazoa > Arthropoda > Insecta > Hymenoptera > Eulophidae > Chouioia > Chouioia cunea. The sequence goes on from JAOPFQ010000004.1 coordinate 13,937,635, forward strand.
AGGCAGTAATCTAGATAAATTTATACAAAAAAGTGTATTTTATAAAGACCTGAAAGTAGCGCATAAAAAAACCACTACTAATTCAGAAAATATACATATATTAACTACGATTCCAATGTCTTTAAGTGTCTGTGAAATAAATAAAGAAATGAATTGTTCTATCTTGTACAAACAGCTAGAAACTTCATGAACAGGGAGGAATATTTTCGTACATAGCGATCTGATCAGTGTATTTTAGTTAATGAATCTAAAAGTGCTCACAATGTTTGCATTTGTATCCACCACCAAAATCCACAATTACTAATAGAAGGCTGTAAAATAACAACGAAGAATTTAAAGATCAAGTATGATGAAAAGTTATCTCAAACAGCGAAAGATATTTTTATTAAAATTCCACGTGAAAAACCAGGTGAAGATTGTTTTTTTAATAAATGCTTGAAATGTCCTCGTTTGGCAAGTGTTTTGTATTTCATGGAAGATTATTTAAAGAGAAATGCCATAGAATAATCTATTAATAAATATAATTCATTGTAAACAATGAAAGACTGTAAACGAGAAGTATAAGCTTGTAAAAGCTTGTCAGTGTGACAGTAAACAATTATCAGTATGTAAATACCTATTCATCTCGATTATTGTCTATACAGTAAATAAAAAAAGATAACTAGTAATGGTACAGACTTATAGAACTAAACTACCTGAAAACCTTTCGGAGGAGTGGGACGCTTCGATCTGTCCGATCTTCCAGTTAAGCGCCCGAGGTAGGGCTTTTTTGGAAGCTTATTACCTAGCCCTATCATGATAGTTTTATTATGGATTCTTATACAAAACTCAAAGGAATCGATTGCAACAAAAATGTTTCAATTCAAAGTTGCCTTTTTTAACAAAATTTGCAAACATTTATTTTAATTGTTTATAATTTTTTTATTAATAAATATATTATTATGATAAGTATATTATTATATAGTTTTCAATCTATAACTTTTCAATTAATTAATATTTTAGCGTCAAACTTGACACAAGTAATTATCTCCATATAGGCATTCGATGTGCTAAATATAAAATAAATGAGAGACTTTGCTCCGATTTGCCCTAAATCTAATTTGTTTTCTGTCATAAATCGATCTCCCTCACTTATTTAGTACAAGTGAATAAATAATGACAATTGTACTATTCTTGACGCAAAGTTTCGATAGCCATTCTGCACTCAAGGTATCATTTGATTCTAATGATGTTACAATATGATACAAAATGTTCTATGGGAAACAAGTTGTATTTATTGTATATATGTCATTTTCACGAAAATCTTTTAAAGTCGATTGACCATAGTGTTTTTAAAGATTATATAATTCTATCAACCTACTTATAACATTATCAAAATGAAACTCTTACAATTTAATTTGCTTAAATTGTATCTGTTCGATTTAGAAACGAGGCAGTACAATTCAATCATTAATTAATTATTATATAATAAAACTTTTAATATTTAATTCAATCATTTTACAATTCAATCATTCATATCAATATTTGTTGCGTATAGTTCGACGTCAACACTTATGAGTTAATATCTGTAAGACAAAATTACACTAGTACGCATACAACCAGCAACTTTGAAGTTTTCTTTAATTGTGATTAGTGACTTTGAGATATATACGAATACTTAGGGTTAATTAGATTACAGATATGACGTAAACATTTTGCGCAAACATGTAAAATATATCATTTATCTTTCGATTTTATGGAATAAATGAACAACAAAAATTGTATGTTTGATATAATAGATGCTGATTTCAATAAATTACTTATTTTCTTTCAATGTTTTTAACCTATAATTCACTTTTTTTAAATATTGTAAAGCAATGATTCAGTATAAAGGTGCTTGTTATGAGTAGTCATGTATCAGTAAAGTATTGATGTTAGTTGTTAGTAGTTCCTACTTCAAAAATTAATTTGATTAAACACATTAAGGAAATCATTTTTCCCGCCTTGGATGATTTTGTTTTGATGAGTAGATTTGTGAAATAAAAGATCATTAGAAACTTTTTTGTAGAACGATATTTCAAATGCTATGATTCTGAATCACAAAAATAGCGTTTGATGCTATCACAACTATAAGAATAAAGACTTGTTGTTGACTAAATATTTATATAAGTTAAACAAAGCATTTTTCGGCAAAAGTCATATAATACTCATTTTCTCAAGTAGCTGGTAAGTTTAAATATTAATTTCGTTTCTAAATTTAATGTTGTCCTATGGAAATGCAAACCTTTCTTGGTAATTGGATTCTGATATTTAAAGAAGTTTTATGATTATTCAAAATTAAGTGTTGGGTCTCTTCTATCTATCTTTCTTCTTTGAAAGTTTGATAGATATATTTCAAATTGACTGAGTTGAACACAACCTTGACGTCCAACAACATGCGGGCATAAAATGTTGTTGGATCCCGCAATTTATGAACAGGCTCGAATAACCATTTATTTCCTTTTAGTCGTTATATTCTCTCGGAGCCCTATTCTTCTTCAATCGCTCGCTTCATTCGGTTGATCAGCCACTTAAATATTTTTATGATTGAATCAATCATTGGCAATTATTTATACGATGAAAAATCGTTTGCTGAGAAAACTATATTACTTCTTTAGTAAGAATATTTTCGAATCATCTAGTTTATGCCGTAATTTATTTTGAATGTACAATAATTGAAACAGAATGGTATATTTTCAGTTCCGAGTTTTCGTCATTATTAATTTTAATTTTACAAAAAAATATATTGTAAATTAATAAAATACAAAATTTAAATGACATTTATTGGTTAATAAAATTAAAAAAAAACATTAGCTACAAAAATTAAATTTAAATTATTTCATACCTGTTTTAATATTTTACATTATAGTTAATTGTAACATTGCAATAATTAAATTGGAATGGGCAATTGTTAGCTATAAACTGAAAAAGCATCTCATACATCCGATAACAGATTATACAATAAGTCGAGCCGTCGATTGAGCCAACACTGCTAGTACGTGTTTTTCTAAAGTATCATATTGTAGCTAAGGTACATCATGTCGAGTTTTAGCGGTGATAAATAAAACTTCGGTATGCTCTCATATTTAATGTCACTTGGCCATTCTAACAAGCTATTAATAAACTATAAAACAATGTGAGAAATGTCCATTTTGCGCACACTGTTAGGAAAATAGATATTTTTTACATGACTTATCATTAATGATGAATCTATTTCTATCTTACTGCACGTATGAGTTATGTACACTATTTTTGTACTCATGTGATGCACTGTAATAAGATTGGTGTTATAAGTGCGTCGGGTATCGCGACGACGATGGTTCTTGTTGTTTGTTGTTGCTGTGATAGAGGTATGTTGCGGTATGTCCGTCTGTCGCAATGCCGATGAGTTATACTGGCTAAACGGAGAAAAAACTAAATGTAAAAAAAGCGAAGAAATAAGTAAAATAATAAAGTACCGAACCTTTATTCTATTACCAAACGAATTTTATAATACAATGAATGGTGAAATGCCAACAATAGCGTCGACGCGATATAAAAAAAATGGGAGGCGGTTGGCATAGTTAGGCCTCCGCCGCTGCTCCGACTAATCAGCCGAGAACATATCCATTCTGCTGTCGATTTACTACCAAGTGCGGAGAGGTTATATATTGAGAGACAATAACTTTCTAATTCACCATACTGATAACAAACCTTCCCTTCACTCCTTTCCAAACCCTCGCACTTGTAAGCAAAAAACAAGACAAATATTTAACGTTCGGCCACTTGTCACTGGAAGTAAAGTCTCACCGTCAAAAATTCTAAATTTTTCTTTATTTATGCTTCATTCTTTGTATCTAATATGTAAAAAAACACAGCTCTTACAATGAAGCGGTTTTATAACATATCCTTTCGAAAGGTTTTTTTTCATTTCTAATTAAAGTTTATGATTATTATATATTGCCCGATAATAGTATTAATTATTATAAATTTAAAGTAATAACGATGATATAAAAAATATAAATTTCATTAAATATTTACATTACAATTATATGAATATTTTTTCCACATCTCTGTGAAAGTAAATGTCTCGAAGAAATTTTCATTTAATAAGTTTTTCAATGTTGTAAAAACGTAATGAGTTGAGTTAAGAAAAATGGATGAAAACATATGTTAGAATTTTGAAAAAGTGAGACTATAAAAAGATTATTATAAAAATAAAATATCTATTGTGTTAGAGGAAAAGTAATTGTCTAAAACATCTGAAAGTCATTTTCTACACGTTACTTTCAAATTATGATAGAAACAATCTTGGTTTAAAAATATGCAAGTTAATGGAGATGCAAACATTATCATGCATATGTCGCTCGAGAATATATTATTACAACCTTTAGGTACAAGTAGATAATTGAGGGGATTGAATTAAAAATATTTTTAATAATAATAAAGATAACAACATATATTTTAAAACGGTTTTTACCCTATTTATTCGATTTTTTCAACCTAATCGTTTGATTACAGCAAGAATAAACATCGTTCTCGTTCTCGATCACGATCCAGAGATCATCGAGAAAAAGACCGGAAGGATCGTGATAAAGATAGAAACAAAGACAAGGACCGCGACAGAGACAAAGACCGTGACCGAAGGCGTAGATCTCGCTCACGAGATAGACGAGATCGTGATCGAGAAAAAGATCTTGGAAGGGATCGAGACAAACGAAACAAAGATCGTGAAAGAGATCGTGATAAAAGAAGAAGACGTTCACTTACTCCGATAACATTACCTCGAGTTCGTCAATCGTTTGGAAAAGCAACCAGTCCAATGGGAATGTAAGTTACTGTTTTTAAATGATCATATAATTTAAACAATTTTTTCAATAATATAGTACCTTCTTTCAAACCTATATTATTGATAATGTATGAAGGTCAGCCAATTTTTTTCATTCAAGTTACTTTCCTGTTACGAACTTTGCAGCAAAATAAAATTCTCATGTTCTATTTGATACGTTTTATTCGTTCAAAAGCTATATTTAATATTATAAGTTATAATACATGTTCCATAAATTGGACATGAGATTTTATTCCTTAAGAGGATATTCTTATATAAATAGCAAAATTTAACACGAACTCCGAGAATGTATTTATAACTATTCGATATTTTTATTTGACAGTATAGTACAGTTATTTATTGACAAGTTAAAGAAACATCCAGAAATTTTTTTATAACATAATTCTTATTAATTATATAGTTATTTCGTATTCAGCTTTACATCTTCTATATCTTTCTGAAATAAAGAAGCTGATTTTTTTTAATTATTTTAACAACAATACTTTGTCGTATCATTAGAACCTAGTCCAAAAGTCCAAAATTATTTTTGTACCAATTATGCTAATTTTATCAATTATCAAGACGTTAACGAATTTAAATTTAAGAACGGTATTACTGAAGTATTTTTGTAGAACATCCGATGCAATCTGCCTATTGAGATTTCTAAAGCTATATGAACGATTGTCCCGTCAATTAGAACAATAGTTTTACCTATCAACGCACATGTTATGCGTATGTTACATAAGCCATCGTTATCGGTCAAACGAATGTATATCTCCGTACTTAAAAGATCATAAAGTTACAAGTGATCGAAAGAAAGTAAAAATTTCGCTTGATAGATATTGTTTTTGAACAATTATAGCAAATATAAAAAACATTCTCATTGTTGTAATAAATAAAAAGAATGCTCCTTCCGTCTACATTAAAATGTTTCTTAAAATCTCTGCCAAATCTTACTGATTTATGGTAATTTGAAGTTCAGTGAATGCATGCTAAAACAAATTATTACAGGGTTGACATTATATTTAAAATAATGTAATAGCCTATCTGAGCAAATTACAGAAGATTTTGTTTGATTTTAAATCACACTGAATTTCAAACTTTTAAATGAATGCAAATACCAGTTTGAATACTGAACTGGTACAACTTTATCTTACATTTTCTGCTTCTAAATGATATTTCTTTTCTTTTCTCCACATGAAACTTACAGTTCAGGACAAAAATCAATCTAATTATAAAAGTAATTCTTTTTGTTCTATTGAAGTTTATACTAATTAGTTAGCGTACATTCCCAAAATATTTATTGGCTTTTAAATAGTAGAATATTGTAATATTAAAACATAATATCTTAAAAATTCTTTCATTCATATTTTTCTAGCCAAAGCGATGAACTTACACCCGAGGAAAGAGATGCACGCACTGTATTTTGCATGCAGCTGAGCCAGCGCATCCGAGCTCGGGATTTAGAAGAATTTTTTTCTAGTGTGGGAAAAGTTCAAGATGTACGTTTAATCACTTGCAATAAAACAAGACGTTTTAAAGGCATAGCCTACGTGGAATTCAAGGATCCAGAAAGCGTCACTTTGGTAAGTATATAAATTATGACTTATTTCTTGTACGCACATATTTATATAAATGTCTGAAATATGTACGCATTATAAAAGCCATTGTTGTCAGTTATCAGAATATTAAAATTACTTGTATTATTTTAATCGTGATATTTGTTAGTCGCATGGTTTGTTCGATATATTTTATAGTTTTATATTTTCAAATCATGTTTGTCATTCAGATGAGTTTCTAATATTAGCATTGTATCTACATTTTTGTTTAAAAATCTTTACCGATCTAAACACAAAATTACTAAAACTTTGAAATTTTACATCTAAGTTGGAATAAATTTAGAGAGCTCGCCATCGGTTTGTTTGAAAGATCATTTCAAATATGGTTAAATGATGCGTCTGATACTATGAATAATTTCCCTTCTATCTGTCCGTGAAAAAACAAAAAACTTTATTCCTTAAATTCTTATGCATGTTCAATTATTCACGATTTCTCGAAAATAAAACATAATAAAAATAAAAACAAAGAATTCGAACCTATTTTTGGGAATATTCCAAATCATTTATTTAAAACATTATGTATCAAACCCCAACTATTTTCTACGTATTTTTGTTTAAAACTACGTTGAATTTCAATTCTTTATATTTCTGAAAATTCCAATGATAGAGAGAAGTTTATTGGAAAGAAAATCATCTACTTTATATAGGAAATACGTAGACATTTTTTTCCTGAATTTTATAGGACCTATGCCTTTCATACAACGCATTCCTCCTTTTTAAAAAAATCTATTTGAGGTAAATAAATGTCTATCCTTCCTTTTTGTCTGAGGTACTAAGCGATCAAGTGAGACATACAGCGATGTAGTTAACATGGTATTGCTTGATGTGGAGCAGAAGCAAGGAAGAAAGGATATGAATATACGCTAGCAAGAAATAGTATGAGCCTGAAAGGTCGTCTAATGACCACAAAATATTAAGCTGATAATGCTATAAACCGATATCACGAATGGTACTCATCGTGACCGACCTTATTGTCGAGTCAATGGAAGGAGGATGTTAAGTGAAAGAGGTTGAAATTTGAGAGGAGTCGATTTATATTGTAATAATGTTGTGAAAATGGTTGGATGTTGTTGTGAAGGTTAGGAAGAGAAGTGTGGACGAATAGCCGTTGGAGACGGAAAATCAACGCCAATTCGCTTGCGAATACTGAATAACAGTAGCTCTTAGTGGATACCACCGCTCTTGGTCAGCAAGATACCAGCATCAAAACCAGTAAGTCAAAGAATACTACAGCAGTAAGTAAGTGCACGCTGTTAACACCATGGCGAGGGGCCATTGTTAACATCATCAGTAACAACCACGGTGGATTTCTCTTTCTTTCTCATAATCCGGCTCGCGCACAGACTTCTGGTCTACAGGGTCGTCTTCGAAATCTAGCGTAGGAACGGTGTACTTTATGCCCGATGACCCAGCAGTGCTCGAGGGATCGTCATTACATGGTGTTCATATGCAAATTGTCAGGAAAATTTTGAGTGAATATTGAAATATACAATTCATTTAAAATTTCATTTGTATTTCGTTTTATTTTTGTTATTTTGTTGATCTTCTTACCCAATCGTTATCTTTTGCGCATGCACTCGTTGAATTGGTTGATCCAGCAGATTCAACAATGTAAATATTACTGTCTACTGCAAGTTCAAAAAATGTCGTTACAGACTTATTGTATTACAAACAAGCCACAATTAATTTTCTTCCTGTTCTGAAATTCTTTTGACGTTAAAAGTTACTTCACTGAAGTAATTTGCAAAGGCTTTCGTTTTTTCATTGTAAGTTCTTATATAATTTCTAGAAAACTGGAGTATCAGCGGGATAAATTCCAGAGGATATTTTAGTTTTTTTTATAGCATTTCATAATTAATAATTTGTTGTTTTTGATTACATGATCTTTTGTAGTTCTTATACAGTTTTACAGATTTTTCTAAAATTAATTTTTTACTTCCTTTTAGATTTCTATGATTGAAATGTAACGTCTGCCTTTTAGATATAATATTTTAGTAGTGTCTTTATCTATATGTCTAACTAATTTAACATATTAGTTAATACTTCATTTTATCTCCTGCGTTTTAAAAGAAATGTTACTATGAATTTTATTTGTTATCGATGCTAGTATTGGTACTAGGAGAACTTTAACTATACAATTTTTGATCGTGCTTAGTATCTGGTCCATTTTTCTCTTTCAGATGGAATTCTTTGTGTTCTGGTGCTTAGAACATTGTTATATCTTTGTTATATCCATACATCTGGTAATTTTAGCACTATGGATTTTTGTTCTTTGGAAGCGTATTGAATACTAGAAGAGAATTTGACAATTCATTGGTCTTAAATATATCTGTTTTGTCATTCTGTAACGTATGTTATATATGTTTATGATCTTGCAGCCGATATCTTCTAGGTCACACTTATAGTAGATATGTATGTATAAATATATTATTATATTTATTACGAATTTCCACGTTCTAAACACGTTCTATATGCGAGAGGCATGCCGCATGCCTCACGATTAATACCTCACGAGAAACACTTAGGCCTTTTATGGTTTGTCATAGCTCAAGAAAAAATGCGCGTGAGCACATCGATAATCGGTATAAATAAATAATGCTCCAGCAAATTTCTAAACTACCGGACAGCGAAAAGCGAGCTAATTTTATTTGCAACTATTCCTTGGACAATTTTGGATAATAAAACATTTTTGATGTTTATTAGGTGCTCGGTAAAGAAAGTGTTAAAATAACGTTTCAAACGGTACTCAGTCGTGTGACGTAATCGATAACGTAGCCGACTCCGCTCCAAAATGTTCGGAGGTAATTTGATTTTATAACTCAGTAGATTTATTAGATAAATTTTCTTTATTTTTTGTTTAAATAGCTCTATCTAGGAATTGAATTTTCTTTACAAAAAGAATTGACGAAAATTGTAACCACTTCAATAAACTAATTCGAGCAATAATTTTTTTAGCGAACAATAAATATTCAAATTTTTTTTTATTGCTTTTCCCAATATTCTAGTTTATTAATTCGTATTTTGTAGTATATATGTTGACATTTTCTAAACTTTATAAACCATTGAAATATGAGTTCTTTTCTCATAGTCGTATTTGTCAAAATTCCTTCGTTAAAATCAATACATCTCATTGGACATCAAATTGATAATCCTATTCGCAGGGTGGTTTGTGGAAAATTTTTTAGCTTAAAAAATTTAAATTTTTTAAATAGCCATAATTTTAGTTTTAGTTAAAATAGTATCATCTTATTATCAAGAGAATGTCCTAATCAATTTAAATGATATAAAAATGGATATCATCGAGAATCTTTTATTCATGTTATTGCACGAATTCAAACTAAGTGATTTCCTTCAGTGACAAAATTGATCGATTATATGCAAAATACATAAAATATTGCTACGATAATTATTCAAACGAAGTATCCGAGTATAGTGCTAAATGTTCACAAAGTATAAGTAAGAAAATGAAGTAAGTTGGTTGATAGACAGATTATATTAATCAGAACAATAAAACCAGTTTCGATGCAAGTGAAAAAATAATTTATCAGATATAGTTTTCTGTATCAGTTGGTAATCTTCCCGCGCCCCGGTTATGCGGTAATTTTGCCCGCTCCCGAATAACTTAAGCTAGAGTACTTTATTACTGTATTCGAGGTTCGCATATATTGCCTAGGCGACCTGAGCCGGCTATTAGACGTTTTTAAACATGCGCAATCATGTATGTTTCGTATCACGAAATGAAACAATGATGCTTTAACTGTTTTCAAGATTTTTATTTATTTTTACGCCTCTCTTACATATGAGTTTCTATCTCATTCCAGCCGACGTAGTTTATCGACGCCGCAATAGGTCTACAAATCAGACCTCTTAACCACGGTAATTAATGAAGGACCGATGGAGATTACGATAATGAACGACCAGATCACCACTCCCTTATAAAGTTACAAAGGTGGTCCATCTATAAATAATAATAGCAAAAATTATTTCTACCATTAAGAGAAACCCTATAAAACATGATACAATCAATACAATCAACTTATTTTAAAAAATAATCCAAACACGTGTAATATTAAGTAGTAACAGTGATAGGTAATAGGTAACACAGTCAGGTCAATTTTCACATATGTCCAATTAACGTCAAAATAAATAAATTACAATGAAGCAACATAATTAAAACCACTATTCGCACAGTATGAACCAACACAATAACAATTCAAACAGTAACAAACTCGAAATTATGATCTATATATCGTATATTTTCAATCGAGACCAAGAAATGAGATACTTCAAAATTCAATCATGTTATACATTAATATGCACGAGCGTTCAGAAGAGATTATTCGACCTTGGGAAAGTACTAGCTTAAATAATGTCTGGAGTTGGAAAATACTGTAGAATTGACGAATCATGGATTCCTCATTTGATTTATGGTTTAAATATTTTTTCTTTATTTGGCTCAATAATGTGTAAAATATGATTAGAAATCTTCCTGAGGTACGTATCAGGTAATACTGATGCTCGTAGAATTCATTGTTATTTAGATTATTTTTAACTTTTTAATTAATTGGTATTTTAGTGTAAAATTTGTTACGTGTGATGTACTTTTACATAGACATTCGATGTGTCAATTATAAAGAAAATCCGAGACCTTGAATTAGTTGTAGGTAAAATCGACCTATAACTAATTCGTTTTTTGTCATTTATCTCTGTTTCTCGAATAGAACTCAGGTAGGATGTGATAAAAATGAATGATGAAAGAAATGTAAGTTATCGCTGCACTATAATAGCAGATGACTAAGCTGCTCGACCTTTCTATTTTAATCTTTTTCTACGTCATGATATAGATGCGATACAGGCAAAGTAAGTATAAAGATGACAATTTAGTTATCGGAGGAGACATTTTTTATAAGTAAATTATCCCTGGCTTCCGTATTATAATCTTCATGTGTCTTTCAGAAGCATAAATGATGAACATATCATGCTATCACATTTAACATCTCAAATTTCGTAATTTTCTCCAATTCCAGGCTCTTGGACTGTCTGGACAAAGATTATTAGGAGTTCCTATTGTTGTACAACATACTCAAGCAGAAAAAAATCGTATGGGAAACTCGATGCCAAATTTAATGCCCAAGGGACTAAGCGGCCCTATGAGATTGTACGTTGGTTCATTACATTTTAACATTACAGAAGATATGCTTAAAGGGATTTTCGAACCTTTTGGTAAAATCGACAATATTCAATTGATTATGGATCCGGAAACAGGACGGAGTAAAGGTTACGGTTTTATTACGGTAAGAATATGGATTATGTTATATAATTTTTATTATTATTTTTTTTTCAAATTTCTTTCATATTGTAATAGCAATGAATGTGCTGAATTTTGATATAATTGATATGTTGGTTTATTTTATTTTACTATTACAGTGCCATGCTTAAAGGGAATTTCTAAACTTTTGTTAAAATTGACAATATTCATTAATTATAGATCTGGAAACAGGGCGGAGTAATACTTACTGATTTATCACAATAAAAATTAAAATCATGTTAGATTTTTTCATTCTCTCATGAGTTACTGAAAGATGCCTTTTTATGGGTACTAGAGTGTGTTTACTATCATATTTACATTGAAAAAATATATTTTTTCATGTAAAAATGTATACATATTTAAATATACATTAGTAGTTACTGCTCATTTTCTTTTATAAATTTATGATTTTTTGGATTTAAATAATTCATTTCACATCATAACAATCATCTTATTTCCATAAATATTTTAAGTAAATCAAATCAATATTATGAGCAATACTAATTTAAGAACTAACCATTCATAATTGCTTGTGATTTGTTTAGATGTGAATGTGTAAAACATAACAATAATATTTTCTATAAGTTAAAAGATGTAAATTTAAATGACATTATTCGTTTTTTTATTGTTTTACAATTATACATATGCTTTAAATTTTAAGATAAAGTGTGGTATTATCGTGAGACTGACTTAAGATATAAATGTAATTTATAATCGAAGATTAATTAAATTGATAAAAAAAGAAACAGATTTCATTCGATACTTCTCTAATTTAAGACGATTATTTCTAGTTTTACTTTTATGTACCTAAAAGATGCCTATAATATATTATAATAAGTAAAACAACTATGTTTCTGGCTCAAGAAAGCCAACACATAAATTAATTGATCAATTCACAGAGCGCGAAAACAATAGGGAAATAAAATGAGAATATATATCTATAGCCATTAGCTACAGTGACAAAATGGCGACCTGTAGCTCTACGTCCATCCTCTCGACTGTCTCTTCGATTCTTCTATCTGTATTTCAAACACCATCGCGAGTCCTTTATATCAAACATCCAAGCTTCTAATACCAACACAATCACTCCTTTTAACTATATTCAACTCTCAATATCATTTTGTCACTGCCTTCACCACGTTAAGCGTAAAACAAAATATGTGAGAACGATGTAGGTACATTATTCTTCGCTAAACGACGTCGCCGGATTGAGAAAGAGATAAACGAGCACTGATCGATGACCAAAAATCCCGTCATAGATCCCATCAGAGCTTACTTTCCCATATAAATGCGGATATTATATTATTCAATCTCCTTTCGATCAGTGTTTGTGTCGTCAAAAACAAATCCAACCAATTAGACTTACTCTCCAAATTGTCGCTCACTCCCCAGGGTGTCATATATCGTCAAATAGTTTTTTTAGATTAAAAAACCAATGCCTATAATCTTCAAAAAATATACGTGAACTTGCCTTACTATAAAAAATACGTGCAGGTTTGTCTAGATTTTTATAATAAATAGCTATGGAGAAAAACAAAGTAGATACTGTCACTAAATACCTGGTCTGACTATAGATCCTCGATATTTAAGAAATATTAATAATCAAGTTCCTTTAATTTTACCCACCTTTTTTGTATATTAAATTTTTTACTTTTTTTTATTTTTCCGTAACTACTGATTATGTTATAATAAAAGTTAAGCAAGACAGATGTGTCTTGCTCTCATCAACATCAACAATAATTTATTAAAATTACATACGAAAATATTTATTTTTATTTTATATACACTAATTTACTAGTGTACATTTTTATAATTTAACAAGACATGCGGTGTCATGGAACCCTCAATAGGAACGACATTTCTTACGCTCTTTGGCAAGCGAAGTGGTATTTGTATTGTATGTGGAAGAGGGCGAGATATTGCCCATGCATACGATAAGTAGCGAGAGTGAAGATGAAAATTCTTGTGGAAGTTATAGTTCCTTGTTCTCTCTTTTATTTCCGTAGCGCATTTTTCGTAAAGGGTTTATATGGATTAATGTGCGCTAACTTATAACAATTAGCTTAATGTCAAGTATTAGTAAAAGATATGGATAATATGGTAGAAAATAATAAGAAGGAAAGGAAGATAATAAGGTCACTATTCAAGCAGAACTATTGGAGGAAATGCAATAACAAAGACAGAATTTTAATCAGCTGAATCGTTTCAAAACCGCCTGACTGCCCGAGTCTTAAACTTCGCTTGTTCCATTCTCCACTCCTTTACTCCTATTTCATTATTAACTTTATGTCTATGATTTATTTCAGTGGCATTTCTATTTAATATTTATACTTACACTCATTGGTTAATTTTTTGAACTTATTTCAGTTTATTGAGTAGTCTTCGTCATGTGTATGCGCTAATTATGTAATTAATTTTAAATTAATTAATAGTAGATCCCATATAAATGATATGGGATGGAACATACAGCGTGCCTATATCTTTATACATAGACGGTAGCCGCTGCTTTCGCGTGAACTTCATGCCCCGGTTCTGATATGTATTGCTACTCCTGCAGCGCCTCGAAACGACTCATTCACTTGTACCCATATGTGTAAAGTATCGTCGTATATATAAGTACGATGGACGCGAGCCAAGCTGCACATTCGAAGTATGTGAATTGTGGTCCTTTGCGTGACTTACGTGCCGGCGAAATATGTTGTGTGATATTTTCTTTACTGATCTAATACCACTTTCCTTTTCTGTTAGGACCAGTATGGATAGAAATGATACTTACTCAAGTATATCAACCCATTTGTTACAAATCAAAATAGTGTTCTTAACTAGCCTTACTTTTTAATCGATCATAATTATTTACACCTACAACATCAAACCTCTTTACTGACAGAGTGATGTTGGGCAGATTAAAAAATAAAATGAAAGAAATACATTTTATTTACATATGTAATAAAGAATGTCATGACATAACTAAAGTATTTTATTGAAGATAGAAAGCTGAAGAAAATTCTATAAAAATTTAACAAAAGAATAAATTTTTGAAGAAATTACTTTCAAAAGCCGTACGTAATTAAATCAAAGTATATATTTTATGTAAAACAATTTGATCGAAAATTAAAGTAGACCAGCGAAAATTTGGGATTGAAAGAGCAAATGTTATATTTAATTACTTCTTTTTTGGAAAATTTTCTGTAGAATAAGATGCTGTTATTCGGTTTCAAATATATGTGTATCTAGGCAGATTTACTATTCTTGAATTTTTTACCAAATTGGCTAACTCTGCTAAATATTGTCGTTTGTGGTACACTTAATTGTTATTGTACAACATTGAATTGCTTCCTTATTTTTTCACATATTTAATTTTCTATCATTAAATTGCATCCATCCATGTTTTATATTAAATTATTAAGAAATATAAATTTTGTTATTGAGAATTTTACTTACCATAGCTAATCAATTTTTTTTTATTCAATAATTCTTTTAATAAACTTTTTTTATTTTATGATTCTTCATAAAACGCAAAATAAAAGTTTTTCTTCGTCTCCAACAAACGTTAGGTTACTTCTGTCAATATTGACAAAATATTTAGCAGTTGTTTGTCTATAGTTTGACTATATTGTTTACAAATACTTTCATGTCTTTTTCTTCACATGAATTTTGATTTATGCTATTAATATTTTAACAGTAATACTTGAAATGTCCATGTCTACATTGGTCGTAAAGTCAATGTCTTGGGTATATTTGGGTATATAACTAATGTATTATATAACAAATATACTAAATATAGTAAATTTTTCAGTTTACTTATTTATGATTTGCTCAGAGAGCCTTCTGGTAAAAGATAATAACTGCTAAAGTAACGGACAAATAAATGGTTATTATTCTTTCAAAATATTTTTTTCAATTTTAAAATTGCGAAAAGGTTGTAAAATAAATAAAAATAAAAATTTTGTCAATATTTTGCCATCCAATTAGCTCATATAACCGTTAAACAACTGCTAAATATTTTAATTAAAAAATTAGATTTCCAAGTGTTTACTATGAACTCATTATCCTACGATACGTGCCAAACCATTGGATAAAGATTTCCTTTTAATCCTTACAACTTTTAATTTTTATTCTGGTTTCTGGATTAATTGTTTTATTTTAGTCGTAACAGTACAAATAGATAAAATTCCATTGTGAATACAAATTAATGCTACTTAATAATTGAGTTCAATATTATTTACAATAGTGTCCAATAATAATTTATTTATTACATAGTAATATAATAATCACTTATAACTCAAAAGAGATCACATTCGATTATCGCTTGGAACTTGGTACTCTATTCTTTTTATTAGATGCCATTCGATTCCTCGTTTGCGTCACAAATTCGCTATGAACAACCAACATCGTTCATTATAGTTGATCTTGTATATTGTAAAATGATTTTTTTTAATGAAAAGGTTTCAGAATAATAAATTACATTTTTATATTGTCTCTTTTTTGGGCATTAAATTCAGATATTTTTGGAAGAATTAGAAACCGTTCCAAATATGTGAATACTGCAACAAAATTTTTTAAACATTAGTAGAAATTATACATTTTCATCTCTAATATAATAAATAAATCAATTAGGGTAAGATTATCTTGTTTGAAGAGTTATAGATATTTTGTAAAAAGCATCAAGCTTGTACAAATTTATGTAATTTGCTATTTCCTTATTAGAAAATCATTACTGACACTTAAATAAATGATCAGTGATATTAAAACTACAATTATTGAGCTTACTCAATTCTCAATTGTACACTTATGTTTAGCAGATTGCATGTTTTCATCGTTAGCAAATATTTTACCACGGAAAATTTTTTTTTTCAAGTTTAGAAATAGAAAATAATCTAAAGAGACGAAATCTAGTGAATAGGTTTCGAAAGTAAACCATTTGAAGTCTAGCTGCTTAATTTTGGTCATCGCAATAACGAATATGTGAATCAGTGCATTGTCTTAATGAAACAAAATTTTTTTTTTATTTCATCACACAACCCCAATAATTTTATATTATACTCACCGTTGATCATTTTTCCATCGGATGACAATTATTGAAAATTATTCTACATGCACTCCAAAAACTGTCGCCATAACCTCGTCTGTAAATGAAATTATTTTCGTCTTTTAAGCCGATTACCCCATTTGAGTTCATTTAAATGTTTCTTTATCTTAGGTGTGAAATAATGGACCCACATTTTATCCACGGTTATCAATCGACGTAAATCCTCTACTTTATTACTGTGTTCATATTGGCAACTCATACGTCGTCGTTTAAACTGTGTCACACAATATTTTATAATTGTAAACTAAGGAGCAGACTTATCCAAAACGGAATCACTATTGGTGATTGTCAAACAAACACTAAACAACGTAGCATCGCGAAACATTTAACTTTAAGTTTATACCGTTGGTACTTTCTATCAAAGTCATTCTTTTCAAACAACAATTGAATACTTCTGAAGCTACTGTTCAATACTTCATGTCAGAAAATGCACTTATTTCATCTTATAATATTAATATAGTAAAATTTATATTTTTATATTTAAATTACAAATAAAATAATTGATTTCAGTTTCGCAATTCCGATGATGCTAAAAAAGCTTTGGAGCAGTTAAATGGATTTGAGTTAGCCGGTAGACCTATGAAAGTTGGTAATGTTACAGAACGCACAGATTTGGTTCAAGGTCCTTCCTTATTAGATTCTGATGAACTTGACCGCAGTGGTATTGATTTAGGTGCAACGGGTAGATTGCAATTAATGTTCAAGTTAGCTGAAGGTACTGGTTTAGAAATACCTCCAGCTGCTGCAACTGCGTTAAATATAACCCCAGTGATACACACTCCTCAATCACAGCAACAAACGGCTCCTCCTATTGCCACGCAATGTTTTATGCTTTCTAATATGTTTGACCCCCACAGGTACGTTTTATCTTACTATTTTATTAAGTATAATAACTATTTTTTGTATTCTTATGTACAGTTTTGAAGGTTATTGTAGTTGTTAATTCATAATTTTGGGTTAGCTTTCCGACTGGATATTTTAGTGTAATAATGTATTTTAATATATTAATATTTTGATGACCGATGGACATATTGCAAATTTATTTCTCATCATATTATATAGATGTGAAAAAATTAACACTGAAATATTCTATTTAACAGAACCAGCCAATATTAAACATGAAAAATTAGAAATAAAGAACAAAGATTGAAATAACTAGAATTATATAATTATAAACTCTTATACGTTGGCTAGTTGGGATAAACGTACAAGCTGTTATATTCTTGAAGCAAATTTATCTGGATTAGTTTTTTTGAACGACAGTTTTTTTTACTTTGTTTTACTATTTACTTCACTTTAGTTAAACGCTTTTCCGGAAAAAATGTTTATTCACTAGAAAAAATTTATAAACATACTATTATTACTTTTTTCACTATTTTATTATCAAATAAATAAATATTTTAATTTTTATTAATTATTTCCAAATTCTACTTTGCTTAGGTAAACTCAAATGATATAGTGTATTTATATAAATTTTCTGCTGAAATCCTTGTCATAATGGTGTTATGACATAATGGTGTTATGTTGGTAACTTACAAAACGAAGAATGGAAAAAAATCAATTTAAAATTTCTAACCAGTTCATTTGATATTTGTATTGCTAAGTCAAAATCTCAACAATACAGATCTATCTATTTAACTATAATTTGCCTATAGACTAATGATTTCTAATGCGTATATAATGCATTGTCATCGTCATCCTCGCTGAATAGGGACGTTGATGGCAGCATCTTCGTTGTCGCCTGTGATAAATCAATCTTGTGATCAGTAAAAGTAAATGATAGTTAAAAGCTGCCAATATAGATGTGAAACACAATCATACTTGACGCTTTGTCATTTATTAAGTGTATAAAACAGTTTTTGCAGTCGTTGATAAGTAATCTGCAATGAGATTATTACTTTGATGTTACTTTCATGGTTTTCAATCAAGTTTAATCAGTATATATTTAAAATATTTAGATTGATAAAAACCTGCGTTTCTGTTTAGATCTTGAGTATTTGAAATGATACATTTTCGATTTTTAAAATTGGTATATGAGTACATGAATCTGATTTTAATCAAGTAGATTTCTTTATATTAACTTATATGCTTCTTTATAATTCGTTTCACAACACTTAGTAAATAGCCTGATCTTATATGTATCTTTATTTACGCAATAAAGCAATAGATAGGATAAATGTGTTCCAACGAACATTAGAAGTTTAACTTTGTTTTATTGGTTGCGACAGAATTTTACATGTAAGATTCTTACACTAGACACTATCTTGATGATACTCCACTGGAGGGGACAGACAGCCAGTCCGTTCGTGGATATGGTAATCTTATTCGAAGTAAACTGCTGGTTTCCTTACTGTACTGCTCCTGATAGCGATGATGATAAAGGTCCATGATGTGGAGCACCGGGTCGAAACTGGGGTAAATTGGAGGTGCTAGACAAGATATCCCGTTTGAGTGGGACGTCAACCGTCCTTGTCATAACCGAGTCCCCATACTGAGTAGTCTGCTGGCGATATAAGTTATATAAGTGCTTCTCAGGAAGATACTCTCATTTGTCCGCTGTTGAGAAGTCTATTGGCTGAGGAAGGGGATTCGAGAATCTCTTGATCGACGAGAATCCTGTGATTGCCTAGCGATATAAAACTTGCCGAAAGTAACTGGGCTATATCAGCTTTAGTAGTATGTGTGATACCAAGAAGTGTTAAATAACAAAAATCCGACGGAGAATTTCGATCGACCAAAATTTTTAAACGAAAACAACCTATAGTGGGCTATTTTTCTTGCATCCTTGGCGCTGTCGACCAGAGCAGAAAATCCAGTTTTGCTACGTCTAGTGGGCGATGTCTGAGATGGGGCCGCCTGTCGAAATCTCCGAACAATTCTATCAATTGTAATTTGATTATGTATGTTTTTGAGAAGTGTGATATTTCTTCCGTAACCGATAGTGTTTGTAGGTATTTTATTACATCATTAAGTACTGATCTTAGTGCATCTCTCATACTTCTTAATATTTTTGATCAAAACATTTCCAAAATGTTTATGTTTCACGAGAGGTATATTCCAAATGTTCATTCCAGTTTAAGTATCGGTTTATAAATAAGTAATTTGTTGTCAAGAGATAGATCTGACATTTTCCGTATTATTCAATAAAGTTTTCGCAATTTTAAGTTTAGTTCCTTTCTTTTGATCTAAATGTGCACTTTCCAGTTCATACTATGACTACAGTGAACATCTAGGTATTTTACGTGAATACCTTAGAAAATTGTGTTTCTATTCAAAGTGACTTACGGACAGAGATCTTTTCTGAGTGTAAAAGTCATACGATTACAATTTTTTTCATGGATGTTAGATTTCCATTGTTTTGAAATATGGACTTCGTATAAATACGGCTGTGTGTAGGACAACTGCGTTTCGGCTAATGAGTGTAACGTAAGTAATTATGTGTCTTTTGCGCGTGAGCCTGTGATTATGTTTTGTTTTTTTCATACATCGGCTACGTATAGTATGTAGAGTATTGACTCAAAGACGCTTCTTTGAGAGATTCTAGTGTTTAAGTTCGGTAACAATAACGTAAAATATTATATCAGTATTTTTATCCGTTAAGTATGATTTTAGACGCGAATATGTATTGAAAAAATGACTTTGTGATCTACAAACTAATCCTACGTACCTAATATCTAGAAATACTATAAAGCAGAATTATTTTTATTTTAAGAATTCTAATTACTATGCGGTTTACTGATTAAAATACTGATCAGGACGTTTTCTTCTACAACAGGGTTTATGTTGGAATGTACTATTTTTTAAATAAATAAAAAAATATTGATATGAGGCTATATGAGGTAATTTAGGTAATAGAAAGGGAAGAAAAATAATAAATAATAATAGAATATTTACTTAGACATGATCCATATATTTTAAATTAAAAAATTTGCTCATTTTTTATGCGAATGAACAGATCATTTGCTCTTTGATTCACTTGAAAGTACCAGGCTCGCCAAAAATATATTTTTTCTTTGTTAACATCTGACGTTAAACAAAATAACTTTTTGATAACTTATATATTGCGAAAATGCAACCAGGGAGAAGGGGCTAAGATTTTTTTTTTTCCCCAATTTTATTTTTTTGGTCGTTAGATGGCAAGAAACGATCGTCTTCAGGGAGATAAATGGATGGCACGTTCCCTGTTTAAGCAGCGATGTTCCATGAAAAATATTAAGATATGACAGCTGGGAACTTCTTCGGGAGTATGACTCAATCAGGATCTATATTCCGTTAATGTGCATTTCCCAAGATGGCGGGCGGATAAATTTGATTTCATTACGCAACTAACGCAAGCGCAAGTCGGAATAAACTTAACCAGAAAAAAAACAAATGATTAATAATTGACTTTTTTTAACGAGACGCCAATTGTCTTGTGCCGTATTATTAAATCAAGAACCAATCAACTGGCTCGAAGCTGAGTTGAGCCAAAGAATTTTAGTTTGTTAGGTCGTATTTTATAGCAGATTTAATTATATTTATTATACTTCAAAAATCGTATAAATAAGGTATCTTTTCACTCAGTCTGATTAGTGAAAGACTAACAGTCGAGGTGAACGCATCTCAATGAACGTTAAAGTAAAATTTCTCATCGTATCAGAGATTTTGTAAAGCACCTTTAATTTAGCTTTAATGTATAATCGTGCCATTCACAGAGTGTCCTAATCCATTCAAATTATGTAAACATGGACGTCGTCGAGAATCTTTGCGTCAGGTTCCTGCGGAAATTCAGGAAAAGTACTTTTCTTTAGTGACAGAAAATAATCAATTATGTGCAACATATTTGAAATGCTGTTATGCTAACGATCTACATAAAGAATACGACTACAGTGCCAAACGTTTATAAAATACGAATTAAAATATTAAATAGGTTGGTGATTGTGCAGATTCTATTAATCAGAACAATACCGGTTTCGACGGAAGTAAAGACAATTTCTAAAGCACAGTTTAACAATAATCAAGAAATCTGTCACGTACAACTTAATAAAGAATTTTTTATCCAAGAAAACGAACGTAGAAAAATAGTATTAGGTCACTTAACTGAAATTGAAAAAAAATTATCATCAATATTAAATCAACTGTTGCGTATCGATGGTATCTTAAGTTATCACATATTCATACCTGTAATAAAAAAAACGACAAATAATTGTAAAAAGTACTCTTGAGCATATACTATTAAAAATCTACAACAAAAGTAAATAAATATTTGAGTGTAAAATTCATGTAGTTTTTAAGAAGTCAAAAACATGTTTATAACATTGCACTAAAATAATTGTAACAATTATGAAATTTATTTAATCATTTATTAAATAACTATTAAATAACTAACTTGAATATCCTTAATTCTCTTGAGTAATTTGACATTCTATAACTACATCAATTTTATCTAACTATAACTAGAATTTTTAGTTTTTATTTCCAATAATCAATAATCAATTTTTTTTATAAAATCTCGAATTTCTAGTATAGCACAAATATTTTATAAAATAATATGAAATATTATTTTATAAAGTCCCTCCATCTAATTTAGGTTATGTTGCAATATTTACTCGACATCACGTCACAAAACGTCGATAAAATCCATGTAATGATATTAGATGATCAGAGATAGAAAAAGTTTTAGATGGCCGAGGATATAAACCTCCCAACTGAACAGATACATTATTTTTTATATAAACATTCTGAAATAAAAATATATCCGTATGATAGATCCCACGATTGCTCACACACAACGATACAGCTTATGAATATTAAAAAAAAAGTGTTTGAAGATTGTTTAGTCGCAACCTGAAAGAGTTTTTGATGGTGTTTCGTACCCGTCCATGAACAAGGATCCATTACAACAGATGAGTAACGAGTGAACATTCAAGACAATAGGTCTCTCCGAGTGAACATGCATCAAAGAAATTTGAGGTGGATCTGTCGATCAACGAGGTCATGATCACAGCTTTGTGGAATGCATGAGTGCACACGTGTGTAGTCACTGTGGCAAAATTTCATAAATTGAGCTACCGTCTACTATCTCATCTAGTATATTTTGCAGATTTTACCCCTTGCAACTATTGCTTATTTCAAAATCTGAAAAAATGTGTATACGGTAAAAGATTTGAAATCTATTACATTTTTATAACATAAGAGACTCATGTTTTTAATCAATTACGTTTACTTACTAATTTATAATTATTTATAATTGTTATAAATATATATTTAAAAAAAAAACGAGTTTTCAGAAGTTAAATTTATTAGTGGTAAAATTTGATTAAAAAGTCTATTGAAAATTATAAAAATTGTAAGTATTGACGATAAAATTTTTATAATCATTCTTTAATCTATAATTCCTATTTAGTGGCTATGAGAATATAAACATGATAATTTGACAAAATGATATGACAAAAAAATTCGTTTTTATTTCATTATTGGGGTTGTTTTTGAATTTATTGTATTTTTGATATTGGATTCAAATTGAGCATCAAAAATACATAAAAAAACGTTCATATGTATTTCGAAAAAAAATATATGAATTGCGTAGCTGAAAGGGTTAAATTTATAGAACTGTAATTTTAAAATAACACAAACGTGATTTTCCTTAATAAAATGCAAGATAACGTTTTATCAACTGTTGTGTTGTTTTAAATGTAATGAAATCTATCAATTAAGGCAGGGACTTAACAAAAAAATCACGTTATACTAAATACATTACTATAAAAAATAACCACTAGAGATTAATGTATAACTATCCGATAATATTTTATACCCTAAATATTATTTACATAAACATGTTCAAATTACATAAAGCTTAATTTAATGATATCATAACTTATAAAATTATTCATTTTTTGTGAACATTTATGATGTACAGATGATTTTTAATATATTTCCGATAATTAGTATAATAACCTTTTTGTTTCTTTCCTAATGTCTAGCAAATTAGTTTTTGTATTTACCAAAGATCAATTGAAGTTTTATTATTCAAGTTTGAAGATACAAGAGAATTATGACAGAATAATAATTTGATAAATTTCAAATAAATGTTTATCAACATGATTAACTTGAAGATAACAGACACATAAAGAATATGTATATATTTCCATTCTTGAAAAATCATTAACTAGTTTTTACTCATTTCTCCATAAGGTATTAATATAATATTTGTAGTGTAAAATATTATCGGATAGTTACATATTAATCTCTAATGTTTCTTTTATAGTAATGTATTTAGTATAACGTGATTTTTTTATTAAGTCCCTACCTTAATTGATAGATTTCATTTCATTTAAAACAACAGTAACAGTTGTTAAAATGTTATCTTGCGTTTTATAATAAAAAAAATTATTATATATAATAATTTCTAAATAAACGTAGTTTCTACGTTTTTAAAGAATTGAACTGTAATTAATAAATCTATTTATCAATATAGTAAATTGAAAAAATTCCAATTTTCAGTGAATTTAATTTATAGAAGTATTTGTTATCAAACATTGGAATAGATGAATTTGGCGTTCATTCACTTCTAAATCCCACGGGTAATTCTCTTGGCAATGCTTTCTGTGTTTACACTAACAAATTTTTCCACATTGGTAGAATCATAAAAATGATTTTTTCCCATTGCAGTCGACATCACAAAACGCATATAAGTGTTATACATCCGTGGTTATTTTCATAAATAATTCAATGAGTAATATTTCCTGTTTAAAGTTATTGTCACTTTAAAAAAAATGTTTTAGTCAAAACTACTATTAACTTGTAATAACCAAAATTAAAACTGTTTGCGACTTCAACATTATTAAAATATATATAGTATAGCATAATCTTAAAACATCTGATGCAATTCATTAAGTCTCTCTCTCTCTCTCTCTCTCTCTCTCTCTCTTTCTCTCTCTGGGTATTCATTTGTAAAAAATATTTATAATAGTGATGTAATCAATAATTGAAACAATTAATTGATCACAACACACAAATTTTAATACACGCCCCTCAGTTAAATCAGTTCGAATCAAGTTCTACTATGAAAACTTAAATCTATGAAAGAGAGAACACCTGTATCACATAAGTAAGTGAAATAAAACTCAACTTACACAAATCTTCAACTTTTATATTTTTTCCTTTTTCTACTTCTATCACTTATTAAAAACATTTAGTAATCCTATAAACATAGATTGGGTGTTTGTGACACCGAGTACTATTTATGTTACAAAGCACTCTAAATCCAATCTAAGCTCTCTGTGATGTGCGACTTATTATACAGCGGTACGAAAGAATCGCTATATCGTAAGTGAAATTACTGTTAAAATAAACTGCAAACTGTTAAATAAACGATAGCAGCGCACGGAGAAATAAGAGAAAGACCAAAGAAAAGACTTTTTTAGGGTTATTAAGCTCGCGGAACGCAATTTTCTTCGTTTTTATGAATTATTTCCCAAGACAAATTTCCATTGATACGTCATATAGTACGCAGAGTAACCCCTTTATGTTACAAACAAAAAATCTTTATCGATTGTTCTAAGATAATACTCCAGAATACAGGCTGAAGAATTCAGTAAAAACTAATAGATTTGAAATTATATTGATGGTAAATAGTAGGAAACTGTGAATAAAAAATGTGATCGTATAAAATATACGTAAAATATTATTAAAAAAATCTGGAAACCATCTGGACACACAATTTAAATACAAATTATTAGAACATGACTTTATTACCGATCGTTAAAGTAATTATGTTAAAATTGGTCGGTATAATTATAAGGAAAGTTCACCTCTTGCCAAAAATCTAAACTTATTCCTCTTGCACAATCTTACTCTCTATCTAAAATCATATTTTTCAATTTTTCTCCCAACTCTCATTCAAGATTAACCAACTGACGATATTCAAAATATCGAATTCTATTTACTTTTGCTTTCACCTTCTCTCTTTCTAGTGCATACTCTTCATCGGCGAGATAATGCCCCCCCCCCCCTATCTGCCACTTCAACTTGCTGGAGGGCATTGTCCTATCCCGATAACAACGCGATTAACGGTCTCTAACCAAAGACCTAAAGTTCCACTACATAGCAAATAACTAAAAAAAAGCAGTTCTACCATCTTAAAATTGTTAATAACCAATGTTCCGACATCTCTCATTCAAACATTAAAGCGTAAAAGGAGTGTCTTCGGGCAAAATAGGGATCCAACTAATGTTTCGTGATAGAATGACTGAGCTGACTGTACATGTTAAACCCCTACCGTTTCACAAAGATCATGTTCTACAATTTAAACATTAATGGAATATTAATGGATTATGAATTGTTTTATTAGCACTAAATTTTTTGTTTCTCAGAGTCTCTGTCATTTGTAATTACGAATTAAAGGCGCGTTTTATTCGCGTTTTAATCATTTACAATGTATCCGTCGACACCATTATATTTACTTCATCACTTTTACCAGTGTAAAAAACAGAGAAAAAAAATTTTTTATTTTGACATTTACCTATTAAACTACAGCTGTCCTACGAAGTCCGTTTCCAAATAAAAGATTCACTTATAAACAGCTGTCTTACTTGACTGTATATATGGCATATATCTTTTTTCTCCTTTACTACATATCTACAATAGATATAAATATAAAATAAAGGTATAAAATCAGTTATTAATTTTATACCTTTATTTTTGATAGCCAGGTTTATAACACAGTAATAAAGACGTTTAGTAATAATATAATAATAAAAACGTTTCTATCTTCTTACGTTTAAAAACTCATATCTGTCTCATTTTTCAGCGAGCATTCAACAGTCTGGGTTAAAGAAATAAGGGATGATGTCATAGAAGAATGCAACAAACATGGCGGTGTGTTACATGTTTATGTCGACGAAGCTTCACCGCAAGGAAACGTATATGTAAAATGCCCATCAATTGCTACGGCTGTGGCTGCAGTTAATTCTTTGCATGGCAGATGGTTTGCCGGACGCGTTATTACTGCTGCTTATGTACCGGTTGTTAATTATCATGCCCTTTTCCCAGATTCAGTATCTGCACTTCAGCTACTTACGCCCAGTATTCCACGAAAGGGGATATGAGAAAATTAATAATATTTATAATACCTTATAAATTTATCGAAATGTAAAATATAAAAATGTCAAAAATTGAAAGAAGACTTCGAACTTTTGAAAATGAGTACGTTTCATTGTCATAACAGTAACGTACTTTTTTCTGACAAATTGATGTTATGACTTGTTATCATTTATTAGTGAATGATAAATTTCTTTCGTACAAATTGTCTATGCTTTAAATATATTAAGGTGAGATAAAAACTGTGTTGTTTATTGTTTTATTACCAATTTTGTACACATTCACATATGTGAATGTTGATCTTCACCTCTCGCCAAAAATCTAAACTTAATCAAAATTTTTTTAAAGATATTGTAGGTCAAAACAAATCCTTTCCATACGTCAGATATTTGGTATACATATGTACATATTCAGCAATTGGACCAATATATATTATAATAATATACAATTTTGCTTTATATATGTATAGGATGGGGGAAAAAAGGCGGAAATACCGAACGATTTTTTGAGGGAAGTAGGGATTTGTAAACTTCAATAATATTTCTTTTGTAATTTTTTTCCGATAATTCGAATGAATTACTAAGATTTTAGATTTGATGCAAAAAATGGCCTCAAATTGAACTCAGCTTGAAAATTTACATTAGGAAACCCTATTTTTTTTAATTGTAAATTTAATTTCTATGGGGAATTTTACGTCCGAAAATAATGTTAATATTATCAAAATAATTAACTTTTTGGCCCTGAATAATCAACCTAATTGAAAACTTACAAAAGTGTCAAACATGATCAGTGGAAAACCAAGTATTTTTTTCTGTATTGTCTTCAAAAACTGAGTATACCATTTGGAAGAACGGAAAAAATTACAAAATTTTATTTTCCTTAAAAAGTAGTCAAGTGCTTCCATCTATTTTCCCTGCCCTGCATATATAGCCGAATCCTTCTAAATATTGTTGAAGATAATACATAACGGAGTAGTTGATCTATATATTCC
Source organism: Chouioia cunea (assembly GCA_030064505.1). Classification (NCBI taxonomy): domain Eukaryota; kingdom Metazoa; phylum Arthropoda; class Insecta; order Hymenoptera; family Eulophidae; genus Chouioia; species Chouioia cunea. The sequence goes on from JAOPFQ010000004.1 coordinate 13,965,547, forward strand.
AAATGCCATTAACTAATATTTGAAGATAAGATTCGGAGGGAGAGATTGTCTCAATGACTAAAGAATCCGTCGAGCGAACCGGTTGAAATGAAACACGCATGAATATACTTGCGGACAATAAGAGTCATATAAACGATGAAAGATACTGTGCATCCATCAAGATTTACATACTAATTTTCTACAATAATTGATATCCTTACGATCCTATATGACACAATAGTTTTTGTAAAACTAACTTATTATATTAGCTCACAGAACTATCTTATATAAAAATACAGCGCCCGGAAACTAGTAGTTTATGGAATCACTACAACAATTTTCTAATTTTTCCTGTACGACCCAAAATTTAGCTAACTGATCAACTAATTCAGTTTTGTATAATTTATCTTAACCTCGATCTAGTTGTTGCTACAACTAATGACCAGAAGTGAGGCGCCGCTGTTAGAAAGCGATAGCTGAAGAATTCAGAAACTTTGCGCGTCCATACTTGTTTGGTTGATTAGTTTTGAAACTATGCTTTTTATGACACGTTTGGGAAGGGGTTAAAATTGTAAAAATGATTACGACATACAAATTCATCACAACCGACATACGATATATGATACGCTACGACATGCTACAGCCTACACGCGACCGGCATTAGAGTAAGTAAAGTCAAGCGTTTGGCCAACTGCCTAAACTTTCTCTTTTAGGCACCCACACGTTCACTTTCTCTCTCTGTCTGTCTCTCTCTCTCTCTCTCTCTTTCCTACAATAGAAAGCTATTGTCTTTCTTTCTCTTTCTCACTCTGTAGTAAATTTTACAGTATACAGTATTCTACAGAGTGTTGCAAAAAATTATGTGGCAAAACATTTTGCTACAACGGAACATATGTATCATACTTTAGCTACCATAAACCAATAATTTCTACGATAGAATATGGTGGATAAATAATATTGTTTTTTTATTTATTAAAAATGTGTAATTATACAATGAACATAAATCTAATATTAATTGTGAACATTTGTAAATATTTGTAAATAATTTTGATAATAAAATACATTTCGTTTAAATTCGAACATTTTGTGGTGTGTTGATTATAAATGAATGAATTGTCTAAAATTAAAATTGATTATAATGACACTGCACTTCCAATGATAACTACAATATTGCAATGCATTTTGCAAAATGCAGGTTTAATTTGAAAGTTCTTCGGTCATATTCGAGTTCCAAAACATATGCAATGACTCACTTGATAGTGCACGAAATGTCGAGCGTTTATTTTGTAAGAGATCATTATAGTAACTGATTCGAAGTATAATAATGAACCGAAAGTGATATTAAATTCAGAAGCTGACACATATTCAACGAGGCGAAAAGGAACATCACAGACCATGATGAAAAGACTAAATAACGAAAGATTTTATGCAGCTCGTCATAAAGGAGGGAATTCGGGATAATCTATTGGAATGACAAAGAAAGAATACTCGAGCGAGTCTTTCGACAATGATGAAGAAATTTATGTGGGGCTTTATCTTCCATTAAGCAACTACTCATTTAGGAGTTTATTCGTAAAGTCACAAATTGAGAAAAGCTGCAAAGGTGTGTATCCTAATGTAACCTAATGGTACTTATAGTTCAATCAATAGCAGTTGACAAAAAAATGATCAGTACTTGCTTAAATATATCAAATTCTAATCGTCATATAATATTTTTTTTGTCACATCTAAAATTTTCTAATTTGATAAACAGACTAGTGAATAGACAACATAAAAACAATTGATTAGATTATTCTAAATTTTTTTTAAGCAAGTCGGATAAAAATTATTTAAAAATATTTTTGTATACCACTGAATAAAATGTAGCTATTTCCATGCTACTAAAGAGTATCTTATTATGGATCATCCTTTGATCAATTTTGATCAGTCCAGCCTTTTATGTTCTAATGCGACAGACCACGGAGGCCCTTACTTTTTCTGTACATGGGAAATAGACATTATAAACCGTATAAATGTCAATTGATAGTTTTCATTTGCTTTTATATTATAACTGTGTACTATAAAGCAGGTTCTTTTTATAATTCAGTCACTATATTACTTATTTTTACACAAGGCATTCGCCTCAGTTTATGATGAGTGATACAATTTTATTAACCCTTTCCTAACAGGTATGGAAAAAAACAAGAAAATCATAAATTTTATGTTAAGATATTAGTAAACGGCAGCAATCGAAACAATATATTATTTAAAATTTTTATTAGATATCTACGCACTGTTATTAAGACCTAGACTAATTAGTACCGTTAGAAACTTTGATAATCACAGTAGGTAACAGAATAAGAACTTCTTGTCATAAGTTTTTGGTATAACAAATCAAATAAAATACAAAATAATTAAACTTTAGCCTCATGGTATTCACTAAAACAGTTCTTTTTTTATTTTACTTTTTAAATTACTCAAAACAATAGCAACATTTATTTCTTAAATATCCGCTTAAATATCCATTAAATCGATATAAATAAATATCCGCTCTATGAATTTTATTGATTCTTATTATAGATAAATAGTCAAGAAATGCAATAAAAAAAATAACACTTTTTGAGATATCGTCATTTGTTTAAAATTTTTCGAAAAATTGTTAACAATGACTTTTGATTTATTAATTTCAAAGTTTATATTTTTACATGTATTTAAAAAAATCATTTTTATAACTCTTACGGTTACAGAGATATAAATTTTTGAAAAATTTTTAATAAAATTTTTATATTATTAATAACTTTTAATCCGGCAGTAATAATGATCTAAAAATGTGTACAGAAGTTCACTACTATATAGGCAATATTTATACCAAGTTTCATAAAAATTGGTTACCTACCCCTGTTTGGCTGATCGTATTAGTCTGGAATTAGGCATATACGAGGATCATTTGACAAGTACCTAGCCTCACCGCCAAATGGTGCCATTATCGCGGCAGAAATGTACAACAGTCCAGTATCTTCCTGTACACGGTTACAGACGAAATTTCAGCTGGATCGGAGTTGTAGTTTATTTTTGAGAGCATGTGAAAGCAAGTGTGTCCGTAGATTTTTGAAAAATGGAGAAAGAACAATATCGGTCGGTGATTCGATTCTTGTTTTTGGAAGGGAAATCGCGCAATGAAATTAAAAAACGCTTGGATGCAGTTTATGGGGATGCTTCTTCTTCAATAACGACCGTTAAACATTGGTATAATGAGTTTCAACGTGGTCGAACGTCGGTTTTTGATGATCTACGCCCAGGCGCTCCGAAAACAGCCACTACGAAGGAGAAAATGACAAAAGTACACGGTATCGTTTGTCAGACCGCCGACTAAAGGTGCACGAGATAGCTGCGATAGTAGGGATCTCAGAAGAACGCGTATGGCATAACCTACATGAGATTTTGGGCATAAAGAAACTGTCAGCAAGGTGGGTGCCGGGTTTGTTGACTGCAGACAACAAGCGCATCCGTGTGACCAGTTCAGAGCAGTGTTTGGAACTGTTTAATCGCAATCCAAAAGAGTTCTTGCGTCGTTACGTAACCGTCGACGAAACATGGATTCACTGGTACACTCCAGAGACCAAGGAGCAGTCAAAACAGTGGACCTTACCCGGTGAGCCTGCTCCAAAGAAGGCGAAGACGGTCCCGTCGGCCGGAAAGGTGATGACCAGAGTTTTCTGGGATTCTCAAGGTGTGATTTTTATTGACTACCTCGAGACGGGCAAAACGGTCACAGGACAGTACTACGCTGAACTATTGAGCCGATTTGACGCCGTATTAAAAGAAAAACGGACCCATTTGTCTAAAAAGAAAATGCTTTACCACCTCGATAATGCACCGGCTCACACCTCTGCAGTCGCCATGGCTAAATTGGTCGAATTACGCTATGAACTGCTGCTCTATCCCCCGTATTCTCCAGATTTGGCTCCGTGCAACTTTTTTTTGTTTCCGAACCTAAAAAAAATTTGTAGACCAAGAGAAAACATTTCTTTCAACTGGATTAAAAAAATTGGAACATCGCTGGACCAAGTGTATTCAGCTAAAAGGAGACTACATTGAAAAATAAATTTTATTTTTTGCAAAATTTTAGTGTTTTCATTTGTAGACTAGGTACTTGTCAAATGACCCTCGTATATATGACAGAAAACAAATTAGGTTTAGGGCAAATCGGAGCAAGGTCTTCGATTTTGTTACATTTAGCACATCGAATGCCTATATAGAGTATATAGAGGTAATCATTTCTGCCAAGTTTGACGATAAAATATTAATTAAATAAAAAGTTATAAACAATTTAAAAAAAATTTTTTTTACTTCTATAATTCGAAAACTATTTATCAGATCTGGATAATTTTTTTAATACCAGTAATTAATTGTATTTTGAGAATATATATGTATGTCATAATAATGTATTTTTTAATATAACAATTATAAACAATTAAAATAAATTTTTGCCATTTTTATTAAAAAGGACACCTTTTATTTAAAAAATTTTTTTGCAATCGATTCCTTGGACAATTTTGTTTATGAATTCGTAATAAAACTATCATGGTTTTTAATAGGGGCTAGGTAAATATCTTCCAAAAAAGCGCTACCTGTGGTGCTCAGCTGGAAGATCGGACCGATAAAAGCGTCCCACTGACCCGAAACTTTTCCAGGTAGTTCAGTTCTATAAGTCATTACCATAGACTGTATATTATGGAATCGGGATGATATCAGTATAAACAATATTTTATTTACTTAAATACAAACAATTTAATCGCAAATAGATGGAGTGTAATATTTCATATTATTTTAGAAAATATTCGTAGTTTACAAGAAATCAATTTTCCAAGTATAGTTAGAAATAAACAGTCTAGTTATAACAGGTCGTATTACTCAATATATATTAGGAAAATGAAATAAAAATAGTCAATTATTTAATAATATTTAATTATTCAAATACTTAAGACTATATTTCATAATGTAACAATCATTAGAAATATTTTACTATATCTTATAAATGTGTTCATAAATTAATTATACAAATTTAAAATAAAATTGAATAAATAAAAGTTTTATAATTTATAAGAAATTACATTGAATTATTCAAGTACATTTATTCTGTGGCTTTTTAATACGATAATCTGTAGAATAGGAAGTTTTCTTTCACCATCAATTCCTTGGTGCCTTTATTAAGAGGGTTAAATGCGTGAAAACATGAGGTACCATCGGCAAGCAATGCTGTTTTTGTTAATAATGATGATATATTTTGTTTAATTTCTATGTATTCTGTGATGGTGCAGTAAGCAAATGTTATATCAGGTATAGATTTTTTGTGCCCATTGATATAACTCCTTAGCTGAAGAACTGCTTATTTCTTAATTTCGCAAACTGGTGTTCCAGGCTAATCATTTTATTGCTTCGCCAAGTCTGTCACATGCGCTTTTTCCATGGCAACTTGCGAAAAAGTGCCATTCAGATTCAATTCCGTATTTCTCATAATTAGAAACAACAGTCAAAAAATTTGATTTAACTTGATTTATTCTTATACTGACTTGCAGCTTTGTCAGAATCGTAAATAATTTTTTTAACCTCGTTCTCGTATCTATTTTGTATATAATCAATTAATTTTTGGCGAAACAATATCACAGAATTTACGTCATGTTCCGTAATTTCTGAAATGACGACGAAACTGTCTGCTTCAGTTTTGTCCTTCTCTTTTATATACATTGCAAATGGATGAATATTTATCTGTTTGCCGTTCCAATGGTTTGTTTCCACCTGGTCTTGATATACAGTCGTATAATTCTGAGCGAAATCTCCTATGACCATTATTTAAGATTCATTTAAATTATTTGACTTTTGGCAATAAAGTCATGCTCTAATAATTTATATTTAAACTGTTCCTCCAAATGATTAAGATAGTCTTCAATATTGTAGGTTTGCTTTACAAGATCATACTTTTGGTTTACAGTTTCCCATTGTTTCCAATGAATGAAATTTAGAACATGTTTTAAAAATAATTCTCGAACATATTTAAAACACTTGCCAATCCAGGACATTTCGTGCATTTATTATAAAAACAATCTTCATCAGGTCTCTCACATGTTCACGAAGTTTTTTAGCGGTTTGTGTACGCTTGTAGACATTGGAATCGCAGTTAACATATGTATCTTTTTGGAATTAATAGTTACTTTTTCATACGCTGCTTTCAGGTCTTTATAAAATACACCTTTTTGTATAGATCCATCTCGATTATTGTCTAAACAGCGATATTTTCTCTCACAAGTAAACTTATCAAATTATTTGACAGTGAATCGATTGTGTTTTCTAATAAATCAGGTATTTCAATATCTATTGAATTTATTTCTACGATTTAAAAAAAATCAAGCAATGAATTTAAGCGATCCAATAGTCTACGTTCATTTTCGTCGATCGAAAAGTCTTCATCATAATGTACTTGGCAGATATTTTGATTTTCATTAGCACTTGAGTCGAAACTGGCCTAATTGTTCTGATTAATAGAATCTTCACAACTACTATTTTCTTAATTTGTATCTCCTAAACGTGTGTCACTGTAGTCGGAAACTTTCTTTGGATCTTTGATATACCAGTATCTCAAACATGTTGCATATAATCGATCGTTTTCTTTCACTAAAGGAAACTACTTATCCTGAATTTCTGTGGGAACGTGAAGCAAAGATTCTCGTCGATATCCATGTTTACGCACTTTGAATGGATTGGAACACTCTGGTAATGGCACGATTATATGATTTTCATTAAAACTGAATTGAAATAATTTTACAAAATCTATCGCACAATAAAAAATGTCACTCTGACGTTCGTGTAGGTCCGTTCACTTTGACCATTGAACTTTAAATAGCGTGTTTGAGCGAAAATATTTCTTATTTCCTTATTTTGGAAGGTCATTACCTAGCACTTATTAAAAATCATGATAGTTTTATTACGCATTCTTATACACAATTGTCCAAGGATTCGATTGCAACAAACATTTTTCAAATGAAAATTGAAAACGAAAATGGCAAAAATTTATTCTAATTGTTTATAATTTTTTTCATTAACAAATATATTATTATTGCATATATATATATTCTAAAAATACCTTTTTACGGGTAATTTTGAAAACAAAAATTATCCAGAACCGATAGATAGTTTTCGATTTATAACAGTTGAAAGAAAAATTAAATTTAAAAAAAAATGATTATAATTTTTTAAATAAATAATATTTTAGCGTCAAATTTGATACAAGTTTGTAGTAGAAAATTTCAGCCTGGGACAATTGTGTATAATAATCTATACTAAATTGTTGTGATATTTAATAGGGGCTATGCTTCGAAATGCTTCCATACCATTCGGATGTGTAACTCAGTAAATTTATGATTTTTAATTTTTTTGCTTCATCAATGGATCTACCTCGCAATAATCATTTTTTTTATAACGATAATTGATAAATAATTGACTATATCTATGCTACATTTAAGCAAACTCTATTATTTTCTTCAATATTCCAGTTTGTTAGGTTTTATGTTTTATCATCGTATTTTATAGTACATTTTCTGAAATTTCCTATACTTCATAAACCATATAAATAAAGGATTTTTCAAAATTAAAAGACCTTATCAGACGTGGAAATACCATAGTATTTGTAAATATCTTTATTTGAGTGTTAATAAAAATTGTATAATTATACTATCGTGAAAATGTCCTTGAATTAACGTATAGGCTTTCATGCCAAAATTATTTCCTTATTTTGGAAGGTCATTACCTAGCACTTATTAAAAATCTTCTGATTTATACACACATGAAACTATCAAAAATATGTAAAATTCTATGACTAGGTCTGTTATGAAATACGTTGCTGATTACATTACAAAGAAATGTTTAAAGAAATTTAAATATACCGATTATAAAACTAAGCTAATAAGAGATGATGGTAGCTTAGAACCATTTGATGATTCTTTTATATTTATGAAAGCGTATAATGTTTGAGACGGTACTAACTTACTATTAGATAAATTTCTAAAAAGTTTTACGTCTTATACAGTTTACCTAGATAAATGCCAGATAAATATTAGTCAACCAAACATAAGATTATTAATAAAAGAACACATTTTCAATGAAATATCAAATAATTTTCCAGATTTTGTAAAAAAATTAGATAAATATTGTGTCGACTATTTACATTATAGTATATTATAGACTGTTTTGTTCACATTTATTATAAATTAAAGTGAATAAACCACCAAATTTTGAATTTAAAAAATTAACGAAAAGAGAATTTAACATTAACCATGGATCTAGTAAAAAAATCTGTTATAAAATTGTTGTATAAATTTAAAGTTTATACAAAAAATTTATACATTTACTCTATAAAAAATTATGTGTTATTAAAGATGTAATGCAAGATATTGAATGTTTGTTATAATACAGAGAATAAAAACTACATTTACGTAGTCGAAGAAGATTTATCTCAATAGTTAATCCACATGTATGTAATCTTTTACCTCATCTTACAAACAAAATATAGAATAATAAAATATTTTGAGTAGTTTATTAGGACATCTAGAGACTATCATCGAAAATCTATTGTAACACATTCAAATGAATGTAATGTCAAACATATTAATCTTACTTTGGTAATATTAATTACAAGTGGTTTAATATATGCTTGACACTCGAAACGTTCAGGATGAACACAATTATCAAAAACAAAAATTTAAATATATAATTCAATTTATTTGTTTTATAAAGTGTGCTAATGACAGAAATGAACTAAATAATCCGCTGAAATGGTTATAACTCTTTCAAACCACCCTTAGGGACTTTATTTGTGAAGGTGTGTTCGCCTACACTCGTCATTGCGCCAATGCCTCCTCTTTCTTCTCACGGTGACCGCCACGACGGCTGGTCAGTTTGCCTCGGACACTCCGCGCCATTTTCACGTGGCAGCGTTATTGTCGCGTGTGTAAATTTTGGACAAATAAATACTTGTAACAACCAATACCTCAAGTTAACGTCTTTTACCTCGCAACCTTAATACCGCCAAATATTAATGCTGATTGTGAAGTGCTACTATTAATTTAATCTTAATTACATAGTGGCTAAAAATTATAGACAAAGACATGATTTCAATGAATAATATTAATAATATGAACACTACATTTTAGGAGTGAGAATCGCGCCAAATCATCCCTACGTTTATTTATAGGCAGTATTTCTCAAAAGCAAAGTTTTCAGTCCATATTATTTTGCTGCCAAAATGTATGAACTCAAAAAATTTTCATGAAGACTGTAGTGATAATAATATAATCTGGAACAAGTTAAGCATGTCGGAAAAAATTCACACATCCCTACGACAATTTGCTTAAGTTGTCCATGTGTAGTTATTCTTTAGTAAATTATTATGTCTTATTACTAAAAAATTATGCGATTTTTTGTTACAACCAGCTACATCGATTCAGCGCAATCTATCGCAATTATTCTATCAGCTTTTGAGTACTACTCTGATCTGTTTTTCTAAACTCTAATATTAATGTTCCCCTTTAATTTATTAAATATGTCGATTATTATGGTCATTGGGTTCGTTATTAGCTCCATAGAGGTTTCTAAGATTATGTCTTCTTTGCATTTGTTATTAATTGTAATTTGAAATTTTTATTTTATTCTCCCACATGATTGAGGTCGACTTGTCAAGGTTTTCAAGGGCGGATCTGGATTTTCAACAGTATTTGTCGATTATAATGATCTTCTAATAATGTCATTATTTATTAGCTGTGTTTAAGTTAACAGAAGAGGTGGTACTTTCAGCTTTATATGGAGCATGTGACGTGACATAACGATGCTTTTTTTTTACATAGAGTTTGTCGTTATCGTTTGATTTTGCTGCTGCTCTTAGAAGATTAATTAAATTTATTATTTCTGACAATATAAAGTCTTTACTTAATTCTAATGCTTTCATTCGCTTTTGATAGATTCTTTTAAGAGTTCTGTTGCAGAAAGAGTTATTTTATATACCAGTTTGACTGATATAAATACATTTATTATAATTTATATATTAATAAAGATTATACTTATAATAAAGTAAAATTGTAGTTTCAAAATTTGTTTCATGTCCTATAGAATGAAAAGTATACGTTTCCTTACGTTTATTTTACATTTCTATACGATTCAACTCATTACGTAGAATCGTAAAATGTATATTCCAATTTTTGCTGCGCAGTTGCAAACCGAAATGTACATACGGATAGTTTTACGTTTTCGAGACGTAAGTCGTCCAGGTCTTCGACGTCGAGCACTCACAGACTGTTGCTAGTCAATTGCGAAATAAATACGAATATGAAATATATGTTTTTTCAACTTCTGGTATTCATGCGCAATGGCCGAATCAAGTAGGCGCCGTAATATTTTGTAATAAAGGGCTTTGATTTTATACGGCTATTTTTTTTAAATACCTTACTAGTTAAACTATTATAATTTTTATAATAGATGCCATTAGTCCGTGAAATGTTGAAATATTTAATTAAGTTCAAAAAACCTTGTGTGCGATTCTAATGCGTATTTTATTTAGAGTAAATTTGGGTATTAATCGTTTACCATCTCAAATATATTTAATGTTTTTCAAATACAAAACAATTTAATGGATGGCATAATCTTATATAAGTAAATGAAACTGGACATATTTAGCTTTTTAAGTGACCACTATATAATGATCTAATTAGTTGTATGTTTGTCATTATGTTTACATGTTTAAGTGTAAACTTTAAACTTCTATTAAAAGAGACCGGTCAAAAACTGTCTTACATATCTGCAAGGAAGGAAGTTTGTGTGAATATATTTGGTTTAATTAGTATAATCCCTAAGAATGACTTAATAATTCAATGAATATCTAGTTTCAATTTCGTAGAGCCGAAATATATGATCAAGTAATAAACGTATACAATATTAATATTCAAATATTGTGTACCAGTAAATTTTAAGGTTAAGCAAACTTAGAAAGAACTGGATTTTATCAAAGAATATTAGGAAATATACCATTCTTTAGTATATAATATTTATTTATTATATCAAATTAGGATTCCAATAAATAAGCTACTAATCAAAATGGGTGATTCACTTGAAATTACTGTAGAGCCAGCTGATTCTCAAAATTCAAATACAATAGACTTTCATCATTTTATTAATTATTTGCAAAAAGCTGTATGTGTTTTACACCCAGAAGAAGACGAAATATCATCAACTTTCCTTCAAGTTCTTGACGATAAAAACTATCAGGAATGTATTCGAAAATTTATAAATGATCCTCAAGTTTGGGCATTATGCATTCATAAAATTTCTAGTAAAGGTAAAGGTTTTAACATTTTTATATTAAAGCATTATATTTTTATACAAGTTGATGTAAAAAGTGATTAATTTAATGATCTTATAAATTCAAATTATTTTGTGAATTTGAAAATCTGTACAAAAACAAACATAGTCTTTGAAACTTATTGAACAGCGTCTGGTATTTTATTTTCTGTTTATTAAAATTAAGTATTTCTCTTTACTTAACATCATCAATAAAAATCTTAATATGATCATTATCATTTCTAGTGCAACATAAGCCTATCACTTGTCTAATAAACTTAAATTTTTTTATTTTTCAAGCATTTATATTCTTTCAAATTTATATTTTTTTTTAACCTTTTTCTATCAAATCTCTACTTTTGACAAAAAAAAAAATGTTATAATTAAAAATTGGTTCAACGTCAGTTTTAATTTTGAATATTGCTGATTATTTCTAATAAATAAAGTATTGCAAATATTGTGATTTTGTGATATATGATTCTATGTCTTTAGGATAAAAAAAGTTTTATATTATGTTTTTATTAGAACAATTTTTATAACAGAATATAGAAAACTTTCAATAAACAACTTCAATTTATTATTATCAATTATTAATTATAATTTGGTTAGTTGAATTAGCCAAATATATTTAGAAATATTGATCTGAACAATGATATAAGATATTTATTTATACAATTGTAGAGACCCTGAAATACCATTATAAACATTGATTTAGTTTTCCTCATAGCATTTTATTTGTATATTTTTCATAATGTTGATAAGTAAAAAATATTCAATTAAATCTTTTGTTAGTTTGTTTATTTTACTAGCTTCTCTAATAGTTGATAAACTTGATAAAATTAAAACTTTTTATTTTTATTTTCATAAACTAAAATAGAATGTACTTTACATCTACAAAACTGTAATACCATCATCATTTACAACTTGCAACAAAATAATATTTGAAAATAATAGGGTTGTGATGGAAATTGAATTATGTGATTACTGTTAGTATATATTTCTATTTAAACTAAAAATATTTGCACATAGCTTATTCATTAAACATGAAAGAAGCTACGAAATTTAATACAAGTCAGTAAATTATACTTCTATCATGAGTTATAATTAAATATTAAAACTATACTAATTAATATGAGTATAGAAATAAATGAAATTCACTTGAGATACTCTCTAGATTATTATTAGTAAATTACTACACGTCATATGCTCGTCAGCTGCTACGTTAAAAAAATCTGCAATACAGGTTTTGCTGCACATTGATTTTTATGTTTCTTACAATGACTAATGGATTTTCTACCCCTGACTAATGAACAAACTATATTTTTCATTTGCTATATACTATATACTACTATATTTTTACTAAAAACTATATTTTTCATTATCTACATACTATATACTACTGTATGACAGAAAATAAATTGGTTTTTGGCAGATTTTTGTTATATGTATATGAAATATTGAATGCCTATTTGAAGGATATCATTTGTACTAAATTTTCCATTAAAATATTAATTAATTAAAAAGTTATAAGCAATTTTTAAAAAAATTTGATTATTTTTACAACTACTATAAATTGAAAACTATCTATCGGACCTAGATGATTATTTTTTTAATACCAGTAATTAATTGTATTTTGAGAATATATATGTATGTCATAATAATGTATTTTTTAATATAACAATTATAAACAATTAAAATAAATTTTTGCCATTTTTATTAAAAAGGACACCTTTTATTTAAAAAATTTTTTTGCAATCGATTCCTTGGACAATTTTGTTTATGAATTCGTAATAAAACTATCATGGTTTTTAATAGGGGCTAGGTAAATATCTTCCAAAAAAGCGCTACCTGTGGTGCTCAGCTGGAAGATCGGACCGATAAAAGCGTCCCACTGACCCGAAACTTTTCCAGGTAGTTCAGTTCTATAAGTCATTACCATAGACTGTATATTATGGAATCGGGATGATATCAGTATAAACAATATTTTATTTACTTAAATACAAACAATTTAATCGCAAATAGATGGAGTGTAATATTTCATATTATTTTAGAAAATATTCGTAGTTTACAAGAAATCAATTTTCCAAGTATAGTTAGAAATAAACAGTCTAGTTATAACAGGTCGTATTACTCAATATATATTAGGAAAATGAAATAAAAATAGTCAATTATTTAATAATATTTAATTATTCAAATACTTAAGACTATATTTCATAATGTAACAATCATTAGAAATATTTTACTATATCTTATAAATGTGTTCATAAATTAATTATACAAATTTAAAATAAAATTGAATAAATAAAAGTTTTATAATTTATAAGAAATTACATTGAATTATTCAAGTACATTTATTCTGTGGCTTTTTAATACGATAATCTGTAGAATAGGAAGTTTTCTTTCACCATCAATTCCTTGGTGCCTTTATTAAGAGGGTTAAATGCGTGAAAACATGAGGTACCATCGGCAAGCAATGCTGTTTTTGTTAATAATGATGATATATTTTGTTTAATTTCTATGTATTCTGTGATGGTGCAGTAAGCAAATGTTATATCAGGTATAGATTTTTTGTGCCCATTGATATAACTCCTTAGCTGAAGAACTGCTTATTTCTTAATTTCGCAAACTGGTGTTCCAGGCTAATCATTTTATTGCTTCGCCAAGTCTGTCACATGCGCTTTTTCCATGGCAACTTGCGAAAAAGTGCCATTCAGATTCAATTCCGTATTTCTCATAATTAGAAACAACAGTCAAAAAATTTGATTTAACTTGATTTATTCTTATACTGACTTGCAGCTTTGTCAGAATCGTAAATAATTTTTTTAACCTCGTTCTCGTATCTATTTTGTATATAATCAATTAATTTTTGGCGAAACAATATCACAGAATTTACGTCATGTTCCGTAATTTCTGAAATGACGACGAAACTGTCTGCTTCAGTTTTGTCCTTCTCTTTTATATACATTGCAAATGGATGAATATTTATCTGTTTGCCGTTCCAATGGTTTGTTTCCACCTGGTCTTGATATACAGTCGTATAATTCTGAGCGAAATCTCCTATGACCATTATTTAAGATTCATTTAAATTATTTGACTTTTGGCAATAAAGTCATGCTCTAATAATTTATATTTAAACTGTTCCTCCAAATGATTAAGATAGTCTTCAATATTGTAGGTTTGCTTTACAAGATCATACTTTTGGTTTACAGTTTCCCATTGTTTCCAATGAATGAAATTTAGAACATGTTTTAAAAATAATTCTCGAACATATTTAAAACACTTGCCAATCCAGGACATTTCGTGCATTTATTATAAAAACAATCTTCATCAGGTCTCTCACATGTTCACGAAGTTTTTTAGCGGTTTGTGTACGCTTGTAGACATTGGAATCGCAGTTAACATATGTATCTTTTTGGAATTAATAGTTACTTTTTCATACGCTGCTTTCAGGTCTTTATAAAATACACCTTTTTGTATAGATCCATCTCGATTATTGTCTAAACAGCGATATTTTCTCACAAGTAAACTTATCAAATTATTTGACAGTGAATCGATTGTGTTTTCTAATAAATCAGGTATTTCAATATCTATTGAATTTATTTCTACGATTTAAAAAAAATCAAGCAATGAATTTAAGCGATCCAATAGTCTACGTTCATTTTCGTCGATCGAAAAGTCTTCATCATAATGTACTTGGCAGATATTTTGATTTTCATTAGCACTTGAGTCGAAACTGGCCTAATTGTTCTGATTAATAGAATCTTCACAACTACTATTTTCTTAATTTGTATCTCCTAAACGTGTGTCACTGTAGTCGGAAACTTTCTTTGGATCTTTGATATACCAGTATCTCAAACATGTTGCATATAATCGATCGTTTTCTTTCACTAAAGGAAACTACTTATCCTGAATTTCTGTGGGAACGTGAAGCAAAGATTCTCGTCGATATCCATGTTTACGCACTTTGAATGGATTGGAACACTCTGGTAATGGCACGATTATATGATTTTCATTAAAACTGAATTGAAATAATTTTACAAAATCTATCGCACAATAAAAATGTCACTCTGACGTTCGTGTAGGTCCGTTCACTTTGACCATTGAACTTTAAATAGCGTGTTTGAGCGAAAATATTTCTTATTTCCTTATTTTGGAAGGTCATTACCTAGCACTTATTAAAAATCATGATAGTTTTATTACGCATTCTTATACACAATTGTCCAAGGATTCGATTGCAACAAACATTTTTCAAATGAAAATTGAAAACGAAAATGGCAAAAATTTATTCTAATTGTTTATAATTTTTTTCATTAACAAATATATTATTATTGCATATATATATATTCTAAAAATACCTTTTACGGGTAATTTTGAAAACAAAAATTATCCAGAACCGATAGATAGTTTTCGATTTATAACAGTTGAAAGAAAAATTAAATTAAAAAAAATGATTATAATTTTTAAATAAATAATATTTTAGCGTCAAATTTGATACAAGTTTGTAGTTGAAAATTTCAGCCTGGGACAATTGTGTATAATAATCTATACTAAATTGTTGTGATATTTAATAGGGGCTATGCTTCGAAATGCTTCCATACCATTCGGATGTGTAACTCAGTAAATTTATGATTTTTAATTTTTTTGCTTCATCAATGGATCTACCTCGCAATAATCATTTTTTTTATAACGATAATTGATAAATAATTGACTATATCTATGCTACATTTAAGCAAACTCTATTATTTTCTTCAATATTCCAGTTTGTTAGGTTTTATGTTTTATCATCGTATTTTATAGTACATTTTCTGAAATTTCCTATACTTCATAAACCATATAAATAAAGGATTTTTCAAAATTAAAAGACCTTATCAGACGTGGAAATACCATAGTATTTGTAAATATCTTTATTTGAGTGTTAAAAAATTGTATAATTATACTATCGTGAAAATGTCCTTGAATTAACGTATAGGCTTTCATGCCAAAATTATTTCCTTATTTTGGAAGGTCATTACCTAGCACTTATTAAAAATCTTCTGATTTATACACACATGAAACTATCAAAAATATGTAAAATTCTATGACTAGGTCTGTTATGAAATACGTTGCTGATTACATTACAAAGAAATGTTTAAAGAAATTTAAATATACCGATTATAAAACTAAGCTAATAAGAGATGATGGTAGCTTAGAACCATTTGATGATTCTTTTATATTTATGAAAGCGTATAATGTTTGAGACGGTACTAACTTACTATTAGATAAATTTCTAAAAAGTTTTACGTCTTATACAGTTTACCTAGATAAATGCCAGATAAATATTAGTCAACCAAACATAAGATTATTAATAAAAGAACACATTTTCAATGAAATATCAAATAATTTTCCAGATTTTGTAAAAAAATTAGATAAATATTGTGTCGACTATTTACATTATAGTATATTATAGACTGTTTTGTTCACATTTATTATAAATTAAAGTGAATAAACCACCAAATTTTGAATTTAAAAAAATTAACGAAAAGAGAATTTAACATTAACCATGGATCTAGTAAAAAAATCTGTTATAAAATTGTTGTATAAATTTAAAGTTTATACAAAAAATTTATACATTTACTCTATAAAAAATTATGTGTTATTAAAGATGTAATGCAAGATATTGAATGTTTGTTATAATACAGAGAATAAAAACTACATTTACGTAGTCGAAGAAGATTTATCTCAATAGTTAATCCACATGTATGTAATCTTTTACCTCATCTTACAAACAAAATATAGAATAATAAAATATTTTGAGTAGTTTATTAGGACATCTAGAGACTATCATCGAAAATCTATTGTAACACATTCAAATGAATGTAATGTCAAACATATTAATCTTACTTTGGTAATATTAATTACAAGTGGTTTAATATATGCTTGACACTCGAAACGTTCAGGATGAACACAATTATCAAAAACAAAAATTTAAATATATAATTCAATTTATTTGTTTTATAAAGTGTGCTAATGACAGAAATGAACTAAATAATCCGCTGAAATGGTTATAACTCTTTCAAACCACCCTTAGGGACTTTATTTGTGAAGGTGTGTTCGCCTACACTCGTCATTGCGCCAATGCCTCCTCTTTCTTCTCACGGTGACCGCCACGACGGCTGGTCAGTTTGCCTCGGACACTCCGCGCCATTTTCACGTGGCAGCGTTATTGTCGCGTGTGTAAATTTTGGACAAATAAATACTTGTAACAACCAATACCTCAAGTTAACGTCTTTTTACCTCGCAACCTTAATACCGCCAAATATTAATGCTGATTGTGAAGTGCTACTATTAATTTAATCTTAATTACATAGTGGCTAAAAATTATAGACAAAGACATGATTTCAATGAATAATATTAATAATATGAACACTACATTTTAGGAGTGAGAATCGCGCCAAATCATCCCTACGTTTATTTATAGGCAGTATTTCTCAAAAGCAAAGTTTTCAGTCCATATTATTTTGCTGCCCAAAATGTATGAACTCAAAAAATTTTCATGAAGACTGTAGTGATAATAATATAATCTGGAACAAGTTAAGCATGTCGGAAAAAATTCACACATCCCTACGACAATTTGCTTAAGTTGTCCATGTGTAGTTATTCTTTAGTAAATTATTATGTCTTATTACTAAAAAATTATGCGATTTTTTGTTACAACCAGCTACATCGATTCAGCGCAATCTATCGCAATTATTCTATCAGCTTTTGAGTACTACTCTGATCTGTTTTTCTAAACTCTAATATTAATGTTCCCCTTTAATTTATTAAATATGTCGATTATTATGGTCATTGGGTTCGTTATTAGCTCCATAGAGGTTTCTAAGATTATGTCTTCTTTGCATTTGTTATTAATTGTAATTTGAAATTTTTATTTTATTCTCCCACATGATTGAGGTCGACTTGTCAAGGTTTTCAAGGGCGGATCTGGATTTTCAACAGTATTTGTCGATTATAATGATCTTCTAATAATGTCATTATTTATTAGCTGTGTTTAAGTTAACAGAAGAGGTGGTACTTTCAGCTTTATATGGAGCATGTGACGTGACATAACGATGCTTTTTTTTTACATAGAGTTTGTCGTTATCGTTTGATTTTGCTGCTGCTCTTAGAAGATTAATTAAATTTATTATTTCTGACAATATAAAGTCTTTACTTAATTCTAATGCTTTCATTCGCTTTTGATAGATTCTTTTAAGAGTTCTGTTGCAGAAAGAGTTATTTTATATACCAGTTTGACTGATATAAATACATTTATTATAATTTATATATTAATAAAGATTATACTTATAATAAAGTAAAATTGTAGTTTCAAAATTTGTTTCATGTCCTATAGAATGAAAAGTATACGTTTCCTTACGTTTATTTTACATTTCTATACGATTCAACTCATTACGTAGAATCGTAAAATGTATATTCCAATTTTTGCTGCGCAGTTGCAAACCGAAATGTACATACGGATAGTTTTACGTTTTCGAGACGTAAGTCGTCCAGGTCTTCGACGTCGAGCACTCACAGACTGTTGCTAGTCAATTGCGAAATAAATACGAATATGAAATATATGTTTTTTCAACTTCTGGTATTCATGCGCAATGGCCGAATCAAGTAGGCGCCGTAATATTTTGTAATAAAGGGCTTTGATTTTATACGGCTATTTTTTTTAAATACCTTACTAGTTAAACTATTATAATTTTTATAATAGATGCCATTAGTCCGTGAAATGTTGAAATATTTAATTAAGTTCAAAAAACCTTGTGTGCGATTCTAATGCGTATTTTATTTAGAGTAAATTTGGGTATTAATCGTTTACCATCTCAAATATATTTAATGTTTTTCAAATACAAAACAATTTAATGGATGGCATAATCTTATATAAGTAAATGAAACTGGACATATTTAGCTTTTTAAGTGACCACTATATAATGATCTAATTAGTTGTATGTTTGTCATTATGTTTACATGTTTAAGTGTAAACTTTTAAAACTTCTATTAAAAGAGACCGGTCAAAAACTGTCTTACATATCTGCAAGGAAGGAAGTTTGTGTGAATATATTTGGTTTAATTAGTATAATCCCTAAGAATGACTTAATAATTCAATGAATATCTAGTTTCAATTTCGTAGAGCCGAAATATATGATCAAGTAATAAACGTATACAATATTAATATTCAAATATTGTGTACCAGTAAATTTTTAAGGTTAAGCAAACTTAGAAAGAACTGGATTTTATCAAAGAATATTAGGAAATATACCATTCTTTAGTATATAATATTTATTTATTATATCAAATTAGGATTCCAATAAATAAGCTACTAATCAAAATGGGTGATTCACTTGAAATTACTGTAGAGCCAGCTGATTCTCAAAATTCAAATACAATAGACTTTCATCATTTTATTAATTATTTGCAAAAAGCTGTATGTGTTTTACACCCAGAAGAAGACGAAATATCATCAACTTTCCTTCAAGTTCTTGACGATAAAAACTATCAGGAATGTATTCGAAAATTTATAAATGATCCTCAAGTTTGGGCATTATGCATTCAAAAAATTTCTAGTAAAGGTAAAGGTTTTAACATTTTTATATTAAAGCATTATATTTTTATACAAGTTGATGTAAAAAGTGATTAATTTAATGATCTTATAAATTCAAATTATTTTGTGAATTTGAAAATCTGTACAAAAACAAACATAGTCTTTGAAACTTATTGAACAGCGTCTGGTATTTTATTTTCTGTTTATTAAAATTAAGTATTTCTCTTTACTTAACATCATCAATAAAAATCTTAATATGATCATTATCATTTCTAGTGCAACATAAGCCTATCACTTGTCTAATAAACTTAAATTTTTTTATTTTTCAAGCATTTATATTCTTTCAAATTTATATTTTTTTTTAACCTTTTTTCTATCAAATCTCTACTTTTGACAAAAAAAAAAAAAATGTTATAATTAAAAATTGGTTCAACGTCAGTTTTAATTTTGAATATTGCTGATTATTTCTAATAAATAAAGTATTGCAAATATTGTGATTTTGTGATATATGATTCTATGTCTTTAGGATAAAAAAAGTTTTATATTATGTTTTTATTAGAACAATTTTTATAACAGAATATAGAAAACTTTCAATAAACAACTTCAATTTATTATTATCAATTATTAATTATAATTTGGTTAGTTGAATTAGCCAAATATATTTAGAAATATTGATCTGAACAATGATATAAGATATTTATTTATACAATTGTAGAGACCCTGAAATACCATTATAAACATTGATTTAGTTTTCCTCATAGCATTTTATTTGTATATTTTTCATAATGTTGATAAGTAAAAAATATTCAATTAAATCTTTTGTTAGTTTGTTTATTTTACTAGCTTCTCTAATAGTTGATAAACTTGATAAAATTAAAACTTTTTATTTTTATTTTCATAAACTAAAATAGAATGTACTTTACATCTACAAAACTGTAATACCATCATCCGATTTACAACTTGCAACAAAATAATATTTGAAAATAATAGGGTTGTGATGGAAATTGAATTATGTGATTACTGTTAGTATATATTTCTATTTAAACTAAAAATATTTGCACATAGCTTATTCATTAAACATGAAAGAAGCTACGAAATTTAATACAAGTCAGTAAATTATACTTCTATCATGAGTTATAATTAAATATTAAAACTATACTAATTAATATGAGTATAGAAATAAATGAAATTCACTTGAGATACTCTCTAGATTATTATTAGTAAATTACTACACGTCATATGCTCGTCAGCTGCTACGTTAAAAAAATCTGCAATACAGGTTTTGCTGCACATTGATTTTTATGTTTCTTACAATGACTAATGGATTTTCTACCCCTGACTAATGAACAAACTATATTTTTCATTTGCTATATACTATATACTACTATATTTTTACTAAAAACTATATTTTTCATTATCTACATACTATATACTACTGTATGACAGAAAATAAATTGGTTTTTGGCAGATTTTTGTTATATGTATATGAAATATTGAATGCCTATTTGAAGGATATCATTTGTACTAAATTTTCCATTAAAATATTAATTAATTAAAAAGTTATAAGCAATTTTTAAAAAAATTTGATTATTTTTACAACTACTATAAATTGAAAACTATCTATCGGACCTAGATGATTATTTTTTTAATACCAGTAATTAATTGTATTTTGAGAATATATATGTATGTCATAATAATGTATTTTTTAATATAACAATTATAAACAATTAAAATAAATTTTTGCCATTTTTATTAAAAAGGACACCTTTTATTTAAAAAATTTTTTTGCAATCGATTCCTTGGACAATTTTGTTTATGAATTCGTAATAAAACTATCATGGTTTTTAATAGGGGCTAGGTAAATATCTTCCAAAAAAGCGCTACCTGTGGTGCTCAGCTGGAAGATCGGACCGATAAAAGCGTCCCACTGACCCGAAACTTTTCCAGGTAGTTCAGTTCTATAAGTCATTACCATAGACTGTATATTATGGAATCGGGATGATATCAGTATAAACAATATTTTATTTACTTAAATACAAACAATTTAATCGCAAATAGATGGAGTGTAATATTTCATATTATTTTAGAAAATATTCGTAGTTTACAAGAAATCAATTTTCCAAGTATAGTTAGAAATAAACAGTCTAGTTATAACAGGTCGTATTACTCAATATATATTAGGAAAATGAAATAAAAATAGTCAATTATTTAATAATATTTAATTATTCAAATACTTAAGACTATATTTCATAATGTAACAATCATTAGAAATATTTTACTATATCTTATAAATGTGTTCATAAATTAATTATACAAATTTAAAATAAAATTGAATAAATAAAAGTTTTATAATTTATAAGAAATTACATTGAATTATTCAAGTACATTTATTCTGTGGCTTTTTAATACGATAATCTGTAGAATAGGAAGTTTTCTTTCACCATCAATTCCTTGGTGCCTTTATTAAGAGGGTTAAATGCGTGAAAACATGAGGTACCATCGGCAAGCAATGCTGTTTTTGTTAATAATGATGATATATTTTGTTTAATTTCTATGTATTCTGTGATGGTGCAGTAAGCAAATGTTATATCAGGTATAGATTTTTTGTGCCCATTGATATAACTCCTTAGCTGAAGAACTGCTTATTTCTTAATTTCGCAAACTGGTGTTCCAGGCTAATCATTTTATTGCTTCGCCAAGTCTGTCACATGCGCTTTTTCCATGGCAACTTGCGAAAAAGTGCCATTCAGATTCAATTCCGTATTTCTCATAATTAGAAACAACAGTCAAAAAATTTGATTTAACTTGATTTATTCTTATACTGACTTGCAGCTTTGTCAGAATCGTAAATAATTTTTTTAACCTCGTTCTCGTATCTATTTTGTATATAATCAATTAATTTTTGGCGAAACAATATCACAGAATTTACGTCATGTTCCGTAATTTCTGAAATGACGACGAAACTGTCTGCTTCAGTTTTGTCCTTCTCTTTTATATACATTGCAAATGGATGAATATTTATCTGTTTGCCGTTCCAATGGTTTGTTTCCACCTGGTCTTGATATACAGTCGTATAATTCTGAGCGAAATCTCCTATGACCATTATTTAAGATTCATTTAAATTATTTGACTTTTGGCAATAAAGTCATGCTCTAATAATTTATATTTAAACTGTTCCTCCAAATGATTAAGATAGTCTTCAATATTGTAGGTTTGCTTTACAAGATCATACTTTTGGTTTACAGTTTCCCATTGTTTCCAATGAATGAAATTTAGAACATGTTTTAAAAATAATTCTCGAACATATTTAAAACACTTGCCAATCCAGGACATTTCGTGCATTTATTATAAAAACAATCTTCATCAGGTCTCTCACATGTTCACGAAGTTTTTTAGCGGTTTGTGTACGCTTGTAGACATTGGAATCGCAGTTAACATATGTATCTTTTTGGAATTAATAGTTACTTTTTCATACGCTGCTTTCAGGTCTTTATAAAATACACCTTTTTGTATAGATCCATCTCGATTATTGTCTAAACAGCGATATTTTCTCACAAGTAAACTTATCAAATTATTTGACAGTGAATCGATTGTGTTTTCTAATAAATCAGGTATTTCAATATCTATTGAATTTATTTCTACGATTTAAAAAAAATCAAGCAATGAATTTAAGCGATCCAATAGTCTACGTTCATTTTCGTCGATCGAAAAGTCTTCATCATAATGTACTTGGCAGATATTTTGATTTTCATTAGCACTTGAGTCGAAACTGGCCTAATTGTTCTGATTAATAGAATCTTCACAACTACTATTTTCTTAATTTGTATCTCCTAAACGTGTGTCACTGTAGTCGGAAACTTTCTTTGGATCTTGATATACCAGTATCTCAAACATGTTGCATATAATCGATCGTTTTCTTTCACTAAAGGAAACTACTTATCCTGAATTTCTGTGGGAACGTGAAGCAAAGATTCTCGTCGATATCCATGTTTACGCACTTTGAATGGATTGGAACACTCTGGTAATGGCACGATTATATGATTTTCATTAAAACTGAATTGAAATAATTTTACAAAATCTATCGCACAATAAAAAATGTCACTCTGACGTTCGTGTAGGTCCGTTCACTTTGACCATTGAACTTTAAATAGCGTGTTTGAGCGAAAATATTTCTTATTTCCTTATTTTGGAAGGTCATTACCTAGCACTTATTAAAAATCATGATAGTTTTATTACGCATTCTTATACACAATTGTCCAAGGATTCGATTGCAACAAACATTTTTCAAATGAAAATTGAAAACGAAAATGGCAAAAATTTATTCTAATTGTTTATAATTTTTTTCATTAACAAATATATTATTATTGCATATATATATATTCTAAAAATACCTTTTACGGGTAATTTTGAAAACAAAAATTATCCAGAACCGATAGATAGTTTTCGATTTATAACAGTTGAAAGAAAAATTAAATTTAAAAAAAAATGATTATAATTTTTTAAATAAATAATATTTTAGCGTCAAATTTGATACAAGTTTGTAGTTGAAAATTTCAGCCTGGGACAATTGTGTATAATAATCTATACTAAATTGTTGTGATATTTAATAGGGGCTATGCTTCGAAATGCTTCCATACCATTCGGATGTGTAACTCAGTAAATTTATGATTTTTAATTTTTTTGCTTCATCAATGGATCTACCTCGCAATAATCATTTTTTTTATAACGATAATTGATAAATAATTGACTATATCTATGCTACATTTAAGCAAACTCTATTATTTTCTTCAATATTCCAGTTTGTTAGGTTTTATGTTTTATCATCGTATTTTATAGTACATTTTCTGAAATTTCCTATACTTCATAAACCATATAAATAAAGGATTTTTCAAAATTAAAAGACCTTATCAGACGTGGAAATACCATAGTATTTGTAAATATCTTTATTTGAGTGTTAATAAAAATTGTATAATTATACTATCGTGAAAATGTCCTTGAATTAACGTATAGGCTTTCATCCCAAAAGGGGTATCGACACGTGAATTTAAATATGAATATAACTCAAATCGCTTGCGCGCTTTATTAATTTAAAACTAATAATTTTGAAATTTATATTGAAGGAGAAAGAATAAATAATTGTACTGAGCAGTTAATACGAAAAAGCCTTGACAGCAGAAAAAACCCATTTTATTGAAATCACAAAAATGTATATGAATTCACGAAATGATGATAGTGAGTGACTTTCCCCAATACTCACTCTCAGTCATTCGCATTACGTGTAGGGTATTTGCCATACCCGATGGCTTTGCGATATGCGATTTCGTTTGCCTAGCCCACCATGCACATTTATTAAACGCCGCACTATTTGTAGATAACTACCTCCTTTATGGGTGTTATATATTGCATGCAGAAATTGATAAGGAGATTATGTAACACGAGATTATGTTATAGATATACGAGGATGAGGTTTTTTACATTTGTCTGCTCTTAAAAATGTAGAACATGACTGACTGTCCTGTCTGATTCACATGTAAACAACGAAAGTCTTTGTTGGCAGCCAACAAGTGCTGCTGCCACCAAGCGCTCACGCGTGAATTTGTCACAAGCTGACAGATGTACGGACATGTGTGTATGCCCGTGCAAGCCCGCGCAACATATGAAATGTCACATCGTAACTGTCCTAATCTATTCATATTATGTAAACTTTGCCGAGGGTCTTTGTTTCGCGTTACTGCAGAAATTCATAATAAATGGTTTATAAGGATAATCGATTATGTGTAACATCCATGAAGTACTGCTCTGATAAAAATCCAAGTAATCTTTCTAACTACAATGCCATACATTTTTGCAAAATACAAATGAAAAATTTAAGCAAGTTAGTGGGTGGACATATTCTATTAAGCAAAAGTGCAATCCTTCTTTAAATATTACTCTCCAATTATTCTTTAACGTTGGTCTGTCATGACGCTGGAAGCTATTTTTGAACGGGGCAGAAATTTAATAGAAAAAAAGGTATAGAAATAAGTAAAATTACGAAAACAACCAACGCACTGAAACTGTATTACGCAATGCAAATATTTACAACTCTTAACACATTAAGGGCGGTGTCCCAAGCACGTACCATTTTTTTATGCAGTTTTTATTATGTGTCCGATAAATTTTTGTATTTTATACAAACAAGTTTATACTTTTTAAATTCTTGGAAGATTAAGTTATAAGATTTTTGTTGAAAATTGCAATTAACGTAAAAAAACGCATTTTTTCTGTAAAAAATTGGTTTCTTTGTAACGCAGACAACTAAAACTCTGGCGTTTTTTCTACGTATCTTCTAAATTTTTTTATATAATATGTATTTTTTTCGACATTTTTCTTACGCTAATTAAAAAAAAATCTGTCAAAATGTAATTTTAGATTAGTAATTTGGAATTAGGGACCTTTTTGAGGGGTAGATTTGATATGTGAAGGTTTGGGGTTCGCTGTTTATCAACATTCTTAAATGTTGATGGCATAAACAATTTTCAAAAATTATTATATAAATACTAAATTTTTTAAAGCACTGATTACTAATTTGAAGTTAGGTTTTCAGAATTCAAAATAGATGAAATGAATGATTCAAACTGGAGTAGATTCATTGCTAAAAAATGAATCATTTTTTTGTTCAACGATTTCTGTAACTTTTCTATAGCTTCCATACCTTTTTTAACGCAAAAATCGTTGACTTTGTTAAAATAGCCAACGACAGCAGACTATCTCTTCATCGTTTACAAATGTTTTATCATCGAGCTATTGTTTCACTTTTCGAAATAGAAAATAATCTAAATTGACCAACTCCGGTAAATAGAATGTGTGAGGAAAGGATTCGATATTAAACTTGTTGATTTCAGCAATTTCCATAACGGATGCTTTGATGACACAAAATTTTTTTTTTCGTTAAATGCGGCTGTTCCTTCTTGAGTTCGGTATTTAAACGCTGCAATGAATCTAATGCTCTCTATTTTCAAATAAAAATACAACACTATGTTCATAGTTTATATAAAATTTGTTTAGGTTATTTTTTGAAGATGTTTATTTGTAATGTATATAAGTAGACGACACTGCTTCTTTCCAGAAACTTAATTCGAATATCAAATTTTCTCCTCTTTATACCAAGTACTTTTCTCACACAAACATCAAAATATACTGTCTCAATTTCAACTTTGCAGTTGTATTTAATCATTAAACATTCTGTTCAATCTAGTATGTTTGATTAAGTATCATGGAATACATGAAATAAAATAAGTCTCACCTTTCAATCAGAGTACTAATTCAGATAGGCGGATGAAATTTTTTTGGAATAAATAGATAGAAAAGTAGTGATTTGGGTGAAATTACTCTACTTTACAAGTGAGAACAAGAAGTAGATGTAGATATAAATAAAAAGAAGAGAGCGCAAGTTTAGTATAATACTCGAGTATTTATATTACTTACTGTAAAGCACCTCAGGAAGTAGTTCTTCCTCAGCTAAGGCAGCTAATCACCCAGTTCCTTGACAGACATAAATAGTCTGACACAATCACCAACTCTTCGTCTTGAAAATTCCGCTGTCCCAATGATATGCGAACAAAAATGCTAACTCGCTTACGCAGGAGAACCTAACCTCACACCTAAGCTTATTTGGTTTGAACGAAGGCTCACGGATAAGTATCGTGAATGGCGATTTCGGATAAGGAACTTACTCGCAGAGCTCGCACGGACTATGCCTATTTAAAATGTGGTCATCACCTACCTGAGAGCGAGTAAGTATCCCCTTGATTAATGGGCACCTAGGTCAGCGCATGTAACGGAAGTCTGGGTTCTCTAAACGTGTTCGGGCGTAAATTAGAAAGTAGTAAATACGTGTATTTTGTGACGTAGCGATAAGAACTTTATCCGGTCCCTATTTTTGTAGAAATGCATAAAACTAAACCTTACATAAATCTAAGCGTATAAATCCAATATATATATATATACATACTTCTAACGCTTATGCTATAAACATTAGTATAATTTGATGTGCATCTGCCGCGAATACTCAACATACGACAGGATTGACTGCGTCGATTATTTCTCACCCGCCAAGTCATGACTCCCTTCTAGCCCTATGTTCACATGATCGCTTAGAAACTTACACAAAATGGAAATATGTAAAAGCAATGTTTCGATATTTATCTCCATTAAGTAACATGGCCGGATCGATGGAGAACTAGACGTACTACGTCTAACGACTGAGGGTCATTGTGAAACGTAGTATTATCAAATTTTATTTCTAATAATAAATAAAAGCATTATCGTATATCCTGAAACTACAGAATTATTTATATATCCATACATCCACCAATGGATGTAAGCCTCGTAATACCACTTTGTATCTATTTTTTTTTTCATTGGCTGTATTATAAGTCGAAAATAATAAGTATAAATTGATTCATTAATATGTTCTCAAGTAATAATCTGTTGATAAAAGATAGGCTTTACATGAGAAGGACCTAGGTTCTTATTCCAAGATAAGAACTTTCAACTTTTTTTTTCTCAAAAATTTCAAACAAAATATATAACTATACATACATACATGGTAATTGAGATGTCTTTTTTTCTACGCTATGTATAATAGGTCCATAAATAAAAATATAAGTTTATAGGTGAATTTAAACATCCTTTTTTATAATTTTTCTAAGGAAAATTATCTAATATAGGTTAAATAAAATAACACAAGTAACTTTTCTTCCCAGAATACGACAGTGGTGAAACTGATGATGAAAAAGAAACCAATGTTTATTATCTATCAAATGAAATCAATTGCACAAATCCCAAAATCGCTTCTATTGTATTCACTAAAAGGGGAATAATTATCGAAGCAGATAAATCAATTCATTCTCAACTACGTTTAGTATATTTTTCGGATGGATCACCTTATGAAACTTTGCATGCTATCAGCAAAACAATGGCACCTTATTTCAAAAGTTACGTTAAAGAAAAAGCTAAAATTGATAGAGATGGAGATAAAATGGCCCCAACAGTGGAGAAGAAAATAGCAGAGCTGGAAATGGGTCTTCTACATTTACAACAAAATATCGATATTCCAGAAATATCATTACCAATACATCTCGTTGTTCAACAAATCATTAAACAATGTACAGAACAAGGGCGAAAACCCAAAGTAGCTGACTTTGGGAGTAAAGTTGAAGATTCTACTTTTCTTAATCAACTTCAAAATGGAGTTAATAGGTGGATCAAAGAAATACAGAAAGTAAGTACAATGGATAACGATTACATTAATTTTTTTTCTTTTCTGTCATCTAAAATTGTAAAAGTAAGTTTAAGTTTTACATCGAATATTTAAATCCATATTGATTATGTAATTTAGTATAAGCAATGAGGTCTCTACTATATTTCCTAAAATTTTAATTGAAATCCTTCTAAAATTTCAATATTGGTGTTCGAAGCAGTCCCCCTCAGTAACATACTGTACGTACATACTGGTTTGAGAATTTTTTTTTGTTTTCAAGTGATAGCTGTAATATTTTCCTATCATCCAGTAAATTTTTGTTGAGTTTAATATTAAGTTGTTTTTCTTAGGTCCAAATATCCTCTGCGTAAGTGTAATAATCACTTCGTTGAATTCTTTGAATTTTTTTTAGTTCTTCATTAATTTAGTAATTTCTAAATCTCATTTAAGTAATTTTCAAAATTAAATAATGTTTCATTTATAAATATTACTGTATTATCTACGTATGTACCTCCGGAGAAAATCCTGATATTACATCATTGACTTTTATTCGATTTTATTCATTAAATTCTCAGAATATACAAAAAATTCTATTTATTACTTACAATTTAACCCATTAATGACCAAAAGGCCTGATTTTTTTGTTGATTACCGAAGCGACTTTTTCCGTAGTTATAGGCCTTAGAAAAACTGCTTTAGAAAAAAATGCAAACATGTGTTTCAACATAAAATTTAATTCCCTTTCAGAATCTGGGCTCAAAATTGTGATTGATTGCGTAATAAAAAAGTTATAGCCAATTAAACAAAAAAAACGTGAAAATTTGTGCAAAAAATCAAATTTGCGATTTTTTTTATTAATGTTATCGTGAAGAAATCATAATATAAATATGGTCAGGGGTGATCATAACTATGAAAGTATCTCAGGGAATTTTGGTGGAACTTTGGAACTACTCCTTCCAACAAAATGGCGGCCAAATCGAAACAAGATCATAAAAAACATAACTCATTTTTTTTCTCAAAAACTATTGAGTTTACAGAAAAAGTTGATAGAACAGAAATGTCTTAGAATTGATCATAGAATCCCCTATAAATTTTTTTAGAAGAATTTTTGGAGATGATTTTGGAAAATTGTATTTTTCAAGTTTTCCAAAAATTCAAAAATGTTCTTACTGAACATTTCACTGAATTTTGCTGCTTTTACTGATTTGATCTAATAGGTAGGCTAGTAACCTCCGAGCTTGTTTCCTTGTTCCGTGATTTCGTTAGCATTGAGTTTAAATAACTTGCACGCGTGGTTAGCAAAAATTCTGGATTTTTCTCCATTAATTATAACTCGATTTCCACAGAATTTTACTTTAAAATAGACTTGCCTAATAATTTTTACTATGGAACACGCGTATTATATCTGGCAATTTGTCTAGATGTATTGGCCAGTAGGCTGGTTTGCCTACCTATATTAGAGAGAATATATTATTTTTCATAATAAATGTATTTAATCGTGTAATTACAACTTTTTATTGAAGGAGATGTAATTTCTCAAAAATAATATCTATAAATGTTTTCCAAGTATTCGGATAGTAATGGGAGATTATGTTACCTTCATTCCGTATCCGTAAAAGTCTTAATTATATCCTAAACAATGCAAGTAATACGTTACGTATAATCCATAACTGTGTCCGTCATTTAGTAACAAATGCGGAAAATTATCATGTATATTTGCAATAAATAATCATTAGTGACTATTTCGTAAGTGTGTTATTAATAATATATTACAAGTAAGCAAGCCCAGTTTACGCATCCGTCTATGAGATCTGGCTATTAAATAACGAGACTGCTTTTAAAAAAGAGTTTTATTTAAAAAATTCTTCTATAATTGAATGCTCTCCTTCAATGCACTCCACACCTCTCGCCACACACCGTTCTATTCGTTTTTTCCAATGGCCAACGCAATAATGGAAGTCTTCTTTTATAAGAGCATTTAGGAGCTCTCTCGATTTTCTGAATCACGTTCCTTTTAAGGCAGACTTGATCTTTGCAAATAGAAAAAGTCGCAGGATGCTAAATCGTGTGTTCGAGCAATCAAGTGCCTCTAACGGCTAAATAACGCTTCACAAACAACGCGTCATGGACAGATGCATTGTCCTAGAAGTGGTAAGTTTGATTTACAATTTCATCCTCTGGAACTCATTCACTCATTACGATTCCTTCATTATATAATTTTGTGACAATATAGCGTCATAGTTAAGTCGACTTGGCAAGCCGAACCTAGGCACGCCGCTTAGCCTCCAGCAGCGACGTGCGCTTGCTGCCGAACATAGCGTCCTCTTTTTTTCACTGCAAGTAATTGCCTAATAGCAGACAGTTAAATTTTATTAATGATTTTTTATAGAAAAAATCCTAAAAAATGCGTCGGTGCAAGAATAAAAAAAACCGGTTTTGAGATATTTGCAATTGTTTTAAAAAAATGTGTCACTTTTGGAAAAAAATATATTATTTTTCTTATTGCATATTTTTGTAGTACAAGATTTTTTGCATATTTAACAAAAAATAGACCCCCACATTTTTACTTGTTTTTGAGATATGAATTTGTTTTTAAATTTCATTGCTTTTTTTTTGTTCATAAGTCGTCCTAATTAATATTTTAACATAAAAATTTGGACAAAAATTTATCTCATATGTTATAAGTATGCAAAGTTTGAAAAATATCGATTGACCAACGTCTCTAGAGCCATTGAAATAGCCAAGAATAACCCAAATACTATTACAACGACAAAAACGTGTTTTCGTATTGTAATAGTAGATGCTTTCAGCACCCTCCCCTCTAACCCTCTAGGACGCCTTCTGCGTGCGCAGGCTCGTTATTTAATAGCCAGACTTCGTATATGATTTTATGGAGTTTGCCTTCTATTTAATTTTTTAGCTCTTGAATATCCATTCAAGAATTAACCTCATGTAAAACAACTTAGTATCTCTTGTTCTGTTTTCATTGAAATGTGTAACATTGGGGTTTTCGCGATTATATAAGACAATTTTGAATAACACTAGTTGGATTTTAACTTTGTTATTGCTCAATACTTTTTAAAGTGTAGTTTTTATATGTATATAAATCTAGCACTTCCTTTTTGAATATTTACTACTCCACTCATGACGAATAGCGGTTATTCTGTTCTGAGTCTACTTTCTATTTTAATTTAATATTAATGGGTAATGATAAAGTGTCAAACCTTTTACATGTTTTTACTGGGCGCTCCGACCAGTTTACCAGTATATTGCATTGACGCTCCTTTTTCCCGTGCTGGATCCTAATAATTTCCTTTTTTCATCACACTTACACAGTTTCTTTTCCAGTCTAATTATTTGCCTTATGCTTCCCGTAAATCCGTGGGCGTTGCCATGGGTTTTCATCTATCCCTTTCCCTAGCTCAGCTATCGTCGAATACCTTTCGGGTCTTGCATTCCCCACAGATGAGAGTGATCATAAGTTCGGGTAGCCTCGAAATCTGTGTTGAGCTACCAATGGTTTCATTTTTACAGGTGACCACGCGAAATTGTCTTACAATTATTTCGAGCTTAATACAGAAATAATTGGTAAGCCGGAAATCCCTCGCGACAAGATATTCAAAACCGCGAATAATACATTTGCAAATATAGTATTGTATTTTATTCATAATTTGTATTACTAAAGAAATTAATTTATTTGAGTTTTAGATATGCGTATTTGTTTTAGTCTTTAAGATGAGAAATTGTGTTTACATTATTCTTTTTATATACAGTTAAGAGTTATTAATATAATGATTAAATATTTAGTGTTCGCACATTTTCGGACGCTGTCTGCCAGGTGGCTGACTCAATGGCGCCGACGCACAAGAAAAGTATCCCAACCTTAGATATGTATCTGCGCCGACTCTTGGTTATATCGATTTTTTTGTCGGGGTTTTCACTCGGAACTTCTATAGCGCTACATAGATTCATCATCTAATTTCGACATTGACATTAATATTAATACCTGTCTCATTGACAGGAGTGACTTTATTCAAATTACTTATCTCTTTCGATGTAGCACGACGCTTATCAGCAGAGTGACTCTTATTGGTTTCTTGTCTCTCTTGGCTAGTAAATTTCTTGTTAATGGAGCCACATCCCGTAGGGACCATACTCTCTTCTTGCATGCGTCAGCGCTTATGTATCCTTCGACCGCTTCATTCGAGCGTCACCATCTATACTCAGCAACCGAGGACATCTAGCCTCTCATGTGCCTCTTCAGGAATAACCACCATCATCATCGTGGCCGACACAAGCGACGAGCTTATGACTCAATTTCATCCGAATCGCCATTTTCCTGAGTAAATAGGAATTTTTATCGTCCGCGTACCTTCTCCGGGGTTACGAGCTCTGCCGTCGGCGCGGTTCTCGCCGTATAAAGACACTTTCCAGCGCAAATGACTTCGGTGTAGTTCTCATACGTAAATAAAACAGAATGGATTACATTATTTTATTTGAGCGGAGGCAAATTACTCCACCTATTAGATTATTGCAAAAACACTTGGTAAAATCGTTCTTCAGTCCGATATGTGAATGACAGTATAATAATTCATAAGTAAAAATAAATATTTATTTAAAAAGAAAACCGCCGCAGGACGCCTGGCAGATGTGAAAATCTCGATGACATATTCTTTTTAAATGAAAGTAATTTTCCTTAATTTTCATTTAAAATTTTCCGGAATTATAGATAGAACGGGATGTGTACTATGTAGGTGGGAATCCAACGAATCATTGTTGTGATTTACATATTAGTATGTTCTTTCAAAATCTATGTGCAGACAGTTTTATAATACAAAAATATATACAATTAATTAATAAAATATACAATGTTTATAAAATAAATGAAATTAATTTTTATTATTAGATGCATATTTGTTATTTCAGTAATGGCGAGAGAGAATGGTTTATTATATTGGCAATAGTGACAGTTGGTTTATGGTAACTGAAATATGCGATAGACGTTGTAGATATAACGTTGTCAAAATAGCTGGTAAATACAGCATTTATCGCAGTTTCATATCTATTAGTAGAAACCTTTATATTATTAAGCATTAGTAATTGAAATTCACTTTATAGATAAATAAAATTATTATTTACCATCATATTTATCATATATTATGATTTTAGTAGCTGAATTAAACTTGATTCTTAATCATTAATTTTAATTCAAAAGACAACATACTACAATAAGCAGGTTAATTATACTAGTTACGGAAGAAAAAAGTTCTGCTCCGCTGTTTTTCTTGAGACAGAAATATTTTTCTACGAATCTCTATAGATAATTAAAATCTTTAATCAATAGATAAATCTATAATACAATATCAGTGGATTATTCCATCAATGCACGGGGTCTGGAGGGCCGTATTTTTGCTACAATACTTTAGATACTATACACGGCTAACAAATTGAGTATTGATAATGTTATTGTAGGTATGTACATAGACGATATAGCACAGCGCACAATTCATATAAATACAGAAACAGTATTTCTCAACCTACAAAAATATTTAAATAATATTTAAAATTGTCTTAAAGCATAGAGAATAAAGGGAGATGAAAGTAAATGTAATCAAGTAAATTGTACGCTAAGAAAGGATAAATGCCCACCAGTCAATCTCAACGATAGGACCATCCTCTATAATAACCGTACAAAAAACATCTTGATCGTTGACTGAACTAGAGAGAGAGAAAAAGAGAGAGAGAGCACATTTGGAATAAAAGAATACAATTAAATTTTAAACCTCAAAAAATGTACTGGTTAATAGGGAGAATAGGAAAAGAGACAAAACGTTTGAATCGAGTCTCCCCTTGAAAGCTTCAATAGGTACGATCTCACTCAGTCCTTGATAATAAACTGCTTATCTTCAAAATTGTACTGAAATCAGTGTGCACGGATGGTATACAATTCCGGATATAGCTTCCAATCCCAACGTAGAAATACTAGAAAGATTCTAATCAAAAGTTCTTATATATATAGTAGACACTCCATGGGACTTACCCAACTATATCATTAACTAGGATTATCGTTGTTCACAATATGATCCGACAATTCAACAAAAAATGATTGCATTATACAGGAAATGTAAAAACAGATTACTTAACCATCCAAATCAATAATCAGGAAATATTCTACAGAAACATGTACGTCACTTAAGATTGAAAAAAATTTACAACTTACATGATGTATCTATAATACATAATATAAAAACCCATTGAAGCTTTCAAGGGGAGACCCGTACAATTCAAACGTTTTGTCTCTTTTCCTTTTTTCCTAATTTCATTCCTATTTTCTTTTCTGTTATAAGAATGAAACCTATACTAAATGTATAATTATACAGATTGTAAATAATAATAGTAGTTAAAATAAAAAAAATAGTTAACTAAAACCTTTGTATTCATTATTTTCTGTTATTTATTTCATTATAAAAAAGAAATTCAATTCATTATGAAGAATTAAATAAAAGTTTGTAGAAGCTTCGATTTTATGCTAGTAACGTGTAATGTCGGGATAGGGATCTAAAAAAGAGAGAAATCTTGTATGCGTGCGTCATCGGCCAGAATGCGAGACCTTTTTTTTTGATGCGTCCCTGTTTTATGGGACCCCACGCGTGCATGTCACAGCCGGAAAACCTTCTGTTTGAAGGCCAAGAAGATGAAGTTACCTGATGCACGAGATATAGTTTTTTTATTTTTGTGAAATTCGAACATTAGGCCGAAAAATCATTTTGGAAATTCAAAGCGAGACAGCATCCCAGGAAAACCCATAAAACATGGATGTAGAAAAAGGAATTGTACTTAACTTTTAGGGGGCCAGACGTTCCCCTTTTTTGCCGTTTCAATGTTCTCGGTATCTTTTCGTTTTTACTTTTTATGGATTTATCTAGAAGCCATAAAAAGAAGAGAAAACGAAAAGTTACTAAAAATTTAATAGTTGAAGGATTTTTGTAATGGTTCTACGAGGAAAAGAGAGCGGGAGGGGCACATTTCTAGAGGTACGTACCCGTTTACAGCCTCCCTTGAATTTTCACAGTTTGAGGGCGTATTTTTTTAAGTTGCGGCTATTCGAGGGGGACCCAGGATCAATTAGGACCCAAATAATTGTTAGGACAGCCTCTAGAATGCCAAGTGGGAGCTAACCTATAATAGGCCTCACTTGCTAGCGTTCAGGATTAGTCACTCGAGGAAGTGTACCCAAGGATGCTGAAGCTCAGAGCCAAACAAGTGCTACTGCAAGTAAATAAAAATAAATATTCAATATCTAAATTTTACCTAGAGACTTCGCATTAGTTCGCGACCTTTTCACTCACTCTTCCTAATTCGTGGTTACTCTGGCTGCGCTTTGGAGTCGGTCCTTGCTAACCTAGTAGATCTAACCCCTCTGCTGCTAATAGTCAGTGAAGCAGAGGTGGATGTCGTCGCTGCCAAGGAGTCAGTGACAAAAGCCATTCATTCAGAATTAGCAATTCCGAAAAATTGGAGGTAAAGCACTCTTTGATGCAACAAGCACGCCCCTTGCTAGTAGGACGAAAGTCTTAGGCATAAAACGTGCGCACGACGAATAAAATTGTTTTAATTAACAATTTATATCGGCATATCTTCGATCCGATGTTACATAAAAATTTTGGAGGCCCCGGAGGGATAACAAAGTTGCGAAAAAGAGAATTTCCTCATAAGGACCAAATTATTCGCGCTTTAGGAAAAGAAAATAAATAAATAAATAAAATAAAATAAATACAAGTACAAAAAGAAAAAGAAAAACAGGCCCATGAATCCGGAATACACAACAATACGGCCCCGAAAAAAATTAAATAAGCGGCAACGAAAAGCCAGGGTTAGATTCTACGGCAACCTACCAGGCGCGTTACCCCAGAAGGAATATGAACGGCAGAAGAAGCTACAGAGAGAAGAGCGTAAACGAGAGAAAAATATCGCAATACAGCAGTTCTCATTCCCTAAGGATCAACCAGAGCCCAACAAGGAATTATTAGAAACCGATCGCACAAAATCGGGAACTATTGAGGAAAAATTAGAAAAATTAAGAGTCTGCTTATGTTTCCACGGCGACAATCCGAGCTGTTGTACTAGCTGCATTAAAAATTTTAACACCTTCAAAATACCCAGGGAAACCAAGACCGATAGCATCAGCAATAAATTGTTTTGGAGTAAAAATCCAGCCGACCACAATAAATATATATAGCTACAAAGAAGTCTAGGAATAATAAACCAAACTATCAAAAAAGGAAAAGAAAATTAAAAGGAAAAGAGAGAATATAAACAAATGGTACTAAGTATTATTCCGAAGGCACTCACTGAAAAATCGCTCTTTTATGTATTAGAGGAAAATATAGTGCGAATAGACCGAGAATTTTCAAGAATTGCGGAAGTGTTTGAAAGCCATAACCAAAGACTTCAGATGGGCCTATCTCGGGACAAACAAATAAGAGAAATTTAACAAGACCAAGAGAAGCAAATCCAAACTTTATTCGAACTTAGTTACACAAATCTCCTCACCATAAATAGGCTCCAGGTTCAAAATAAAATCCTAAAAAAGGAGTTGAAAACGTCACAAGAGACTCACGACAAAACTGATGCAGAAATCTGTAAGTTAATTTGCTTATTTTCAGAGTTAACTCTTAAATAAAAAAAAATAAAAAAAAACAACTGAGAAAAATAAATAAATTAAAAGATTAAACAACCCCTTTAATGAGTAAAAGGGAAAATAAAAACGAACACTTTACTCGCAGTAAAGGAAACCTAAAAGAAAAATCGTGGGATTCAATTCAAGAATCTTTTTTGTCAAAAAGCCTCCTAAGGCATTCGGACTCTGAAGATGAAGCAAGACCTTTACAAGAAGAAGTTGCAAGTTCATCAAGGCCTTTAGATATTAATCTAGATCCCACACCGCAAACAAGTAAAGGGGCAATAAAGAAGACTATACCTAGAAAGAAACTAAATACTGATATGGAAGCCAACGCCCCAAATGACGCTTAAGTACAGCCCGTGCTGACCTCAGGTCAGCTAATAAATCTAAAAGATGCGCTCAAAGTCGTACATGTATTCAATGGTAATCCAAACAAATCGATACCATTCATCGAAGGATGCAGAGAAGCTCGGAGTATGCTCTTTAAAGTTTGCGAGGAGAGCCTAGTAAAACTAATAAAAATCAGGCTTGAAGACGAGGCACAGAGAGCAATGATAGGAATTACCTCTACAACAGTAGAAGATTTCCTTAGCCATTTAGCCGATATTTTCGCCCCCGTACAAATAGTAAATCAACTACTAGGAGAACTGGGTAACTAGTGCCAAGATAACAACGAGAAAGTTTTAGAATTCTCTAACCGGCTGAGATACCTATCCAGAAAAATAGTAAAAGCAAAGAGATAACAGGAAAAGGTTGACAATCTGCCTAGAGAAGAACAAGAAAAAATAGACGAAAACGTCCTATTGTGCCTTAGGAGAGGCCTGAAAGACAGCATACAAGTAAGGCTACCACGTGATTTAACGCCTAAAGATGCAATGAAACATGGAATCCTGGCAGAAAAGGACCTGGACTACACCAAAACTTATTAAAATTAAAAACACAGATTCCTAAAAGAAATATACACGCCTGTCAAATTTGTAACGAGGAAGGCCACGAAGCACTTAATTGCAATATAATTTTAAAGGCAAAGAAGCAATGCACCTACTGCAAGAAGTCAGGACATGAGGAAGTCGACTGCTATTTCAAATTGAACAAAAAGACAATAGCATGTCAAATTTGTTACCGCCAAGGGCATTCAGCCCGCGGATGCCGCATGCTTCAAAAATGCAATGCGTGCAATAAAACAGGACACCTAGCAGATAATTGCCGTAGTCGTGTAAGAATAAATACGATTACTGGAACGAACAAAAAAGCTCGACAAATCAAAAGCTGAGTGTTTTTATTGCAAGAAATGTGGCCACGTGATAGCAGACTGTTACGCACGAAAAGCGTCGGAGAACAAAAATCGAGGAAACGGCCAAAATTCTTTCCAATCGAGCGCGACGAAGAGGACAAATATGACAAAAGCGCTCAGCGACAAGGAGATCGACGAGTTATTACGTCACTTAGTTCCTTAAACGCCGGATTACGCTATGCAACAAGAGTCTCTGTAATTTGTGCGAACCTATTAGAAAATAAAAAGATCAATATTATGTTAGATAGCGGATCCGAAGCTAACATTTTAAAGATTGGTGTGATTAAACATCACTTAAAACTAGTGAACAAAACCGACCTACATCATCTAATAGGAATAGGATTAAAAGTATTTCCCACAATTAGATCGATCACTCTAAAAATACTAGAGAAGTCCACAGAATTCCTTTTAGTTTCAGACTCTTTTCCTATTCCGTATGAAGCTGTGTTAGGGGCTAATTATTTTTCCACGAATAAAGCAATAATAGATTTTGGAACAAAGAACTTAATCATAAATCAACACACATTTAAATTTAAAGAAATAGATAATTTCGTGAACACGATACTTTATTCGATTTACAACGCAAACAAAGAGACTACGTCCAAAGTGGTGCCACGAATAAAAATCAAAGACGCGTTAACAGGAATAAAAAGACATTTCCTAGTTGACACTGGATCCGAATGCAATATTATAAAACAAAGCCTGTTACCAAAGGAAAAAAATATCGATAAATCTTGTATAATAAACCTAAAAGGGATTGGAAATAATTTACAAAAAACAATAGGAGTTGTAGCAATATCGTTACACGGCGTTCAAACTTTGTTTCACGTAGTAAACGATGACTTCGGAATAACTTACGAAGGTATTCTAGGAGCCCTGTTTATTGAAGAGGCAAAAGCAATCATCAATTTTAAAAATAATACCTTCTGAGTTAATAATGAGATAATACCACTAGTAATGAAAACTGATCAACAGTCAAAACTCGATAAGATATCACACAACACTATCAAAGTCTCCAAGGCATCAAACACAACTTGTGAAAATAATGGAATATTAAGCCTCGCTGGGTGTCACATATTCTCAATAATGCAAGGTGAATCATTGAAAGACCTTGATATCATAGACTTTCATAACGGTGATTGCAATATAACTGACTCTAGAAAATGAAAAAGAAAACTCGGAAACAAAAGTTGAGGATTTTTTAGACTTAAGTCACATGGATAAAAAGGAAAAGAAATGTACCAAGAAATTAGTTAATGAAATAAAAGATATCTTTCACCTACCTGGGACAGAATTACCAGGAACTGACTTAATAATGCACGAAATCCACACAGTGGACGAAAAGCTTGTCAACTGTAGACAATATCAGTTCCCCCTTGCGATGAAAGAAAAACTAAACTACCATGTTGACAAATTACTAAAAGCAGGGATAATAAAGGAATCAAATTCCTCTTACAACAGGCCTATGTGGATTGTCCCCAAAGTTACAGATAAAAATGGTAGAATGGTACTCGATATGAGGAACCTGAATGAAAAGACAATCGACGATTCCTACCCCATCCCGAATATCACACAAATTTTTTATCAAGTTGGTGGTGCGAAGTACTATACCATCTTAGATTTAGCTATGGGGTTCTAGCAGATAAAAATGCATCCTAGAGACGTTCACAAAATAGCTTTCAGTACCCCTTTTCGGCATTATAAATTTGTAAGAATGCCCTTTGGATTGAAGAATGCGCCTGCTACGTTCCAACGGTTAATGGCCACTCTATTAAGAGGACTACAAGGGCTAGATTT
The DNA here is from genome assembly GCA_030064505.1 of Chouioia cunea. NCBI lineage: Eukaryota > Metazoa > Arthropoda > Insecta > Hymenoptera > Eulophidae > Chouioia > Chouioia cunea. The sequence goes on from JAOPFQ010000004.1 coordinate 14,006,471, forward strand.
ATTCGTCTACTTAGATGACATTGTAATTTACGCAAACACAATTGAGGAACATGATCGTAAATTCAAACTATTAGTAGAACGATTGAGAAAAGCGGGACTAAGGCTCCATGTAAATAAATGTAAATTTCTCATGCGGAAAGTAACCTACTTGGGCCACGTTATCAGCGAAGATAGTCTAGACGTAGATCCGCAAAAGGTAGAGGCTGTGCAGAAATTTCCTCGCCCTAAAAATGTAAAGGGAGTCCGCCAATTCCTAGGATTGGCCGATTATTATCGACGGTTTATCAAGGAATTCGCAAAATTAGCGAAGCCATTAACCAGCTCCTACAGAAAGACATTAAGTTCGAATGGAATGATAATGCCGAGAAAGCTTTCGAAAAATTAAAGGAAATTCTTTGTAACGCCCCGTTATTACAATTCCCGAACTTATCAGAAGGATATAACATACGCACGGATGCATCCGGTGTTGCCGTAGACGGAATTCTCTCACAATGTCCGATTGGTTCGGATCGTTCTATTGCCTATTTCTCGCAAGTACTACGCAGACCCGGGTTAAACTATGAAGTTTACGAGAAAGAAGCATTAGCGGCAATCCAAAGCGTTAAAGCATTTAAATCCTACGTATACGATCGACCAATTACTATCATCACCGACCATTAACCTTTAGTGTGGTTTCACAAAGCAGATCTAAACACAAGAGTTGAAAAATGATAATTCTGTTTATCTCAACTCAAATACAAAATAGTTTATACGAAAGGAACAGCGAATGCAACGGCCGACGCGTTATCAAGAAACCCCATAGAAGTTAACACAAAGGTAGATGTGTATAAATCCACAACAATACAAGTGAATAACATCACCTTCTCCATAAGGAATGCTGTAACAAATACACCGATCGAACTCCTTATAGACACAACTTCCTCGCTAACGTTATCAAGACGACCGCCATATCATCAGGCCCGATAACGCAGTTCGATAAAGATATCGTTCTTCGAACCCTATTCTCGGAAGAAGTACGGGTTAGTCACGGTATAGAAATACCCATCTTGGGACAATTAATTGATTTCATTATCATTGAAGGTGACTATGATTTGCCTTTCGAGGGAATTGTAGAGTATAAATTCCTACAGGAAGAAAAGTGTAAAATAGAATTCGATAAGCTGTACCTAATAGCCGGTTGCATAAAAACTCCTCTAAAATTAATAAATACAGACTATAATAATACTTACAAAATAAATATGATATGATATGTTAAAGAAACAAAATAAGCTTAATTTTCCTAATAACGAAGTGGATGCACTCTTATTGGATGTTTACAGTCCAATTTATAAAGGATCCGCGCAGTTCACCATAAATACAAGTGCAGAAGTAAGCATTATCAAGAGAGGCTTCGTTCAAAGCGAAAATACTCAAAAAATAACCCACCCGACAGTTATACAAGACATAATGGGACAAATACACCAAGTATTAGGGAGTACAGTGATACAAATCTTTGTAACTCCTTTGCGCCTGTTAGTAGTGTCTGATAATTCCCCTATAAACTGTGAAGGAATAATGGAAATTGATTTCTTTAATCTTTGAAAAGCCCTACTAAATTTCGATTCAGGAGTCATCAGAACGAAGCACATGGTGGCACGGCTCTCGAGGAGAATCAAAAATATTGATGCATATTTAAACCGCAACCTTGAAGACCGTCATCAAAAATTCGCAATAAACATAGTGAATCGAAGACAACAACAATTAAACGAACACATAAAATCGCCCAGTACCAATCACACAGAACAACAAATAAAACGACCGAGAGACAAGCCAAAAAGACTCGAAAACCCGCCTCCTATCAATGAAGAAAGCGTAGAACCTGTGTCAAATTTAGGAAAACAAGAAAGTCAAACTGGACAATCATCCCGGAACAAAAAGAAAATCGATTACTATGAAAGTGATCTTGATTTGGATGAAGTAGAAGGAGAAGCTCGAGCTTCGCCGCGTGCAACAGAAAGCATTAATATACATCACGATGGAATAAGATCACCGCTGGAGGAATTCAACGATGATGATGACGATGACCAGTCCGAATGTCCGATGGATGGGAATGCAGTAAGAATTGAAGGTGCCTGTAAGTTACTGAAACACAATAAAATACAGCACAAGGGAAAAACAGGATTAGGCGAGATATCGGTCTAAAAGAACAAAAAAAATTATCAATTTGGACTCTGCATACGTGAAGAAAATGCAGAATTGTTGACCCTTATGTCAGAAAGGATCGTTAACGTTTTGGCAATTCTGCGAAACCTGTTAATCAAACTAGAGCAAAACGAGATCTGTTTATCCAAAAGTGATCACGTGGAGAATTTAGAATGGTCTGAAGTAAATAACATAATCCATAAAGTCTTCTGCCAATCTGGAATAAAAGTCATCATATGTATGGGCACCGTGAAATACGTACCTTTACAAAAAAACGAGATGCCGTATTTTATGAGTTGCATAGATCACCTATCAGAGGACACCGCGGTATGTCCAAAACCTTCCAAAGAGTGAGGCAAACCTATTACTTGGAGAATTTGAAAGACGATATACAAAGATGCATACAACAATGCCTCGAGTGTCAACTAAAAATGCTCACCCATTTACAAACAAAGCAACCCATGGTAATACCTGAAATTTGTGCTGCGGTGTTCGACAAAATAGCTCTGGATATTGTGGAACCATTAAAAAGGACACCCAAGGGTAATGAGTACATCCTTACAATGCAAGACCACCTGAGTAAGTTTTGTATGGCTGTACCCTTGGCAGACACTCTGTCAACAACCATAGCTGACGCTTTCATTAAGAGGTTTGTTTCTATCTTTGGATGCCCGAAAACCATTCTTACGGACCAGGGCAAAAATTTCTTAAGTGCTTCAATGTCACGTGTAGTGAAAAGATTTGAAATAAAGAAATTACGAACCACGGCTTTCAGACCACAATCAAATGGCTCACTTGAGAGATCACATCACGCGCTTACATAATTTTTTAACAATACACCGACAGTGATAACAACTGGGACGACTGGATTGATTTAGCCACTCTCAATTACAATACTTGTGTGCAGGAAAGCACCAAACATACGCCTTACGAAGTAGTGTTTGGACGGCTAGCCCGATTACCTTCTAGTAATCTTCTACGAGAAGAAGACATGACGTCGACTCATAAAGGGTATATACTTGACCTAGTAACACGATTAAATGGTATGCAAAAGGTAGCCTATGATAATCTTGTCCAATTTAAAGAAAAATCAAAGAAATACTATGATCAACATATTAACCCAAAGAATTTTAAACTTGGCGATTTTGTTTTCCTAAAGTTGGGTCTCAAGCCAGGAAAATTTGGTGATCATTATTCGGGGCCTTTCAAAATCATAGGGGTTCTTAACAAACAAAATGTGAAAATCTAAAACAAGTAAGGTAACAAAGTCGTTCACGCAAACAGACTAAGGATTTCACATATAAATCAATAAAAGGAAAAAGTGAAAACCCTTTTTTTTTATTAGGTGAACAGATTAAAACCGCAAGAATTTATAAATAAATAAAGTGTAGATACAACTATTAGGATAACGAGAAGAAATAAAAATTTATTTTTTGATTACAGAAAAGGAATGAATATCCATTAACGCCTGATAATTCACCTGAATTACCTAACTTTAATACTCATTTGTTGGTTAGATATTGCAGCAGCAATCATCGGATACGACTGCGGGGCCAGATCTCTAAACATAACTACCGTATCCTTACTCGACGTCGCGGAATGCGAAATACCATCAGTTAAAGTTAACATCACCCGAGAATACATACAATTACTACAACTAAATCATTTTGAGGATACTAAAGTTATCCAATGTAAAATACAGGTAGAACGCACGGTTTATCATTGCGGTATGCATTCCCACACGTCTGTAGTAAGAAGCGGGGCGAGCGAATATCTATGAGAATTAAGTAAACAAAAATGTCACGAATTATACACCAGCGAAACTCTATTTTTTTTAATCGTAATGTTTTCAGAGATATTAGAATTAATCGAACTACAGTTAGGCCAGTCGTATTGGCAGGGCATTTGAGTGACGACGGAACCTGTAGTAGTGTTGTAGTACAAGGTATATCAAGGATTACCTTACAAGAATATACAGCTTCCGTCGACATTAATAATAACTAAATAATACTACGAAGTGGTATAGATACCCATTAGGCGATAAACACTGAATAGATACGGAAGGTGGTCACACTTTTTGGGATAGAACACCACATGATTTTTGCCATTTCAACAAATATAACGTACTTTACGATGGTATTACAAATAGGATTGAAGACGATACTAAACAGACTGTTTCCTCACTCACCACCAAACACGTTACGTTTGCTCTAATGGCGCAATCAAAACAACGCGTGTGTGGATATGAGATCATTAGCATCGAACATCCGAAATTGCTCGTCTACGAAGTTAAAGATGAAAAACCGTTTGGAAATAAGAACAAAAGATATTTTTGCGTACATAAATTCGAAATTTGTTTTTGTCGAGAAGTACATCAGATCTCAAATTAGCACATTATACAGGGATGTGGTACAAAGATGTATGCAAGAGCGCGAAATATTAAAAACCGCCTTAGTGATTGCAGTCTATTCCCCAAATAATTTCTCTTATAACCTAATGAAGGTACCAGAATATATGGCATTGAATGCAGGTGAGGTAGTGCACATAGTGAAGTGCGTCGCGGTAGATGTGAGGGTAATCCCGAACGACGTTTGTTATGCGGAATTAAAGGTTACACATAATAACCAAACCAAATACTTAATCCTAAAAACGCACATACTGAAAAGTCGAAGAACAATTGTCAATTGTAACGCCCCGTTGCCAACATATTATTACTTTCATGACGATTGGTACAAATTCTTACTACGTGCTATTTTTAAATAGAGTAAGGATAGAGTAAGGCTCTACGAGGAAAAGTGCTATTGAGGCGAAAGCTCCGACAGTTTTAAAACCTTTTTCTGAGCTGACATGGAAATACCAAGACATACCCACGTTAGCCACTAGTGGAATTTACAGCGAAAGTGACTTAGAAGAACTACTAAATCGTATAATGTTCCCTATGGACTAACCTGCTGTGATGAACGACGTGATTCGCGAAATTAGCGTGTACTCAGTTCGAGAAGGCACCATCGGGCGATTATTAAATGAAAATATGATAGAGCGCTTAGTGACAAACACCTGGGACTGAATGTGGAGTAAATTTATGACATTTAGCACTTTCAGCGCCGGAATATTAGCAATTGCATTCATATTCCAAATCATAAAGAAATTGGTAGAAGTTTTTATTAACGAAGTACCCCTACACAGTATTTATCGATGGCCATATCACCTATTCGCGGCCATTTGTAATAGCCTCACTTCATTTTTACTACACCTGAAGCACAACGAGACATCTCAATCACTCGAGAAGGATCCTAAATTAGAGGGTACCTCACCTATGCTCGAAAGCATTGAGATACTCACAACAATCAGTAAATGTCACGAAGCCATTATACAGATTCTTACCTAATTAGAGACTTAAGCTTTACTTATTTAGTACACAAGCACCATTACCTACAACTATCACAAAAACCCCTAAAACAATCCTTCGATTACTATTCCTCGTTATACTCCTCTAGCAATCGTTTTAGCGTGGGGGTGTAACGTCGGGATAGGAATCTTAAGAGAGAGAAATTTTTATGCGTGCGCCATCGGCCAGAATGCTAGACCTTTTTTTTTGCTTGTGTCCGTTTTATGGGACCCCACGCGTGCATGTCACAGGCAGAAAATCTTCTGTTTCAAGAAGATGAAGTGGCCTGATGCATTAGATATAGTTTTGTTATTTTTGTGAAATCTCAAACATTAGGCTGAAAAGTAATTTTGGAAATTCAAAGCGAGACAGCATCCCAGGAAAACCCATAAAACATGGATGTAGAAAAAGGAATTGTAGTTAACTTTTGGCCAGACGTTCCCCTTTTTTGCCGTTTCAATGTTCTCGGTATCTTTTCGTTTTTACTTTTTATGGATTTATCAAGAAACCATAAAAAGAAGAGAAAACGGAAAGTCACTAAAAATTTAATAGTTGAAGGATTTTTGTAATGGCTCTACGAGGAAAAGAGAGCGGGAGGGGCACATTTCTAGAGGTACGTACCCGTCTACAGCCTCCCTAGAATTTTCACAACTTGAGGGCGTATTTTTTCAAGTTGTGGCTATTCGAGAGGGACCTAGGATAAATTAGGACCCAGATCCAACGTTACAAATGTATACTTATGTATACTAATCTATAATAATCATAAATTTTATATAATATAATGTGGTCTCACTCCTAAATATCTATTGAAAATACATTTATCATAATAATAAAAATATATTTTTACACCTCCAAAATTTGGGGGAATCATTGAGACAATTAGAATTGGCCATTTCTCCCCGACTCCCCATAAAGACATTTAAGTAATAAAAAGGGGACTCCGTCATCTTTACATTTAAAAGGATAAGTTATATGCTTTCAATATGCTTTATACAAAAAGTAAATTCTCGAATTCAATATTAAAAACTCTTGTTTTTCTCTTCGCAGACGCAATATGGGTATCGAATTAGATTAAATCACTTTCATAATATAATCAAGATTCAAAGGCCATTTCCCATCGTAGTTTTATCACAGTTAAAATATATTCTCAGACGGTAAAATTCCCCTCTATTCACCCTCTAGATATAACGTAATGCTTAAATTGTCAAGAATTTGGATACACGAAAAATTATTGCAAAAAAATTCCAGTATGTTGTACATAAGATAAATACGACAGAACAGGTGATTGCATCTGAAAAGAAAAAAATTAAACAAGTGAAATGCATTAACTGCTCCGGGAAAACAAAGCTTGTGAAGAAACTACTATAATTATAAAACCAGAAATAATTGATTATGTTAACAATAGCTACCAGGCTCTAAACCTTCAAGCGAATAGCATAACAATAATTGGTTGGTCTAGACCGATCACTTTATCTTTTAGTATACTCTCCTCCAAACTACAGTATCACTAAAGAATATTTTCTTCGAAACTTTTGGCGACTACTTATTGCTGGCGGTGACTTTACCGCTGAACATATCTGGTGCGGATCAAGATCAAGTACCGTGACTTCAAGAGGAAATCATCTCTACATGACTATGATAAATAATAACTGGTCTCAAATATCGACAAACCAAATTTATTTTCCAGAAGATCCAACCGAACTAACACAATTAATGAACTTTATTACTGTAAAAAGTATCAACTCTTCTTACTTCGAAGCAAGAAAAGAAAAAATGATTAAAAATTACCTGAAATAAACAATTTTCCAGTCAAACCTACAAAAGGCAGAAGGCATGTTGAAATTCTTGCTTACGACTTTCGTACTTTTCTGCTCAATTGAAAACGGCCCAAATTTAACATTCCTAAACTAGGTAAAAAAGCAGACCTAATTATTTTATATAGTCCCATAATCCTTCTTCCGATACTTTCAAGGATTTTTAAAAAAATCATACTAAATTCTACAATTAATGAAAGAATTGTGTTCCGAACACATCAATTTGGATTTATTTGTAAATACAATACAATGAAATACGTAAACCGCATAGCTATTCAAATAAGGAAAGCTCTGGAAGAAAAAAATTCTACTCCGCTGTATTTCTAGACATACAGCAAGCTTTTGAATAAGTCTGGCACCAAGGACTTCTATTTTAGATTAATACTTGCTCTCTCGTATATTTTTCGAAGCTTCTGGAAGCTTACTGAAGTGACAGACTCTTATGCGTGAAAATTGACGACGTAATCACCAATAATGTTTCAATTATTATTAATGCAGGAGTGTCGCATGGAAGCGTTTTGCATCCAATTCTCTACATTCTGTATACATCTGACAATAAAAAAGCAAGATATCACGATAGACACGTGCAGTTACTTAAAACTTGGAAAATATATGTGAATGAAGAAAAATATAATCGTGCGACTTTCGAGTTAAGGAAAGATATATATCCACTAGGCAATTGAGAAAATCATTACCCAAAATAATCACGCTAAATATTTTAGAATTCACTTTGATCGTCAACTAAACTGGAGAATACATTTGGACTAATAGAAAACTACTTAATCTTAAATTAAGAAAAATGTATTTGTTAACAGACAGAAAATCAGAACGTAACCTACAAAATAAAATTCTTATTTACAAAGAAATTCTCATGATTCAGTGTGGACATATGTTATCCAACTATGGAGAGCTCACAACTCGAATATAGGAATTTTGGAAAGATTTCAGTCGAGAGTTGTAATGAACACAGTGGATATACCCTGGCGTATTCTCAACACTCTAATTAATAAGGATCTAGGCATTCCTACAGTCAACAACAAAAAATAACTGACGTACTATAATAGTTACAAAAAAATTATTCCAATAAACGTGCAAAGGATATTCTACGTACGGAATTCGTCAGTATAAGAAGAGAAAGTGACGCTATAAATCTTAAAAACGAAAGGTCCGTTTTATGTCTTTTTGAAACTATTACGTGTATTGTATGCTTCATAGGGATTTAAGGTAAATGGACTTGAAATAGAATATACTTATTTTTTTACGTTTAAGAACAAAGAAATATAAATTTTAAAGATGAGAGTCGATTGTATGGATAACTAATATAAATATTAAATAATAACAAATAAAGAATCGTATTACCAAAAAAAAAAAATAGAATAAAATGAAACATTTAAAAACGATCTTGATGTGCCATATTATTATATTAAAAAATGCTCAATTTGACTTTTTATAAACAAAGTAATTACCATACTGATTTCAATAAAAATAATAAAATTACTCTTATTTTTCTAGGTAACAAAGTTAAATAGAGATCCAGAATCGGGAACGGCTTTACAGGAGATTTCATTTTGGTTAAATCTAGAACGAGCATTACATCGAATTCAAGAAAGAAGAGAAAGTATTGAAATATCATTAACTCTTGACATTTTAAAACATGGAAAAAGATTTCATGCTACAGTTAGCTTTGACACTGATACAGGACTAAAACAAGCTCTTGCTACTGTTAACGACTATAACCCATTAATGAAAGATTTCCCAATTAATGATTTACTATCAGCAACCGAACTAGATCGCATCCGTTCTGCTATTCAACAGATATTCATACATCTCAGAAAAATTCGAAACACAAAATATCCGATACAACGAGTTTTAAGACTTGTCGAAGCTATTTCAAGAGACTTAAGTCAACAGCTGTTGAAAGTTCTCGGAACACGTCGATTAATGCATATACCTTTCGATGATTTTGAGAAAGTAATGTCTCAGTGTTTTGAACTTTTTAATACTTGGGATGATGAATATGATAAATTAACTCAATTATTGAGAGAGGTTGTGAAGAGAAAACGAGATGAGCATATGAAAATGGTATGGCGGGTATCTCCAGCTCACAAAAAATTACAAACGCGTATGGAGCACATGCGAAGATTTCGCCGACAACACGAACAGTTACGAACTGTTATAGTGCGAGTGTTAAGACCAGTACGCCAAAACAATAATTCCAGTCTAGATAATAAAGATGATGTCAAAGTTGATTTTGCATTTGAAGCCGCCGATGCCAATGCGATTAGTGAAGTAAATCTGGCATACGAAAATGTTAAAGAAGTAGATTGTTTAGATATATCTAAAGAAGGTTCAGAATCATGGGAAGCTGCTGTAAATAGATATGAAGAACGTATAGAACGAGTAGAAGCAAGAATTACTGCTCATTTACGGGACCAATTAGGTACAGCAAAGAATGCTAATGAAATGTTCAGAATTTTTTCTAGATTCAATGCTCTTTTTGTCAGGCCTCATATAAGAGGAGCAATACGTGAATATCAAACACAATTGATACAACGAGTGAAAGATGATATAGAGACGTTACATGAGAAGTTCAAGGTATTTTAACAATTTTATTTTAATATGTATATATATATATATATATATACTGGTCAAATCTATTTTACTATAAAAATAACATAGCGGGATAGATTTCCGAGTCAGCACAATATTTCGATGTCACCTGTTAAATATTCTAAGTTTGCAGTCAAATCAAACTTGTATATTAATATATACTTACTATTTATTTATTTTTACTCGACTATCTTTATGTTGTAACAAATTGATTTTACCTAAAATCGAATCAAGGTTACGGTTTTTTTTATACTTGGTATATTGAATGTTTATGTTAAGGTCGTCACCTTTACGCTAAAATATTAATTAAAATTAATTATAAACAATCCATAATGACATTTTTTATGTTTACGGGATCATCACACTGTGATCCTTTACAAAATCACTGATTTTTTCGATTATTTTTACAAATCAAGGCAGTAATAAAGAATACAAAATGATTTTTTGTAAGTTGATTTATTTATTGTTTAATATTGTTATAAAGTATTGAATAGTCCGGTTTAAAAAATGTCCTACATGATGTCTAGCATTGCGACCTTAATCCTGATCTGAAACAAAAATTTAAAAAAGATATTAATCTACAGAAAACCCGCTATCATCCTATCAAGTTTTTTTTTAAATTTGACATAATGGTAGTGGTTTGATCAAAACGTGTCGAATTTAGCCTTTCTTTGACAGTTTTGCTTAAAAAAAGAAATAGGAAGATTTAAAAAAAAGCTTTCGTAGTACGATAGAGAATGACATGAAGAATGTTTTGTATCATTTGAAATGGATACCTTGAAAACTTTTATTTTGAGAGTGGACACCGTTTTGAAAAACACCATTCTGAGAAATACGCGTTTAAAGTTTGAAGTGAGAAATTTTGAGATTAATCGTTTACTTACGATCAATCGGCGATGCCAGCTCCATACAATATTTTTTCTGCTTCCTGCAATTGTTCAAATCCCAATCCTCTGATCGACTTTTTATACAATTTTATGTCAGTATTACTCTTTTTTGCATTTAAATAGAAGTTGCAGAGTATCGAAAACGAAGAAAAATTCTATGTTAATATAGCTGAATATTTGATCAATTATAACTTCAAACTCCTGGACTCTTTTTTGCTATTTTTGCCGCTGAAGTACTTGCAAACGTTGTATCGGTCTCAATAAAGTGTCGATTTGTTCCCTTGAACCTTGAGGATCTTTTTCTATTATATCGTATACGTGAACTCCCGAAGCCTTTTGTGTCTTGCGACGTGGATTTTTAAGGGTTTCTCTCGACATACTGGATGTCGAAAAGGAACTGAAATACTTGGTCTGTTTATTCAATGAAGTTATAGAACTGAATCCCCATAGGAAAGTATACGTGCAGGTAGGAACAAAACAAAAGGAATAACGGTTGAACGGGAATACAGACCCAGCGAATGTCATGCTCCGTTCCCTTTCTCTAAGGAATGCTATAGTGACCGAAATAATTAGAATTTCAATTTGAAAATTTGAGAGAATGTTTATAACAGTCTATAATATTCGATAATGCGAAAAAAACGATTTTTTGACAATTTGAGACTGATAATTCCTTAATAGCGTTCTTGGTCGTTAGCGTAAGAGTGAAGCGCTACTCGGGTCGCTCAGTCGGGTGACGTGACCAATAAAAATGACGACTATGTCCCGAGCATTTCCATGTAGTTTGGTACTATGATTCTGTTGTATAGAACCAGGAGACCTTTTTTCAGAATTTATTGGAGAAAAAAAAATTTTTTTAATGTAATAGCAACAATTTTTGAAAATAATTCTTCATGTTTTCATGACAGCGTGGTGGGAAAGTTATTAATAATGTTTATGATGTGGGCACCATTTAAAATATTTGGAAAGACCTTTCAAATGAGCCCCCAAAGAGCTCCGTATATCGACTTCCAATTGAGATATAAAACTTAATTTAAACTGAAAAAAATGAGTTCAGCAATTTTGTATTTATATAATTTGGATTAAAAAAATTAAATGTTTTAGGATGTTTAATTTCGTAGTTTAAATTTTAATGAATATTTATACTTAATTAAAATGTTTCAAACTTCAGTCTTCCTAATACTCTTGTAAATATATCAGCCAGATTATTTTTTAATTTAACTTTATCAATATCTTTTCTTCCATAGTATTCATTAACAAAATGATAATGTATTTCCATGTTTCGAATTTTTAGTCCATTTTCGAACTTAACAATAGATAATGCAATAAATGTAGTACTAAGATTGTGTTCATAAATTTTAACTTGTTTTATAAGTTTTACATATAAATTATTTAGTAAACTTTTGATAAATTTTAATTCACTTACTCCTTCTCAAAGAATCTTCTGATGCTATGGAAGATTTACTGTTATTACTCTGTTTTTTCGTGTTCAGTAAATAACATTTTTATAAATCGTATGACATAAGCAGTAGTTGATTTTCGTTTCTCTTTATTGCTGCCCGAGTATGCATCAACAAAGCAATCCAAAATTTTCTTTACGATTAAAGATCAGTTTTAATTTTTTTGTCAAATACAGTTATGTGAGTATTCTTAATGCATATTTATAATGAGTATTAGTCATCTAAAATCGTAAAAAAATACACTCCATTACAGTTTTGTAGAATTTAGTATGATCTCTATTTTCATTTTGTTTTCAATGGATTAACTTAGTGACTAAGTGAATCAGAAAAAATATTCTAAATATAATTTAACTTCTTTTTACTTAACTTTAGCATCTACATATTTCGATGTATTTCTAAGTTTTTTAAACTCAAGAAAAAAAGTCAACGAAGTTTCAGTCTTTAAGACACAATTTATCAAGAGTATCGAGCAAGGTCTTCGATTTTTTTTATATTTGGCACATTGAATATCTATATGGAGTTCATCATTTGTACTACGTTTGACGTTAAAATATTAATTAATTAAAAAGTTATAAACAATTTTAAAAAATATGATTTTTATAACTGTTATAACTCGAAAACTATCGATTGGATCTACACCTTTTTTTTAAATACCAGAAAAAGAGATATTTTGAGATTGTATATGTGCCAAAGTAATGTGTTTGTTAGTAAAAAAATTATAAACAATTAAAGTGAATTTTTGCCATTTCTGTTAAAAAGGGTAATTTTTATTTGAAAAGTTTTTGTTGCAATCGATTTCTTGTTAGTACTTAGTTCGAGATCGGGCCAACAGAAGCGACGCACTCCCCCGAAATTTTTCCAGGTACACTCAACGGAACTTAATTCGCGACCCCCGAGATTCAAAATGGCGTTTCATCTCCGTCGATTGAGCATCACTGTCACGAATCGAGCTTAGATATAAGTTTCTTTCTCGCGAGTTGTGTGATTAATGCTTGATGCAAGCGCTGTCCCAATTGTATTTAGTTGGCAATGCAATTAAATAGAAAATACAAGGATCATGCACCTTCATCACCTCATATTGTCAGATAAGTTAATTTCAATTATTTCTTGCTCAATTATCCTTTTACTATAAGTCATTTACGTTGTGTTTTATTTATTTTTAGATCAGGGCTCCTCACTAATGAACTTGTCTAGAATAGTTTATTTATATTTAGACAATTTTGTGTGTACAAGTTGCAAGTCAAAACCAAGGTAAATTTTTTGTGCAGGTAATTCATGATAAGTTTATAATTTAATATAACAATCTATTTTATTTTATTCTATAAATTTGTATGTAGGAATCGATTAAATGGATGCTATGAAATCTTTATATGGCTGATGAATCTGATGTTGCTAAAAAATGCAAATCATTAGAAAAATACATTAGAAAAATACATTAAACGTATGAATCGTGATAACGTTCAATGTGTTTTTCTAATGCTTTGCATTTTTTAGCAACATCAGATTCATCAGCCATATAAAAGTTTATTAGTGAGGAGCTCTAATCTAAAAATAAATAAAACACAAAGTAAATGACTTATCATAGTAAAAGAATAATTAAGCAAGAAATAATTGAAATTAACTTATCTGACAGTAGGAGGTGATGAAGGTGCATTCTGGGCTAGTCTTTCTACTCTTCCGACATGGCCATCACATGCACTTTTTCTATGGCAATTTGGAATTATGAGTATCATAATGAGAAACCAGAATTGAAAAATCTTATTTATTTTTTTATTCGCTCGCAGCTTCATGAGAAACGTAAATAATTTTTTTAACCTTGTTCTTGTATCTATTTTTTATGAATTAATTAATGTCTGACGGAACAATACAATAGCAATCACGTTATGTTTCGTCGTTTTCAAAATGACGACGAAGCTGTCTTCTTAATAGTTACCTGCTTGTCATTCCAATGATTTTCTTGTACCTGATCTTGATATTTAGTTACATAATTCCGAGCGAAATTTCCTATGGCCATAACTTCAGCTTCATTCAAATTACGCCTCCGAGATTCTATATAATCATTTTGACTTTTGGCAATATAGTCATATTCTAATAATTTATATTTAAACTAGTATTAATAGTGTACGTATGTTTTAAAAGATAACAATTTTGAATTACAATTACCCAATGTTTGCTGTGAATGAAATCTATGGCATTTAAAAAAATAATCCTTGAACATATCTAAAAGACTTGCCAATCTATGGCATTTCGAGTATTTATTTCAAAAGTAAACTATATCAGGTCTTTCACGCGTAATTTTATTTGGATAAATTTTACTGAAAATCGTTATTTTAAGAAACTCTATAAGTAGAAATCTGTAGATGTCGTGTTTGGTAATCATCGAGGTCAGCTTAGTGGATTTCCTTGTTCGATCCACGTCACATTTGTGACGATCATCTTGTATTATGCGCCCATACAGATACAAATCAAACTGCATACTCCATTATAAATCAAAACAATAACACTTATATTAGGATTCACATGGATTTGTGCAAACAATCAAAATATTCAATCTTATCTTTATCATCTTATTTAGAAAGCTAAGTCATCATCAAATATAGAAATATTAAAGGTTTAAAGTAAATACAAAAATATTAGTTACTAATTTAAAGGGCCTAAAGGTAAGTAAATAAGAGAATGAATTAGACAGGAAGATTAGTCACCTATTAAATATAAATTCTTTTTTATTTTTACACTGACTCTTTTAGAGATAATTTAATGCAAATATTTGATTATTTATTTACGTCTCATAAAGAATTTTGTTCACTTATTTAATTATGCGTATATGTAGCTGATGACCAATCGTATTAATTTTTAAGATTAATCTATTTGGAGGGAATGTCAAGTATTATTATAATTGAATGATTATTTTGTATGCTATTCTTATTATTTACACTGAAATGCCTAATTTCGGATAACCGATGCAATTGTTTAAATTAAAATAAAGTTATTACCAAATGAGTTATAAACGAATATTATAACGCATACCTATTAATTTATAGCTTCTAAAAGGTTTATTTATAATCTTAAAGTTTATTTAAAACTTGTTTCGTAGATATTCACTGAATTTGTATATATTTAACTAATAAAGATTTACCTAGATGATTAAGATACATCATATTAATGATGTAATGAATTAGTATAAACAAAAATATTTTTGTAAAACCCTAAACTTCCTATGAGGAGTTATTGCAATAAAAATATTTTTTAAATAGCTTTCTAATATATTAGAATGAGAGAAGAATAGTCCTTCTTGAACATTCTTCCCAAAATATTGGTATAAATAGATCCGCTTTGCATTGCGAAAATCAGGCGTTCAATTATCGTAGTGCAAAGCGGGTCTCTTCTCTGGTCTTGAATAAACACATTTTATTCTAATACGGACTTAGATTTTTTATTCTGTTACATTTTTGACTATCACTGAAAAAACTCAAGAGTTCAATTTGGGATCCGATTCTTCCCAAACTAAAAGTAACAGAATTATTTCATCCGACCTCCTCCAGCTGCCGATTCCAACTTTTGAGTCCATTCCTCGAAAGTTAAAAGGGACTCGCAGTAATCTTATCCTTATAAAAATTATACTAGAGTTCAATTTGGGAGCCAATTCCTTTCAAGCTAAAAGAAACATCGAATATATTTTGTTTCCAAGGTTCTTTAACGTTCAACTCCTAAAGCCCATTCCTTCGAGAGCTAAAGGAAACGTAGAGTCTTGATACCTATTCCTATATTAGCCACTAATTTTTAACACCCAATAATGAATAAAGTATCATTATATTACAAGATTACACAAAATAATGATAGTTTTAATTCACGATCTGTATAAGAAATTCTTACTTTCAACTCATATGTACGTAATTTTCGTGAATTTAATTTTAGAAAAAATGATACAATGCTATAAATAACAATAATGGCTTTTTTAATGCATATATTATCCAGACACACAAATAAATAAATATTTATATAAATATATGCATACAAAAAATTAGTAATAGTTTATATATTTACTCAAGTGACGCTTTCTGGAACCTTGAATTCTACATAGGCTATGCCTTTACTGTTTTATTGCAAGTGATTAACCGATTTAAAATAGTATGAATCATACGCAGTTATATATTATAATTATCATTTAAAAATTGAAACTCTCTAAGTATTACAAGCAATTATAAATAGTTATTTTTATTTACATTTTACTGAAAAAAATAAGGTCCAACCAAGTAATCATTAATGATGATACAGCACACCATCAGAATCAATTAATTACGATGCTTAATAGTCGTACGTCATTGAGAATTTTTAGTGGACCAGTAGTGGAAATTATGCATTTTATGTTAACCATCACTATAGAATCTAGCATCATCGGAGAACATTACAAACCTAATAAGTCTAGGATTATTTTTTATCATTCGTAAAGCTTATTTGCAAAACTGATTTGAATGTGCTGTCGCCTTAATTTCTGAACTAATGTTACATGGTATGTACGATATCCATGGTGATGTAGATTTCGTAAAACCGTTCTTCATGGAATACCTTTTTCTCTTTCGATTTGACGATTATTAATATGATCATTTTTGTTGTATTGTGTCTACTCGTGTGAATAGGATGTTTACTAAATAGCATGTCTACTATGGTACCTACAATATAATGAGGTAAATAATAAGCCATCATAAGCATGTTAGTTCAAAATAATAATTTTGTTAAATATTAATATATTTATAGTACAATTAAGATAAGAATATCTTTACAATTTTTAAATAAGCCGAAATTACTTAAAAATTATTAAATTATAACATTAAGACAAGCGCTTTATCTATAAGATATTTGCACTACTAAAATTACGTAAAAGTACTGAAAGTGTAAGATTCATTGATATTAATTCCATATTTTTTTAGTAAATATGATAAATATGAAGTAACATTACGGACAAATACAAGAATTTTTATTTAAAAAAATCTCTTTCATCCTCCAAATTCAAAAATAAATTTAGAAATACACGTACAACACACGAGTCCTTTGAAGGTCCTTTGAAGTTCATTTGAAGGTGAAGGTTAAATAGTTATGAGCTATGGTCCTTGAGTCTATTGAAATATTTGTCCCACATTCTTATTGGTGTCTTCACCAAACATTTATTTTAAATCTCTTGGAGGACTTTTATTAATTTATCCTTGAGCTAATCATCCGCAGGTTATTTTCACAATTGTTTCGGACGTAAAATTTTTCGCTCTTTTTGAATCCGGTATACAAAATAAAGGTTCCCATTTAAAATAATCTTTGTAACCTTTAAATCAAATTAAAAATTGACCTCACTATTACGTTGTAACACAACCTATGGTTGTATTAGTTTTGTCATGCACATGTCTATAAATGTGAGTTGGTATAGGCTGCGTTTTCATGCCTTTTATGTCGCTCCACATGAAAGTAAGCCTTCAGCGGCAACACGTGCATGGCTTCGCCTCTCCTCACTCAGTATGGAGAGTGTAGAGCCCGCCATAAGAAAGTTTTTTGTGAACCGTGTGCGTGTCTGTTACGTCTCATCTTTGAGTATCCGTGCGATCACAGTGCCATCCATGTAGTGGGGATATAGCAGAGACAACATAGTGTAGCAAACGACGCGGTAAAAACTGTCGTTGACGAATTAACGACACAACAAGTGTTTTGTGAAAGTGTTGTGAATCTGCAAATCTTTCTATCTCGCCCTCCTGGTATTAATTGTCTTCTGGCCAAGCTAGAATTTATCTTCTAGATAAATTCTTCAAAAGCCTGTATAGGCAAATATCACAACTTCGCTTATTTAGCGAACGTTAACACCGCGTGCACGTGGTCATGTAACCAAATTACGAGTACAACGTGGTAATTGAATGAATGTGAATATGCGTTTTATGTATGCTCATTATCTTTTATCCTCGTTTCGTTTTGTAATTGCGTTCAACAAAATGTTACTCTGTGATCAGAGTTATAAATTTTAATAAATTACATTTTTTATGCGTTCGAAGATTTTTCCCATAAGTGCGGTGTTCATTTATTAACTTTAATACCTTTAAAATAAATCCTAAAATTAGTTATAAAAAACACAGGCGTTCATGCCACCTAAGGCATGACAGCCTAGCACATAATAATTTTTTCATATATATGTGCTTTTTCACCCACGCATAAAATCAATATTGTAGAATTATGAGCCCCATTGCCCTAAATATTTTTTAGGATTCACTTTCATCGTGGAATATTTATAATGATCCGGCTTCTATATCATGATAGAAATAATCTAAAAGAGTAGAATTAATTTCTTGTCGCTTCAGTTTCTTAAGCAATCAAATAATAGAATAAGGTATTCTAAAAGATAAGATGTAGATATTTATTACTTCAAAAAAAAGTTATTTTTCTATTCAGAGTATTAATTGTTGTAACAGTAATGCACAATATAACATATTTTTATGTTAAAAACGTCTCTACACCAAATTTTTATACTTTAGAAAAAAATATATAACAAAATTATTTTCTTTGTAACGGGGCTTTCTTCGATTAATTAGTGGTATAGAAACGATTCGTCTGGATTCAATTTCGAGACCTGTAGGTACTTATAACAAGTCTGTAACCATTAAACTATTGCCATATTTTTATATGTGCCAAATCATTTATTAACTAATTTTGTATAACCAATTTTAACATAAAACAGATAATACAATCATTCATATCGCGTTCTAAAGATCGAAATATAATTGAGAATTATAAATTATTAATTGTTCGTCTTATTTTTCAGGTACAGTATGCTCAAAGCACTTGCTGTAAAATGAGTTCTGTGAGAGATCTTCCTCCAATAGCTGGATCAATAATATGGGTTAAGCAAATAGATTTTCAGCTTACCATGTATTTAAGACGTGTTGAAGACGTACTAGGTAAATTTAATTTTTTAAATCATTATAAATTAAAAAATTGTTTTCGCGGTGAACCGACAGGTGTCTGAGTTTTGAAAATGTCGAATTTTTCTCAAACTTTGAAGAATCGTATATCTCTTAAAGTATCAATTATATATAAAATTTAAAATCAGATTCTTTAATCTTGTTTCTCTTGTATCTATAAATAAAAGCCCTAGCAAGAGGAATTATAGAAACATTTTAATTTATAAAAAAGTATTAATGAACCCTAACGATGTTAGGGAAATAATTGAATTATTGCTATGACTATGAGATTCTTAAGAATATACGATCATATACACTTTCTACTTGTTTTTTGCTCGAACGCATTCGCAGCTCGTGTTAACTCGCCTCAACTGGTATTGCGATTGGTCGTATAAAAGTCCTTATTATCAGTTGTATGTGCTCATGTTCTTTATGCCAGGCAGCGCATAGATTTTCGTGCAGACTCTAGTACTGTGCATATGTTAAATATTTTGTATGCCTATACGTTATTTTTTTGCTATGATGGAGCTAATATGATGCGCTACATGAGGTTTTATAATCTTGAGAGAGCACACTATTTACGCATGCTAATATAATATAGTTGAATTATAGAAAGAACTATAAAAATACGATAGTTCATTCAATATTCTGAGAACTTTACGGTTTATTTAGCGATAATATGCTTATCATGAACCCATTTGAACTTACAGATTAAAAAAGTCAAAATTTATGAATGACATGAACATTGTTCAATAATTAGAAATTGTTGATAATATAACAATTTATTGAATTAATTATTATATAAATTAAAATGCAATATTTTATAGTTGTAAAATATATCTTTATAACTGCACTAGTAAACTAAACTCAATTATGAATATCTTATATAATTCTCTACCGTTGATTAGAACCCATTTATCTGTGAATATTGCTTTTATATGTGTTGTCTTTGCCTTAGTGGTCTTAAGCGACCCCAAAGAAACAAAACATGAGACGGTGAGTGGGAGTGTGACTCTTCATGGTAGTTAAACGTCGAAAACGAAGAGGAAAAATAATAATCGCGTGTGAGAGAAAGATGTCGCGAGTCGTAGTACTGTGGAGAGAGTTGATGCAGTAATGAGAGCGTACCGCAACTGAATATGGATCCCACAAATTTGGTATTTAATTATAAATATCATCCTCTTACTATATGTAAGATAGCTGCGAGTATAACCTGTGATACCATTTGTCTATATGATGAAGTTGATAAATTAAACAATCCTTATATAAAAAATTAAAAATGGTTGTTTTTTCGTTAACTGATTAGTGAAGGAAGGAGGATCGCATGAGAACATAATGTGATGGATATGCATGCATATTGTGTATAAATAAGACTAACTTCGAAATAATGTTTTGAATTTTATAATATAATGGTTTTATGAAAAATAAAAAAAAATTGAGAAAATTTACTTATCAGACATATCCATAATTTACTCAAAAAATAGAAAAGGAGATGAAATAGGTGCACGCCCGATGCGCTCCTTGTTGATTAGTATTAAATACCCAAGTACAGTATCAATTATGTGTTATTATCAATTATTTGGAAGATTTCATCTCACTTACTAATAAAGATGTATTATATTATGTAATGACAGAAGAAATGCTAATTGTACAAATCAAATAATCTATGGACAATAAAATTAAGAAACAAAAAGTTGAAGACATAATAAATGAATCATAAATGAATAATTATGATTAAAATAAAGTGCTTATTAAAAGTGATTAGTATTCACAATGAATTAGGATATCTTCAACAATATAAATAACGAAAATACAGAATTTAATATACTAGAAGTACAAAATATTCTGAGTTCTACTAATTAGAAGAACGTAGTATCGAATTAAGAGAGATTAAAAAAATTTCAAAGAAACAAATTTAACTCAATAACTCAAATGTAGTTATAAGCAGTACTTTTATAATAACAAATGTAAAATCTAAACCAATGTGAATTGGAAAATACTAAAACAGAAAATAAGTAGGGAAAAAATATCAGTTAACACTTGATAAATAGCTTAACTGTAAAATTATCCTGAAAACAATGTGAACATAAGCGAAACAATTCTGGGTTACTGCATCCAACACAAATATTGGAAATACTGGAAAGATATTGATCAAAAGTATTTATGAAATTAGCGGACGGTCCCTGGTTTATGCCCAATTATGTTATTAATAAAGATTTAACTTCGTCAACAGTTAAAAAAGAAATAATAATAGATAAAAAGTATATAAATAGACTGCGAAATCAACTAAATCATCTGGCAAAGATATTTTTCAGAAACAATAAATTCGAGATTAAGCAACACAAACAATTACAATGATTTATTTATGAAATCGCAGTCCATAAATGCGTAGGAATTTTCAGTTGTCAACTAATACGACAATATACTATTTTATTACTATTTTATTTATTTACCAAATGTATTTATATATAGATTGTAAATAACAACTGGATAAAACAAAATTTAATATAAAATAAAGTTTTCGTTTTTTTAAGATTTATTTACGAAATTGGTAGAATTGACCCTTTGCTCACAGATTCAAGGAAAATTAAGAGTAAGATTCAACAGCATAGGCCCTCAAAGGACTGATTTTATTTTAAATTTCCTATGATAATGATGTGACAACGGGGAAATGAATTGGGCGTTCAGAGTTCTCTTAAAGGATACAGAATTAAACACATATATTACCTACCGTGCTATCAACAAAAAGTGACTCAAAGATGAAGGAAGAGGTGGTAGCGAGTGCATCTTCGCCAATCGCGACGAATACTCTAGGCGGCAATCAATTGATGAAGATGGCCACGCCGAAAGTGCTGGAGCATAGCGCCTTAAATAGATAAATAAACACTAACATCAGAGTAACGCATAGACATCGCACACCGATGACTAATGAACCCGTATTGACGGAGATATAGCCTTGCTCTGGGAATGGCCGATAATTTGGTCACTATTTGTATTAAGGATTAATTAATTATAACTATACATATTTATTTGTTAACATATGTATGAAAAACTTCAACGTAATTTTATAAATTTATCGATAAATTTAAATATCGCTATATTTTTTGCTGTAATAATATACAAATTTTTGCTTTTACACTGTCAAAAGTAAATTCTTTTTCATCAAATGGAAAATTAAATAAAGCATAATACATTCCACCATATATGTTTATAAACAGAAAACAAATTAGTCTCAGGGCAAAACACAAGGTTTTTAATTTTTGTTATATATGGCATACTGAATGTCTATATGAAGATCATCACTTGTGTCGAGTTTGACACTAAAATATTAATTAACTAAAAAGTTATAAACAATTACAAAAAATGTGATTTTCTTGTTAACTGTTATAACTCGAAAACTAACAATCTGATCTGCATGAATCTTTTTCAAAATACCTGGAAAATATTGTGTTTTGAGAATATATATGTCAAAATAATATATTGTTAATAAAAAATTATAAACAAGTAAAATAAATTTTTGCCATTTATATTAAAAAGGGCAACTTTATTTGGAAAATTGTTTTTGCAATCGATTCCTTGGACACTTTTGTTTATGAATTCGTAATAAAACTATCATGATTTTTAATAGGGGCTAGGTAATGGCCTTCCAAAAAAGCGCTACCTGCGACGCTTAGCTGATGGATTTGACTGATAGAAGCGTCCCACTGCCCCAAAACTTTTCCAGGTAGTTCAGTTCTATAAGTCAGTACCATAGACTATATATTATGTAATTGGGATGATATCAGTATAAACAATATTTTATTTACTTAAACATAAACAATTTAATCGCATTTAGATTGAGTGTACTATTTGATATTATTTTAGAAATATTCGTAGTTTACAAGGAATCTATCTTCCAAGTATACTTAGAAATAAACAGCCTAGTTAAAACATGTTACATTACTCAATAGATATTAGGAAAATTAAAATTATTTTAATATATGTTATAAACGTGATCATAAATTAATTATTCAAATTCAATATAAAATTTACATAAATAAAAGTTTTATAGTTTATAAGAAATTACATTACAGTATTCAAGTACATTTCTTTTGTATTCATTTAATACGATAATCTGTAGAATAAAAATTTCTTTTTCAGCGTTAATTCCTTGCTGCTTTTATTTAGCGGAATAAATACGTGATAACTTAAGATACCATCGACACGCAATGCTGTTTTTAATAATGATCATAAATTTTGTTTAAAGTCTATGTGTTCTGCGATGGTATAGTAAGCAAATGTTATACCAGCTATAGCTTTTTATGCCCATTGATATTATTTGTCAGCTGAAGAAGTGCTTATTTCTCCATTTCGCAAACTTTTCACTGCTCCGCCAAGTCCATTGTATGCGCTTTTTCAATGACAACTTGAGAAAAAGTGCCATTAAGCTTCAATTACGGTTGTCTTATAATAAGAAATAAGAGTTAAAAAATGTGATTTATTCTTATATTGACTTGCAGCTCCGTCAGATACACAAATCACAGCTTTAACCTTGTTCTCGTATCTATTTTTTATATAATCAATTAATTTTTGGCGTAACAATATCACAGCATTTACGGCATGTTTGGTACTTTCCAAAAGGACGTAGAAGCTGTCTTCTTCAGGTTTTGCTTTCCTTTTATATATTTTGAAAATGGATGAATAGTTATCTGTTTGCCATTTCAATGATTTTCTTGTATCTGATCTTGAAACACAGTTGCATAATTCTGAGCAAAATCTCCTATGACCATTATTTCAGATTCATTCAAATTATGCCGACGAGGTTTTATACAAGCATTTTGACTTTTGGCAATAAAATCATGTTCTAATAATTTATATTTAAACTGTACCTCCAGGTGGTTAAGATAGACGTTATTATTGTATGTATGATTTACAAGATCACACTTTTGGTTACAGTTATCCACTCTTTGCAGTGAATGAAATCTACAGCATTTTTTAAAAATAATTCTCGAGCATATTCAAAACATTTGCCAATTTAGGATATTTCGAGCATTTATTAAGAAAACAATCTTCATCAAGTCTTTTACATGTAATTTTAATAAAGATATCTTTGTTATAACATATGTATCTTTTTGGTATTAGTATTTGCTTTTTCATACGCTGCTTTCAGATCTTTATAAAATACACTTTTTTGTATAAATTCATCTCGATTACTGTCTCACAGTATTGATACACCTATATTTTCTCACAAGTATATTTTTCATTATTTGATAATGAATTCATTTCTTCGATTTCAAAGAAGTCAAGGAAACCGATTAAAGCGATTCAATACTATTTTTCTACGTTTATTTTTCCCGATTGGAAATTTCTCATTGTTACATGAGTCGAAATTGACTTAATTGTTCTGATTAATAGAATCTTCAGAACTACCATTTTCTTCATTTGTAAGTCCTAAACGTGTGTCGCTGTAGTCAGAAACTTCATTTGGTTCTTTGATATAGCAATATCTCAAACATGTTGCACATAATCGATCGTTTTCTTTCATTAAAGGAAACCACTTATTCTGAATTTCTGTGGGAACCTGAAGCAAAGATTTTCGTCCACGTTCATATTTACGTACTTTGGAAAGATTGGAACACTCTGGTAATGGCATAATTATATAATTTTCATAAAACTGAATTGAATTAATTTTACAAAATCTATCGTACAATAAGAAATTTCCCTTTGATGTTCTTTGAGGTCCGTTCATTTTGACCATTAAACTGAAAATAGCCCGACTGAGAAAAAAAAATTCTGTATTTATACGATTTTCGAAGCACCTCTAATTTCAGTATACCTAATTTTAAAATACGACAATAAACTAAAGTATTAGAAAAAATATTCAAAAGTAATACACATTTTTGAAGTACTTAACATAATTATTAATCGTACTAATTTGCTTAAGTGCATCCTATTTTCGTTAATTGTCGGGGTAGTGGGACGCTTCTATCGATCCGATCCATCAGCTGAGCGCCGCAGATAGCGCTTTTTTGGAAGGTCATTAACTAGTACCTATTAAAAATCATGATAAATTTATTACGAATTCATAAACAAAAGTGTCCAAGGAATCGATTGCAAAAACAATTTTCCAAATAAAGTTGCCCTTTTTAATATAAATGGAAAAAATTTATTTTACTTGTTTATAATTTTTTATTAACAATATATTATTTTGACATATATATTCTCAAAACACAATATTTTCCAGGTATTTTGAAAAAGATTCATGCAGATCAGATTGTTAGTTTTCGAGTTATAGCAGTTAACAAGAAAATCACATTTTTTGTAATTGTTTATAACTTTTTTCTGTCATATTATAAATTTCTATAGGATCTATCGTTGTAAAGATAATAAAACACTCAGATATGTTGCGGTAATAATCAATTACTATGTAATAGTTAATTTTTATATCTAATACAAAGTTTTCTAATTTAATTTTATATTTGTGAAGATAATAAAGTTCAAATATTTTATTCTAACAATTTGAATCCCGCCATTTATATTTATCATTCTCTAGTCCTCTACTTTTCAAATGCTCATTACATTGAAAATGCTATTAAAATTTGCTAACAAGCATTGTAATAAATAAGATACGACAAGTTAATTATGATGCATAATGTAACAAGTTTTTAAATTCAAAGGAATGGAAATCAATAAATATCATCTTGATTGTATCTTTTTTATTTCAGATTCTTTGTAAAATACAAGTTATCTATCAAAATTCAAACTGATATTGACAGTAATTAATGAGTTACTAGTGCTTTTCTAATATTGTACACTATTATAATGAAATATAATTTTTAGGTAAAGGTTGGGAAAATCATATCGAAGGACAGAAACTAAAAGCTGATGGGGACAGTTTTCGGACAAAACTTTCAACGATGGAAATTTTCGATGAATGGGCTCGTAAAGTTCAGCAACGTAATATTGGTGTAACTGGTCGTATTTTCACTATTGAAAACATGCGATCTCGAACAGGCCGTGGTAGTATTTTGAAGCTGAAAGTTAATTTCTTACCTGAAATCATTACACTATCAAAAGAAGTAAGAAATTTAAAAAACTTGGGATTTCGAGTGCCGATTGCTATCGTTAATAAAGCTCATCAAGCAAATTTACTATATCCATTTGCAATCAGTTTAATTGAAAGCATTCGTACTTACGAAAGAACACTTGAAAAGGTAATATATATTGATAATTCGAAGTTTTCTTTTCGTCTGGAAGCATTTATTCAGAACATATTATTTTTAACCATCAGTTCAAAATGAAAAATATTATACAAATATTTATTTTAAACAAATATTATCTTACTAATGGATGTGAGAGGTAATGATGGCTCTTCACAAGGTTGGTACTGCTAGCAAATTATTTTCTTTACCTTCTTATCTTTTTCACTTTAAATGTTACATTTTCAGTGTATACAAGTCTGCCCGCTTATCTTTTACAAATTTGCGTTCATCCATGTCACGCCACACCTATGTTCTTTTGAATTGCGAAATTTGATCTTCATGCTATTGGTGGTGTATGTAAGGACAAATTAAATCGTGAAATTCAAAGAATAAATCCCTAGATGGTCTTTCCTTTAAAGTGATTTCCTTGACAATCAAATATTTTCTTTCTCGCCATAAAGTACTATTTTATTCTTCTAAGAGATTGGTTCACATATTGCTTTCCGTTTACAGCCAATTTTTTCATTAAAATATATATATATATTCTCAAAATACAATCATTTACGGGCATTTAAAATAAAAATTATCTAGATCCGATAAGTAATTTTCGATTTATAGCACTTAAAAAAAATCATTTTTTTTTTATTGTTTATAACTTTTTAATTAATTCATATTTTAGCGTTAAACGTAGCACAAAAGATTGACTCGATATAGGCATTTGATGTGCTAAATATAAAAAAAATCGAAGACCTTGCTCCGATTTGCCCTAAAATTAATTTGTTTTATGTCATATATTGCAACTTTTTGTGACGGGAATATTTTTTCAAAGCATATTCACTATCTTTTTCTAAATAATTTACTTTATATTGTTATTTTAACAATATTAACCGCTAAAAAATAAAATGTTCAATTAAAGATTAAAAAAAAATGCTCTAATACCGATTTTATCACCTATAGAGCATAAAATTATTTGATTTTTGGACGTCTACAATTTTTTTGTACTATTAAGTATTAAAAAGAAATAACTGTAAAGACATTGACATTAGGAGTTCTCAAACTGCTTGTAAACCCTGACGAAAGCTCCAGCGTAATTTATACAGAAATCTAGAAAAATGATCGGGGGTTGATATACTTTCGTTTAAAAAAATTAAATTCCTTATCGGAAACATTTAATGCTTGCTCGATTTGTTTTTATAACTTTTCCGCTCTATATCCAATTTTTACGACTTAGACACTTAAAATCTTTTACCCACCACAATATACTTTTGTAGTACACAATTAGGTACATTTCTCTGTATACATAATTGTAATTATGTTCTATATAATTTTATTTTGCAGTATTTGTATGTATAAATCCTTTTTCTAATTCTAATCTGAATTATAATTTTTACGATTATTTAATACAAAATTTTTTTTAACAATTTCCATTATTTAATTTCTTCAACCTTAAATGTTGATTATTTAAAATGTCTTTTTCAATACAACAAAAATCTTCTATATATACTTACGATGATTTTATTCGATAACTTTTTTTAAACACATTGAAGAAACTCGTACATTATACCGTCCAAAAATGTATTGAATTCAATTGTAAAATAAATTATATGTTTAAAAAAATACGTATTCGTGAACATATTGCAGATATCATTTATATTTTCCAAAGAATTTTACAAAATTATTGAAATCATCGTATTTCTTATAAAATATTCGATTGGTTCAAAAACAATAAATGTTTCAATTGATCAATTTTAGCCGAACATACAGTTGATTAAAGCCGTCAGATTAATCAAACCCATATTCGTACGAACATTTTTATAGTCCATATCTTGAGCGTTAATCATAATAAGCTAGCAATAACACTTGAAAACAAATATATTTTCATAAACGTTTCAATTCTTATTGTTATACATATTTTCTGTTCACAAGAAGATGAAATAAACGAAATAAAACAAAATGAGATCAAAGTTTGTATACAAGTTAGCAGATTAGCTATGTTGATTCTGGTTCAAGATGTCGGCCGCCTGGTAAACCAACCAGACCAAGAAGATAGTTTGAACCAGAATCAACATAGCAATCTCGAGCTAGAATAATACTTGTGCGGAAGATTTTATGAGAGAATATTGATCTGAAGATATGCAGTTATCTGAACAAATTTGGATGTGTAGTTATTGGAATACTGATACTCTCATCGCTTTTCTAAATTTTAGCCTCGCGTAGCGTCAAGAAATTCGTAACCTTGATAGGTCACGAGGAGATATAATTATGACGACGGTTAAACAAAAAAACCTAAAAAATTTATTAAATTAAAAGTAGAAATAAAAATAAAAATCCAAAGAAATGGTAAAAGAAACCCAGATAAACGTAACGTAAAAGAAAGAAGATTAAGTGAAAAATACGAAATAAATGAACAAAATTTCAATGTGCGCCGACGGTTAGATGACTTGATATTTAGGATATTGAGTAAGGTCTTTGTACATGTCTTGAATATCTTTTGGATACTCTAAATACAATACATATCCAAAAGAAAAGATTTTTACTATCACGAATATCCTTCTCGATAAATATCACCATGTATATGTCTGTAAAGAATTCCGATTGAATCCTAGTATATGTTAATACAACATCCAAAATCAGTCTAGGCATAGTGTAATAATGAGCATAATTCATTTTTTATGCTTTAAGACAGATTGCTTGAAGTTTTCGAAATAACAACTAATGGAAACATATCTGTTCTTGCCATATGCGATCCTTATTTATAATAAAGTATAATTGTAGCTCTAGCAATTAGGAGTCCGTCAATAATAGTTCCATCACTTGCCCATCTCGTAAAGGTCGAGTGAAAGGAGATAACAAAAGGGTGAAAGTTGCAGATCCCAACGCGTTAGTACTCGAACGAATATCTACGTAAACGCGATTCTGAGGGTCTATGGAGCACGTGCAGTGAAAACTTGCTATTCGCGTGTAACCATAACCGGGAAAATACGGGTTGCACAGTGGACCCTAAATGGCTACTCTCTCACGTTTCGCGGATTAGGCCATTACCAATGGTCTAAAGAGTAGGGATAGTACGTTGTGGGCTCCTACTGTCAATCATTCGTCTCCACGACAGAGTCTCTTCCGGACCACGGTGAGAGGTTGTGTGTTTTCGTTCTCACTGGACAAGTCGTGCTTCTCTCCGTTCCCGCTTGATTGTATGCGACCCACTATTTACGCGTTCCATCGAATTATGTCGCGACTTGCGTGCGCTTGTGTGTGTTTTTGCAATTGCGTGTACGCAAGTGCAGACGTGCACATATTCAGTTGCTCAAGATGACCAGCGGTGCCTTCCTGCAGAGCTAAGGACAGGGGTGCTTGCTGGTTAAGCAGAGGAAGCGCAGCTTCCTCTGGGGTGTCTTCTGCCTTTTCTTGGATTACCACAGCTATGAACTTTAGCGACGGCTGTCTCCGTTTAAGCTACGTTCGCGCTATCAAGGCAGGGACACTTCTTTTCCTCTCTACATACCTTCCTATTGGTGGTATCATGCGTGCGTCATACTGGTAAGCGAGCAACTCTATTTTATATTGAGTGGCCATCCATTCATTCATTCATTCATCCATTCATTCATTCATTCATTCATTCATTCATTCATTCATTCATTCATTCATTCATTCATTCATTCATTCATTCATTCATTCATTCATTCATTCATTCATTCATTCATTCATTCATTCATTCATTCATTCATTCATTCATTCATTCATTCATTCATTCATTCATTCATTCATTCATTCATTTAGTCATTCCTACCGAAAACCTATATTTATACAGGTTAAGCGAACCTTATCGACCTCATCATGTTGCACTGTAATCGATTTATCTTGTTTCGTATATTCATATTAATGTACTTGTTCCTTAATATAACTTATTATGTAATGCAATTGAATTCAGAAGATTTTTTCCATTCATGTTTGGAGTTTTTTTATGCCGGATGAATAGTATATGCTATGAAATACTTATCCCGTCTAAACAATTCCTGTTTTTATTTGTAATATATCACACCCTACTCAATCGTATTGAATTACCTCTAAACGAACTTTAGAACTTTAAGGTGAGACTTATTTCTATCAATTTACTAATTTCACTTCTTTATCTATTTTATCATAATCTTAGCATCTAAGCTAAACAACATCCGTTTTCAAGTAGAAGTCAATATTCCGTTTTCAATATTTACAATTTGTAATGTGATAAACGTTCCACATAATTTCGGCATGCTGATATTCTTGATCAGTTATCTGAGTCTTTGACATAACTGAAAAAGAAAACTTCTTTATTGCCTGTGACAATCTTCATTTGACGGTACTGATTCTCGTTTAGTTTTTCCAAACTGCTGCCATATTCTCAAACAAAATATACCTTTTCTATTCACAATATTCAAGGTTTGCAAGTAAGAAACTCTTTGTCCAGAGATGAAGGTATAAATTGAAATGAGTGAATAAATCGGAAATTGATCATACTATCATTTATAAGCTTGGCGAACGAAGTATAGCCTTCCTTATTGTCCGGTAAGAGACGTACTCGCCCTTCGAAATGAGGTACATTGACGATATCTTTGATTATAAACTGTGCATCATGACTAGTGAGATCGTGTTCAAACAGTAACATTGATGAGCAGCATCTCTGAAACTGAAGTAATATTTTATGAAATCAATACAAAATAAAACATAAACTTACCTACTGGTTAGATAACAATGATCTCGGACTTTTACGTCTTCGTTTTTAAAGCGTTTCTCATAATGTGATATTTTATTGCACAGATAAAATGTAACCAGTCTAAATCAGATAGACGTATCTACAAAGCAGTTCAATGTTTTTTAGTTGAATCACAAAATTTATTAATTGTTTGACAAACCGTTGGGCTGGAGACTCATCATCGTCACTTTGTTTGTATGATTCAAACATAGATCAAATATGATTAAAATGAAATTTAATAAAAATCATGATAGTTTTATTACAAATTTTTATACAAAATTGTCCAAAGAATCGATTGCAACAAAAATTTTCCAATTGAAAAATACCATTTTGAACAGAAATGGCAAAAATTTATTTTAATTGTTTATAATTTTTTTTAACAAATATATTATTGCATATATATTCTGAGAATACAATTTCCGGATGTTTTAAAAAAAATTATGGATATCCGATAAATAGCTTTCGATTTACAACTGTTGAAATAAAATTCAAATTTTATTTATAAATGTTTATAACCCTTTAATTAATTAATATTTTACTTTCAAACTTGGCACAAGTGATTATCTCCATATATGCATTCGATTTTCCAAATATAAATCGAAAACCTTGCTCCGATTTGCTCTAAAATTAATTTATTTTCTGTCATATATAGAATACAGTTCGTTCATACTTTCATATTTATTGATATTTTACAGATTGAAGATAAATCGAACATAGTTCCATTAATAGCTGGATTACGAAGAGATGTTCTGGGACTTATTTCGGAGGTAAAACACTTTTCTTTTGAATTTACATTATTTTTTTGCATGAATAGTTTAATGATATTCATGCTAAATATTATAGGGAATTACACTAATATGGGAAAGTTACAAACTAGATTCTTACGTTCAACGATTATCTGAAGTTGTTTTGTCTTTTCAAGAAAAAGTCGAAGACTTATTAGTAGTTGAAGAACAACTAGAAGCTGATATTCGATCATTAGAAACATGTCCATATTCAGCAAATACATTTGCAGAAATATTAACAAAAATTCAAAAATCTGTTGATGAATTATCGCTTAAAAATTTTTCGAATCTTCATATCTGGGTATCGCGTCTTGACGAAGAAGTAGAAAGGAATTTAGCTTTCCGTCTTGAAGCAGGAGTGAAATCTTGGACAGATGCTCTTATGGGAAGGAAGAGAGATATTGATTTAAGTATGGATACTGATGCTCCCATTCAACCTACGCATAGATTGGGTGGTGACCCAAGGATTCTAAATCAATTACATGAAGTTAGAATAACAAACCAAACTATGTACTTATATCCTAGTATTGAAGATGCTCGTTTTCAAATTATGCAACAACTTTTTGCTTGGCAAGCAATTGTGACTTCTCAGGTAAATTTAAAATACATTGAATGTTTCTATTTTACGTAAAAATGATAGCTTGTATGCCAAGAATGACTCTTCAACATATTTTTTCATACTAATATAACACTTATGTTAACGTTGCATAGATATCTTTGGGATATTACGTTTTCATTTTGTTGTCATGTTATCAGATATTCTTTCAAATTTAAATAAATGTGTTAGGTTGCATCCCAAACATTATTCCCAACGTCCACTTACTATTTTGAACGAGTAAAAAAATCGACGACATGTAACACAGAAAGTAATTGAGTAATGGGAGAGTACAGAGTATGTAACTGTATCTTATGTAATTATAAAAATAAAATGACAATCAATATATTCCTCGAAATTAATGAGTAATCATAATGTTCGTTAACACGAATTTCATCATTTGAATATATGTTACGTAAAATAAGTTTTCAGACAGATTTTTATTTATTTAAATTTTTTATATAATGTCTTAAAATTTTCAAGTTCAAATAACTGCTAGAGAGAGAAATGAAAAGAGATTTTATATGTGTAAGAACATCGCGTGTAATTGAATAAGTTAGAGGAACTTAAATCGAATATTTTCAGGAGTAAGAGTTGTAAATAAAAGTTTTCTATTCCCAAACGTAGCGAGCAATCTAGATGTTCATCGGCAAATACTTCCACCACCTGAATTCAATAACGAAGTTGTGTTTAAATACGTTAAATTCAGTCAAGAGTCGTAAATTGTAGTATGGGTATTTATCGCTCACTTGCCGTAAGTACGAGCGATAATTCTATTACTTGTATTTTTTTCTACCCTTACCCCAACATTGTCTAGATTGTGTGATGACAATTCGATGCAATTGCTTTTGAATATTCGTGAGCACTGCAATGAGGAATTTCAACACCGCTGTGCATATTTTTAAGATATGTCTTTCTGTTATGCATTTTAGATTATAATTAAAATTTTGTAATTGGCGTTTCCTCTCCTCCAATATACAGGCATTTCATAAACTTTTTGCATAATGGAGACGCCAGGGTAAACGTTAAATTATTTATTAAGTTTCAAAGATACGTATGAATTGTTCACTCATCACTTCACATATATTAATGAAATCAATCAACATATATTATAAATGTTTATTTAAGCAGTATAAAATCACATGTAAGTTTGACCGTGTTAATATCTAACTGTAAGGGCAATCATGTAACCAGTTATGAAGGCTACAGAATGAGAAAAATACTTGAGCAAAAATTATTTACTACACTAAGACTAAATACCTCGAAAAATTCAAATAAATGTAAATAACGTTATACTAAATACAACCTTCGTACAATCTATAATTGGTAATTTTTTCAAAATACTAAAAGAATCAAAAGAAAAACAAATTTAGGGACAACAAACAGTATTTCACGATAACACGATATCGATAACTGCAATTATAATTAAAAACAAAATAGAAAGTTATGAACATGAATCATTTTAAAATAACTGTTTACAAGAAACCAATTTTACAGTTAAAGCTAAAAATGGTACTATCACGTCATCTGCTGATGGTAAAATGGTTATCTCTTCTGTTTTACATTTGGAAGATGAATTTAAAGCCTCACAACATAATATAACAAAGAGGAAGAACTCATTCTACTTACAAACATAAAAACTATAAATAATAATAATAATAATTCACTTAATAGTGTAAAAGTTAAAGAAATAAATCTTAAATCTAGTAATCTTAATAAAAAAAGCCTATGGCAAGACAATATAAATGAAAAATTATTTAAAGAACAACTTCCGAAAGTAAAAAGATACCATTGAAATTATTGCAGTAATTCGACAATCTTAATTTCCTACACAATGAAAGGTCGCATATATTACCCTGATCACTAAACAAATAAACCGCCTGAACACGCATCGTCGTACAGTCCGATTAGCTTACTTCCTACGCTATTCAAAAG
The DNA here is from genome assembly GCA_030064505.1 of Chouioia cunea. Classification (NCBI taxonomy): domain Eukaryota; kingdom Metazoa; phylum Arthropoda; class Insecta; order Hymenoptera; family Eulophidae; genus Chouioia; species Chouioia cunea. The sequence goes on from JAOPFQ010000004.1 coordinate 14,040,965, forward strand.
TTGTGAAGAAATAATAATGAAAAAAATGAATAAAACATTAATGGATCAAAGTATAATACCTATCAATTGGCTTTGTAATAACCATACTACAATTGAACAAATTAATAGAATAAAATAGTAACCACCAGAGAAATTTTCGAAAAAAAAGAATACTAAACTAAGTATATCTTTATGGAACCTAAATTATTCAAACATGAAAAACCCCAACCGAAGTATTTATATATTCTTAAATCATATTTAAAAGCTGTAAAAGCTTTCAAATAAAAGTGAATAATGTAGCGAATAAACTATATCTGATTAAGTCAACGTTTAAAGGAACGTGGTGGATATACTCTGTCTATTACATAAGTACACAATACAACGAGAAGAAATAGAAATATGTAGACGACAGAAACATAGTTTATAGCAGAAACTAATAACGATTCATTAGTGCGGCTTTAGGCTCACAAACATAGCGGTAGCAAAGAAAGTCGACAGCAGACTAGCGACCGGCGTAAGCACAGGCGGCTCGCATCGATATTCCCCACTTCGCATGACGTATGCTAGCGCGGACAATGGAATGCGATTGGGCGAACCGGTATGAAGCACTAACAAAAAAAGTCCGGTATGCTTGTCCGCCAGATAAAAAAAAATGTTTAGAGAAATGTATATTATTTTATATTTAAGTAAGGAATTAATACTATATAAGTATATACAAAGTATATGCAATGAGTGTTTCTATGTGCAATAAATAAATATAAGTATTTATATGTACATATATAATAATAAAAACAATAATTAATATCTATCTATCTACCAACATAATCGCCACCTATTATATTCTATCAAGTCCAACGCATACCAAATAATAACAACGGACGCCACACTGAAAAACAATTACATATTGTATTTAATATATATCTTTTACATCGAAATCTGATACTATCGTTTTTTAAAAGTAACAGTCTTTTGGTGTTTATAGTTGGATAAAATCTATTATTTCGAAACTCCTGCTGTACATGTCTATCCATTTATCACTCATTTATCTACATATATTTCCTATCTCAAAATCTCAACAATCGTAAACTTTTGCTCTCCAACGGCCAAGTTCACAATTGATTTAGAAAGTACGATCACTGTATAACGGAGACTAATACTTTCGTAGAAAGTCTAGAGTAAATTAAATTACGTAAACAACTTAATGACAAATTAACTACTAAATTAATAAATATATAGAATATAGTTTTGGAAATAAACGTATAACACATTATTTATAAGATTTTTCGGTATTTGGTTATTTAACGTTGTTCATTCATCCATTATGGCCCATGTCAAATCTAGGTAAGATGGCGCCAAACTAACTATGCCAATGATAAGAAAATCGAAAAAGAAATATCCTTGTGTTTTCTTTTTGCATTTGCAATTGTTTATAAAAAATTATTTGAATAAATTACAAAAAAACTGATAATTTTTTTAAACTGCCGCAATTAATTTTTCGCGTTTACTACACGTCTCGCGACGGGTTTAATTTTTTATTTTATAATATATCCCTCTGTATTGTAGAAATAAACTTTTTTTTATTTTTTTCAAATACGTAATGTGATTTGTAAAAACTGATTCCCATGTTATCTAATGAAAATATCATAATACTTGAATGTGGCAAGAAAATGAAAATGTTTAGTTTGTGACAGGACTTTCGGCCTGTGGCCAGAACCCATTAGCCGTGTTGTTGGTCCATAGCTATTGGGGGCAGCGATAAGGCACTGCCTTGTCGTAGGTAGGTGCGCGTGAGAGATAGAAAAAGATGTACAATGTAAACAGAGGGCATATTATAGTGTTTGGGTGTTGGGATTTAGTTTCCGAAGAGTTATTGTCAGTTTTTTTCTATTTCTTATGGTTGGACTGAACCAATGGTTATTGTACTTTTGTGAGCGGGACCAATTGACCGAGCAGGTACTGTAAGTATTCTTTATTGCTCTCTCATTTTCTCTTTGTTGCGGTGTCTGTCGTCTTGCGTGATTGTGCGATCCCGGCTCATGAGCCAAAGTACGGTCAATATCAACTACATCCTGATCGTGACCCTGTTTGACCGTCATCATTTCTTTCTATTTTATAATTTTATAATTTCGGTGAATAAAACTTCGATGTGTTGATTGGATTATATCGCAATTAAATGTGAATATAATAGATTATCACACTATTATTGCACAATTACATTGTAATTTTGAAAATGATCGAAGTATTCATAAATCAGTTGATGGGTCTATAATAACATTTTCTAATGTAGGTAAAATATATTAACTGATATGGTAGAAAAATAAATGCTCTGATGAAATAGGAAAATATTCTATTTTAAATCACTAAAATATCACTGACTTTAATGATTCGTACGGATAATAAGTTTCCGATAATGCTAATCATAACGTAAAAATAATTAGTGGTCCAAATACGTCTCACGCTATGAGAATTTCAATTATTTTAGTAGTATTTTAGTTATTACTCTAACTGAGTTAGTATAGTTAAGCCACGTTATTGTAATGAAAAGAATTCATAGCGATGGATTTATCGGATAATTTCATAGAATTCACACAAAAAGCTTCCTTAAAAAATTTAACTCAGTCTTACAAAATATTTTAATAAAATATATAAATAACATTTTTTTCTATAATATTCAGTATTAAATCATACAAAACCGAATTTGAATGGAATTATTGTAAATATGGAAATTTAGATTTTTTTTAATTCGACTTGACTATATGTTATTTTTCCTCACAATGGAAAATGGCTGAAATAATGCTAATTTCTAAACCTGAAAATTATTCAAATACAGTAACTTCTTATAGAAAGATAAGTTTTTTTTCAATCCTTCATAAATATAAAAAAAATGGTTCTTACAAAAGTAATTTCAGTTTTAGAACAAAACGAAACCTAATCCCTAATCATTCACTGGGATTTAAGTATCAATACTCTACAGAAAAAAGGTTAACTGTTTAGGCATTGACAGTACAAAATTTTTGGAAGAAAAAAAGTTCTGTGCTGTTGATTTTCTTGACATTCAACAAGTTTTTGACAATATCTAATACGTAGACTTAAATGATATCCCAAAAACATAATTAGCACTACGTTTTATATCATTTAGTTTTTATCAAGATCTGGAAAGATTAGATCAATACTTTTTCAGACGCAGAATGTTTACTTTAATAATAGTATGGTTTTTTATTTAGGGAGGAAAGAATTAATTGGTTTCAGGAGGCTATACTTAAAATTTTAAAGGGAATTAGAAACATGATTGATTCTAAATTTAAAATACAAATTTAAAAAAGTGAAATATTAAAACATACAGCAATATGATGCTTAACAAAACGTTAGTGATAATATAATAAGAAATGATACGGGCTATCCGATAAGTAAATGATTTTTTGAATAAACAATATGTTTTCGACTAGGAAATGTTTTATTTCTAAACAGAATTTCCTTTTAACTCGATACACTTAGTCTAGCGTTTTCCCGTATTATTAATTCTACCGAATAATAGGTTTTTTTGAGGTCCTCAAAATAGGAGGCTATTTCAATGATGGCCACTTTATTCGACCGAAATCTCTTATTGTCCAGCTATTACTTCATGTTTGGAAACAAAAAATAATCGCAAAGAATTAAATGTGAGGAATATATTGGATGAGATACCAGTTCGTAGCCCAATTTATGGATTTTTGTCATATACTCACAAACTTATCTTGTGGTCATTACTCCCGTAGCTTGCTCAAAATTATAATAACGTAACTTTGTAACAATTTGATCGTTGCCTATTATGAGATGATCGTTGACCGATGCAGTGATGCATTTGAAGTTATTGTGCGAAAAATTCAAGATGTCACATATTTAGCAAAGTATCCCCGTACTCCTACATTTATATTGTGATATTTATTTAAACAATTCTCACAAAATTAATAGCTACACTCCAAGTCTTAGTCTTTGTGATCTCAGAAAAATAGATTACTTGTAATTTGTTTAGTTCCAGTTCATATTTCAAGATTTTCTATTACAATAACTGTATCAACATCGTAAACAAACAATTTAACTTAAAAAAATAAATCGTCAATGCAAATGTATATATTTTACAACGCGAATAGCCCTAAGGTCTATTAAGGGAGGGAAAGTTACCTTATTAATTAAGGGCAATCACCTCCGGTCGCGTTGAAATTAAATTTGACAGTCCAACTGTCGAAAATCAAACCACGAATAATAAAAGAGGAAGGTAAGAGGCGTGCTTACGGCCTAATATACGCCAGGATTGTAATGACCTTTAAAGGTCGAGGACAGGTGAGTAGGCAGGCGTTTAAAATGAATAACGAATGGTTTAATAAAAAAAAAACAATTTATTGTAAGCACGACGAACGCAAGAACTTAATTAATTTATAAACGCGGCTAAGAATAAAATTAAAAAAAAACAAATAAATCGGCGACGGCGAAAAGGCAAAAATTTGTGCACGCAATACAATTATTTAACGGCCGTCGTAAGGCTCCGGCTAATTAGCCAGGAAGTCCGAACGAGGCCCGGCGCACACCAAGTTGCAAACAAAAATAATAAAAAAAAAAGAAAAATGCACGGAGGGAGAGAGAGAGACAAACAAATAAGGGCACTCATCGATCAGCTGGACCTGGTGCACACCTCGCAAAACTACCACTTCACTCGTACCCACAAACCAAAGAAAAAAATAAAAGGAAAATTTAGCACAATCGCTCAGTTCAGAGGCTAAGGGCAACTGAATTTCGGCGAGTGTCACTCACCCCTCTCCATCTCTCTCTCTCTCACTTACTGTACATGGCAAGTCGACTTTCCGAGGTTCACGACCTCGGAAAGTAAACAAGCCCCGTCGCAGGTTCACCGACATTGATGAGCTCCGGCCAACGGCCAGGAGCTCCGTCACAATTTGATAGGTGCCATTCAAGAATATTGTTTGGTAATACTAACATTATCTTTAGTTATTATCATATACAAAATGACCAGGTTATAGTAAATCTTTGATGGTTTTGAGCGTATTTATAGGTTGTTATTTTTTGTACATCGCACTATTAATTACTGTTTGACTATAATTACTATGCAAATGAAGCAAATCACTTTTATTTAATAGATCTTTCTAGTATACATAAACTGTTAGGTTAGGGAGAGGAGTACATGAAGCAGATACGTTCGTCTGTAGTTCAAGATCTTATAAATAACATTAATAGAACGCTAATTCATTGGGTTTGATAAACTTTTCTTATAAACAATTATATATAACTGTAGAGATTATTCATTTCAGGTTTGATACGTTTATATAAATTTATCAAATATTGAATTTAGCAGTATACGCTAAGCTGTTCTATATAATACAGCGCATGCAGCATTCCTAGCTTCAATAGTGCAAAATGCAGCAGCGATTTTTTATGTGAATTTATTTTTCTATTTCATAATATAGACAATCAATTCTATTTTATATCATAATCTATAATATATCTTTTAACGAAATATGATACTTTTTTAATTGTAAAGATATCAAATAGGACTAATATAATATAATATAATAAGGAAATATAAATTTCTATTATTTTTACTGATTCCCGACTCTTTTGATTCTTTAATAAAGGTATTTATTTAAATTATTTCAAATTTATATGGTTCAGAAATAGACACGGTTGAAATATCACTTTCTTACACTAGAATAGAACCAATATAATAGAATAGAATACCATATAACTTTCCTTGTTTCCAAATTCCAATACCGCTTTTTATTTGAAATAATTTACCTTTTTTTTTATTTTCCTATCTTACCTTTATAAATTTTACATTTAACAGATTTACATTTATACATTTTTTTTTAAATTTATTTATTATTTTATAGATTTTTATCACACGTTTCCTATTTAAATTCATATACTATGCCTTTCAAAATTTTCCGAAATTGTTATACTATTCTTGATTTTCCTGTTATTTTACCTATTCATATAGTTGCTTCTCAATCATTCATCCTATGTTACAATTTGAAATTATTTTAATAATTGTATTTTTTATAATAAAGTTAACATGTCTGTAATTAAGATTATTTTTTCTCATTATAGATAAGATTACAGAGTTCAAGGTATCAGGTTGGATTGGATAAACAAGGATCTAGTACTTACAAAAACTTATTAACCAAATTACCTACTGGTAAAACATCGCTAGAAGCAGCTTATGAATCTATAGAGTCTAAAATGAAGGAAATTGTAAATTATGTTGAACAATGGTTACGATATCAATCATTATGGGATCTTCAACCAGAAAATTTATATGGAAAATTGAATGAAGATATTTCCGCATGGATGAAATGTTTGAATGATATAAAAAAAACGAGGACTACTTTTGACACTTCTGATACTAGGAAAGAATTTGGTCCTGTAATAATTGATTTTGCTAAAGTTCAAAGTAAGGTATCTCTCAAATATGATTCGTGGCATAAAGAAACATTAGGAAAATTTGGTACCCTTCTTGGTAATGAGATGGCTAGTTTCCATGCCCAAGTATCAAGATCAAGAAGCGATTTAGAGCAACATTCGATCGATACCGCAAGTACATCAGATGCTGTTAGTTTTATAACGTATGTTCAGTCATTAAAACGGAAAATGAAAGTATGGGAAAAACAGGTGGAAATTTATAAAGATGGTCAAAGAATTTTGGAACGTCAAAGATTTCAATTTCCAGCACAATGGTTGCATGTTGATAATATTGAAGGAGAATGGGGAGCTTTCAATGAAATAATCAAAAGAAAAGATACATCTATTCAAACGCAAGTTGCATCTTTACAATTTAAAATAGTAACTGAAGATAAAGCTGTTGAAACCAGGACCACTGAATTTTTTAATGAATGGGAGCAAAACAAGCCTGTAGAAGGCCATTTGCGACCAGACGATGCGTTGCAACAATTGCAAATATTTGAAAATAAATTCATACGACTTAAAGAAGAGCGAGATAATGTAGCTAAAGCTAAAGAAGCCCTAGAACTGTTAGAACCTGGCACAGGTTCATTGAATGAAGATCGTATGCAAGTTGTCTTCGAAGAACTTCAAGACTTGAAAGGAGTTTGGACGGAGCTTTCAAAAATTTGGACTCAAATTGACGAGACGCGGGAAAAACCTTGGCTCTCCATACAACCTAGAAAACTTCGTTTGCAACTAGATACTATGCTTTCTCAATTGAAAGAATTACCTGCCAGATTGAGGCAGTACTCTTCTTATGAGTATGTGAAAAAAACTCTACAAAATTACACTAAAGTCAATATGTTAATTGTTGAATTAAAATCAGATGCCCTTAAGGAAAGGCACTGGAAGTTGCTAATGAAACAATTAAAGGTAAACTGGATACTAAGTGAGCTTACTTTAGGACAACTATGGGATGTGAATTTACAAAAAAATGAAGGTACTGTGAAAGATATTATTTTAGTAGCCCAAGGTGAAATGGCATTGGAAGAATTTTTGAAACAAGTTAGAGAGTCATGGCAAAATTATGAATTAGAATTGATAAATTATCAGAACAAATGTCGGCTTATAAGAGGTTGGGATGACTTGTTTAATAAAGTAAAAGAACATATTAATTCCGTAGCTGCAATGAAATTATCACCTTATTATAAAGTATTTGAAGAGGAAGCATTGACGTGGGAAGAAAAACTCAATAGAATAAATTCACTTTTTGATATTTGGATTGACGTTCAGCGAAGATGGGTTTATTTGGAAGGTATTTTCTCAGGTAGTGCTGATATTAAAACACTTTTACCTGTAGAAACATCAAGGTTCCAGAGTATAAGTACTGAGTTTCTCGGATTAATGAAAAAAGTCTCTAAATCTCCAATGGTGATGGATATTTTGAACATACCTGGGGTTCAAAGATCTCTTGAACGTCTTGCTGATCTTCTTGGTAAAATTCAAAAAGCATTAGGAGAGTACCTTGAAAGAGAGCGTACTTCCTTTCCCCGATTTTATTTTGTTGGAGATGAAGACCTATTAGAAATAATCGGAAACAGTAAAAATATTGCGCGACTTCAAAAACATTTCAAAAAAATGTTTGCCGGTGTTGCTTCAATTTCATTAAATGAAGATAATACTACTATTACTGGAGTAGCTTCTAGAGAAGGAGAAGAAGTTATTTTTAAAAATCCTGTATCTACTACCGATTATCCAAAAATTAATGAATGGCTGGCACTTGTAGAAAGAGAGATGCGCCTTACATTAGCATCCAATCTTGCTGATGCGGTGCAAAATATAAAAGCATTAAAAAATGACAATATAAATTCATTGGCACTTATGAGTTGGTGTGATAGATATCAGGCACAAATCATTATTCTTGCTGTTCAAATACTTTGGTCAGAAGATATCGAATCGGCACTTCAGGAATCTCAAGACAATTCTATAAAAGATCCTCTCGAACGAGTACTTGTTCAAGTAGAAAGTACTTTAAATATTTTGGCAGATTCAGTACTTCAAGAACAACCGCCATTAAGAAGAAAAAAACTGGAGCATTTAATAAATGAATTTGTTCATAAACGCACAGTTACTAGAAGATTAATATACAATAACGTAACTAACCCTAAAGCTTTTGAGTGGTTATGTGAAATGCGATTCTATTTCGACCCAAAAAAAGAAGATGTTCTTCAACAATTAACAATACATATGGCTAATTCAAAGTTTTTCTACGGATTTGAATATTTAGGAGTACAAGACAGACTTGTCCAGACGCCTCTTACTGATAGATGTTATTTAACAATGACTCAAGCTTTAGAATCTCGCTTAGGTGGATCACCATTTGGACCTGCAGGTACAGGGAAAACAGAATCAGTAAAAGCATTAGGACATCAATTGGGCAGATTTGTATTGGTATTCAATTGCGATGAAACATTCGATTTTCAGGTAAGAGATTTAATTCAACAAATAATTATACATGTATAAATTATGCTTGTTTGAAAAAACCACGTGTATATTATTTCGTATTAATAGTTACTTTAGATGGTAAACCTATTACATCAATTGAGGACCCAGTCTAACTTTTTATCTGCTCTAATTTATACTAAATAGTGATTAAGAGTATATGATGATCAATTTATACACAGCAGGCTATTTTAATTAATCCATCCAGATTTCTCTACCTAGGTATAGTTTAACAAAAATTGTTTCAGACAAAAGTTACTAAGCTGTAAGGATGACACATTAAGATGATTTTGCATGTATTTTTCAAATTATACCGAATAATAACATTCATACAGAAATTTAACTTATTATCTTCGGTCATTGAAAAAGGCCTCCAAGATCACCCGAACATGTTTCTATCTATGAGTTGGCACCGTCGTTGATGACTGACAGACACGGAGCACAAATTGTAAAGTGTTAGTTTATGATTAGAAGGTATTGGGATGAATGAAGAGGTTTGGGACTTTATCCATGTGATAATAAGATTAAAAACTTGTATCTTGGTGTTTTCTGATATGATATTTTTTCGTTGAAGAACAGTTCGAAAGGGAAAACGGCGCCATTCGCTTTAGATCAAACGGTCTTTTTACGTCAGTTGAGATTTTTGTTCAATATTACGCCTAAATATTTGGTGGCGTGACGTCGGAATAAAACGTATTCGTAGATATAAGAATTTTTTTTGTATGCGTCCACCATCGGCCAGAAAGGGAGACCTTTTTTTAGTGCGTCCTTGTTTTATAGGATTTCCTGGGATGCTGCTCCATTTCATTTGAATTCCAAAATAACTTCGGCGTAGTGTCTGAGGTTTTATAAAAATAGGTTTTTCGGTTACACTTTTCCGACAGCTCATTTTTCAATTTTTATAGTTTTTAGAAAAGCAATAAAAACTATATCTCGTGCACTAGGCTACTTTGTCATTTTGAGAGAAAAAGGAAAAGGTTCGATGGCTGTCCCGCGCGCGCGTGGGGTCCAATAAAATATAAACATAAATAATGATAGTTTACTTTTGACCAGATGGTCCTTTCTTTCTATTTCGTTGTTTTTAAGTAATTTTTCGTTTTTACTTTTATGGATTTATTTCTTCGTTTTAAGTCGTAAAATGAAGAAAAATCGAAAAGTTACTCAGAAACATAAATAGCCTAAAAAATTTCTTTTAATGGCTCTGTGAGCGAGGGTGAATACGAAGGGCACACTTCCGGAGGGACGTATCCATTTCGAGCCTTCTTCGAATTTTCACAATTCGAAGGCGCGTTTTTCCGAGTTGTAGATGCTCGAAAGGAACCTAAGACCAATTTGATCACAGATAAATTTAAGATCAACCCCTAATGGGAGTTAACCTCTTTGTGCATAAAAAGCCTCTCTTTCTGGAGCTCGAAGTTAGTCACTCGTGTAAGTGTGTCGAAGGAAGCCAGAGCGCAGAGCCAAAAATACTGTAAGAAAAATAAATACTTATATATATATATATAACATTAACTAATTCGCGACCTTACCTCTCACTCTTTCTAATTCCTGGTTACTCGGACTGCCCTTTGGAGTCAGTCCTTGCTAACCTAGTAGAGCTAACCCTTTTGTTGTTAGTAGTTAGTGAAGGAGAGGTGAACACCGTTGCTGCTAAAGAGTCAGTGACAGAAGGTGTGCATTTAAAATTAGAAATCCTCAAAAATTCGGAGGAATACTCCCCTAAAGCAACCAGCACGCATTCCTTGTTAGTAGAACAAAAGTTCTAAGCATAAAACGTGTTCTAGGTGGAGAAAATGATCCTACGTGATAATTTATACCATCGTGATGTCAAACCAACGTTATAGTGGAATTCCGACACTGGATTTTGTATGTACGGGTAATTATATTGTTGTAGTGAATATTACGTAAATAGCCGTCGGGTCAGCTCCAGCTCAACAGTCTGGAGCTTATCAGTGAGGTCGAACATAATACAATAATTAAATAAAAAAAAAGATTACCGATACGGATAGAGAGAGAAAGACGAAGGGTAAGCTTCAGATCGGAGATACTTCTGCAATCTGATACAAAAAAAATCTCTTTACTTGGCGACTCAAAATTAACTGCCAGATTCAGTTTACGTATCTTTTTTCTCGCTCTCTCCCAGCAACTTCAACCGAAAGGTCATTGACCTTTTGCCTGTCCTCAGTTTCATGATCCGACAATATACCAACGGACCTAGCCAACGGACAAAAGTCCCGTCATAATTTTTTACAAGATAAATGAGATTTTCGTGTTTTAAATATTCGTTAATATTTTATTAGTTAAATTTGGTTTCATAATTTTGTATTTTTCAGAAAACTTGAATTTACAATATGATACATTATTTAAATGTATTACATTTTGATTTGTTTAAAAAAAATCATAAATTTATATCAACCAAAATAAATTGCTTAAAACCACATTTAAATTAGAACTACAACAATCGTAATGTAATTTTACTGGTTCTATTTTGATAATTATAATAGTTCATCCCATTTAAATTGTTATTTTCACTTAACAATCGAAATAAACTACGTGAAATCTAACTGATTTAACATACAAAGTTTTATAACTCAATCCTTTTGTATTCATACCAAATATTTTTCTTTTTTTTTCATCTAATATCACTTTTATTTGCTTAATTAGTATTTTCTTCTTTGCCTTAACGTATCTATATATGATATAAAATAAATTAGTATTAGGGAAAATCGGAGTATTGTCTCAGATTTTGTTATATTTGATAGATGAATATTTCTTTGAACGTCAACATTTGTACCAATTTTTACATTAAAATATTTATTAATTAATGAAGAGATTATAAATACTTTTTGAAAAATGTGAATTTAAAAATTGCATAACTTGAAAACTATTTATTGGATCTGCATGATTTTTTTTTTTTCAAAATACGTAAAATAGATTTTATTTTGAGAATATCATACGAATAAGTTTATTGATTAAAAAATTATAAAGGTTTAAAATAAATTTTTATTTAAAAAATTTTAATTGTAATTAATTCTTTGAATACTTTTGATTAATAATCCTTCATTAAATTTTTTTTGTCATCAAACTATTCATCAAACTATTTCTAATCTAGATCACAAGTTCATCAAACTTTGTTACTAGAGATTCAGTAGTGAGCCTACAAATAAAGTATTACTTTCACTGTTAAGCCGGGTTTTGTGATCGATAGAAGCATCGACTCTGTCCGGAAATTTTGTACCCCGGTAGTTCCGATATATAATTCAGTACTGTGGGCCAATGTTGTATAATAGGAATTGATATTAGTATAAATAATATCTTTATTACATATGAACCATTTTACTGAAACTATAATATTCTATATTTCTTTACAAAATATTTGTGGTTTACACAGATTCATTTTCTAGTAGTAATTGCAGTAAAGACTATCTAGTTAAAATATATTCATGAAAAATAATTATTCATGAGATGTAGCATAAAAAATTCATGTTATATGTTCATCCATTTGATTATTATTACTTGGAAATTTTCAGGATTTAAAAATTAATATAATGAATTACATTATACTTGTCTGATTTCATAATTTCACAACTTTTAAAGTTATTTTACTATTATTTTATAAATATGTTTGTAAATTTATAGAGGTTACACATTCTTTCACTCAGATATTCATTTCCATTTTTGTTGTTGTATAATTTTAAGAGTATACCCTATAGAATTCGATGTTCTTTTTACAATTAATTCCCTATTATTTTCTTTATTTACAGAAATAAATAGAAATAAAATATTAAAGTACTTTGGATATAGACGCTTAATTTAGTACTGATGATAATTTTTTTTAAATTGCTATTTTTCAATTTGAAAGAAATTAGGTTATTTCAATTGTATGAATTCTTGACTGAACAAATAAGTAAGAAGGAATGCAACAGAATCAAAGATAGGATAGTTTTTCAATCGTCAATTGACCAACAATGGGATACGTAACGCGGTTATATTAGATAATCGCGTTACAATATATACGATAACTCACGCACTCAGCTTGTGCGCGAGTGATCGTATATATGTACCCTATTCGAGTCAAATAATCTGGGTAGTTTTTACTCGCGAGATGCTTCCTTGCATCCAAAACGTAGACTCGCACTTTGGACTGCACAAGTACGCTCTAAATGTTTTCTGGTGGTGACATGACACATGTTGCGCTTTAAGTTATTCCGAACGAGTTTTCCCAACTTGGCGTATATAGTAATTTGAGTCTTCTGAATTTCCTCAATACGTGTGTCTGTTCTGGAAAACACAGGGTTCGGTTTCTTCCAGATAGGAAAAAAAACGTAGAATATAAACAATTTTTATATGCTCTGCCATCGCCCAGTAAGCAAATGTTATATCGGGTATTGCTTTTTGAGCCCATTGATATAAATCCTTAGCTGAAGAAATACTTACATTTATATTTCGTAAGCCTGACGTTCCGGATTAGTCTTTTCACTTTTCCGCTAAGTTCTTCATATGAACTTTTTCCATGCCAACTTGCAAAAAAGTACTATTCAACTTCAATTTCGTGTGTATCATAATGAGAAACCAGAGATAATAAATTTGATTTATTCTTATATTGGCTTGTAAATCCACCAGAAACATAAATAACTTTTTAAGTCTTATTTTCGTATCTATTTTTCATGCATCAATTAATTTCTCACTGAACAATATAACAGCTTTCACGTATTATTTTTTACTTTCCGTAATGACGACGAAGCTGTTTTCTCCATTTTTTCCCTTCCCTTTCATGTAAATTGCAAATGGACGATTAGTTACCTGTTTGCCGTTCCAATTTACTTGTACCTGATGTTGATTTATAGTTGTATAATTCTGAGCAAAATATCCTATAACCGTAAGTTCAGATTTATTCAAATTATGATAGCCAGTTTTTACATAACCATTTGACAATAAAATCATGTTATAATAATTTATATTTAAACTATATCTCTATTCGTAAGGTTTTTTACTGTAGTCAAAAATTTCATTTGGATCTTTGATATAGCAGTATCGGTAATCACTTACTCTGAATTTCTGTGTGAATATGAAGCAAAGATTCTCAACGACATTCGTCTTTACATACTTTAATTGGAATGCGACTCTCTGTCCCTTGCATAACCATTTAGTTCGTATAAGATCGTTTTTTGTACTCAAAGTGCGTATCGTTTACCACTATCAATGGGCATTGGCATATGGGCAGACTGAGATCGTCTCTTTTCAACAGAACCATTTAGTTTGTGAGGATTGGCAAGGAAAGGTTGACGCTTTCTTCCTTTTTTAGTTGGAATTTTATGAAAAACTAATTGATCCATTAACAGTAGTCTGAACTTTTTCAATGTCTCAGAATTATTAGTGTTTATTTTTGACAATATAATAAATGAATTCGTAATAGTAAAATTAATGAAATAACAAAATTGCCTGTGCCACCACTTTTTGGACATTCGATCTATTTTATACGTAGATAACAAACGACCAGCGTTATCGACAAAGCCCATGTATTTGTTGTAATCAGAACACATAACTGGATAATCTATTTGCACCCGTGCGCCATCTTTCTGCCTCCGAGTTACTATTGTCTCATCGAATGGATCATGGTAATTTGATAGAAAGCAAACACCTTTTTTATCCATTCATTTGATCCAACTAATACCAGTATCAGATGTTTGAAAATCGTATTTGTTTGTCAAGCATTATAGATTTACTTAACCCAGTACGATTAGAACGTACAGTTTCGCAAGCAAATATTTTGTCTTCTTTTAGGGAAATTAATAGATCGACGCCGGTGAAAAAGTTATCAAAATAAACATTGTGATTTTTACCAACAAGTTTACGCGTCAAATCCTTGACAACTCGTGCTCCCAACTGTTTCTTAGGACTTTTAGTTTTAGTTTTATTTTAGTTACAAAATATATATCCTCGTTTTATCGGTTTGGCTGGCAAGTATTGGTTCAAGCTACTTCGACGACCTTTGAATTTTATCATGGATTCATCAATAAATTGATATTTGTCTGGATTTCAGCAGGCGCCCTAAGTTTCTTGAAGTCTATCTAATAACGGTCTCAACTTATACAATTTGTCGTAATTTGTCTTACCTTTTTTAGGTTCTGTGCTGTTGTTGGAGATATATAAATTACCTAATATAAATCCAAAACGTACAACAAGCATCAATATTCATGTTATCCTCGTCTTGATCTGACCATCGACACACTTCGTATCGCTAGGAATATTGGTGATTTCCATTTCGTGAAACACAGGTTATAATAATATATAAATATTGAAAAAATTCTCTGTTCGATGAATTTTTTGATTACAGGCTTCACATAAATTCCTAGTATTTCTTTATATGTCAATAATGCCATATGAAATTCAGATTCAAGATCAGCAAACTCAAAAACCTCTGCATACCTATTTTCAGAAATATATTCAAAGAAATTTTAGATGTTCGCCGCCATCTTGTAGCTGTCATTTTGAATTTTCAAAATCTGATTTCAGATTCACGATCAGCAACCCTTAAAACCCCTGTAAGCCAATTATCATGAAAATTCATTCCCCTAAAAAATGTATGCCGCAAAGGTTCATTGAGGTCGGTTCACTTCGACCATTGAACTTTAACTAACCCGGCTGAGTGAAATGATTCCTTATTTATATGATTTTTTAAGCACAGGTAATTTCAGTCAATCTAATTTGAAAATTCTACTTAAAAAATGGAAATATTAAGAGAAAAATGAAAGAAAATAAAAATTATTGAACTCTATACAAAATTATTACTGGCATTTATTTGCTTAAATTCATCATATTTTATTCAATTATTTTTGTGAGAAGGTTAGTTCTACTTACCACTATTTAAATAAAGAAAGTTTATCCAATAAATTTACTGATATCTAGAACAGAATTACCAGGAAAAATATCGAGAAAATGCAATGCTTCTATCGGTTTACTCTTCAAGCTAAGCGCCGCAGGTAGCACTTTTTTGGAAGGTTATTATTGATGCCCTATTAAAAATCAATAACGTTTTATTGCAGATTATTCTACAAAATTATCCAAGGAGTCGATTGTAACAATTTTTAAATAAATGTTGCCCTTTTTTACAAAAATAATAAAAACTTATTTTAACTGTTTATAATTTTTTTATTAACATATATATATTCCCAAAGTACAATATTTCCCAGGTGTTCCGAAAAAAAATTCATGCAGATACAATTGATAGTTTTCGAGTTATAACAGTTAACAAAGAAATCATATTTTTTTTAATTGTTTATAACTTTTTAATTAATTAATATTCTAGTGTTAAACTTGGCACAAGTGATGGCCTCCATATAGGCTTTCGATGTATCAAATATAAAAAAATCGAAAACCTTACTGTGATTTTCATTAAAATTAATTTGTTTTCTATCCATAGCAGAATTTTATACATGTTCTTTACGATAATTTCTCATCCTGCGCACATTTTTCAGTTTAAGACTTTCGTCTTACTAACAGAGGTATGTACAAGTTGTTTGACGAAGAATATTCCTTCGTTTGAGAAACTCTGATGTTTTATAGCCATTTTTTGTCATTGATGTTAGCGCAGGAACAGTGTCTATGTCTCTTTCACTGACTAAGTTTTTAGCAGCAAAGGGATTATATTTAAAAGGCTAGCATGAACTGACTCCAAAGCAGCTGAGGTAACCCGCAATTATTTCGGTTACATTTTTCTTTTATTTTATGTTTGTGAAAAATAATAAAAAGGATAAAACGAACATTCGACTACTTCCACATTTCAAGAAATAGAAAAAGGGTCGTCTAATACATCAGTACGAGTCCATAAAAAAAGCATTAAAGTTCACCGCTTTTACAAACAACATATATATATACACACATTCCTGTTTTTCATTTTTTAATTTAATTTGGTTATTTGTCCCAATATTACGCACATAATCAATCATTCATTTTCTTTCACTAAAAGAAACTACTTATTCTAGATTTAGGTAGTAATGCGAATCAAATTTTCAACGACATCAGTGTTTACGTAATTTGAATAGATTAAAAAATTCTGACAATGGTAGGTCATTTTTTATTAAAGCTCAATTGAAGATCTTTTATAAATACTATCGTATAATAAGAAAATTCATTTCAACATCCAATGAAGTCTGTTCACTTTGTCGATTGAATTTTATGTAATTCGACTGTGTGAAAAGATCTCTTTTTTATATAGTTTACGAAACGTAGAAAATGTCAGCAAATGTACAATAAAATATCACCGAACAAACTGGAATATTGAGGAAAGAAATAACAAACAATTTGAACATTTGTAGCTGAATAAAAAATTATTGTTCGGATTAGTTTATTGAGTACAGCATAATTGTCATAAAATATTTTTGTAAAGAAAAGGCTATTTCCAGGTAGTCCTTTTAAAAAATACAGAAAGTTTAGTTTATAAAGTTACCAAGTTATAGATCCGACTATCTAGGAATATTTCGAGGTGGAGTCAAGCCCTCGATCGGTCCTCTTATCCGGTTTAGCGCTGCGGGTAGTTCCTTGTTTGTACGTTCATTATCTAGCCCCTATTAAACATTAAAAAAAGCTTTATTATAGATCAATATACAAAAATTTATTTTCAATGTTTATGCTCTTTTATCAATAAATTTATTCTTATGATTCATACATATTATCAATGTACAAACTATCCCACGTATTTTGAAAACAAAAATCATGTAGATAAGATTAAGTTTTCAAGTTATAATTATGGAGAGTGCAAAGCGATTTGGGATATAAAATATTTTTGTTATTTTCTAGTATGTAATTGTGGAAAAACGAATGTAGTTTTTAGTTGCACATATCTGTACTTATGTGTTACGTAATGTTAATAAAAATTTTAAATATAATTTTTATTGTACTCATTTTTCACAGGCTATGGGACGAATATTTGTTGGATTATGTCAAGTTGGAGCATGGGGATGCTTCGACGAATTCAATAGATTAGAAGAACGTATGCTATCAGCTGTTTCTCAACAAATTCAAACTATTCAGGAAGCTTTAAAAAGTCAAGTAGAAGGTCGCAAAGATGATGCGCTATGCGTAGAATTAGTTGGGAAACAAGTGAAAGTGTCAACTGATATAGCTATTTTCATTACTATGAATCCGGGATATGCCGGAAGGTCTAACCTACCAGACAATCTCAAAAAATTATTTAGATCATTGGCTATGACTACTCCAGATCGCCAGTTAATCGCTGAAGTTATGCTTTTCAGTCAAGGTTTTCGATCTGCTGAAAAATTAGCATGTAAAATAGTTCCTTTTTTCCGGTAAGTACAGTATGAAGAATACTTATAATTTATAGAATAATCATTGAACAAGAAAATAAATCCTACCTTAAATGTTAGACACTCACATCAATTAAATCAGTTAAAATTAAGAAAGTATTATAAACAATAATCTAGTATTTGATAATATAATAGAAAATATGATAAATGCATTACCCTCAATAGCAAAAAGATTTATAACTGACATACTTAATAGCAAAAGGATATATTTTGAGGCATGTTTTCGTCTGTCATTTTCCTACTAAGTGGAAAGCGACAGAGATTACATTACAATCATACTTAGATAATTTGAACAAGAGACTGAGTCAGTACTTCAAATATAAAGATTATACTTATTTATGTCAATATTTATCGATTATCGAATACCTATTGAGATAATTATTTTCTCGAAAAACAATCAAAGATGCTGAATACAAGTTTTACATTTTCATACCTCATCAAGGGTTATAATAAGTAGTAAACAAGATATAATTATTAAATAAATAATCGTAGGTTATGTTATTCCCTTTGACAGTCTACTCCGGTTTCGAAATAGAAACTGTGATATATTTCAAGATATTAAGTTTTTAGTAAAGTCAGGCGTTAGTGAATGTATAATAATGAATGTTGAACGGGCTTCACTCACGATTATTATTTAAAAACCAATACTTACTTTTCCTATTTATGCGGTTGTGTTAGTTAATATTTTGTGATCTACTTGATTAGCAGGATTGAATCTTACTCTTTGTATTGCAGGGAATAATTTTTCGATCTTTTTCTTGAAATTATTAGACGTTAAATCGTTTAAATAGAAGTATATGATCATAGTATGGTTTTTCGAATCTTCCAATTTAGTGAAAAACTTCATAATCGAGTCGATTTAAATACTATTATTCAAATATTAACTAAAATAAACTATGAATATAATCTAGTTAAGAATAATACCATAAATTGCTAACGCAGAGTTGCCGTAGTAGCACCAGCTCTGTGCCAGGTTTGGTCATACTCTACAACACTTGTAAAATAACATTGCCAATGTTTTCAAAGTGATGATTTTAATTTTGGCTATTGAATTCGGTAACACAAGCCTTATAAAATATAAATAAATTATGCTGTAATGTAAGTTAACATATATGCTATAAAATATAATTTACCTTGATTTATTATCACTCTCTACACAAGCATATGATGAAAATGAACTTTAAAACTTGTTAAATTTTGTGAGGATGAACTCATAGAAATCGATTTTTTATAGTAAGAATTAACAAAAAATAAGAAGTAAACACTTCGACCTTAATCATTGATAACAGCTCTTCTTAGATCATGATCGAATGCAAAGATGATCCATCCGTACGAAACGTAATTAACCATCGTAAATATTTAAGAATTTTGTCTAAACATTTATGTTGTTTGGTTTGCGTCATATAAATAAATCAATAAATTGAGTGAACTAAGTTTTTGTTAAAAATGTATATATTGTATATATTTTGGTAAGCGCTTGTTAATGTAGTTACTATGAAGTTTCTTAATTTAATAATTCTCTAATAATTTCTAATATTGTTTTGTAAATACTGAACTTTTTTCAAGGTCTTATAAGTAATTGATTCGTCATATCTATTTTCTATGTTGCATAATCAATATTATATTAATTACTCTATTAATTTCATTAACTTGAAATTCTATTAATGCGACAAGTTTTATATGCATATATCGTGATTTTTCACATCGCCGATATCTTATTTATATTTCCATAATTATATAATTTAAAATTTTATTTAATATTTCAGATTATGTGATGAACAACTGTCAAATCAATCTCATTACGATTTCGGTTTGAGAGCATTGAAATCTGTATTAATTTCTGCTGGCAATGTCAAACGTGATCGAATTCAAAAAATAAAAGAAGGTATACATAATAGAGGAGATTCTAATATTGATGAAGCTTCCATTGCTGAGAATTTACCGGAACAAGAAATACTTATTCAATCTGTATGTGAAACTATGGTACCAAAACTTGTGGCAGAAGATATACCGCTTTTATTTAGCTTACTGAATGACGTCTTTCCAAGTGTTAATTACGTCCGTGCTGAAATGGAAGGTAAAAGCAATTAATAACGATGATGACATTAATCATTAAAAACTATACTGAACAAATGCACATTTACCTCAGGTTTTATACATGAATGAGAGCCTCATACCGTTGTTCGTGAACATGCCCATAGCTCTATCTAAATCCTAAAAATCTTCAGAAATTATCCAAAATTATTAAAACACTGATTGCATTTTTCATTAAAAACGGTTTTCTAATATATTTCGAACTCGTTAATGATACTTTAATATTATAGCAAATTTTTTTATATGTACTGTAACAGTAAGGATAGTTGCAGATAACAACTTTACAGTCACTAATAAGGCGGAATACGGGTTTACTCGTTCTTTTACAAGTACTCATTACGATTTTTCTTTTATCTCTTTCTCTGTTTCTACGTGCATATTTTTCTTTAATTAATAATAAAAAGTAGAACGTATCACAGGTCACTCAGTAGGAACAAAAATCAACAATCCTTTACTACACGTTGCCAATGAAATATTCAGCATATGTATAACCCATACTGTAGATTGTCGTTGAATTGACCCATTAATTTTCCTGAACGTTGCATTTAAAATACATTTTTATTCCAATATGAAATTGAGCTGTAATGTATAATTATTTTTAATATTATAAAATTGTTTAATATTTATAGAAAATAAAAATAATATGCGTTTTTTACGCATCTTTTGAAAGAAGAAGCTAGTGTCAATTAGCCTTTCTCTGCTTGTACATCAGAGCAATCAGATAGAGCAATTAGATAGAGAGAAAAAGAGAGAGAGAGAGAGAGAGCTAGAGAAGAGGAAGGTAGATGAAGAGAAACGATGTCAGTGCTAGTGAGTATATATAGCGAGAGAGTGTAGGTGACAAATTATTTTTATTGTTTCATTCTCTTCTTTTCCATAGTTCGTAAAGCAAAGCTACACATTCCGGTTGCGTTTTTTGTCAGCAAACCCGCTATAAGGAACTTCGCTTCAATAATGACGTCAATAATTGGCGTCTTTTTGCTGATACCTTCCGTAATATAAAAGCTAGTAAACTGCTCCTAAATTGTACTGAAATGTACAATGATGGAATTTGTAATAATAGAGTTATTTGTTCGTTAAACGCAGTGCACTTGGTCTCACTGGCTCACCAGGCATATTAAAGGTATCTTATAGGACTGGTGACGAGTATAAAATCCACGATAGTACTAAATATTATAACGTTCTGAATGAGATGGAATACAGATCACCAGATATCCTAATAAAAATCTAAAGAAGTCTCATCCCACAGACTGTTGAGGTCGCGAATAATCAACAGGGCTTCCACAAGAGATGATCGATAATAGGAGCCAACTGAGAGATGTACTTCAACTATTGTCAAAAACAGTAAACTATGAGGAATGAAAGAACTATAATAATCATTAGCATTATATAGTGTATCTAATATTGTTTATTAATTACAATTTCTATCATGCACAAATATTTATATGGATTGAATTGAACAAAATATTAATTTCATAACTAAACTATAAATCTTTATCACTCTTCAATTATCACGGATTATATTTTTTGAGTTGCAAAATTATAATTTTTTGTTAAATGATCTTGAGAATGCTAGTAAATGTCTTTACTGGTAGAGCTTTAGAGGATAATGCCGGAATATTTAACGAAGTGGTGCATAGAAGTTACATAACTGAGAGATCATTTATTTATAATGTTTGTCTCCACGGATTACTTATTTATTTATACCTTTACAATATAGGTATGTAGTGTTAAGCACTAAAGCCGATGGTCGCCAAGATTCTAGATCACGTTTTTATAGTCGCTCATCATTAGGAAATTAGTTTAAAATTGTTGACAATTTAAAAATCACTATTAAATGCTTAATTAGTCAGTAGAGCGGATTAGTAAGTTTAAACCTCTTAGTATAGTATCAAAATAAATACAATTCTAATCGATATCTGATTATTAAAAAAGGCTCCATCGGCATCAGTTATTGGCACGATATCTCTCTTTTCTCTCTCTCTCTCTCTCTCTCTCAGTATTACTAGTAAGCTATGATGCGTACGTGTACATAATATTTATCAAGTATCACAAATCATTATTTTTTTAAATTTGATGTATAAATTGAATTATATATCATTTTTGAAATAAAACTTACAAATTATTAAAATATATAATATTACAAGTATACTGAATACAAAATCCATAAAAGATTTTATGTATAAAAATAACAAAAAATAACATAATTTCACGATTCATAAATAGAAAATTACTAAAATCTATCGCTGATTGTATACTTGTTACCAAATAGCATAATGAACTTCTTTGCTACAGTTTTTCCCCTGAAAAACTGTAATAATTTATACATATTGTTCCAAATACGAAAAATATATATAAAAAAATATTTCTTATATTTCTATGTACATTCAAACCCAAAACAATAACGATCAGTTTAAATGGTCAAATTATCGTCAAAATTTGAACTCTTTCCCAAAAGTTGTTTGAGTTCAATTATTGCTCATAAAACAGGTATAATTAAAAGAAAAGCTAATTCAAAAAATGACCAAGATATTCTCAAAAAATTGAAAAACAAAACGACACCCCATTTTGCTCCAGTAGGTGAGAGCTCTATTCTGATGATAAAAAGGTTCACTACTTTGAATCACGATTTCGTCAAGATATTTTCAAGATGCTTCTTAAATGGGGTTCTTTAGACTTTGTTAGTGACACAAATAATTATATTTCTGTTAAAAGATTGATATATCAATTTTTTGTAAACCTTTTCAATTTAATTTTTAATAATATTGGTAAATACATTTTATTTTATAATATTTGCGGTATATGTTTCTAATGAATTTATAAATATCATTTGCAGACTTGAAAAGTGAAATAAAACGAGTATGTACCGAAGAATATTTAGTTTGTGGAGAAGGAGATGATCAAGGTGGTGCTTGGCAGGAAAAGGTAATTTTATGTATTCATTATGTTAGATATCAACGGAAAAAATATCCTTTTACAAGTAGAATAGACAACATCAACATTTCTAGGATTGTAAGCTGATTAAAATAACTTATTATTTAGATATCATAGGTTTCATTTTGTTTATTTTTATTTACCTGAATGGCTTTAGGCTCTATAGAGCACTCTTTTTATTATATTCATTGTCCGTATTTGATCCCCTCGTCTATATCAATTACAGTTAAGTAGCCTACATCATTGATTCTGCATGTGCCTTATTAATAAGATCTTATACTACCTTGCAGTCTTTGAATACATTTTTCACAGATGATAGCGCACTATACTATGTAGATAATTTCATAAAATGTTATAGTTGTCTTATGTCTATTAAAATATAACTCTGCTTTAGAAGAATGAATACATTGTTAGAACACTTTAAGACTAGCGTGATTAGGATTATTATAGTGCGTAAAATAAATTCAACTGCCCAAACCACAACTCTTTGTACATGATCCCGTTAACTAATCTGATCAAGAAATAAAAAATATTGATGTGGTCAATAAGGCGTAATACTATACTTTACATAATACTATACTATCTATAATACAATAAGGCAATAATACTATCCAAGCAAAAAATACTGTTGTAGAACTGCATTTGAAAATGATGTGGAATTTATAATACATGGTAGAAAACTGTTATGCCAACAACAAAAGTAAGAAAAGAACCTTAACTACTTCAAGCTCGGACAGCTTGGGCAAGATGAAGTACCAATTCAATGCTCTGGCAAACTGACTGAGTATTTTGGAAAAAAAACAATAGATTTGACTGTTGAATGAATAAAGTTGGTAAGGAATTTGAGATAGGTTTAATATTTATAGTTATAATTGTTTATTTAATTATGTTAAGACATTTAAACTAATATATATATATATTTAAGCAAGCACGCGTACATGCCTGTCTACATGATTCTACATGATTCTCTTGTGGCAACTTTGTTTCGTTTAGGTGGCTATATAACGTCGTTCACATATAGGTCGCTATATTTAGGAGTGTAATATTTACTCACAATCTAATATTAACTCGCCATCAATTACCCAAAAGCAGGATATAGCAATAGAACCCAATACTTAAAATGAACAAAAAGAAATAAAATCACCACCAATCTTCGCAAGCGGCATAGGAAACATTAAACCTTCACAAGAAGTGTTGGATTGAACAACTAATAAAAAGTATACTTTAAAAGTTCTAAGCAATAATAAATTGAAAATCCAACTAAGGTCACCCAAAAAATTTTTACCTATAGTCGAGGAACTGAAAAAAAGAAAAACTCGATTTATACATTCTAACGAAAAAAAAGACATGGGATTCAAACTTGTATTAAGTTGAGTTTTGCAAAACAATAAAATTAAGATACCAATGTCTCTCTATACAGTTAAAACAGCCGTAAACCCAAATAAAACAAGAATTATCAATATAAACAGATTATTAAAACTAGAAGTATGAATCAAACCATTACGTGAAAAACGTGAAAAACCCCATGCTTAAATTATCAGGAATTTTATCGTACTAAACATTATTATAACAAAATTCCTGTATGTATTTAATCCGTCAAACACCACAAAACAAGTCATTGTTTCTGGGAAAAAAATTGCCTGACTGCTTCTTCGAATTCATTTAGATGAATAAGTCAAGAATCATTTTTAAATCTATATCAAAATTACGTTTTATTTTGAAAGCGGTTTTTGTAGTGAAGAAAAAGAGGCTTGATTGTACCATCGTTTAAATTTACATTTTTGCGTTTATAAAAATCCGACTTGAGAATGACTACGGTGCCATTGGTGAGATAGTATCGACACATCCCCATCTGTATCGTGACGGAAAAATACTGCGGTTTTAAGAACATTTCGGTTATCAAATGTTTAATATTGTAAACCAAGTCATATCGGGAGGGCGCATAAGCTCGAAACCTGTAGTACTTCTGAATACATTGACCTTTGAAGAGGTTAATCAAAAAATTTAGGAATTTTCTAAAGCTGTACGGAGAATCCACAGTTATAATCAGCACACGATTTACAAAACAAATTTCGAGTATGGCAGGGCCAAGAAAACACTGAACCAAGTTAAGATCGTCAAGCTCAAAACATATTCAGTTCTCTTTTCAGTGCTCTTATGAGAAGTTAGTCATCTACCTTCTATGTGTACTCAAGAAATTTTTCTTTAAAATAAATTAAATTTTATCTTGTTTTTAATTTAATTTTACTTAGTGATATTTTTTATCTTTCTATTATTTTCAGTAATTAATATACTAAAAAAGGTAAAAATAAAAGAGCATCCTATGTTAATAATGCTGTAATCAGAGAATTGTATACAAAAACCAAAATGTATTACAATTATTTTCAATACTTGCTTACGACATTCTTACTTTCCTGCACAATGCAAAACGGCCCAAATTATACCCATTTCTAAACCAGATAAAAAGGCAGGAATAATTACATAAAAAATAATCAAAATATAATTAGCTGCTCCGCAAATTTGTTTAAACTTCTGAAATCTTATTTAACGAAAAGATCTTTCTGCGGTAAAATCGATAACGTAATCACTACAGATCGTCTAATTAAGGTAACAATGTCACAAAAAAGCGTCTCTGGCCCAATAATCTACATATTGTTCATAAGTG
The DNA here is from genome assembly GCA_030064505.1 of Chouioia cunea. NCBI lineage: Eukaryota > Metazoa > Arthropoda > Insecta > Hymenoptera > Eulophidae > Chouioia > Chouioia cunea. Next base: position 14,066,897 of record JAOPFQ010000004.1, read on the forward strand.
ACTTACAAACAATGCTAAATATCACCATAGACACATATCGATATTATCCAGTCTACTCATATCTCATTCTATCACCAAATTAGCATCGTATAACCTACAAAAATACTTAAACGAAGTTTAAAAAATGACTTAAATCTCATAGAATAAAAGTGGATAAAGTTTAGTGTAATTAAGTGACTTTCAAGTTAAAAAAATATACCTTTCCAACAATCGTTCTAAATAGGAAAACCATCCCTCAGAATAATTATACAAAATATTTGGGAATCTACCTTGATTGCCGATCGAATTGGAGAGAGCTTATTTGGATAAAAATAAAACAATGTGAATCAAAATTTGAAAATATTAGGTCACCTTTAAATTCATGTTTCGCCAACTGTCGTTCTTCACCAGCGTACTCGACACAATTTTAATTTACGACTGTAATAAAATCAGTTCCTATATAAGATTCAGATAGATTTTCAGTCGATTGATGATAAAACTGCTAGCAGCTTTGACCTTAAATAAAATAATTTGTAATATATATTGATAATTATTCTTGTAATAACTTGCATTTCAAAATAACATGACAAAAATAATTTTATAAAGAATAAATTTTAAGAATTTTAGAAGGCAGTAGTAATTAGGTTTGTGAGTGAAAGTAAGAGGCATAATTGAAGTGGAGTTGTCAAAGACTACTAATTTTTTATATTAAGTATAGTTGAGTTACAATTGTATAAAGATCCCAGAGACGTTTATGAAGAGAGATAACCGGAATGAAATTAAGTGAGAGACCAGTATTAACTGGCATCAACGACAACGTCTATAAATCTGTTTTTCTCTTTTATCTTCTGTTTCTTTTGATTTCTCTGAGCTTCGTTCATTAATTGATCTTTTTGTACTCATTTGAAAATATTTAATATACATTTGCCTATTTACTTGAGCTGATTTAACTAACTGCTATAGTGAAGTGATAAATGCACAAGCCACTCACAAGCAGGCGGCGTTATTTCGTGAATTACTCGCTTGCTTGAATTTGCTATCTCCTTAATATTATATGCCAGTCAGCCACATACAAGATGATTAACTGTAATTTTACGAACATTCTATTTATTTGAGTTCATTTTCATTCACTACCTCTTACCTACTGATACCTCTTGCGTTCCAATCGACATAACGTACCGGCGTAGTGAAAGCAGTTGTGGGGCCCTTATTCGAAAATAAATCAGAAAATTAATGGAGCTCAGAGCTAGATTACCGTTGCACTTGAATAACCGGTGTAATACATCGTTACAATGTGTGAAAGAACTTTTAACCTTTGACGAGAGTCTTTTGATGTCATTGTTAATTCGGCGACATCATTCGGCAGGGAGTAGTAACGATATATTGCTCTGTAATGTTCGACAAATGAGACGCTAGGCAAGTGTAATATGAAAAAGAGAGGCATGACTTTGCGTGATTCGTTCACAAAAATGGAATACAACTGATAATTGATACGGACATAAATGTTCCAAACTATGGTCTAGTAAGATTACACTTCGGGGCAGCACTGCATATAAGAGGAATTAGAAAATAGACGAGTCACTACTGGCATATGATCAAACCTCATTTGTACGGGGTTGGGATTCTCAACGAACTTTCTGAGACTTATACGTTTCTTAAGGTTCGTGAGCAGAGTCATAGTGATGTCATCCTATGTGTAGGCTGCAGGGAGGTGTATGCGTTTATTTGGGGTGTTGTGAAAGACTGAAGAGGTGAAGGGGCGAGTAATCACAATCAAATTTTCCTTGACGTATATACAGTCCATACTGTAGCTCGTAACGAAGTCTCTTCAAGTCAAGAAGTGGAGTGCAATAATGTGTGATTAGGCTATCGTATTTTATACAGTACGTGTTTCTGCATCTGTGTCTCTTTCGATACTTCGAAAGCTTCGCTACTTCTCGAGAAAGCGGGTTTCCTCCTGGAGAACTCACTGCTTGAACTCGATCTCAAGCTTCCAGAACAGGATCATCAGAGCAGATGACTAGCTGCGTGCCAACAGCGTTGATTTTCGTATGCGAAATCACTATAACCTCTTCAAATTGGCGGAAATGACTTGATATTCCGTAAAATGTAGCTTTTTCTTGGATATTTCCTTTAGAAGTAAACATTCATGCGACTTTCTCGAATAAAATATTATTTTACGTTAGATACAATATTGATATTGAATTTTTCTTTAATTTTACATGTCTAATTATATATGGCGGTCAATATGGGAGAAATTATCACTTTTTTCACAATAACAAGTAAAGAATTTCTGCATATGTGTTCAAGCAATTATTTTTAAAGGTTTTTCATATCTTTGCCACCATTGAATCCGTATATGGTAAAAAAATTTTCAAAATTCAAGGTGGCGGATACAATATGGCGGATGTCGATAAAAATATCAATACTTTGAAATGGAAAAAATTCATTGCTATGACGAATTGACGCTTGATGCACTCTTTTTGAAAACATAATTCGAGAAACCTTAGGATCCATTGAAAATATGATTTTTTTTACGATAACTTTCAATACTTTGGGCGCGCATAAATATATTATTATAGAAACATTACTATTTATTATTCTATTCTCAGCATTACCCAGAGAGAACAGTGTCGACGTGATAGATGTTTGTTTCCTTTGAGGTGTTTTATTATCGTGAGTTCCCTTGCATATCACGTTTCGAGGTACTTCATTATCGTGACTCCCCTTACCTTTCCTAATGTTTTTCCTTGAAACATATATTGCAAAGATTCAAATTGCATACCTTGCAAAAAATCCTTATTTTTGTTGGACAATTCGAAGAAATCGTCAATTTATTGACATAAGATTTTTCGTGTAGTTTTTGCTGTACTTGATGAAATTGAGGTATTTTTTTTAGAGACATTATTTAGAAAAATGGTTGTAATAAATTCAATACCACACGGAATCCTAAGGCGCATTTCCCTAATTTGTCCCCAAGCATTGAATTTTTGATAATATAATTAAAAATTCTGTAGATAGCCATCTGAAGTACATATCCCCAGAATTTGAAGCCAAATCGTATTGGTTTACCTTGGATGAATTGTTTCAAACTAGTGTTTGCATATTATTTGGCCACCATTTCGTCTACGGACAGAGCGGTTCGCCATAAGAACATTTTAATTTACAAATTACACGTAGATTAGCAATAAATTTTATCCATTTCCAAATATCGATACTTTTTATTGACATCCGGCATATTGTATCTGCCACCTTGAATTTTGAAATTTTTTTACTGTTGATTAATTAAAAACCATTGAAAATAATAATTTCAGAAATTGTTATACTTATTATTGTAAAAAAAGTGATAATTTCTCCCACGTTGACCACCATATGTAATTAGACATGTAAAACTAAAAAAAATTAGACATAAATATTGAAAATAATACTTTATTGGAGAAAGTCGTATGAATGTTTACTTCTAAAATAAATATCCAAGAAAAAGCCGAATTTCATGGAATATCGTGTTATTTTCACCATATTGAAGAGCTTAGTGATTTCGGATACGAGCAAAAAATATTTTCCTTAATTGTTACTATCATTATCATGGTTAGAAGTTAATCTCAATACTGATTGAATTAAAAAAAAATTTTAATTTTTGCGCATTTTTTTCTTTATATCCATCATATATTGGGGGGGGGGGGCAGAAAAATACAATTTGGACTCGGAAAATCGAAAGAGCATGTCCAAAAATCGTAGGGTACACTTTTTATAGTCACTTTTACACCGTGTTTTTTTACAAAGTTGGCAATCAAATATTTATCAAAAAATGTGTGTTCTTGGGCGTTAATGGGTTACGAAACGTTTGGATTGCACCTGAACATTACCAAACTCTCTCTTGAAATGTTCATATGTTTACTCGTATAAGGTCATGTGAGAATAATCATGGGATTTGTAAATCCAAATATTCATTTAACCAGCTTACACACTTTCATTCTTTGATCATTTAATATCATTACATGAATTTTATCGAAGATTTCTGGGGTGATGACCTTTTTTGGATGACCGAAACGATCAGCGTCACTTCTGCTGATACGACCACAACGAAAATTAGTAAACGATTTCTTAGTCGTTGCAATTGATCATGTAGACTTTCAGTGATGGACATAATCACTAATGATTAATTAACACGTGAAATTCATATTTTTCTATTTTCGTTCAAATTTACGAGGTCATATGACAACGATTATTAAACACAAACTGAATAATGCAGCCTGCTCAAAATTTGCCGTCATAATTAGTTTATTAGATAATAATAAAAATGTTATATAATCGGCTTTAATTAAATTAACAGGTCTATTTTTCATTTAAATGAAATTGGGTACTAGAAACTGAAAAAAAACAATAAACAAGAAAGTATTTGCTTAGACTACATGTTCCATACGTTTTTTGATTAAAAAATTTACTTTTTTTTTACACTGATGAACAGGCCATTTTCCCAGTGATTAACTTGTAGATCACTGCCTCGGAAAAATATTTTTTAATTTTTCAATATTTCGTCAATAACTTTTTACTAACTTGTCAGAGTGAAATCAGGGAGAATGCGTTAAGAATAGTCGAATCAATCCAGTCTGTAATCCTACGTGGACTTACCTGTCGGCTTACCACGCCAAATTTATTTCCTTGAACGTTAGACGGCCAGAAAAGACCATCCGCAGAGAGACGGGTTGACGGCAAGATCCCGTTCCAGGAAGAATATTAAAATATGACAGTTGGCAGCTTCGTCGTGAACACGACTCAGTCAAGATCTGTATTCCATTAATGAGCGCATCCCAAGGTTAGGACCGGGTAACTTTGATCATATTACAAAATTAATGCAAGCTTTCACAGTTACGATTACGGCTTTTACTTTTTTTTACTCAGTTATGCTACATTACTATAGTAGTATACTATTGAACTGCTACATATTCATAAAACTCCTGTTATTCTAATAAGTTTTATATTTAATATTTATTACAATACTCGTAAAATAAAATACATTTAAATATTTTGTTTTCTTTTTTCTTAGTTACGTAATATATGAAATGGATATCTATAATATTTTCGTATTTAAAATGAAGTTCATTGATTATAGGTGCTCCAGTTATATCAAATAAGTAATTTGAATCACGGTCTGATGATGGTTGGGCCTAGTGGTTCTGGAAAAACAAGTGCTTGGAAAGTTTTATTAAAAGCATTGGAAAGGCATGAAGGATTAGAAGGTGTCGCTCATGTAATTGATCCAAAAGCAATCAGTAAAGAAACTTTATATGGAGTTCTTGATCCAAATACTCGTGAGTGGACTGATGGTCTCTTCACACATATATTAAGAAAAATAATAGATAATGTTCGTGGTGAAATAAACAAACGACAATGGATTATTTTTGATGGGGATGTAGATCCAGAATGGGTAGAAAATTTGAACTCAGTCTTAGACGATAATAAATTATTAACTCTTCCCAATGGAGAAAGGCTAAGTCTTCCTCCTAATGTGAGAATTATGTTTGAAGTTCAAGATTTAAAATATGCCACCCTGGCAACCGTTTCACGTTGTGGTATGGTATGGTTTTCAGAAGATGTTTTATCAACTGAAATGATTTTTGAAAATTATATGCTTCGTTTGAAGTATATTCCACTTGATGATGGTGACGAAGATCTTATAGCGAAAAAGAAAGTTGACAAAGAAGATTCAATTTCGCCAACATTAAATGTACAACGGGACGCTGCAAATATTCTTCAAAGTTTTTTCTCACCAGACGGTTTGGTTGTGAAATGTTTAGAGTATGCATCGAAACAGGAACATATTATGGATTTCACTAGATTGAGAGCTTTAAATTCTCTTTTTTCAATGTTGAATCAATCCCTCAGAAATACACTGCAATATAATCACTGTCATTCTGACTTTCCATTGTCTAATGAGCAGTTAGAGCGTTATATTACAAAATCTCTTATTTACGCGATTCTTTGGAGTTTTACTGGTGATGCAAAATTGAAAATAAGAACAGATTTTTGTGACTTCATTAGATCTATTACGACCATTCCATTGCCACTACAAGTAAACATTCCTATTGTGGATTTCAAAGTTAATATTCAAGGTGAATGGCAACCATGGAGTAACAAAGTACCTCAAATTGAAGTAGAAACGCATAAAGTAGCAAGTCCTGATGTAGTTGTACCAACATTGGATACAGTAAGACATGAAAGTCTTCTCTATACTTGGCTTGCTGAACACAAACCATTAGGTGAGTTAAAACAATTGTTTGATTAGCTCCTATTAGCCTAGTCTATTAGCATATTGTTTTAGAAATCATTCACTTAAAAATTTATTATAACTATTAATTTAAATCCTCCCGCTTCTATTTACTGTCAAATATCAATCATACCTCTGAATCTGTAGCTGTATGTTTGAAAAATGTTTGTTTTTTTCTAATTTTCAGATCTCAAATGTTCAGCTTAAATTTATACCAATATAATGGAAACTGTATTTAAATCCAACAATTTTTATATAGTAGAATCATCCTAATCCTTAATAGAAAAACAGCGTTACGCTATACCGCGCACCTCAATAACAGCAAAGTAGATAGTTCTCTTATAATACTTATAAACAAAATTTTGTACCTAAAATAAGTAAAGTTGAGCCAATTAGCCCGGAGATCGATGGGGACTCATCTACCACCCATGTGTAGTCTCCGATATGATTTTTTTTTCATATTTTTTCCTATGAAATACCGAATAACTGCTTTCCACAATATTTATATATTTGTTTTCGTAGTAGTGACAAAAGCTTGAGATAATTGGAGGTAGTCAGTCCCCAGTTATTTACGTATAATTTATTATACAATGAGGTCAGACTACAATGAGAGTATTAGTGTTGATTTTGATATAAAAACTATTTTGTAATCTAACAGTTGGGGTATAAAACTCGAACCTTCAGTATAGATAATTTCTTATAACAATCTACTGAGCCATTACGGTTTTCATTAAGTATCTATAATTTTAATATATAGACTAGGAATACAAAAGAGTACGGAAATGAATGTTTATATTCGTGAAAATTCGATTTATTAATTAACTCATTTTGATGAATTTTTCGATAATTTATCCATTGCAATATATTTAGAGTTACATTAAACTTAATTTAATTTTAATAAAAATTGTAGTTTCTTATACTCTTGGATATGTTGATGTAATCCCGTTATTTTGACGATAGAAAACTTCATCAAGAGAAAAATAAAGACTTCGTAAAATAGACAAACATTCATATTTTATCAAAAATGTGGTTTTTTCTATTAAACTCAGTCATTTCAATTATCAAATAGAAAATGTATAAATGTAATTTAAAATTTATTTTTTCCTATGTCTTTGATCACTGCCAGGTTTCAAATATGAAAAATAGATTTTATATTAAATTTGAATGTTTTCAATTTTACACTCCTCGCAATAGTATCTGAGCTCTCCATGGGTATTTCGTAAAACATTCGTTGCGCATGTCATCAATTGCGATGGTGATCTGCAGCTTGAGACTTCGTTAATATTTTTTGCCATTGCTGTTGTGAATAAGAGATATGGTCGTCGTCCTTTCGCAATGGAGGTGAACTATGCTGGATGAAATAGAAAACATAATTCTCCTTTTCTTCTTCACCAAAATCTAGCAAAAACGTCGTCCCCCGCTTTACGCCTCACGCACAAAATTTACCGGAGGGCATTGGCCTTTCGATACGGCTCGTAGAACGAAAGGCCAATGCCCTCCGGTAAATTTTGTGCTTATATATATATCAACGATATTGTCTAATTTTTAAGCCTACCTATGACTACTTTTCATAAAAATCTAACACCATCTTAATATTGTCATATTATAGGCGAAAGCACATAGATTTACGCATACTCTTAAATTATCCAATCGCGAAATCATTATATAAAAATCATTACTTGTACCTATTTTTATGCTAAAATATTAATTAATTAAAAAGTTATAAATAATTTTAAAAAATGTGGATTTTGTTTTAAATGCCATAACTCAAAAACTATTAATTGGACTACAAGATATTTTTCTATGTTAAATACGATATTAGTATAAACGACGTCTTATTATTAAGGATTTAATCGAAATGATGGGGCGTTATACTTTATGTAATTTAAAAAAGTATTCGAGCTTTATAAGAAATCTATTGTCTAGTCTAAGTAGAGTAAAATTTGTAGTTAAAACATAATCATAGGAAAAAATAAAAATATATTAAATTTATTCATAAAATCTGATCAGTGATGATATAGAATATGCCAAATTGATCTTATGTGTTCATCTATCTGATTAATATTGCTCAGAAGATTTCAGATGCTGTAGAAATAAAATGTTATAGATTATATTAATTGCAAACAATAGGAAACTATAGACCAGAAATTTAATCCTGTAAAACACACGTACAATATTAAAGAATATTTTGACCATCTGGAGGTACAGTTTGATGTTCTAAATTATTAGAACGTGACTTTATTTCTAAAAGTCAAAAAAATTTTATATAAATTTGACATACTGTGAATGAATATGAATTCATAGTTCGGAGATTTCGACACGTCCATGCAATAACATCGTAACTCATTTTTTTCATAAATTACGTTGTAGTGATATTGGTGTGTAAAAAAATATGCAACCCCATACATAAAAATAGTACATCTAAATAATGTTAAATAGTGACAGTTTCAAAGATTGTACGGGTCATGAATCGATGTTTTGAATGTGATATGTTTTTTTAAACTTTTGCCTCTACGAAAAAAATTAGTTACGATATTATTGCATGAAGATGTCGATTTCATGCCCAGTTATACAACAGTATACCAAGATCATAGACGTACAAATCTTTGGAATATGAAGCTAGTAAGTATTTATCCATTTATAATTTACTTGAAAGGGAAAGAAAAATACTGAAAAAGTCTTCTGTCCCAAATTGATATTATGTATAAAAAAATAGATACGAGAACTGGGTTAATAAAATTATTTATGCTTCTAATGAAGCTGGAAGACAGTATATGGATATATAAGACATATCTTTGGTTTCTCATTATGATACATGTGAGAATAAGAACAGTCTAAAGGCTAGCTCATAAGTATATAAAAATGAAGAATACTACCACCAGTAATAAACCAAGCATTGCGTATCAATAATACTTTAAGTTATAGCCTATTTTATTCTATAAATATAGAAAACGAAACGAGGTTTAAGGTATTTTTCAACCCCGTTTAAATTATTTTATAGCTTGTACGACGCTGATTTAGCAACAGGTTGTGATGTGAATAATATAATATCATCTACACATGTGCCAATGGTAATATTTTTCATTGTTGGTATGTCAGCCTTAATACAAAAATTATTGGTGACTGCTTCATTGGTTTTACTTAATGCAGAACGATCTATTGGATAAGTAAGATTTTGAAAGACAAATTTGTGGGAAAGCATGCATTACTTTTGAATGAAAGTCCTTGGTACTAGATTTTTTCAAAGTCTTGATATATGTCCAGAAATACAGCAGAGAAGAACTTTTTCGCTTCTAGAGCTTTTCTTATTTGGTTTATCTGTTCGATTGTACTGTATTTATATCTAAATTCATATCAATATCTTGAAAATAATTTTGTTTCTTCGATTACAGGATTTAATCTTGCCAGTACAATTTTTTTTAATTTTTGAAAGTATCGCAAGTTGGCTTATGGGCCTATAAGAAGTAACTATTTCTGATTATTTGCCTGGATTAGGAATTAGTATAATTTGGACTGTTTTTATTATGAAAAAATGTAAGAAAGTCATAGGCAAACATTGACAATTATTATAATGTGTCTTTTGGCTTTTGTAGCCAATTTTCTGATCATTCTAACTGTGACATTGTCTATTCCGGGTGCTTTTCTATTTCATTTTTTAGCTTTTTAATATCCACCTAAGGATGTACCCCACCCAATACGACTTCGTATCATTTGTTCTTTTTCCATTGGAATGTGTAAAATTAGTTTTCTCTTTTTTAGTTCCCCATCTATATATAACAAGTTTTCGAACGATCCTGATTGGATTTTAACTTTATAACTAAATATAGCTTTTATAGCTAAAAACTTAAAACTATAGTTTTCACTTGTCAGTTCCGTTAATTGTTGAATATTACCTACTCCACTCATGAGCATTATCTGTAATGTTATGTCTTTATGTTTAGTCTTTGTTTTGGGTTCTATTATTACTTCTTTGGTTTGGGTTGTTGATCGAGAGTTAAACCTTTTGCTTAATGTTACTGGGCAGCTCAGCCAGTATCCCATGTTTAATTGAGCTTCTTTTTTACTAAAACAACTTGATGATTGAGTGAATGAGTTCCAAAAATCTATTTTTTATTGTAAAAGTTTGAAAAAACACGGGTATGTTTTTTCGCTTTGATCATTATCATAGTTAATTTGGCGCTATCGAGCATAGATTTTATTTGGGATTCGACGTAGGCACTTGGCTATAGAACTCGCAATTGTTTACTGTTGTTTTACACTAACAAATTTAAGTCTGACAGAAAAATTGTATATACATTTCTGTCATATTTTTTCCTGTAGAATCGTTGTCGCTATCAGTTTTCAAAAATTATTACTTTTTGGGTAATTTATTCAAATAATTTTTTATAAACAATTGCAAATGGCAAAAGAAAATATACGGATATTTTTTTAATGCATTTTCCTATTACTAGCATAATTAGTTTGGCACATCTTGCTCAGGTTTGGCATGGACCTTAATGGGTTAATCAGTTAGGGTATTAATCCTCGAGATCAATCCAGTTAAATAAAACTTTACGCTCTATTAATAAATTATAATTATTCTAACCTGGAAGAGATTCGACAGTGTGTCCGGTTTGCACAAGCTCCAGAGTTATAATTATAAAATTAAATGACATATTTATCAAATAGTTGATTATATTAATTTATTTTCTTGAAATCTTCTGTCCAATATTAATCAAATGGATGAAAATTTAAGATCTATTTGGAATATTCTATCTTATTACTCTTTATTTTTGTGGATATATTTTAACTAGAAAGTTATAAGCTATTGTTTTAATATTAAATATTTTTGTATAATAATCCATAATAACATTTTTAATATCTAATAGAGTCTAATAAGTTTCTAGTTAAAATATATCCACAAAAAGTAAATAATAATGAGATAGAATATGTCCTATTAGATATTAAAAATTTTATTATGGATTATTATAAAAATTGTATAAAGAATCGATTATATCGAAAATTTTTCAAGTAAAACTTGCGCTTTTTAATGAAAATCACAAACATTTTGTGGAATTATTTATAATACTTTAATCAGAAAAATTTATTGTTATAATATGTATATATTATCAAGATACAATATTTTTCGCGTATTTAACAAAAATTATGCAGATCCGATTGATAATTTTTAAGTTATAACTTTTCATAAAATTCACATTTTTTAAAATTGTTTATAATCATTTAATTAATTAATATATTCGTGTCAAACTTAATACAAGTGATAACCTTCATATATGCTTCCATTGTGCCAAATATAAAACAACTCAATGAACTTTCTCCGTTTTGACCCGAAGCTAATGTGTTTTCTGTCATTCAGCAGTTTTAATTATTTATAATAATTTATGATTCAGATAAAATAATTAAAATTTATATTGTCTTTTAGTTTTATGCGGACCTCCTGGATCAGGCAAGACAATGACACTTTTTTCCGCGTTAAGAGCGCTACCTGACATGGAAGTTGTTGGATTAAATTTCTCGTCTGCAACGACTCCTGAGTTATTACTAAAAACATTTGATCATTACTGTGAATATCGACGGACGCCTAATGGAGTTGTATTGTCACCAGCTCAACTTGGGAAATGGTTAGTTTTATTCTGCGATGAAATTAACCTTCCTGAAATGGATAAGTATGGTACTCAGAGGGTTATATCATTTCTAAGACAACTTGTTGAGCACAAAGGATTTTTTAGAACAAGCGACCAAGCTTGGGTATCAATAGAAAGAATACAATTTGTTGGCGCTTGCAACCCACCAACCGATCCCGGGAGAAAACCTTTGAGTTATAGATTTCTACGTCATGTACCTGTTATTTATGTAGATTATCCCGGTGAGGTTTCTCTAAAACAAATTTATGGTACATTCACACGTGCAATGCTTAGATTGATTCCATCATTAAAAGGTTATGCAGAACCTCTAACAAACGCAATGGTAGAATTTTACTTAACATCCCAAGAACGTTTCACTCAAGATATGCAACCACATTACGTATATTCCCCGCGTGAAATGACTCGGTGGGTTAGAGGTATCTGTGAAGCAATAAGACCTTTGGACAATTTATCAATTGAAGGATTAATTCGTTTGTGGGCGCATGAAGCTCTTCGACTTTTTCAAGACAGATTAGTCGAAGATACAGAAAGAGTTTGGACGAATAAAACAATTGATATTGTAGCTTTGAAACATTTTCCTGGTATAAACAAAGAAATTGCTTTGAATCGACCAATATTATATAGCAATTGGCTTTCTAAAGATTATATTCCAGTAAGTAGACGAGAATTAAGAAGTTACGTGAAAGCGAGACTTAAAGTTTTTTATGAAGAAGAATTAGATGTTCCATTAGTATTATTTGATGAAGTCTTAGAGCACGTTTTACGAATAGATAGAATTTTTAGACAACCTCAAGGTCATTTACTTCTAATAGGAGTATCAGGAGCTGGAAAAACGACATTGTCTCGATTCGTTGCTTGGATGAATGGACTAACAGTTTTCCAGATAAAGGTAATGTTAACAATTTTTAGTATTTATAATAGAATGATATATCAATTATATCAATGAAAAAATACAATTCATAAAAAAATATAAATACAATTTTAGTAATTTATCACGTAACGCCAGTACCATGAGAAATACCACGTGATGAGCTTTTTATTATTTTATTTTCTGAACAAATCATATGCATATTTTTCTATGACCTATAGTACTTTTATTTATTGGGACGTCATGCATGTGAATATGCACCATTTCGTTGACTAAAGTATTTGTTTACTTCTGGTTGCTCCTCCATGATCTAATTCTTTAAAATGATTAATCTAATTGAATCTCTGCTTTTTTGAATGTTATATTTAACTAAACAGAGTTATTATTGATTTTATTCCCATAAATATCATTTTTAGATAACCTTTTGTTTCGCCACAGAATGAACCAATAAGATAATTACATTTTTTTATATACGTGGGTGAATCAATGTGTTTTCGATGAAGGTGCAAGTTTTTCTAAAAACTGCTCTTATTTATCAATATAATTTCTTTTTAGTTGGATACATGTATTGCCAACATTCTTACCATTTTTTAAAACCCTCTGCAATGTATGATTCGTCAAAACTCTTTAAAGTAAGCTTCTATATCGACCATGACCCTATATATTTATGTTGCGGAAAAAAAAATCGCAGAGAGCATGGTCAAGTAAATACAGTGGATGCGGTAGCAATTTGTAACGTAAATCATGTAATTTTGTCACGACAATTCTGGATGAGCGATCTGGTACATTGTGATAAACAATTACTGTTTTCTTTACATTTTAATTTCTCATTGAATCTGTTTAATAAAGCACTGTAGTATTTCAACGTTATCATATACTATACATCTCTAGAAACTTGTAATATCCAATGAGCAATTAATTTGTTTAAGAGCGTAGTTTTGGTCTTAGAGTTTTACCTTTAATAACCGGGAAATCAATTAATTTGCTTTGTTGATTATTCTAGTCGGGATAGGTTATGTAAAGAAGGAGATGATAGCGCGATTTTCTTGTACTACTTTATAAGAAGGCGCACATCAGAGAGACCTTATCAAGGATTGGCAAAAAGGAAGACATTGGCGTAGGCATTACTTGGTTGTACAAGTTAACGATCGATAGGATTATTCTTAGTTCCAAAAGCTATAATGAAAAGTAGAAGAAGGGAACAGAGGTTAGAACCGTATTATCTTTTTATGGTACTTACTCGTTCTTAAGCGATCTCGCGATCTCTCTCTCTCTCTCTCTCTCTGAATTAGTTAATTTTCGTTTTATTCTGAATTTGAATTTGAACTGGACTTTCTATTTCATGTATGTTAACTTATAACTTCACTTACACTTTCCTACTCTTAAGTTTTTCGGGGTCCCTTTAGGGAACGACGATAAAATTTCGAAAAAGGAAAATATCGGAATGTAATTGATCTAAACAATTTATTTCAGAGTAATAATTTATTGAAAATCTTACATTTCAGAAAAATCTAAATTCGGAATATTCCTTGTTTCCATAATGAAAAGATCGGAAATAATAATTTAATCAACACAATACTTCTGACTTTCTCTAGCTAAAAAATTGAAATTTCTGATAAAATTATTAATAAAGATAAAAATTCAATTGTTGGTCTTTTCTTTTTTATAATCTTTTAATTATAAAAATTATTAAATATTACATTTTAAAGTTGTTTACTATGCCGGTAGATATACTGGAGGGTGGCGTTATATAGCAAACAGTTCTTTAATACAAAATGTCATTACCGTTTACTTGAATCACTTTCATTTTGTTTTAAATAAACCCAATTTCGTCAAGTCTCCTTCTAAATTTTCAAATATTCAATTGATGCGTTTTCAAATTTTAATTTACCGAAATTTTAAATTTTCAACTACATTAATTTTGAAAATTTTGTATCGATTGCATTAAATTTTTTTATTTTTTCATTATTGAAATAAGAAATATTCTGAATTTTTGAATTAACAAATTCTATGTCGTTCGATAATTACCATACCGATATAAAACGATCTGATAAACTATATTCTGATATTTTGTTTTTCCGAAAATTAATGGTTCCCCCTTTTCCAATTAGGCCAATAAAAGAAAAGATGATTTCCTTTATTAACCTAATTAAAGCAGATCAAGCGTAGGAGGATAAAAAAATGGTACGTTTTTCATTTAAAAGATATCACAATAATTAAACCTATACTAATTAATTAATTGGTTTAACTGTTGTAACAAATAAATTAGATGTAGAGGAAGAAAGAGAAATACCTAATTGATTACATCAAGTGGTTTAAAGTTATACGTTTTAACAATATTGATGTCGCAGACTATTTTTAATGTTGTTTAGGCGAGATTATTTCTTCCACAACTGTGGGTTTACATAATAAGTTACAAGTGGCTATTATAAATTACAAATAGGTTTATATATAGCTTTGGTTTTCGTAGTTAATAGTAATTTTGTCTAAAACGGCGAAAGAGAAATAAATAACGATCATCTCAATCGGATTATTAACTGAACTGTTTATATAAGAGTGATCGCGGATATCTTCATACAGCGCACATTAATATATATGTAATATATGTAGGCAAGAGAGATAATTTTTATTACCCTACGCTTCTGGAAATTTTATTAGCGCGGAGTCATAAAGTGATGCTAAGAGGATCTGTTTTAGGAGTTTTTAGTGAAGACTATTTCATTCATAGGTGGATGCGTAGTTTACCTGCGGAATTGTAGCAGTAGATAATGTGAATTTTAAATATTCTTACGTTTAGAAATTGATAACGGATATGAGAATGAATGATGTTATAGAATAGACGCAAACGCGATAGCTATGTGTTGGATTGTGGCGGATGACCTTTTCAGCCAATGAAATTGTCTTGATCTTTTTCGAAGCATGGTCATCTGGAAAAATTAATTGTTTTAATTATCGTTCTATCCCTCATGTACAATAGTGGATTTCAGTATCATCAACGGTTACTAGGTCATTCAAAAATAACTGCGGATTACGTCTAAAATGGTCCATACGCTGTCTCATTTCTTACTTATCACGTACAATTTTTATTGCCATTTTGTACGGCATACCTCCGATCTCTATACTTTGCGTACTTTCATTCGTCGATCATCAACATATCATAAACTTTTTAACAATTTTCCCAGTAACCACATCTGTCGTGCTGCCTGTGCGCTTATCATTGAATACAGATATACCGATACATTTAAATTCGATGAACTAATATCTCACAGATATCATAAATTATAAAGGGTTTCCATACAGAGCATCCAACTTATACTTTTACATTTTCACACGTTTTACCGTCCAAAAATAAAAAGCCAATTATGAATTAATATTACCTTTCTTCTATTGCATCGAAATGTACGGGTACCTATTAATCTCTTTGCACTGTAAAGACTTAATTTTAATGAAATAAGGTTATTTTTACTCTTATTGTGGTTATAAAAATTACATAGGAAAAACCTCAATGTTTCTTTCCGTGTGATATAACAAGCTCGCTAAATAACTCTAGCAAAGAAAAATCATTAAATACGTTCTAAATTTAATGAAAGTATTATATGTAGAGCTATTTTAAAATAACTGAGATGAATTTATGCCAAAATACATCTAGAGTCTTATAGATCCACGTTACTCGTCTTTTAAGATTTTAGTTTCAAATCAAAGAAAGGAAATTTCATGGATGTAGGTGGTTTGGCCTCTACATACCTAATCCTATTGAACTATAATTAAAACCATTTAATTGTTGACTGAATGTGCCGACGGTGCGCGAAAAGTGAAGTGATCGATCCCCGGATACATTGGTTTTCGGATACAAGTACATCTGTTCGCGCTGTTTCAGTACATTACATATATAAAAGTCTGAATTATTTTGTTAATCTTCTGGAATTCAATTGTGGTCGAATCATGAATCCATCACAATATTCGAGACACCAAGAAACAGTCAAGATACCTGCCTCAAAGTAGGCTGAGGTGGCTCTATTGGCCTATAAGATCTTGGATCCAATGTTTTTGGATGCACGCGGTATCATTTACATTAATTATTTTAAAAGAGTAAAATGATCATCAGCGAATATTATAAACAAATTCCATATTGATTTTTAGCAAAATAACGGAGAAAAAAAAAGTGCTGTTCCATTTCAGCAAAGCCTAAATTTGGAAGAAGTACAAATATTCGAATAAAACGATGAACTAGACGTATCGAGCTAAAAAGAGATTATAGACGGAAAATACATTAGCTTTAGGTCAAATTGGAGCAAGGTCTCAAATCTTTGTATATGTGGTAGAATAAACGGCTATATGGAGATCACTTGTATCACGTTTGACACCAAATTATTAATTAATTAAACAATTATAAACAATTTTAAAAAATTTGAATTTTTATGAAAAGTTATAACTTAAAAATTATCAATCGGATCTGCATAATTTTTGTTAAATACGGGAAAAATAATGTATCTTGATAATATATACATATTATAACAATAAATTTGTTGATTAAAATATTATAAACAATTTCACAAAATGTTTGTGATTTTCATTAAAAAGCGCAAGTTTTATTTTAAAAATTTTTGATACAATCGATTTCTTATACAATTTTTCATAATAATCCGTAATAAAACTTTCTTAATATCTAATAGAGGCTTGGTAATAAGCGTGCAATCAAAATGTTACCTGCCGACAGAAGCGTTGACTCTTCCCCCGAAATTTTTGCAGGTTTTATAGTGTAGTATTGTGGACAGTATATTTTATAATAGAAATTCTTATTACTATAAATAATGCCTTATTTACTCAGATATTAACATTCTAATCGACATTAGATTGGTATTTTATATTTCATATGATTTAAACAAATATTTGGGCTTTGAAAGAAATTCTAATCATTTTCTAATATGATTACGGTAACAATTTCCTAGTTAAAATATATTCATGAAAAATTATTAGCGATGCGATATAATATGACAAATCGATATTATATGCTCATTCATTTGATTAATATTGTACAGAAAATATCAAAAAACTAAATTAAAATAATCAACTATTTTATGAATATGTCATTTAATTTCACTATTTTCACTATTATTCTTGCTAAGATTTCAAATGCCGTAGATTATATTAATTGCGAACAATAGGAAAGTATGATCCAAACGTTTGATCATGTCAAACACAAATACAATATTAAAATTTTTCTTGACCATCGGAAGAACAATTGAAATATAGATTATTAGAACATAACTTTATTATAAAAAATCAAAGTGATTATGTACAAATTCGGCATGATTTGAATGAATGTGAAGTCATGGTCATAGGAGATTTCATAGCAAATTTCAGACTTATACAATAGTATATCAAGATATTATAGAAGCAAATCATTAAAACGGGAAACATACAATTATTCATTAAATTTCAATTTACTTAAAACGTAAGAAAAAATTGAACAGCGAGCTTCGTCCTCATTTTGTAAAGTACGAAACATATAGTTATCCTACAAAAACAAAAAGTAAATAGGTATTAATTGCAAAAATTATTATGCATTCTTAAGAATTTTCTATGAAAAATCTACAAAAATCATATAAATAAATATTTAAGTGAGTATTGTTACAAACGTATGCATATATTTATAAAATAATAATGATATAATCATGAAAAATGTAAAATTATAAATTTAATAATATATTTATCAAATTGTAACATCCAGTGGATATTAAATAATTAATTTATTTAAGAGTGTTCTTATGATGATAGACTGATATCTATGATAACCTGGAAATCAATTAATTTGCATTAGATTATCGTGTTCACGGTGTGTTGCGGACAGAAGGAGATGATAACGCGATTCTCTCGTACAGCTCTATATATAAAATACAAATTACAATAAGAAGACGCACGCCAGAAAGACTTTATATAGGATTGGAATTAGATAGAAATATTTGAATATAGTCAATACTCGATTTTAGTAGCACCGATTTTAGAGTCAACTCTCGATGAAATTTTATTAAATTATTTTTATTGTACTTACTTGTTCTTAAGCGATCTCTCTCACTGTTTTTATCTCAGTTAATTTTCATTCTATTTTTAAGAGCTGAATTCAAACTGAACTTACAATTTCATATACGTTAACTTATAACTTCAGTTACGTCTCCCTACTTTTTTGTTTTTCTGGGTTTTTTTTAGGCGGATCCATTTCCGATTACTCTGAAAGAAAAGAAGATTTCCTTCGTTAGCCCAAATGGAGGGAACTGATCGTAGGAGGATAGAAACATGATAAATTTTTCTTTTAAGATATATCACACATATCATTGTTTGGTTTTATGAGATTGTTAATCCTGATTAAGTTATTAATTAGTTAGCTCGATAACCGTAAAAAATAAGTCGGATATATATAGAAAGAGAAAGAGAGATGTTTAATTGTTTACATTGGATGATTTAATGCTATATGTTTTAACAATATTGATGTCGCAGATTTTTAACATTGTTTAGGCGAAATTATTTAAAAATGTGTTTTATGTTCATAAGTATATACATCAAGTTAGAGTTATTAAAAATTAGGAATTAGTTTACATACGCTTTTGATTAAACAATAAGAAAGGAATAAACGACAATGGCCTTAATAACCAATATCGTTAGTTGAGATATTGTATACAGATGACTACGGATGTCTTACATTAATATGCGTTGTGTGATCTTGGCTTTCGGTGGAAAAGATAATTTTTACAACTATTTTAAATTGGCTAGCAGCCCTACTCAATACACTTACTCAGACATAATCTTTAAAATTCTCTGTCTTATGTTCATTCTTCTAATCGAGATAATTTTCATTATAGAAGAGTTTCTTCTTTGCCGAAGTTTTTATTAGCATATGATACGAATAATCATCTTTATCTTTAAAAAAAATTTGTATTTATACATTGTGAATCACATTAAATTATACTGTGTAACGTTAATACTCAGAGGATGCATTATAACTTTATTGATTTTATTCATTTCAGGTTCATAATAAGTATACAGCTGAAGATTTTGATGAAGATCTGCGACAAGTACTCCGTAGAGCTGGTTGTAAAGATGAAAAAATTGCGTTTATACTTGATGAATCAAATGTTCTTGACTCCAGTTTTCTAGAGAGAATGAATACACTTCTAGCTAATGGCGAAGTTCCTGGCCTTTTTGAAGCTGACGAGTACAGTACATTAATGACGCAGTGTAAAGAAGGTGCTCAAAGAGAAGGACTAATGCTTGATTCAAACGAAGAATTGTACAAATGGTTCACAGGACAAGTGATGAAGAATTTGCATGTAGTCTTCACTATGAATCCAAGTACTGACGAATTGAAAAATAGAGCGGCCACTTCACCGGCATTGTTTAACCGTTGTGTTCTTAACTGGTTTGGTGATTGGTCTGATAATGCTTTATTCCAAGTCGGAAAAGAGTTTACAAACACTATCGACCTAGACAAGCCTTCTTGGAAATGCCCTGATTATTTCCCTTCTTCTTGCTCAATGATTAATAATCAATCCACGCATAGAGATGCAGTCATCAATGCTTGTGTTTACGTTCATCAAACTCTTCATAAAGCAAATTCTAGAATTACTAAAAGAGGTTCTCGCACTATGGCTATAACACCACGTCATTACTTAGATTTTATAAATCATTTTGTAAAGTTATATCAAGAAAAAAGAAGCGATTTAGAAGAACAACAATTACATCTAAATGTGGGGCTCAGTAAAATTGCGGAAACAGTAGAACAAGTAGAAGAAATGCAAAAAAGCTTAGCTGTTAAATCTCAGGTAAAAATATGATGTTATTTTTATACTAATACTTTTTTGAGTACTTAAATTATGCACTACGCATTTTCTTGGAATTGAACTCTTTAAAAAACTTTATTTGCATTTATTTTTAATTCGTATTATCATATGTATTGCTAATTTAAAAAAAAACAAAAGAGTTAGGAAGCAAAAATATATACAAGATGGATCATTCTAACCAATCTACTCCTAAATTAATAGACATTTGAATATTTAAAGGCCAAGACTGACTACGTTCATAGAGATCATTTATAAAGGCTATTTAAAGATCAAAGTAATTTTTCTAAATTAATGTTGTTACTTCCTACCTAATCTTACTATTAGTGTTAACCAGAAGTAATAAGATGCTTATAGTAAGCTCTACTTCCTTGAGATTGTTTCTTTACCATGAGTTCCCTTCCACATTAACGTAAATCTTCAAAATTCAATACATAAATTTAGACTCGTTTGAAAATGTTGCACATTTCTTAATAACGTTTTCCTTAGGATCGCCTTGCAAGCTCAGCAAATACGGTTGATCATATTTTCTCTGATAGTCGGCCGTTCCTGAAAAACATTTTTTAAGAAGCCCTATAAGTACAAATCTGTATATGTGATATCTGGTGAGCATTGAGACTAGTTGATGGAACTTCCTATCCAATCCACTTCTCATTATAATCTCTCACTATAATATTATCTAGAAATTTATGTACTATACGTACGGAGTAACGCGCTATACCATTTTTCTGTAACTACATTCTCCAACATATTTCCGAATCGATATCCCCCATGATTATTGATAATTAGTCCCTAAAATCCAACCAAATTACCATTAATTATACCACTGTGATGTCGGGAGACAATCAACATTAGTTAAGTTATGCTATGTTTTTTAGTCTAAAACTTTTGTCGACCGGGACGCATAAGTGTTTCTTATGGAAAACAACGCGATAGAATCTAAGTTGTCTTGTAAGTATTAGGTTTTACTGACTCATTTGCAGTACAATATTCACTTTATTCCTAACACTCGTGGGACAGTGTTTAATTTTCAAGCTAAGGCTAACTGAAACTAACTCACAAGGCTAAAATCAGTAACGTGGAATTAGGAGAATCGTGACGACTATGTTGCGAACTAAGGAATATTTATTTGAATTTTAATTAAAGTTTTATTTTCACTTACTTTTACAGTTATCGCTGCTACTTCTTGAGTAGGTGATACTGTTACTAACGCTAATTAGTTGCCTTTTTATAGCCTACAAACCGAGTTGCCTTTGTAATCACGAGTAAAATTCGGCGGAAAATAATCTCGGCGCCCACTTCTTTGTTTCCATAACTTTTTCCATTTCATGAAGCCATTTCGCTATGTGGAAAACTTATCGTATGATTTTCTTAGAACATATGCTTTAAAACATATGCTTCGAACAAAAAATCCAATAGAGACCATAGGAAGCTTATCTTAGTTAGATTAAATATTAGTTCATCGTCCTATAAGGGGAACATCACTCTTTATATATTTAACCGCGATCTCTAATCTCAACACGATAGATAGGGGTTCTACATCTGATCACTGATGTAGCTGCCCTCACACACTGCACGTTGCATGCTCTTTGGCGACAGTAACTTATAGTTAAATATAATATAGTACTAGTATAGTACAGTACGACACTATACAGCCCCGTAAAGTAAATCCCTAATAAGCGTGCGGCAACGTACGGCCCTGCACATAGTGCAGTATGCGGGGTTAGTCTGCGCGCAGTATGATAGGTTGGTCAATGTGAGAGGATGCAGTGTGTGGGGTTCTACTGTATTTATATTTTAATTATTTTTGTCTGTATTTTCACTTATTTTCACGCGTGTAATTGTTGGAATATTTTTTAAATTTCTTTATTTTCTTTAGTTTTGTTTTTGTTGTTAATAAATCATTTTCTTTACCACCGATTATTTATTTTGCTGCCCTGCCAACTTACCTTCTCGCGATTTTTCAATATCAACATATTTTCTAGAGTTGCACGCGGCTGTATATATATATAAAGTACAACCCCGTACACTGCACTATGCGCAGAGCCGTACGCTGCCGCTTGTTTATCTGGGATTTGCCTTACGGGGCTGTACAGTGTCGTACTGTACTATACTATACTAAATATATTATATTTAACTATAAGTTACTGTTACTTTTTTTTCAAGTTTCATTTTTTAATTGCTTTTGTTTTCATCTGATCTTTTTCATCAGTCATAAATGTTGACTTTTAATTAGATCCTTTATTAACGGACCTTTATAAAATAAATGCTTTGACTGATTTGAATGATTAGGCTGGGAAAGGGTCATTAAAGAAAATCTTTGACTAATTTGAATTCTTAGGCTAAAGAAATAAAGGGGTACTACGAGTAGCAAGCCGATTTGTAAATTCAACGCAAGTTATCATCTTCACGTTCATAGTCTAGTTTTGTATACAGTTTAAAGTTTTGTGCAAGTATTAAATTCTGATCACGATGTCGACGACTTTAATCTCTTCTCAGATTGTTGACATCAAACGTAAGTTGTCTCAAAACCAGATAGTTTCTTCTCTTGCCAAAGAGTACAATGTATCGACAACAACCATGAATAGATTAACCTCAAATGAAATTTCAGCGCCGAATGATCTGTTGTTGACCAGGATGATTCAAGTGAATCTTTCTATTAGGTTAAAACGATAGATCATCGATAAACTCGAGTAAGAGGCCACTATATCAAGTTTAGCTGAATTTTATAATGTTAATGTAACGACAATTGGAAGAATCAAGAGTAATCAATCAGTAATATTGAAGTGAGCTCACGACCTAAAAGAAAAAATCCAGAGTTTGAGCAGTAAGGAATTTTCTATCAACGAAAATACTCAAGACAAAGCCCTTTACGAGTGGTTCATGCAGCAACGTTCTTTCGGAGCTCCAGTATCAGGCGACATATTAAAAGAGAAGGCATTAGACTTACATCAAGCCATTAGAAACTCATCAAATTTAAGGCAAGTAATGCCTTGTAAGTGTAAGAATTCTCGTTATTTTCCCAAGAATAAGAAGGAAAAATACCAGTCAAATATGTGAATAATAAATCAGCTTGGATGGACAAGCAATTATTCATGTGGTAGTTTAAAGACGTATTCGCCCCAGAAGTTCGCCAACAACATGGCGAATAAAGAAACGTTTTGCTACTTCTGGACAACACTCGTTTTCATTCCTCAGAGGATATGAACGACTTCAATGAGTCCGTGCAAGTGATGTTTTTGCCATCAAACGTGACTTCGTTGATTCAGCCAACGGATCAGGAGGTGATTATCAAGATGAAGCGTCTTTTTAGGAGCAATCTTGTAAAGGAGCTCATCTTAGAGAGAGATAAAGAAGATTTTATTAGTTTAGCAAAAAAGCAGTTTATCAAAGACTGTTGCTATCGAGTATCAAGCTCCTGGAACTTGATTAACGAGCGTGACCTTCGGAATGTGTGGAAGAGGATCTTAAGACGGATTGGTTCATCTGATTAACCAAAGTTCTCCTTCGGTGATGTAAACTAGCTTTTACAGATGCTATTGGAAGATTATCATAACCATAGTTGGGAAGTGCTAGATCTAAATGAACTATACAAAAGGTACGTGTAAGGTTTTTTACGTAAAAATACTTAAAATTAAAATTTTCTGGCATGTTAGATTAATGTAAATGATTATCTGTTTTATAATTACATCTTCAAGTACTGATGAGTTTGAACAACCAGAAGAAAATGAAGACGATGTTACTTCTGTTAATTCGGCTATAGAAGAAGTTACTATTGTAGATGCTTATAACGGTCTTCTTAAATGTAAAAAGTTTTTGAAAGGGCGATTTGAGCCAACAAAAGAAGATTTGGAAAAAATTCAGTATTTAAACACTTAATGCTGGATATTTTCTATATATACATTTTGTGTACATATTTAGATTTAAATGTTTATATTATTTTTATTAATATTTTATATTAAGCATAATCTTAATTTAAATAGTATTATATTAATAATTATATTAATTTAGATAGTTTTGTATATTTTATAATATGTACTATATAATAATTGTTTATTAATTAATTTTATATATAAATGTTATCAAAAAATTTTTTAGTTTAAAATAAAATTTATTTAATTTAAACATATCAATAATTTAAATTTAATAAGAAATCAATGATTAAAAAAAAACAACTTATCTAAGCTCTTAAAGAACCTTGCGACATGTGATTATCTGCATACCTGGCGCTAAATTCTAATTGGCTGTGGCCAAAGAGCACGTAGTGTGCAGTGTGTGGAGTTCTACTGTATATATATTTCTTGTATATTTATATTTATCCTTTTCTGCTGTTACACCACTGTCAGGGCCCTTATCAGAAAATATTACAAATATAAAATTCAGGATTATTTTGTATAATTTGTAATGCCAATTGATAAAATTGAATACGCGTTTAAAAATGGATGCGGCCTTAATTCCTGAATATGTTAAGCGGGTGCAAGGGCTCGCATTGACCTTCTTGATAAAGGGGATAGCTCTGCTCGCCGCGTTGAATTTTTAATAATATAAAAATAAAAGGAAAGATAAGAGGTATAACGTCGGATTGACGTTGTGGTGATATAAATTTATATTCAAAACAATTTTATTCACCGTGCGCACGTTTTATGACTAGGACTTTCGTCCTGCTAGCAAGGGATGCGTGCTAGTTGCGTTAGAGAGGATTTTCCTCCAATTTTTCGGATGACTTATTCTAAATAGGTGTCTTCTGTCCATGACTCCTTGGCAGCGACGACATCCATCTCTCCTTCACTGACTATTAGCAGCAAAGGGGTTAGCTACTAGGTTAGCAAGGACTGACTCCAAAGGGCAGCCCGAGTAACCAGGAATTAGGAAGAGTGAGCGGGAAGGTCACGAGCTGATACGAAGTTTCTATATGTATATTCGAGTATTTATTTTCGTTATTTACAGTAGCAGTTTGGCTCTGGGCTTCGGCTTCCTTGGGCACACTTCCTCGAGTGACTAACCCCGAACGCTAACGAATGAGGCTTTTTATCCTAGAGGAGGTTAACTCCCACTTGGCGTTCTAGAGGCTGAACTAAAAATTATCCGGGATCTGATTGGTCTTAGGCCCCTCGCGAAAAGCCACAATTTAGACAAACACGCCCTGAAGTTGTGAAAATTGGAGGGATCCTGGAAATGGGTACCTCCCTCTGGAAATGTGCCCATCGTACTCGCTTTCCCTCATAGAGCCATTACAAAAATTTCTTAGGCTATTTTCTTTTGAGTGACTTTTCGTTTTCTCTTCTTTTTATGGTTTCTAGATAAACCCATAAAAAGTGAAAACGAAAAGTTACTGAGAACATTGAATGAAACAACAACAAAAAAGAAACATCTGGTCAAAAGTTAACTACCATTTTTCTGTATCCTTATATTTTATGGGATTTCTTGGGATGCTGTCTCGCCTTGAATTCCAAAATGATTTCGGCCTAATGTTCGAGATTTTACAGAAGTAATAAAACTATATCTTGTGCACCAGGCCACTTCATCATTCTGAAAGGAAAAGGAAAAAGATTTTCTGTCTGTGCCATGCACGCGTGAGGTCCCTTAAAACAGAGACGCAAAAAAAAGGTCTCGCATTCTGGCTGATGACGCACGCATATAAGATTTCATTCTTTTAAGAATTTGTTCTATCCAGACATTACAGAGGCGCGAAATGGTCTCGTGGAATGATAGAGGATATCGGGACCTTGAAAGATCACAAGAAGGTAAGTTGTCAGGGCGGTGAAATAAATATACCGGCGGTAAAAAAAGAGACTTATTAAAAACAAAAATAAAACCAAAGAATAGAAAAAAATTTTTTTTTAAATCCGACAAATACACGCACGAAAATATTATCATGCCAAGGATATAATTAGGAGAATAATCAGCCATGATTAAAATTGTTTTTTCCAAAAGATTGTCTTTAAAATATTTAAATTAATTGAAATTATTGGAAAATAAATTATTAAATAAATTAATACGAGGTTATACCTTTCATGCTACTATGTTATTTATAAGAGATCTAAATAATTTTAAGATAGTGGCCATTCTCTACAGAGGGTGTTCAATCACTTACTCTGTAAAGGTTGGCACATTTGACATACACTGGGATTTTGTTGTTCTTAATGTAGTTAAATTCCTGGTAATTTAAGCATTATTATTTCATGTGCGACATCCAGAAAGATGCATTTATCTTTTTGTTACACCCTCGCATCCAATACAGTTAGGCCAGCATTTCTCTTTGAATATATTGAAGTTGTTAATGAAAAGTATAAAGATTCTAATTGGATTATAATTTATGAATCCATTTAGATTGAAATTAAAACATACATCATCGCATTATGCGTTTAGGTAACTTACACAAATCTGGAACAGCAGTCTACACCCAATTCCTAGAAAATGATTTTTACAATTTCTTTTAGCAATAAATATTTTTTTAACATACTGCTGTGGTTCAACAGTTAGGATAACATTTTTAATTGGAATAATATTTCGATAAACAAGATATTTCCAAAAATATGGTTGAGTTCTTATAGTGTATCTAGTGTATTTATTTCCTTATTTCTTTTATTATAAATCTAGAAGAATTCAATACAAAATTTGGAGTTTGAGAATTTATTATTAAAACTATAATAATCAATATTTTATTATATTGTGTTATGTACTTTTGTATGCTACATGAAAATAATCTCGATGTATAGACACTTTATCATATTTATAAATTATTGTCAAAATTATTTAGTGTTATTAATTAAATATTTTATCGATTTTCTGTAAAAAAATTTATAGTAATATTAACGTTTAAACTTTGAACACCATAGATTCATAGTTCTAATAAAGCAGTGTATATTGCTAACCATTTTACTTATATATTAATGTAACTGATACTTTTCTATTAATGTCGTAGATAATTACATAAATAAATGTATTAATGAATTAAAATTTATTCCATGTTCATCATGTTTTCTAATCTAATTTAATTTAATTTAAATTGCATTTCTATTTAAAAACATCAACATTGTTTCTTTTCACACTAAGATCGTTAGCTCATGGATTCGCATAAATACTAGTATGTTGTCATAAAAGTTATATCCAGAATATGTAGAAGTGATATATATATATATATACTCAAAACTTTAGTTTTGATTGTGGATAAGAATATCAGATACTTTTCAGATTAAAATTTCGAAATACAATTTAATGTTAATGAAAAAATAAAATTGTTAATATCTTGCACCTTGAATTACTTTTTGAAAACCACATTAATCGGACAAAGTTTATTTTTAAATGCAAGATAGTTATATACAATTAATTTCCAAAATGGCTTTTAAAAGAATATCTTTAATCCATTAAGAGAGTGGAATAAAATTTAAACTCTTCGTATGGGTCTAGAAAAATAATTATCTAAAATACATTAAATTAAATATTTTTTTAATTATAGGAATTGCAAGCAAAGAATGAAGCTGCTAATGCAAAGTTGAGACAGATGGTAAAAGATCAACAAGAAGCTGAAAAGAAAAAGGTTCAAAGCCAGGAAATTCAACATCAATTAGCCATACAAACAGTAACTATTAATCAAAAACGCGATGATGTCATGGCTGATCTAGCACAAGTAGAACCCGCAGTTATTGACGCACAAAATGGTATGAATCTTATTTTTAATGTAGAATATTTATATTTTACATAAATGAAATTAATTTCTGAAAAGAGATTCTATAATCTCTTATGTTTTAATTTTCTATCTCATCCTCCATATTGCATCGTCAATTTTGTATGATACAATGTTCCAAATTATAAAAGTATGATACATGTATTCGATGTATTTGTTTCTATAAAATACGATGATACCATTGGTTTTATCATAGAGTTGATCTGAAAAGCGATAGATGTGAAGAACTAGGGTTTTCAATAGTTTTTATTTATTTTTAGGTATATTTACTACTTTTAAAGGTCTTTAAAATTGACGATGGTTACAGGTATCAACTGTGACTTAGCTCCGACTAGATAACCTGAAGAATAGAGTGATGTTCCAAATGCGCGAAAATAAAATCTCAACAACTTAAAATAGTTGAGTAGTGAGTAAAGTTAAAAATTGTTATAGAAGACCTAAATTCAGATCTATTAATGGTCTTCTCGTAGCTAACATCATCAGGCGTCTAACAAGGAAAATATTTTTCAAGGTAATCCAACATACCGTATCGCATTTTCTTAAACATGGGCTAACATGATATTAGCGGATAGTATGACCTATTGATCTCGATAATGAGCGGGTACCCTCATTGATTGAGAGTAAATTGTTAACAAAACTGCTAGTAATTGTTTATCTGAGTTTTGTGGCGAAATAAACGTTGTGAAGATACTTTTATAGAAAAGATAGACCTCAATTGTCACGACAACATTAACAATGTTGAGCATGAGGTCAATTTATAAGGTCATTTAAAGGTCACAGGGTTTTCTTAATAAAAGACTTTCATTTAGACACCAGATTCAATCAAGGAAAAAATTTAACGTTAAAACGTGACGTACGGAGTCTGGCTATTAAATAACGAGACTGGGCGCACAGAAGACATTGTATATGAGAAGGGGGAGTGGGGAATATGTAGTTTGACATTATTATAATTGAAAGCCAACTAAAACCGAAAAATGGTCGATATTTAATACCGGAGTTCAAAATTTTAGTGCTTCCGCATTTTTGCCTGTCCCATGACGTCCATCTTTTTTGTTTAATATTAATTTTTTTTATTTTGAATTTTTAAAATTGTGCACTTTTATTTCAGTGATATTAACAATGACCTTATTCTATGCAAAATCGAGCGATTATGAGAAGGTTTCACTTTCTCCCTCCAACAGTTATATTGTCACAATTATGGAAACTATACGATAGTTATGACGACGACCAACCTCTTGCTGTTTGTTTGCAAGATGATGGTTTAATCAGGTTAAATTTATAATATAACATATACATTTAACGATATAATGCAGCTTTGGTTGACTCTTATAATATGTGTTACGAAGTTAAATGAATTCAGGTCCGTATTATCCTGATAAGATGACATTCTTTTTCGTGTGTTAGCGTAAAGAAGATAACAGGAAAAGAACGTGATCGGATTACTATAGAAGAGAAGAAAATGAAGAAAAAATAATAACTTGCCATTCTCACCATGTCTCAACCTATTCCCACTCGCATGAGTATCGTCTCTCTCGGTCTGTCTCTCCTTCTCTCTCTCTCTCTCTTTTTCTCTTTGTATTTAGTGAATGTTCTATTAAACAAGCAGTAGAAGACTCATTAGCGTTAACTTTGTCTTTCAGGAGATACTCAAAAAGACGCATTGTCTTATTTTCTATAAACATTAAATATTTCTACATCATTAGGAATGATTCTATATTTCAACTCAGTTTCATATTAAAATAAACATTTACTTTAATTGAGTTCTTTTTGGCATCTACCTAATGGGTAGATTCAATGGAAATTTACAGTATATAACATATGTATATCGTACATTGCCACGGCACTATATGGTGAAAGAACTTTGTTCCAACCGCGTGTAATGCAACATCTTCTACTATTTTATGAATGGTGTCTCAATCTATTCGTTTGTTTTTTACAAACAAATAATTACGTATTTTATACATGTTATTGTATTGTCAATATTCTCTATCTCATATATTTTTACCCGAAATTCTATCATCCAATAGGATATTTTTCATAACGATTAAACAAACGTGAGTGTTTTATATCAAATAGGGCCAAAGATATTGATAATCTCATTATCAAAATATCGCAATTGCCATCTCTATGTACTTGTATTTAAGGAAATACCTACTTCGTTTACCATTCAATTTCAAATTTGTAACAAAAAATATTTTAAATTGACTAACGTTTAATCACTTTGTAGCTGTTATGACTGTTACCTTGATTATTATAATTATTTTAACTATTACCATGACATGTCTTATCTGCTCATCTTCGTCTCTTTTATATAAAACATTAAATTAAAAAATTTGCTGGCATTTACCCAGAGCAAATAAATAATTGTATAGAAAA
Source organism: Chouioia cunea (assembly GCA_030064505.1). Classification (NCBI taxonomy): domain Eukaryota; kingdom Metazoa; phylum Arthropoda; class Insecta; order Hymenoptera; family Eulophidae; genus Chouioia; species Chouioia cunea. Next base: position 14,097,552 of record JAOPFQ010000004.1, read on the forward strand.
GATGCAAATCTTTGCAATGATTTGGATCATTGCTAGGCTTTAACTAGGGTATGAAATATTCATCTTAATCCTCATTAAATTATACGAAAAATATAAATTTACATATATGAAAATACATAAATATAAAACAGAACATTTCTACTTCTTAAAATATTTCTCTTTTTCATTGTACATACAGTATATACATACATACATACATACAGTCATTACAGTATTACAGTATTCATTTTAAAAGTATTGTAAGCTTAATTTAGAGATACAGGAAATAAAATAACGAGGGTAAAAATGGGTTAAACGGTCGTTTATTCCAAGTAGGCCAAAGAATAGAGACCTTCAGAATCAAAGTTGCATGTACGTAGTGCAGTGTAATGAGATCGAATTATCGTTAGTTTCACGTTCATGAATAGTTAGATCATATGCACACACGCTTATAAAAAAAAGCAACGAAAACGATACCTTTCTAAAGAAAAATGATTTTAGGAAAAATTAAGTTTTAATACATTTTAGAATAAAGTGACTAGTTTTTCCCGAACGAGTTTGGGAAAAACGTTACATTCGCTACCTTCATGATAGACATGAATTTCAAATGCGTTTCCTAAGAAATTTGAAGATGGTTAGGGAGTACATATATAGCATTTTTTTATTTTTCAACATTACAGAAATACGAGCTTTAGGTTGGAATGTGAAAAAATATTACACATATTAAACTTGAGAAAAAATATGGGTTGTTTACGGTTGCATGTATATAATCTCAGATTTATTTAGGCGACATCCAAAGTGCCTGTAAAATACTTTCTTCTTATTGTGAATAATATACCAATTTACCGAATAATTATTATCAAAACAAGGTAGAATGTAAATATTTTATATTTTAGTATTTCTGGAATATAATAAGCTGAATGTAATAACTTTATTCTAGTAATATTATTTTCCAAATAAAAATACAAAATAATACCTACATTTTTAAAGAATTTTATATCCTATTGTTCTATCTGTGATATAGTAGACTATAATAATATTTATATTTTTTCAGCTGTTAAATCTATAAAAAAGCAACATCTTGTTGAAGTACGTTCAATGGCTAATCCTCCAGCTATAGTTAAAGTTGCTCTCGAATCAATTTGTCTTTTACTTGGAGAAAATGCAAGTGATTGGAAATCTATTCGCGCAGTTATCATGAGAGATAATTTCATAAATACTATCGTATCTAACTTCAGCACTGAAAACATATCGTAAGTATAGTTTTAGAATTAATCAACTCCTAAAAATAATTTATCCCGTAATTATCTTCCTAAAAAATATACAACATAAATATTTTCATGTACTGCACATAAAATTGTTTTAAAACTTGTAATAAAATTGTTTTAAGTTGTATGTGAGATTATGCATAATTAATTTATAATTTATGTTGATTAGCTAAATCGGAGGATTTAAACATTTATTTGTAGAAAGTAGGTATGATATATGCGTGTTTTTTATATTAACCCTTTGTGGCATACATTTTTCAGGGGAATGAATTTTTATGATAATTGGCATACAGGGGTTTTTAAAGTCGCTGATCACGAATCTGAACTCAGATTTGGAAAATTCAAGATGATGCTGAAAATGTTTAATTTTTTGAATTTGTTTTTGAAAATAGATATACAGGGGTGTTTGGGCTCGCTTATTTTGAATCTGAATTCCATATGACAAATATTTCGAATATTGAAATATCAAAAAATACAGGGAATTCATGTGAAGCCTTAAATCGAAAAATTCATCGAACAGAAAATTTTTTCAATAATTATAAATTATCATAACCTGTGTTACGCAAAATGGAAATCGCTGATATTTCTAGCGATACGGAGACTATCGTTGGACTTGCTGATTCAGATCAAGACGACGATAACATGAATAGATTTTGGGCCAAATATACCCGATAACGTACAATCGCCATTAGAAATCTATTTTTTTTTTCTAAAGATATGTTGGATTTATTAGTTCAGCAAACAAAAAAATACATACAAGAGTAATCATATGAAGAGCAATTAACGACAAAAAAGGAGTTACTGATTTTTTTATGAATTAATATTCTGATGGGAATAAAAAAATTACCTTCCTATCGTGATTATTGGTCGAGTGACATAAAATTGAAAGATCCGTTCATAAGGTCATTGATGCATGTTGTACGTTTTGGATTCATATTAGGTAACTTACATATCTCCGATAATAGCACATAACCTAAAATAGATGAGCCATATTACGACAAATTGTATAAATTGAGACTGTTATTAGGTAGACTTCAAGAAACTTTCGGAGCCTGCTGGAATCCAGACAAATATCAATTTATTGATGAATCTATCATAAAATTTTTATATTTATTGATATTCTGAAATGGAGATGAAAAGCTTTACTAGCTAAGGCTATCCGAAACTTATCAGAAGGAATAATGAGCTCTTATCCACTAAGCCATTTCTACTACACATTCGACTATACGTTTAACTGCGGAAGCTATCACCAAATGTTAACTAGACGGTAGCTTTTTCCCATCGTCCTACTTATTTCAATCTTTGTGCATAAGCTCACATAAGATATTAGCATCGTTAACCTCTTTTTTACTCTTTTGTAAAGTGCAGATTAGATACCTAGGCGATTAAATTAGCTATTATCTGAACCCCATTCCTTCTTTCGTATGAGATGAATAAAACCTTTCTCAAATCGTCGGGAGTGATGGGATCCCTTCATGAGGTACCGAACTATTCGGATCATTCTCAAATTAAGGGTAATGAGATAAGGAATGCTTCTCATCTTTCTCTACATCTGTGTTTGTTAAGTAATTCACGCTCTGGAAAACGCGGATAATATAAAAGTAGATATGGAAACTATAAGAGAGGTGCCGTCTGTGGTATTATAAAAAAAGATTTAGCCTGTTAGGTAACTATACACTTACTCTAAAGTAATGAATTAATTAAAGACATTTTACTTCAATATCTAAAGCGAGGATGGCACAAATTCACTTGATGAATTCTCTCTTCCTTTACCTTTTTGACCATCGTTTGATGGCTTTATAGAATGTGCTGATCACTATAGCTGAATCATGATTGGTTTTGTTTTAAATAAGGGCTATTGTCCCAGAAGATTTTGTCTTGTTTTGTTGGTCTTTTTTACGTGCTTTGTTATTTTAGTAGAATAGCAGAGTTTACGTTATGTCAAATAAAAAAATTTTAATTTGTATCAAAGATAAAGCATGTGATTATTTTAACGCAAGCTTGGTATGATAAACGAACAGATGACCTGATTGAAGAACCTAAACAATTTTCAGTAGATATAGCAAATATACTTATCGAAGATGTTGCAGTATGGTGCACAACACATATTATTATCCTTAAAGTAGCGAATATTATAGTAAAATTAATAATTATATACCAGAAACTATTAAAATACTACTGGATACTCCATATACAAAAAACAAAACGAGCAATCTTACTCCATATTTCAGAAAATCAGTGAATATGGGAGGTATATATGGTTGTACGTAGACAACAATTCGATTTTAACGAAAAAATCGTGTTACCACATTACAAACCAGCAATCATGCAAAAGACAGATGTGATCAATGTAGATCTTTCGTTATTATTTCAGCGAATTCATGTATGGAAACGAAATGACGAAAAGTTACAAAAATACTTAGAATATGAGTTAGCATTGTACCCTTTTCAATTTTTTATGAAAATGTAATGAAAAAAAATACGGAATTCAATTTCCATGAAAATTTTATAATAATATTTAAACCAGAAGAAGTATCTTCAAAATTCAAAAACTCAATTTATATTATTGATGAAGATTTTCTAAATTGCGTAATTTGGAGCCAAAATTCTACTTACGGAATAATATATGATCAATTATGTCCAGAATAATTATGTTAAAAATAATAATATTTGCATGATTTATTTTTTCGGTCACCCTGAAGACATAGATGACAGAGGAATAAAAAATGTGTACATCTGTATGTATATGTAGATATGCAATTACTGAGGAAAGTCGAAAAATTAATCAACGTCACTTTTTAAGCAATGACACAAATAAAAACAATTTTATTCAATTATTAAAAATTGAACTTTCAAAGGCCGATTTTTTGGTTAATGAAGCAAAAGAAAATGTGGACGATGACCTTGTTCATTGAACAATAAACTTTTTCAAATATTTTCTAGTTTATATTGTTACAGAGGATGTAGATATCATTATCATATTAAATCAATTATATCATGAACACAATATTTAGTTTTTAAAAACAGGCAAAGGTAGGTGCTAGAAACAATTTTAAGATTCTAAGAGCTTTGAATATCCGCTGTTTTAGGATTATATAACGTTATTACATACATTCAATGGTTGCGATACGCCAGATTTTTATAAATTAAATAAAAATGAATTTATTAAAATTCTCAGTGAGAATGCAAAGTTACAACAGCAACTCAAAATATTGTATCATTATACAGTAAAACATGACGATGTAGAAAAAGTAGATTTTATAAAATACACTTATGAAGACAAGCCAAACAAGAATGTTACATTAAATGAATTGAGATTTATTTGCTTTCGGGAATCTTCTGTTATCAAAACATTTCATTTAGCTATTTTACCACCTGCTCAGGCAACAATGAAATTCCATTCACTTCGAATATTTTAATAACTTAGACAGTGGGATTTTGATAAAACAAATATTGAGAAAATGAAACCGACCGACTGAGGATAAAAATTAATTGCAAATTATGGACTTATGCCGGAAACCAATGATGTAAGTTTTATTCCTACAGAATTAATGTAAATTATTTCATGTGATTGTACAATAGGCTATTCTACAGGAAGATTTAGTTGTAAAAAAGTTGATTTTTTTGTACATTTATGCAGATATGCAAGATTATGGCGACGACAGTATTTCTAATGATACCAGCGAAGACGAAGAATTTTTAGAATCAACTTTAAATATCCATTTAATACGTACGTTTAAAATATGTAAATAGATTTAAATAGAAGTATATTTATAGCATTAATTATGTTTATTTTAACACTCATTCTAAATTATTCAAGATACATATGTATTTAATAAATAGTATTTAAAACTGTAATAAACGTTATTTTTGTGTTGATATGTGATGTGATGAAATGGCCTACCGTGATACCAATGAGCAATGTTGACTTAACAGAAATGAAAATGATAAAAAAAGGCGAGATAGCAATCATGACACCACGGAATCTCGTTGTTGCATCAAAGCTTTATTCATGATAATTACAATAATAGAAATAAGAAACGGTGACGGACAATGTTAGCGACTCGGTTAAAACGCGGTTGGTCTTTGGTAGTGCTCTAGTTGATGAGCCGAGAGCGCCTGATTACCTACTGGTTCGATATCGGAAGTCTAGTATAGAGAAAACCAAGAGAGAGAGAGAGAGACCAAAATCGACTTACCATATCGACGCAGCTTATTCACGCATACACTCTCTTACGTCTAATCTATAACAAAAGAAAGTCAGAAGAATAAAGGACACAAGTCGTTGCTGGTTTTTATCCAAAACAAAAGAAAACGAACTGCATAATATGTGATAATTATTTTCAAAATAATCCAACAATCTATTTTTTCCTACAGCTAAATTCTTATTATCGAGACGTCGATATTTTAGATATTGACGTCTATTACTTGTTCTCCCACTCTCTCTCACTCTGTCTTTTCATGCGCGTATTCACTACTGATGAGCCATACCTCCTCTGACGCTTCTACTCACCAGAGGGCATTCCCCTGTGGTTGCCCCACACAGAAGTGCCTGTGGACCGTTGATATTGTAGACGGGCTTTAGCCAAAGACCGAAAGCTCCGTCACCTATCGTTACACCAGCTTACATGTTCGATTTTATTTCCGGATACATTATTGTATCGCATATCCTAAAAATACGATTCAGATGTAGGCAAACTATCCTAAATATCATTTAATTCACAAAACTTGTATCAACATTATTAATCTTTTGACATTTCTTCAGAATTGTCAAATAATATTGAAGTAGTGAACTCATTGTAAAACTATTTTAACACAATTCCTTAATTTTCTTGAATTTCTCATTTTGATATTTATTTACAGTGATGAAGTACGAGAAAAGATGAGAAGTCGCTATTTGTGCAATCCAGATTATAATTTTGAAAAAGTAAACAGAGCTAGTATGGCCTGCGGTCCGATGGTTAAGTGGGCGATTGCGCAGGTAACCATTATTTTCTACTTTTTAACTTATGCACTTTGGCAAACGATGTACTACTTTAACAATTAACATAAACGAAAATATCTTACATACTATGCATAATATACTAAAGCGTTTAATACTAAATTTCTATTATATTGAAATCTACATTTTCTATCTAATATTTTTCATCTAAAATCAAAATTTTGCGAGGACTTTGATTCTTTTAAGAAATTCATGTACACTAAATAATATTAATATGATGAAACTTAGTAAAGGGTAGCTGTATATCAATTGAAAAAAATCAGACAACAATAATATATACATATGACAAAAATTAAATTAGTTTTGGGTCTTCGATTATTTTTATATTTGGCACATCGAATGCTTATATGACTAATTTTTTTCTAAAATACGTGGAAAAAATTTTATTTTCAGAATATATACACATCGTAACAAAAAATGTATTGATAACAGAATGATTCATAATTAAAATTAATTTATACAATTTTCGTTAAAAAGAGCAAATTTTATTTGGAAAATGTTGGTTACAATTGATTTCTTGAACAATTTTGTATGATAATCATTAATAACATCTCTTTTTGTTTAATAGGGGCATGGTAATGAGTGTTTTAACAAAGCGTTACCTACGACGTTCGGTTGGTTTACACAACCAAAAAAAACGTTAAATTTGTTCCGACATATTTCTATGTAGTTTGGTTCTATAACTCAGTACTGTGAGCTATGCATTTATTATAGAAATCGACATTAGTATATACAACGTCTTATTGATCCGAATATTAACTATTTAACTAAATAAGATAGAGGGTTATATTTCATATAACTTTAGAAAATATTCGTGCCTTAGAAAAAATCTATTTTCCACTTTATTTGCAGTAAAATATTATTAGTAGTGAAATAGAACATGCCAAAGTGATGCTATGTGTTTATCCGTTTGATTACTGTTGTTCTGAAAATTTTAGCAGAATTATATAAAATAATCAACTATTTCATATCTATGACATATTTATGTTATTTTTATGTCATTTAATTTTAGAATTTTGACAATTATTTTTCTATTACTGTATAATTATATACACACGTTTTTAAAAATCACACCAATTTTCATTCACATACTTATTTAGATAATTTTTGTTGATTTTTAATAGTAAATTCTGATGAATACGGCGCTATTTCTGCAGTTAATCTCGTTTTATTTTTTGTATTCATAAGATTCCTATTAGACAAAAAGAAACGTTATTAATGATTATTATACAAAATTGTTAAAGAAATCAATTGTAACTAAAATTTTCCCAAAAAAAACTTGCTCTTTTTAACGAAAATCGTACAAATTCATTTCAATTATGTATCATTTTTTCATCAATAAAGTTTTTTTACGATATGTATATATTCTGAAAATACAATTTTTTCTACGTATTTTAAAAAAACGTCATGTCATATAAGCATTCGATGTGCCAAATAAAAATGTAATCGAAGACCTTGCTCCAATTTGACCCAAAATTAATTTGATTTCTGTCATATGTGTGTCTCGTATATAAGAAAGCCTAATCTCAAGATAATATATTTAATTTGCATATTTTTCATAAAAAAATTAATCTTCATACCTATGGGTGGACATTTAAATTTATCTTAGAGAAATATCTTCAATATTTTCCAAGACAATTAATTTTGTAGGGTATACAATATTTTACAATTATATTTTCGAATATTTTTTCAAAGGATACTTTAGTAGTCACAAATATCAAGCGTCGAAGTCGATGATCGAGGAAGATGCTGGAATAGTCTTAGCTACTGTGAATACTCGTTAAGATTTCTCTAGCTTTCTTGCTTCCTTTTCTTTTCTTCCTCAGTGGTTTTCGTATCTTATTATACCTTTCTTATCTTCTTTTTTTACCACTGACTCTTTGTTATCTGCACTTGTCATCTGCAATTTACACATGAGTAAGTGACTTTTTCTTCCGATTTCTTTTCTTTCTTTTCTTTCCCTACTCTTTTCTTGCTTATTGTTCCGCGTTTGCTCTGTCTCATTCATCTCGACCTTCACTGTTTCTCTCGAATCCGAATCTCGTTCCATTATTCATTACAATTTAAATGTTAAAATTATTAGTTACATAATTTGATTTCTAATTATTGACATAGGTCTAATCATTTATAATTCGAATAAACAAATACTGATATGTAATTGTAATTATAGATAGAATATGCAGATATGTTGAAGAGGGTCGAGCCTTTACGAGAGGAACTTCAATCATTGGAACTGCAAGCTGATACAAATAAACGCAAAGGTGAAGAAGTGAAAGATTTAATTTCTCAACTAGAGTTGAGTATTGCTTCTTACAAAGAAGAATATGCTCAACTCATTTCACAAGCACAAGCTATAAAAACAGATCTTGAAAATGTACAAGGTAAAGTGGATCGTTCAATAGCTTTACTTAAATCTTTAGTCATTGAAAGGGAAAGATGGGAAGCTACTAGTGAAACGTTCAGGAGTCAAATGTCCACCATTGTCGGCGATGTATTATTATCATCGGCTTTTTTAGCATATGCAGGATACTTCGATCAGCATGTAAGTCTTGGCTTCATTATAATTTATTTTAATTAGAATTATTAACTTTGTGTATGTAATAATTAAGGTTTATTCTCCATATACAGCTTAGTTAAATATTTACAGACTCTGTAACGTTAAAAGTGCTGTGAACTGCTTTCGTGAATTGTTTTTTGAAAGACTATTTAATTTTTTATTTTTAATGAATAAACATAATATTAAAAAAATAACAGCTGGGTATCGCTATACCTATTGCTATTCCAATATTTGTTTAGCTCTTGCTATTATTTATAATTTGTATAATTATACACATAGTAAATGTGTTATTTTTGTTAAAGACAGAAAAGAAAATAGAAGAGAAATAAGAAAAAAATCGATAAAAAGAGACACTACGTTTGGATGCATGAGTTATTCTTTGGAAAATTTAATACGTTTATAGATGATGATATTATAGATACATCATTGTAGCTGTTTATATTTTTGTAATATTGAGTGTCTTATATTTCTGTTGTATGTCTTTTGCTTATTGATTTAGTTACTTTACACATCTTCTATAATACTGTAATTTATTCGTTCATTGTGAGACTATTTAAATTCTTGTTAATGATTTAGTGGTATATGTACTAAAGATCGTTCGCTATGTTTCTAAGAACTTTTGATTTGAGTCTTTCCAATATTTCCATGTTCGAATTACAGACAGTGTTCCAAAGTTGTATACCATATATCCACACTGGTTGTAGTGTAGTCCTCTAGATAACTAGTTTATTATTGAACCATAATTGAGATTGTTTCCCTATTAATTAGTACATATTTCAGAATTTAAAATTTAATTATTTTCTTTTAGTACAAATGAACACCAGTTCGTTAAAATTGATTGATGAAAATGTATTATTTCTTAGCGTAAAAGTTATTTGATTGCACCTATTATTATTTACTTCCATTTATTCCTCATGCCTTTAGCCAATTTTTAATTTCATGTAAGTATATATATGTAGGTTGAAAAAATGATGTTTCGGCATTTGTATGAGTTGTAAGTGGTATTGTCATCTGAATACGTATCTACAATAATGTTTTGCATATTTCGTAAATCATTCGTGTAGAGTATGTAGATGTTTCTTTCTTTTTTTACGGGATTCATTCAAAGAGTATTACTTTTTTCTAATTTCATAATGTAGGTAAAAGATTTATGGATCTATACAAAATTACTTCTTTTTCAAGACTTCGGTATAAATTTGTACCATTTTTAATTATAATGGAAAATGGTACAGGCCAAGGTATGTATTTATAATTATTATGATGTGTTTTATTATTTTAGTAATGAACTCTTTGATCATTCCGCCGATAATTTTATCAATTCCAGGGGCTATTTTATTTTTTTTAGAATATTAATTATTTCAGAGAATTTGGGTCTCTCAATCGACTCGTCGTTGATGTTATGCTGATAATATACAAATAGACTTTCTTTTTGCTCTGTGATTTCTCTCTCATTGTATTAGAATATGTTACAAAAATGATTTTCAACTGTTTCGACTTTTTTTTTCATTGTTTCTTGTACAGTACCCAGACGGCTAACGTATGACAGTCGTAAACACCTGAATATTTTTTAGTTTCATTGTTACTTTCAATAATGAATGGTTTATAGCTTTTGGGCGTATAATATTCATAGTTCTGATCGGTTTCTTTTATTTTGCATAATTTTAAATTCTTTTATAAAACTTTTCAGTTTAGTCTTATTTCTCGTGAATTTTGGGATCTACCGAATGTTATTGTTTCCCCATTTCATGAGTTTTATCTATTACTGTTTTTGTTAAACTATGGAGACATTTTCATATTATTAATTTAGATGAGTCATTATATAGCAGGCTGATTAAACGCTTAAAATTAAAATTTCCTATACTTTGTTTTATGTCATTTGTGGTTTTTGTCAGAAAGATTGGTCCAGTTGTTCACTTATTGTTGTGTTTATAGTTTAAAAAAGAAGTACCAGGAAGCTGCGTCTATATTTTTTATCAATTTTCAATTAGTTTTGTAACTTTATCTGATTTATAGATATATAAGCCTGAGAAAATTTACTGTGACTATTTAGTAAAACTCCAACTTCATAGTTAGGAGTCGCATTTCCTCTTCCTCACAAAGCACCAATTAACAAAATAATAAGAAGCTAACTATAAAGAAAGGGTCTTTCTACAGTAAGTTCAGTATAATTATAGCAAAAAAAAAAGGAAAACTTCATTGTATGACAAAAAACGAAGTAGACTCAAATATTACAAAAAAATATCTAATATTTAGTCTGTACAATATCAAATTATAAATTCGAAAGTAGGAAATTTTTGTTTGTAGTATGGAGACAATCGAACTGTAAAAAACGAATTAAATACCCAACTATAAAGTTAAAAATATAATTATACATGAAAAACTACAAATAATAAATTAAAACGAGAGTGGGATGCCGGTAAAAAGGCAAAAGAGATTAAAAAAAGTTACTATCACAAAATAAAAGCCGAAATAATGCCAAAATATGAATGCGTGTATAATAAGAAACTAAATAAGAAGAAATAAAAGGGAGTAGTTAACAAAATAGGGAGAAGTTTATAACAATATAACTATACTAAATAAATAAGTATATAACTAGAAAAATAAGCAGTTCAATAAAAACTCAAGAGATAAGCAAAGGAAGCAAAGTATATGCAATCACATTCCTTGTATGACTCACTATCCTTATCCTTATAAACAAATAAAATAAATTTTTGCAATTTTTGTTAAAAAGGGCAACTTTTATTTGAAAAACTTTGTTTGCAATCGATTCCTTGAACAATTCTGTATAAGAATCCGTAATAAAACTATCATGATTTGTAATAGGTGCTAGGTAATGACCTTCCAAAAAAACGCTACCTCCGGCTCTCAGCTAGAAGATCGGACCGATAGAAGCGTTCCACTCACCCGAAACTTTTCCAAATAGTTCAATTCTATAAGTCACTACCATAGACTCTATATTATGTAATCGGAATGATATTAGTATAAACAATATTTTATTTACTTATAGATAAACAATTTAATTGAAATTATATAGAGTGTAATATTTCATAATATATTAGGAAATATTCGTAGTTCACAACAAATCTATTTTATAAGTATAGTTAGAAATAAACAGATATTAGAAAAATGAAATAAAAATAGTCAATTATTTAATAATATGTATACATATAATATTTCATAGTGTAACATTAAAATTATTTTACTATATCTTTTAAAGATGTTCATCAATTATTTATACAAATTTAATATTAAATTTTTATAATTTATACGAAGATACACTGAATTATTCAAGTACATATATTTTATGCGTTCTGCGATGATACAGTAAGCATATGTTCTACTAGATATAGCATTTTGTGTCGATTGATATAATTCCTCAGCTGAAATAAACAGCTGAAATAAAATGTTTACTTCTGAATTTCGTAAACTGGCGTTCCGCGCTAATCTGGTCAATGCTCCGCCATGTCCATAACATGCGCTTTTTCTATGACAACTTGCAAAAAAGTGATACTCAACTTCAATTCCGTATGTCATATAATGAGAAACAAAAGTTTAAAAACTTGATTTATTTTTATATTCAATTGCAGCTACGTCAAATATATAATTCACTCTTTTAACCTTGTTCTCGTATATATTTTTCACATGATTAATTTCTGACGAAACAATATTACAGCATTTACGTAATGTTTTGTACTTTCCAAAATTACGACGAAGCTGTCTTCTTCAGTTTTTTTCTTCCCTTTCATATAAATTGCAAATGGATGAATAGTTACCTGTTTGCCGTTCCAATGATTTACTTACACCTGGTCTTGATACACAGTCGTATATTTCTGAGCGAAATTTCCTATGACCATTATTTCAGATTCATTTAAATTATGCCAACGAGTTTTCATTTTGAATCATTTTAACTTTTGGCAATAAAGCAATGTTCTAATTATTTATATTTAAACTGTACTTTCAAATTGTTAAAATAATCTTTAATGTTGTAAATATGCTTTACAAGGTCACACTTTTGGTTTACTGTTTCTCATTGTTTGCAATGAATGAAATCTATGGCATTTTTTTCAATAATCCTAGAACATATCTAAAATACTTGCCAATCCAGGACATTTCGAGCATTTCTTAAAAAAAATATTTAATTAAAATATTTTATGCCTTTTGAGGTAACTCTTCATCATACTTGATCTTCAAATTCTTCGTTGTCATTTTAAAGCCTACTAATATTTTTGGATTTTGGTGGTGAATACAAATGCAAACATTGTGAACACCTTTAGATTCATTATCTAAAATACACGGATCAGGTTACAATATTCAAAAATATGTAGACCCCAGGCGAAACTTGAAATTTCGGCATAGTGTTTTACAAACATGCTGTAGACTTCTTTTAAATTTACATAAGTAAATGCCTTTGAATTTTAACTTTCTTTTCATTATCCTTTCGAACTATTTTTGTATCGTTAGCACCTGGACGTGGTCGGCTTATATCATCTTGTAAATAAAATGAGACAGCAGCACATTCTATTTCTTCACTTATTATAGATGTTCTGGTTCTTGAGAGTGGATACGATACCATTCCTTCCTGTTCCTGAAGTTTTTTAGCGGTTTGTGCAAAATAAAACGAACAATTAATTTCTCATTCTATTTCACAGACACTTGTAGATATTGGAATTGCAGTTAATATATGTATCTTTTCTGAATTAAAAGTTGCTTTTTCATACGCTGCTTTCAGGTCTTTATAAAATACACTTTTTTCTATAAATTCATCTCAATTACTGTCTATACAGCTATTTTTTTTCAGAAGTAAACTTTTCAAATTATTTGATAATGAATCGATTTTTTTTCTATTAAATCAGGTATTTTAATATCTATTGAATTCATTTCTCTGATATTTAAAAATTCAAGCAATTGATTTAAGCGATCCAATACTATTTTTCTACGTTCATTTTCATCGATCTAAAATTCTTCATCATATTGTACGTGACAGATATCTTGATCTTCATTAGCACTTGAGTCGAAACTAGCCTCATTGTTCTGATTAATAAAATCTTCACTATTTACTACTATTTTCATATATTACTAAATCAACTACTATTTTCTTCATTTGTACGTCCTAAACGTGTGTCACTGTAGTCAGAAACTTCCTTTAGATCTTTCATATAGCAGTATCTCAAATATGTTAAACGTAATCCATTGTTTTCTTTCACTAAAGAAAAACCCTTATCCTGAGTTTCAATTTGAATGGATTGGAATCCTCTGGTAATGGCATGATTATATAATTTTCTTTATAACTGAATTGATGTAATTTTACAAAATCTATTGTATAATAAGAAATTTTACTGTGATGTTCGTTGAGATCTGTTCACTTTGACCATTGAACTTTAAATAGCCCGACTGAGCGAAAAGATTCTGTATTTATATGATTTTCCAAGCACAACTGATATCAGTATACCTAATATTAAAATAGTACGTAACATATTAAAATATTAGAAAAACCGTTCAAAGAAAATAAAAATATTTGAACTCCTTATTATAATTATTGCTCGCACTAATAATTTGCTTAAGGGCAACCTATTTTCGTTAATTATTTTTGTCATAAATGTTAGTCCTACGTACCACTATTTAAGTAAAAAAAGTTTAGCTAATAAATGTACTGACTTGTAAAACTGAACTATCTAGAAAATTTTCGGGTGATTGGGACGCTTCTATCGGTTCGACCTTCCAGCTGAGCGCCGCAGGTAGCCCTTTTTTGGAAGGTCATCTAGCCTCTATTAAAACTCATGATAGTTTTATTACGGATTCTTATACAAAATTGTCCAAGGAATCGATAGCAACCAAAATTTTTCAAATAAAGTAGCTTTTTTTAACAAAAATGACAAAAATTAAATTTAATTGTTTATATTTTTATATTAACAACTATATATATATATATATATATATATATATATATATGTATGTATGTTCTCAAAATACAATTATTAACGGTATTTAAAAAAAATTATCCAGATCCAATAAATAGTTTTCGATTTATAATAGTTGAAAAAAAATCAAATTTTTAAAAAAATTATCTATAACTTTTTAACTAATTCATATTTCGCGTCAAACTTGACACAAGTAATTACCTCCATATAGGCATTCGATTTGTCAAATATAAAATAAATCGAAAACTTTGCTCCGATTTGCCTTAAAACTAATTTGTTTTCTCTCATATATATAAATTAGGTATACTGACATTAGATATGCTTCGAAAATCATATAAATGCGGAATGTGTTAGCTCATTCGGGCTATTTAAAGATCAATGGTCTAAGTGAACAGGTATCAACGAACGTCACAGTAAAATTTTTTATTGTACGATAGATTTTGTAAAATTACTTCAATTCAGTTTAAAAGAAAATTATATAATCCTGTCATTATGAGAGGGTTCAATCCATTCAAATTGAAATTCAGGATAAGTGGTTTTCATTAGTGAAAGAAAAGGACGATTACGTATAACATGTTTTCAGGTTTTTATAAAAAGTGGTATTTAGTAAGAGGTTTTCCTTTTGAGTTTGAAGTATTCTATTGATACGCTATCGTGTGAGTTTGAAAAACCCAAAATAATAGGCGAACTCAAAGTCGACTTAGATGCGTAAGGCGTACATGATATAATTAGCAATCAAGATATAACCTCCGCTGCTATCAAGTGCATGGCTAAGCAATAAGTGAGTTAGTTTTCTTCGAAAACTCATAAAACCAACCCATTTAATGATGCGCTATGGCCCCGTATTAACGTAATTTTCCAGATGCGTAATATTAATGCAAGTCATCCGCTAGAGATCTGTATAAAATAATTCAAGTAACAATATTGATTGTTAAAGCCTTCGTTGTTTATAATTAGTCAACACTATGTGTAAACTGGTTTTCAATTTGTAATAGTCATAATTTGTTTCATAAAATTTACAAAAGTAAAATAAACAACCACACCTAAACAATATTAATACCTCTTGGGACATCGATTTTGTCAAAACCTGTAATTTTAAGTTATCAAATATGAACAATTAAGCATCTCCCTCTCTACGTTTGACTTATTTGCTGCAATTATTTAACTAATTAATTAATTAGCTAACTTTGATCAACAATTTGATAATACTATACAATGTGTAAACTTCTGGCACTCTTGACAACGCTGCACAGAATCGCTCACACCGTACCATAGACCGATCCAAGAATATTCGCGGACTATCCTGGCATAGATTTTTTCTATGCCAAAGTATCCAGCTGATGGCTCACAATGTACGTCTTTTAATACTCGGCCATGAAAGTTACTTGGTACCACCAATCGCCATGTTTTTTCTTTATCCATGATGGGATCAAGGAGGTCGTTTTGTGTAAAGATACAGCATCTCCTCCTCGATCTTCTAATCAGGCTATATCTCTAGGTGCGTTGTGACATCTGTCACTCGTCTCAGATACCAAGAGTCTTTTACCCCTTCGATTTCCACTTCGTCTTCAAACTCGCAATATAGTGTATCAGGCTCATGGTGCCCCGCTCCCTTACGATACACGATCTGGAAATTTCATTGTTGGAGCTCGAGAATTCATCCCGCTAGTTGGATTGCCAGGTCTTTTTTATTTTTAAGCCAGGTAAAAGCTGTGTGGTCAGTGACTACCGTGAACTTTGTCCCTTTGATGTATGGTCGAAATTTTTTGATGGCGAACAGGAGAGCTAAATACTCAATTTCCGTTACAGAGTAATTGCGCTCGTGCTCATAGCCATCTTCATCTCTCTGGACTAGGCGAATTCCCAGTGCAAAGGACCACCCATCGGAATGGACGAAAAACTCTATGAAAATCTGAATTCACGAGCACGGGGGCCTGAGTTAAGGCCGTTTATAGCTTCTTAAAGGCCTCTTGTTGCTCTAGGCTTCAATTCCTAACCGTATAATTTTTTATGAGTTTTGTAAGAGGCACCTTAATGCCGTTCTCATGCTCAATAGATCTGGCGTATCACTCCACTATGCCTAAGATACGTCTCAGTTGCTTCACGTTTCCTGGCACTGTCAATTTTTAAAATATATACAGATTCACTGATCTTGTCGAGGATACCATCCACACTTGGCGATAGATCATATCGCCAATGGTGTCGACCGCTGAACGTCGAACATCGATCACACGCGTCGACTTTCGTGAGCTGATGAAGTTGACGATACAGAAGTTGTTCGATCTGTCTTGCTTACGGACTACCACAGATGCGCTACTCCAACTACTCTTAGAGGGCTTAACCAAACCTTTCTTCGACAATTCTTTAACCTCCTCTCTCATAAAGTTGAAGATGGGCTTAAAGTATCGAGACACCGTTTCTTAGGGCGTCCGTTTATGATTTCTATCATGTGCTCTATTAAACTTGTGAAAGCTGGCGACTTTTCTAGAGCTACCCTTTTAACTAATCGGCCAATTTCTTCTTTCTCACTGTTTTCCAACAGCAACCAGCAATCTCTGTCATTAACGTCGGCCGCTTGTGGTGAGTCTCGCAGGGGAAATAGATGCTATCGTTCTTCCTCTCTGCAAACACATACCAATTGTTACGGTCGCCCACATGCCAGACGTGAATGCCACAGTTTATGACTAAATCATACCTGTCATAGAAATCAATACTCAAATAAATATCATAGGCGAAATCCTCGAGCACAGCACACGCCTCAATGGATCTCACTATTGAAGTTACAAACCGTCCTTATTATGCCATTCGAGGCATTTTAACGGGCACAGTGCAAGGTGAGAACCTTAGAGCAAACTTTTCAATGACCTTTCTGTCTACAACGGTCGTTTGCATCCTTTGGTCCAGCAAAGCCGATATGTTTTGCCCCAAATGCACACTATCAACAGGCACCGATTTTCCATCACGAAGACGTTCACAGCCTCGGACTCTATAGTAGCCTCAAGAACTGTCCTGTCCCCGTCAAACTGTGTCCAGTATGTTAACCTGAGTCACTGACCCGTGGTCGTGGAGTTGGATTCGGTCGAATCACGCGATTAATTACGAGAACTGTTGCATCCGAGCCATACAACATCATGCCTTCGCCAGCTCCATCTGAAGGTCTAACCGTATCCTCCATGGCCTCCGCGTCGACTGTCCCCTCGGCGTCGATTCGCAAGAGCTTGGACGCCCACATCTTCATGTATACGACGTATCTTAAGCTCTCGATCGCACAACCAGGATATATTAAAATTTCGTACTCACTAAAAAAACCCAAAGAGAAAAATAAATAAAATAATGGAATGGAAAATAAATAAATAACTAAGATATATATATATATATAGAAAAAAACAAATACTAAATAAACATCGAAGAAAACACTCTAGATATGTCAGAATTATATTAATTCATTGGCAAAAATTTGTTCATGGTCATTGAAGCATCGCTTAAATAAAAAATATTTATTATTAGAATCCACTGTAACTTTTGATAACCAATAAAACCATTGGCTCTTAAGATATATACGAGTTATATTTAATCCAGTAAAAAGGATGGATAGTACAGCCAATTTAGGAAACTTTCCTGTGTAAACATGAATACGTTAATTAAGAATATAGACAATGATAAGTGGTTTATAAGATTGTCACTGTTTCGATAGGTTTGCTATCTTCTTCGAGAATTTGCTTATATAATAGAAATACACATGTTGATGAACTCTGTTATAAATTGATCCCTGTGGAAGATGATCTAATAATAAATCACTAGAGCCAAGCTCTCGACAGCACATTTGGATCACTTCTTATTGTATTGCCACAATTATTTCGTACAATGTACCATCGTGATACATAGATCTATTTATAACGCCTGAAAAAGTTCGCTGAAAAATATGAAGCTTCTTCAAGGATCATTGTAAAAATCATAATATATAAACATACAATTTTCGTATGTTGTGCATTAAACAATATTTTTGCTTTCTTTTTATCTATTTTATAGATCTTTTTAAATTAAAATATAGTATTTATATATTAGTCCTTAATTACCAATATTTCTTTTTATTTCAGTACCGACAAAATTTGTTCTCAACATGGTGTCAACATTTACATAGTGCAAATCTTCAATTTCGGCCCGATATTGCTAGAACAGAATATTTATCAAATCCAGATGAACGTCTAAGATGGCAAGCAAATGCATTACCAGCTGATGAGTTATGCACAGAAAATGCTATCATGTTGAAACGTTTTAATAGATACCCACTCATAATAGACCCATCTGGCCAAGCTACTGAATTTTTATTGAACGAGTACAAAGCACGTAAAATTACCAAAACAAGCTTTTTGGATGATTCTTTCAGAAAAAATTTGGAAAGTGCATTGAGATTTGGTAATCCTTTATTAGTTCAAGATGTTGAAAACTATGATCCTATATTAAATCCGGTGCTTAATCGTGAACTAAGAAGAACTGGAGGGAGAGTATTGATTACTCTGGGGGATCAAGATATTGATTTGTCACCATCGTTTGTCATTTTCCTATCAACTAGAGATCCGACAGTTGAATTTCTACCAGATATATGTTCGCGGGTCACATTTGTTAACTTTACTGTTACACGTAGCTCTCTACAAAGCCAATGTTTGAATCAAGTACTCAAAACGGAAAGACCTGATATTGATGAAAAACGCTCCGATTTATTGAAACTACAGGGAGAATTTCATCTTAGATTAAGACAACTTGAGAAATCTTTACTACAAGCATTAAATGATGCTAAAGGTAAAATTTTGGATGATGATTCAGTTATCACAACTCTTGAAACTTTAAAACAAGAAGCAGCTGACATAAGTAAAAAAGTAGAGGAGACTGACAAAGTTATAGCAGAGATAGAAACAGTGTCACAACAATATTTAGCATTATCTCAGGCGTGCTCTAATATATATTTTACGATGGATAGTTTGAATCAAATACATTTTTTGTATCAATATTCTCTTAAAATGTTTTTAGATATTTTTACTTCAGTGTTAACCAAAAATTCCAAATTAACTGGGATTACAGATTATGTTCAGCGTTTGTCATATATCACAAATGATCTTTTTTCTGTCTCTTATGAAAGAGTAGCACGTGGTATGTTACACAATGATAGGCTTACATTTGCAATTTTACTTTGCCGTATTCACCTCAAAGGTGTAGGATCTGGAACAATATATGATGATGAATTCACATTCTTTTTACGAGGAAAAGAAGGAGTTCTTAATATTCGATTACCTCCTGTACACAATTTAAGTTCAGATCAACAAGAAGCAGCAGCACGTTTGAGTACCCGATTACAATCCTTTAGAAAGCTCAATGATATTATTCAAAATAATGTAGAATTTAATAACTGGTTACAATCTCAAACACCAGAAACATGTGTACCGAAACTTTGGGAAGAAGAAAAATGTATTTGTCCTGTAAAAACGGCCATGAACCAGTTACTTGCTATACAAGCATTCAGGTATTTAATCCTTCAGATTATTATTATTATATATATGCAAATAATACATAAAATTGTATAGAAAATTTAGTCTATGACTTTTCTATAATAAAATATATGAAAATAAGTCTTTCGACTACCTCTGATTTATGTAACACACGTTTTGTCATAACTATACAGTTCCAATACCAAAAGAAGAATAACATATCTTGTATATACTAATAATACTGTACTGTTAAAAGATACATAATTAATGACATACTGACTGATTGTTTGACAATATCCCGATCTTAATTTTTTTACTGTATGACAGTCAATCATACGCACATCATAATCTATTCTATTTATATGGGTAATTCAAGTTGTTTTTAACTTTATCTTCATATGCAATTCAGTATATCTTATCCGGGATTTTTTATATGATAACACATACATACAGAATAAAATATGCTTCTCATATATAGTATGAGACGAACTTCTGACTTTGCAAATATGGTTATAATAAAAGTTATTGGCATTACAGAGAGAGATATCTAAAGACAACTCTAAAATTCATTTTAAACGTCACCTTAAAGGTTTTTTCAAAACTAGCTTCTTTTTAACGTGGACCCCTACTTTTGATACCGGATTCGAGAAAGGCAGGAAATTTGTAAGAAAATCTAAAAAAAATAATACTTTTAGGATTTTCTCACCTTCGTGAAACTGCCCTCAAGACACTAGATGAACCATGCGTTTGGGGTGTGCAGGGATGTAATTTTGGGTTTGGTTGTTAAACTCGGGATTGGCCAAATGGGGCTTCTAGATAACATTCAATATTGATTTTAAAGTTACGGTCATTGTCATTCTTAGATCTTAAGTTTTTCCATTAATTACATCTATAGTTCAAATGAAACTCATTAAAATATATTCTGACCTTTAAATAACCTTGAAGAATGACTCCAAGGTCAAGAAAAGTAACTAAAAAAATAATATGTTCGATGTTCAATTTTTCGCTCTTTTCGAATTCACTGTTAAAAGTAAAGGTTCTCATTTAAACAAATGGCCTTAAAACCTTTAAGCCGACTTTTAAGGCCAATTTGAGGGTCAGTATCAGATTTCTCCCTCTTGTGACGGAGCTCCTGGCTGTTGGCCGGAGCTCGTCAATGACAACGGCCCACGATTAGGGCTTATGTTTCCGAGGTCAGCGATATCGGAAAATTCATTACTTCTGTTTGGCGCGGAGAGGGGAGAGAGAGGTAAGTGGCACTCACCGATAGTTAGTTGGCCTTTAGCCTTTAAATTGGGCAGTCGAGCTTCTTGTTATTTGGTTTGATGGTTTTTTTTTTCGCGAGTGATTGCAGTGTGGTGGTATGGTTTCTTTTGTGTTGTGCCAGGTTTTACAAATCGGTGAGTGCACTTGGTTACTCTCTCTCTCCCTCCGTGCATTATTTGTTCTTTCTTTCTTTTATTATTGTTTATTCACGTACGCTGGGCCTCGTTCGGAACTCCTGGCTAATTAGCCAGAGCCTTACGACGGCCATTGATATTTTATTTGAATTTACCCTTATTTTGCTGTCGTCGCCGCTTCATTATCGCGTTAGTATTTTATTTTCTTCACTGCGCCTAGCAACATAGTTTAATTTTGTTTATTTTGTTTGCGCTTCGTTGTTGCCGTCATTTCATTGTCGTGATAATATTTTGTTTTCTTGCGCTGCGCTTTATAATTTAATTTAATTTATTTTCGTTGTTGCCTAGCGTAATAAAGTTTTGTTCTCTCTTTTGCTTATTACATTAATTCGTGCGTACATTTATTTGAACGCATGCCTACTCACCTGTCCTCGACCTTTTAAGGTCATCATAATCCTGACGCATATTAGGTCGTAAATGCGCCTCTTACCTTCCCTTTTTACTAGTATTTGCGTCGAGTATTGCTCGAATTTTTTAATTTCAGCGCGATAGGAGGTGACTACCTTTGACAGCCAAGGTAAGTTTTCCCTTCCTTAACGATTAGGGACATTTCGCGTTGCACTCTAAACCCAATAACTTTTATTATAAGCATATTTTCTGACACAATCAATTTCAGCAGATATTTACGTGAATTGATTTAAATAGGATATAGTGTTTTCATGTATGTATATATTACGAAAAATGATCTGTTTTTGGCTTTTTATTTGCTAAGTAGTAACCTAACAAAATTTCAAAAATGTCACCATGCAGCCAAATAACTATATGTAATAAATATTCACCATCATCAACATAACGACTTTAGCAAAATTTGAACAATTTTCTAGCGGCTTAAAAGTATCATTCAATGTATATTTTTGTATGTTTCTCATTAGGTTACTATCAAAAATAAAAGACGGATAAGGCGTTAATTCATGTACAAAATACTTCTTTAAACCTACCATTTTTATTACTATAGCGATTCTATGAAAAATTAATATAGGGTCAGTTATTACGTCTTTGTTCTTAATTTTCATCGAATTCATATTTTGCAAACTAATTAGTACACTTTTTCTACAAAATTATTTACAATAGTGTTCTGCATTAATTTTACACTATTTTTAAAGTTGTGACAATGAACACCATTATTTCATTGTGCGCTGTATGTCATATAGATGACTTTTTAACACTATAAAAAAACTATTCAAATTTATTAAAAAAAGTTCAGTAATTTTATTAAATCGTTTGTATGGCGAATGATTCAGGATTCTTTTTCATTGATCACGCGCTACTAAAATTGTCAAATAATTATTAAGTTATGTAAATGCCAGTATCTAAATTTGAATTTTGGCCTTGTACTTGTATGTTCTTGTGAACGATTACTGTTTTCAAATAAAATAATGCGATAAATATATTTTGTATATATACGTATTTTTAAAGTTGTTTCTGCCATTGTTACATTGTTTTAGAGTAAAATTTGAATAACTGTATATTCTTTGAATTTCAATCTTATGAAAGATTAGGAGGGTAATCATCGCCCCATCAAGAGTCTTTACATAATATAACGACCGTAAGCGTAAATGATTGAATGAAAAAGATAGAGAGAAAATATGCAAAATAAATTCGTTCGTAGTGCAGCTAAATTACGTTTGCAATAAAAAAATGTACCATCTTGCTTTCGCTAGGTAAAGGTTTTATTGTTCAAACATGACCGTGATACTTATTTCGATGATTTTTTAAGTCTTTGAGTTCTCTTGCGACATATGAATGTTATCTTTTATTGACTTTTCCGAATGTGCTCCCTTAGTGGTAATGTTCGATCTACGATAGACACTGCAACTTTTATATGCAATAGTATTGCAGTATATTTTGGCAGGATTTAAGGCGCGTTTTTTTCTCTTGTTAGGTCCTTTAATTTGATACATTGAATGCCTCTTTTTAGACATGTAAATAATCAATTTTGTAAATTTTATTGTCAAAAATATATCCTTTTAATTTAATTAAAAGCAATATAAGATGAGAGGTCAATTTTCTATAGATAATTTAACTTTCTATCAGATCATGTAAATAGATTTCTATATGTACTTGTAGTTTTTAAGATAATGGATTTACAAGATTTGTTTTTTATAATAATTGAGATAAAATAGTTACATATCTTGCGACAGATCAAATTAAAACTTTTTCACTGAATATTTTTATAATAGTATCTTGGATAAAATCGAAACTTCCTACGAAAAGCTAGAGCAATTAATAAACTAATAATGAGAAGGAAAGAGGGAGAAATAAATTTTACAGCCAATTCGCACCTAGTTTTTGATATAAATAAGACCAGTTTGTGCTCCGCAAATCAGATGTTCAGAAGTTGTAGTGTAAAGCAGGCCTCCATAAGTCTAAAATAAAATTTAATTATTCGATGAAGACTATACTTATTTGTACCTTATTCCCTTTTTTCGACTCTCATAGAAATACTTAAGTTCAACTCTTGACGCCAATTTCTCTTGAACTACATGTTATTTGTATTATACTTTTCCCAATCAAAATATTTTTAAGTTCATCTCGCTAGATTAATTCCTTTCTAGCTAAAAGTTTCTTAGAATATTGTTCTCCCAATCCTTAATATGCATCTGTTATTTATACAATATAAAATTACTATACAATCATATAACACATTCATAATACTTACAATACTAAAACTAATTAAATTGCTATGTATTCAAGGAGGTCCAACTGTGAACTCATTAAATATTCCTTAAACTTTATGGTTTTATTAAATTTAATATTATATTAGCGTCATAGCAGCGTCTAATCAAATTTTCATTCATTATTGACATACTTTTGATTTCTTGGTAATTGCGTAATTAATCTAATTTTTGTTGTTTAAACTTAAGATATACAGTTTCATTATTAATTGTCAGTGGCTATCTGTCATTGTCTTATTTTAAATTACTAAAGTTTTTTTCGTAATACTGTGAGGTTCCTTGATAACGTCATTGAATACGTATATTATCTCACTATTGATTGCGCAGATGTCTCTTATTTATCGTGTTTTATGTTTTAATAATCCAAAAACGTATATTTTAATTAGTAATATTTATTTTTTGAAATTATCAAAACTTCCATGAATAGGAATTTTATATTGGCTTAGGATCATGATCACTGTTTTATTATTTATTTAGTTTAAATTCAAAATGGTCTTTCGTTCTAGTCCTTGTTATTATTTAAAATTGTCGCGGGAGGGGGGAGAGGAGGCGCAATAATTCAGTTAAGCAGACTTATTAATGATAAAGATGACGAATTGGAAAAGCAAATAAATAAACGCGAGGAAATATATTTACATATCTATGATTTATTTTGGGTCCTTGGACAAGATACAATAAAAAACAAAACAAAATTTTTGCGCGATAAACTGCGATAAATAGTTGGTAGTGGTGGAAGTCAACGCCACAGATGAGACGGGGTCAACTCGATGTTGCCTCGATGTAGTTATAATACAAAAAAAACGAAATGACATAGCATATACCCGAAATGAGTCTATGGCCTTCAAAATATAGGTGGGTTAATGATATATGATGACAAAATAGTCCATCCAATCCAATCTCAATTTTGTTAATGACAATTTCGACATGATTTTACAACAAAGCTCTATAAATATTTTAACCCATTAACGACCAAAGACCTCATTTATTAGACATTTTGATCGCAAAATTCGCTGTAAAACGGAACAATAAATTCGTCTAAGGTATCGTCCTTTATGTTTTTGAATGTGTTGAATTCGAATCCGGGCTCAAAATTTAAAAATTTTGCTTAAAAAATTAAATATGGTAGGTTTTTAAATAAAAAATAGTGAAAAATTCAAAATGTTTTCAATCATAGATTTTTTTCTAGCATAAGGCGCATCATTATTCAATTATTCATCGTCATGGAAGCATTTAACATTATCAATATGAATCGCCGTTTTTTTTATGTTGGGACGAGCAGGGAAGAAAAAAAAGTAAGAGTTTGGAAGAAGAGTCTGATTTAAAGTATGCATAATAGAATTTGTTCTGAAGAGATATGACAAAATATAGGTTGACCATAAAGAAAGTCCTAATGAGGGTATCTCTCAACGTTGGTGATGTTATCTGAGGGAAAAAAGTTCATAATTTAAGAATTCGCGGTTACACTCATTTTATCTTATTTTAAATATTTCAAATACTTTCAAAATTGAATTAATTAGACCCGAAAGACATAAAATGCATGTTTTATCATGTTTATTATTAGAACCATTTGACTTTTAGAACTTTTATAAATTATCTATAAAGAATCGAAAGACACCTACTGCAAAATAACCACTTTAATTAATATTTATATTCCGCAGACCAGACAGAGTAATTGCAGCAGCATCTCTAGTGGTTACATCTGCATTAGGAGAGTCATTCATGAATTCTGCTGAAATTGAATTAGATTTTTCTTATGTAGTAGAAAATGAATTGAAATCATCTGTACCTGCTCTATTATGCTCAGTTCCTGGTTTTGATGCATCTAGTCGAATAGATGATTTAGCAGCTGATTTAGGAAAACCAATCGTTAGTATAGCTATTGGATCAACTGAAGGATTCACTCAAGCTGATAGAGCTATAAACATAGCTGTGAAAGCTGGCAGATGGGTTCTTTTGAAGAATGTTCATTTAGCGCCTCAGTGGCTTGTGCAATTAGAAAAAAAATTACATAGCGTTCAACCTCACCATAACTTTAGATTATTTTTGACGATGGAAATAAATTCAAAAGTACCAGTCAATCTCTTAAGAGCTGGACGGATTTTCGTGTTTGAACCACCTCCAGGGATCAGAGCTAACTTATTAAGAACATTTAGTACCGTACCAGCGTCTCGAATGATGAAAGAACCCAATGAAAGAGCAAGATTATATTTTCTTTTGGCATGGTTTCATGCTATTGTACAAGAGCGTTTACGTTATGTCCCGCTAGGCTGGGCTAAACATTATGAATTCAACGAAAGCGATTTAAGAGTAGCTTGTGATACCCTCGATACTTGGATAGAATCAACAGCAATGGGGAGAACCAATTTACCACCAGAAAAGGTAATAATAAAATTTAGTTTTGCATATTTTACATGTAATAAAATAGTTGTATATAATAACCGTGAATTATTGTCAATTATACTTACTGCTTCCTTTAAAAAAACTTGCAATTCATGAACATTTTCGGTTACATAGTTGTAGTTTTTTCTATATTTTTAGAGATCCCTGACCACGAATATGTTATCTACAGAAAATGTCAAAATCCTCAAAAAATGCTCGCCAGTGTTTTTGTTTTCTTTTTGAGGAGAGGAAAGGATGGAGGCAGGAAACTTTACCACTCAATTTTCATCCACTATAAATAACTCCACTTATTTAACTATCTATCCCATTACGGGAATCGCAATTGAGCGGTACCTAATAAAAAAAGTTGCGCTTCATTAGGCCCTTTTTGTTTCGACTCCTAGTTTGTTAGGTCCTATTAAATATCCATGCCGTTGATCCTTTTTCTTTTCCTTTCTCTTCTAATAGAAATTACACACACGGAGATAGAACTAGCCAGTACAATTATCGTGACAGTCTTTCTGTGAGATAATTATGCACATTCTCATACTCACAGGAGTCCTCCATGAGGCCTTTCCACATTCTTTTTTGTGACAGTGGAATAAAACTACTGCAGCAAAGATTATCTGTACATCTTCGTCTACTTGTGGGTATACCAGGCAGTTTTCTTTCTAGAAGACGCCGATACGGTACAATTAACTGAGTTGTTGGTATGTGCCTCAAGTGTAAACTGATAAGTTTGTATTTACATTTGGTAAGAGACGCTGTGTTCATTGATTCTTGTTGGACCATTACTTGTACCCATATTCCTAGTCGTTGTCTCCTGAAATTTCTTATAATACACTACTTTTTCGGTAAAAAGATCGATAGAAGCTAAGCCTGTTATCACCGATAGCGTAATGTTTAATACAGTCGCCACCGAGGAATGGAACGTTCATTGCAGTTGCTTCAGTCTCGTAATGCTTGGCATAACATGTACTAACGCTCTAGTCTGTTTTCTTGTTTTAAATTCTGCATTCGTAAAATACTTTGAAGGTCAATTGGCATTTGATAGAAATACTTAAGTATTGAATTTCACCCGTCACCGTATTCCATTATTTACAACCATAAATGTCACCAATGCCTTTTCTTTGTATAAACGTTTAGAAATGCTTCTGTATTTTTTCTACCAAGATCAATCCGTGAATTTTCAGTCGACCATACATTTTATGTACCATGTAATATCCTATGTATTGCACCCCTTTAACACTCTTCTCAAATATAACCTATGTAATGCCATATTTAATACAATGCAAAGCCACTATGTTCACTTCTTCTTGAAACGTTTACCGCAATAGATCGCGGTAAATGACATTCCAGAGTAGAAAAGCCAGAACCGAAATTTCTAGCACTCCTACCTTAATATAGTAGAAGCACGTATTATCATCGATAGCTTGTTATATCATTTTGAGTTGTCAGAAGGGCCTTCTGCCTGGAAGATGACTGCCTCAATTTTATAGCATATCATCCATTCGTATAGTTTTCTAGCTATGTCCAGAATGCAAAGCGGTATGTATAACGAGGAATTAGCAGGGTGCTTATTTCCCTTCAAAAAGAGGGCAAACCTTTCTATTTATCCAGAAATATTCTTCTTTAAAGAATATGTTAAAGGTATCCTTGAAAAGCTTAGGAACAACTAGCGCGGCGGGTACCATGCCACTGAATCTTTCTCTGCCACCAAACCGAAAACGTCAGTTATTTTCCGGTTTTCAAGCAACAAATGATACACGATTCTATAAATATGGATGGAGTAGATGACATATCTTGTAAGGTCTAACAGGTGTCATTTTTTACCTTTGAATTGTCCTCATAAGTGTCTTCAAATCCTTTCTTTACTTTTCAAGTGTTTAGTTTTAAACGATAAACATTTTTTGAGAGTTTATCTTTGGATATTATAAATTTCAATATTGGTTGTGTGTGACATCTCGATAGTTTTCTCCATTTATGTTGAGCGTTTAATTTAAAAAGAACTGGTGATTGATATCATGCGTTTTTCTTTACTTATAACTTAAGTCATGATAGAAAATATATTGTCTACTGTTTGTTCTTTTTACTGTGTTTACACTATTTACATTTTTATTCAGTCAAGGTTTGTTTTATTCTATAAAACAACTATCAGCTACTGCTGAATAAATATGTAAATTTGTAGCTAAAGTGGTTTTCACATTTTTGCAATATTATGTAAGAAAACCTTGTTCTTTACATAAAAAGAAGACCATTTTATTAAAGTTATTGATATTGTCATACTTAATATCTAAGTTATTGGGATCTTTTCAATATGTAAAGATTGAACGCGTATCTGTAGTCTTATGCTAAGAATGTGTATGAGATCCGATTTTTTAATTTCTTCTAGAATTGAATTTATTTGTGAAATAGGAATAACATTTAACTTGTTAAATGCATTTTTTATGGTAAAGTAGTTATTATAGAATACAAGTTTGATATAATAATTCTGTTAAATTTGGAAGTTAGGGTACTAATGAATATGACCAACTCTAACTTGAGTGTTTTAAACTGAGTTTTTTATATTTGGCACATCAAATGCCTATATGGAGATAATCACTAGTGCTAAGTTTGACGTTATAATATAAATTAATTAAAAAATTATAAACAATTTTTTAAAAATTTGATTTTTTGTTAACTGCCAGAAATCGAAAACTATTTATCGGATCTGGATAATTTCTTTTTTAAATACCCGTAAATAATTGTATTTTGAGAATATATATATATATATATATATATATATATATACATTATAAACAATTAAAATAAATTTTTGCCATAAGAATCCGTATAAAACTATTATGATTTTTAATAGGGGCTAGGTAATGACCTTCCAAAAAAGTGCTACCACCGGCTCGCAGCTGGAAGGTCGAACCGATAGAAGCGTCCCACTCACGTGAAACTTTTCTATATAGTTCAGTTCTATAAATCGGTACGTGTATTAGCTAAACTTTCTTTATTTAAATAATGGTATGTAGGACTAATATTTATGACAAAAATAATTAACGAAAATAGGTTGCCCTTAAGCAAATTATTAGTGCGAGCAATAATTATAATAAGGAGTTCAAATATTTTTATTTTCTTTGAACGGTTTTTCTAATATTTTAATATGTTACGTACTATTTTAATATTAGGTATACTGATATCAGTTGTGCTTGGAAAATCATATAAATACAGAATCTTTTCGCTCAGTCGGGCTATTTAAAGTTCAATGGTCAAAGTGAACAGATCTCAACGAACATCACAGTAAAATTTCTTATTATACAATAGATTTTGTAAAATTACATCAATTCAGTTATAAAGAAAATTATATAATCATGCCATTACCAGAGGATTCCAATCCATTCAAATTGAAACTCAGGATAAGGGTTTTTCTTTAGTGAAAGAAAACAATGGATTACGTTTAACATATTTGAGATACTGCTATATGAAAGATCTAAAGGAAGTTTCTGACTACAGTGACACACGTTTAGGACGTACAAATGAAGAAAATAGTAGTTGATTTAGTAATATATGAAAATAGTAGTAAATAGTGAAGATTTTATTAATCAGAACAATGAGGCTAGTTTCGACTCAAGTGCTAATGAAGATCAAGATATCTGTCACGTACAATATGATGAAGAATTTTAGATCGATGAAAATGAACGTAGAAAAATAGTATTGATCGCTTAAATCAATTGCTTGAATTTTTAAATATCAGAGAAATGAATTCAATAGATATTAAAATACCTGATTTAATAGAAAAAAATCGATTCATTATCAAATAATTTGAAAAGTTTACTTCTGAAAAAATAGCTGTATAGACAGTAATTGAGATGAATTTATAGAAAAAAGTGTATTTTATAAAGACCTGAAAGCAGCGTATGAAAAAGCAACTTTTAATTCAGAAAAGATACATATATTAACTGCAATTCCAATATCTACAAGTGTCTGTGAAATAGAATGAGAAATTAATTGTTCGTTTTATTTTGCACAAACCGCTAAAAAACTTCAGGAACAGGAAGGAATGGTATCGTATCCACTCTCAAGAACCAGAACATCTATAATAAGTGAAGAAATAGAATGTGCTGCTGTCTCATTTTATTTACAAGATGATATAAGCCGACCACGTCCAGGTGCTAACGATACAAAAATAGTTCGAAAGGATAATGAAAAGAAAGTTAAAATTCAAAGGCATTTACTTATGTAAATTTAAAAGAAGTCTACAGCATGTTTGTAAAACACTATGCCGAAATTTCAAGTTTCGCCTGGGGTCTACATATTTTTGAATATTGTAACCTGATCCGTGTATTTTAGATAATGAATCTAAAGGTGTTCACAATGTTTGCATTTGTATTCACCACCAAAATCCAAAAATATTAGTAGGCTTTAAAATGACAACGAAGAATTTGAAGATCAAGTATGATGAAGAGTTACCTCAAAAGGCATAAAATATTTTAATTAAATATTTTTTTTAAGAAATGCTCGAAATGTCCTGGATTGGCAAGTATTTTAGATATGTTCTAGGATTATTGAAAAAAATGCCATAGATTTCATTCATTGCAAACAATGAGAAACAGTAAACCAAAAGTGTGACCTTGTAAAGCATATTTACAACATTAAAGATTATTTTAACAATTTGAAGGTACAGTTTAAATATAAATAATTAGAACATTGCTTTATTGCCAAAAGTTAAAATGATTCAAAATGAAAACTCGTCGGCATAATTTAAATGAATCTAAAATAATGGTCATAGGAGATTTCGCTCAGAAATATATCAAGACCAGGCGCAAGCAAATCATAGGAACGGTAAACAGGTAACAGGTTTAATAAAAAAAATAACAAGGCAATTATAAGCAATAACAAGTTAATTAAAAAAAATTAACAGGTAACTATTCATCCATTTACAATGTATATAGAAAGGAAGGAAAAAACTGAAGGCAGCTTGGTCGTAATTTCGGAAAGTACATAATATGACGTAAATGCTATGATATTGTTTTATCAAAAATTAATTAATTATATAAAAAATAAATACGAGAACAAGGTTAAAAAAGTGATTTATGTATCTGATGGAGCTGCAAGTCAATATAAGAATAAATGAAATTTTTTAACTCTACTTTCTCATTATGAGACATACAGAATTGAAGCTGAATGGCACTTTTTCGCAAGTTGCCATGGAAAAAGCGCATATGATGGACTTGGCGGAACAGTGAAAAGATTAGCCCGGAACGCCAGTTTGCGAAAGTCAAACGTAAGCATTTCTTCAGCTGAGGAATTATATCAATGGGCACAAAAAGAAGCTATACCTGGTAAAATATTTGCTTACTGTACCATCGCAAAACACATAGAAATTGAATAAATTTGGATCATCCGTATTAAAAACAGCATTACGTGTCGATTGGTACCTTAAGTTATCACGCATTTATTCCTTTAAATAAAAGCAGCAAGAAATTTATGGTGAAAATAACTGCCTATTCTATACATTATGATATTAAAAAACCACAAAAGAATTGTACTTGAATACTTCAGTATAATTTGTTATAAACTATAAAAATTGTATTTATTTAAATTTTATATAAAATTTTTTAATTAATTTATGAACACTATTATAAGATGTAGTAAAATAATTTTAATGATTGTTATATTATGAAATATTACATGTATATATTATTAAATAATTGACTAATCTAATTTCATTTTTCTAATGAGTAATGTAACATGTTATAACTAGACTGATTATTTCTATTTATACTTGGAAAATAGATTTCTTGTAAACTACGAATATTTTATATAATTTTAGAAAATATTACACTCCATCTAAATGCGATTAAATTGTTTATGTTTAAGTAAATGAAATATTGTTTATACTGATATCATCCCGATTACATAATATATAGTCTATGGTACTGTGACTTATAGAACTGAACTATCTGGAAAAGTTTCGGGTGGGTGGGACGGTTTTATCTGTGCGATCTTCCAGCTAAGCGCCGGAGGTAGTGCTTTTTTGGAAGGTCATTACCTAGCCCCTATTAAAAATCATAATAGTTTTATTACGGATTCTTATGGCAAAAATTTATTTTAATTGCTTATAATTTTTTGATTAACATATATATATTATTATAACATATATATTCTCAAAATACAATTATTTACGGGTATTTTTTTTAAATTATCCAGATCTGATAAATAATTTTCGATTTATAGCAGTTAAAAAAATCAAATTTTTAAAAGATTGTTTATAATTTTTTAATTAATTAATATTTTAGCGTCAAACTTGGCACAAGTGATTATCTCCATATAGGCATTCGATGTGCCAAATATAAAATAAAGCTAAGACCTTGCTTCGATTTGCCCTAAAACTAATTTGTTTTCTGTCATATAGAGAGTTACACCGAAAAGAAAATTTATAACTAGTGACAATCCGCTGACGCGTTAAAAAAACATCTATCGAAACACTTATGGATACAGTTGGGCTCTCGCACGAGAGAAACAAAACGACTGGCTCTTTCGCCGGCGGAGAGCGCACTGCACGGGGTCGCAGTCACAGGTGTTGGGTCTTTCCGACCTGAGTCAGCATTCCGGGAATACCGTACGCGTAGACTAAACTTTTTCGTTTCTTTTTTGATATTGCGTCTAACCTTACCTCAGATTACTTTAACTATATATTATCTAACAATTGATACTTCTAATCATATAATTTATTTTGAAGTAGTATTCCAATTAGTCGAATCAGTAGCTATTCGATTCGTCTATAACATAGTTGAAGTCATTTACGAATAGAATACAATCTGATTATCAAGCAATGATAAGGAAGAGGTCTCGCACAATGCTAAATAAACCCATTGTTACGTGGAAGTCGTTTCTGCCTATTAACTATTTCCTTATTTATTTATTTATTTTTTTAAAGAATAGTACAAATATTGTATGTAATTGGAAAAAATAATAATAAAATAAAGAACAATTTTTGTTAATTGTTATGAGCCATTATATGGTATAATAAATAATGATTTATCTATGTATTTAAGATGAAGACATTATCCCGTTCTTGAATTGTATATTGAACTTCTAACTTTCCTAATTGAGTTTGGTCGTATAAAAATGACGTTGTTAGGAATACTGTGAATGAATTGCGTTATCATGAAAAAAATTTCGACCTTCATCACGTGTATTCATAGTTGCTCGCCATACTTTTATGTATCAAAAGGGAAATTGGGGATAACCTAAAATAACCAAGACACTGCTGCACATGTACTTTAATCCTTTACTCTGTACATCATTAAATAGCCAACACTCCAAATGAATAGTCAGGAGATTGGTAAGGTAGGTACAAAATGTTCATGAAAAGTAAGCAACGTGAAAAATTGCAACACACGGAAGATGACTAAATATCGTATTAACAGGTGAAAGAAAATGTTCGTTGCAAAAAATTTCCTTATGTTAGTAGACTAACATCACTAAAACATTAGATTTAAAATAACATACAAGTATTCAATTTAATTACGTCTTGCTATTTTTTTAATTCAAGGAATATTGGGTATCCGATAAATTTACTTGTTTAAGAGTAAAGTTGGAAACATAGATGGCACAAATAGACAGTTTAACTGTGGATTAAATCTAATGTCCCTGTTACAATTAGTTATAGTTAGTGTTGGAAGATAAGAGGTGGGGAAGAGTGGGCCAAGCGCCAAATAAAGTCGAGGATGAAGTTGATTGAACGAATTCTTTATTGGTAACAAGCGACTATTTTGAAGATGATTGCTCACTAGAAGAAGCTGAAAATCTTATCATATCTAAAGCTTAGTAATATTGGCAAAATATATTCTATTGTGATTTATGGTGAGATTTTGAGTAATACTATAAGTAGTCGTGCATAGTGGATTAATTCAGATAGCTCTTTTGAAAATCGTTCGAAAATTAGTATCATAATCAACATTAAGCACATTGATATTGATTCTTTCTTGAAAGATGTTTGCATTCTGTTCGTTAGATGTTAAAAATATGTGACGGAGTTCCTGGCCGTTGGCCGGAGCTCGTCGTTACTAAAGGCCCAAGATTAGGGCTTATGTTTCCGAGGTCAGCGATATCGGAAAATTCATTACTTCTGTTTGGCGCGGAGAGGGGAGAGAGAGGTAAGTGGCACTCGCCGGCTCAGTATACCTTGAGCCACAGAGTTGTGTAATTGATTTTTGATTTTGGATTTTGTTTGGAGTGAATAAATGAAGTTGGTGAGTACACAAAGTGCAAGGTTATTTGGTGCCTGATTGCTGAGCCGGTGAGTGCCTTTAATTATTATCTCTCTCTGCCTGCGTGTAATTTTTCTTTTATTTATTTATATTGTTTGCGTGCGTTGGGCCTCGCTCGGACCTCCTGGCTAATTAGCCAGAGCTTGGCGACGGCCGTTATCTTTTGTTTTGCGCGAATCATAAACTGTCGCCGACTCGTTTACTTCTTTTCATATTTGTTCGCGCCTTGTTATTTTTTTTATTATTAATGTAATCGCCAATAAATTACTTTTTGTTTACTTCAAAACGCGCGTCTTATCATTTAACGCCTGCCTACTCACCTGTCCTTGACCTTTCAAGGTCATTAGTTACCTGGCGTGTGTTAGGCCTAATTGCGCCTCTTACCTTCTCCTGTTCGTTTTTTTGCATTATTATTCGCGGTTTATAGGTTTCAATGCGATTGAGGGAGCTTTTCCTCCTCTAGCGAAGTTAGAGTTATCGTGTTGCAAATATTTTGAAAAATAATACATGTAAAATCAATTTAGTACTTCTATACACATTTTTAAAGTATGCAAATGAGTATGTGTCGGAAACCCCCTTTATTACTCCAAACATTGAAGCGTATCTTTTAAATTGTTTAAAGCTATAGTTTGATAATAATATTAGAATTTTTTTAGTTATAGATGTTGAAAAATTCGAAAAAAAATATATGTGTATGGTCTTTAAAGCCTAATATCAATATTCAAATTAATATTAAGAAATTCAATTTGATGGATAGTGGACGCTTCAATCTGTTTAGTTTGGAGAGTAAGAATGTAGTTCCTATTTATTATGCAATTAAAGCATTTAAATAAATGTAGTATGCAGATCCAAAATTCGGTCTAATTTTAAAAACATACGTGATGAAAGTTTATCAAGATATAAATCATATCGAAGATTAGAACCATTAAGACGATTTGTTGGAGTTAAAAAATATATGTGATAATCCAAAACTAATAGATGATCTTACAGCAGAGGAAATCATTGATTTTTATGAATACCTGTTATGTCTATGAAAATCTATCGATAATGATAAGATAAAAGTTGGTAATCATTGTCATTTAACAAAAAAATATGAAAGTGTTGTACACCGAAACTGCAATCTCAACTATCAATATTAACAAATAATAACAGGAGTTTTTGATAACCTCAGCAAGTATAATGATCATTTCGTTATTTGTGATATATCTAATTACTTCTGTGATTCTACAAATCTAAAAATTTTGCCTCTAACAAAAGAATAATATATTTCGTTTACTATTCCAGATATTGAGTTTAAAATGCAGTTCATTGATTTTTTCCAGTTAATTCTTTATCACTCGATAAACTGACTTGTTATTTAGAAAATTATTATACACTCTACATTTTTTCCATATTGAACAAGAAAAAATTAATTTGTTGACTTAGAAAGGAGTACTTCTTAATGAATATATTGACAGCTGGAAAAAATTCAAGTAGCTCGATTACCTGAAAAAAACAATTTTTCAATAAACTTACTGATTCGAAAAACTTTTGATAAATATTTGAAACTGATATAATATTACTCGCTGAGGTTTTCAAATATTTTCGCAAATAATATTTGTTAAGATTAGGGCTTAATCCAGCGCATTATTACACAACTCTAGGTTATTCGTGGAGTCAGGAATTGGTGGTAAATTAATTCAATGCTCAGGTTAATTCGTTGTTGCCAACAACAAATACATGAAGGAAGATTTTGATAGCAATAAAAAAGAAATTTATATAGTCTACTTAGATTCTAACAATTTATATGAATATATAATGGTTCAATTCCTACCACAAGCAAATTTTCATCGCGTTGAAAATTTTAATAATATTGACTTGTGGAAAGTTGAAAATAATGCTAAAATTGGTTATATTTTGGAAGTCTACCTAGATTATGCTATATCGACTCATGATGATCATGATGATTTTCCTTTTTGTCCCAGGAATATAAAACTACCTGGCTCTAAACAAAAAAAATTATGCGTTATACTCATGCATAAGAGGAATTGTATGATACATTATCGAGGTCTAAAGAAAGCCATGGATTCAAACTTACAAAAATTCATAAAGTATTACAATTTCAGAACTGTTGAATGACAGCCCACCCTCAAAATGAATACTAAAAAAATATTTCCACACTTATGAACAACAGTATATATCAAAACATTATTAGATTATTATTAGAGAAAAATTGCATTGAATCCATATGATGATAAAAGATACTTAATATGGGAGAGTATTGACGTTAGCTATATAACGTTAGCTCATGGAAATGTTAAATTGTAGTAAAGTAAATGAGTGATTTCACTGATGGAAAAAACTGTGAGCATAATTACCAAAAACGCTTATTTAATATATTTAATATGTTATCAGTTATGTGTAATTCAAGAGTGAATCAAGAAAAAAACTCATTCAAGTATGTACGCTGTGACGGAGCTCCTGGCCGTTGGCAGGGCTCGTCATTACTCGCAGCCTTAGATAAGGACTTGTTATTCCGAGATCAGCGACCTCGGAAAATTCGTTGCTTATGTTTGGCACGAAGATGGTAGAGGGAGATAAGTGGCACTCACCGGCTCAGTATGTCTTGTGCCGTAGAGCTAATAGTTTGGATTTTTTTATTTTGTTTGCTGAGAAGTGAGTAACGTATAGGTGCCTGAATTAGGTCGTTTTTTTGTGATTAGGACTGC
Source organism: Chouioia cunea (assembly GCA_030064505.1). NCBI lineage: Eukaryota > Metazoa > Arthropoda > Insecta > Hymenoptera > Eulophidae > Chouioia > Chouioia cunea. Next base: position 14,135,245 of record JAOPFQ010000004.1, read on the forward strand.
TGAACTGGTGAATGCCACTGTCTTACTCTCTCTGCCCCTCCGTACTTGATAGAATTTTATTTTTTTTTGTTTTCCGTGTGTTGGGTCTCGTTCAGACCTCCTAGGTAATTAGCCGGAGCCTGGCGACGGCCGTTATCTTTTATTGCTATAACTGTCGCCGATCTTTCGTTTTTCTCTCTTTATTTTTGTTTATCATTGCGCTTTAGTTTTTTTTTATTATAATAGAGGTTGTTTCTTTTTCTTTTGTTGTAATCGTGCGTATTTTTCGTTGACGCTTGCCTGCTCATCTGTCCTTGACCTTTGAAGATCATTATCTACCTGGTGCACGTTAGGCTGTAACGCGCCTCCTATCTTCCCCTTTTTTTGTATTTGTCATTTGCGGTTAGCGAATTTCAGCGCGGCTGAGGGAGTATAAAAAGAATGTATAGAATCCAAAAGAAATGAAAAAACATTTAATATTTTTTTAATGTACTATTTATTTTTTATATTTATATAAAAATCTTTATATACATAGCTATTATCTGTTTCATCAAATCCTAACCAATCTACATAATGATTACCAGACTTTGTCACATGTTCTATCAAATAAATATCAGGATATTTCGTCTTGAGTGATTCTTCTTCGTAAAATCCAACAGCGATAGATTCATCTTGATAATCTCTTAAATAATAAGTAAATGGGATTGTTTTCATACTTTTTTTCACTCTTACTTTATCACAAACTTTGAATTTTTCACGTGTTGTCAGGAACCATCGAAGATTTTGAGCAAATATCCATTTCAGTATTTGAGTTACTTTATTTGCAGTTACTTCGACTGGTTTCAATTCTATGGTACGATGTTTAGAATTATTGTATTAAATAACTAAATCATGTAGTATATCCAACTACTTCTGATTACCATATAAAGAGAATTATTTAAACAGGCGCAAAATTACGGCCTGATGCAATAATCGGTGAGCTAACCAACTTTTTAAAGGTCTAGAAAAAAAAGTTTAAAAAAAGAAAGAAAAACATAAAAAGAGTTGGAAAAGCGGGGTAATTAAATAATCGCTCTATTAATTAAATCAAATTTATTAGAATAAAAGAAAAGGAACGCAGTTAAATAAAATTTACGTACAGATAGTAAAATGAAAAAAAGAGCAAACAACTCAACAAGAATAAAATTTGATATTTAACGATGCATCGGGGATTAAGCCGTGAATATCCATCACATTGTTCTGGCTCTGCAGCCTGAAATTTCCAACGAAGCCTGGTAATTACAATAATAAAAATAAATCTGCTAAAGGGAGGGAGAAAGGGAGAGAGATAGAGAAAAGGTACTTACCGAGTCGAGATTATATAATTATTTACCCACACAAGGAAAACGAACTTCAACAACATTTAATACAAACTCACTAGTATCACCTATTTTCAAAAATAAACTGTTCTACAGCTCAGTATTAACTAAGTGACTCAGCATACGTACTCGTCTCTCTCTCTCTCTCTCTCTCTCTCTCTCTCTATCTTCTCCTCCCCTGCTTTATGCACAACCGAAACCGAAAGGTTGTTAATCTTTCGCTAGCGCTCAGCTAACTAAGCTGATAACATGGCCGACGGGCTCTAGTTAACGACCATGAGTCCCATTACAAGTCACTTAATTCCATCCAAATAGATGTACTTATTTCTAAGTTTTCCATCGCTGGAGCTTTATAACTACCCAATACTACTTCAGATATTAAAATATATTTGGACAATAAAACAGCAAATCAGTAACAACAAGCAAGATGATTTACATTCTATTTTCAAACTAAGATCAAGTCATATAAAGCTAAAAATTGTATCAATTTTCATCACTATAATATTACGAATTTTACACACTTTCTAAATTCACAGTAATATCCTTATAAGGTCATTTAAATCGTAGCGTAAGTAATAGTCAATATTCTATATTATATGATATATATATGCACTATTCCAACATGTATTGTATGGTGTGTTCTACGAATTTCGTTTTGTAAGGTATAGCAACAACAATTGTTTAAAAACTATTAATTATTTATAACAAACTCTAACTGCTATATGATTTAAATTTAATACAATGATTTACGTCAACAGTTGTCTTGACTCATTACATAGGTTTAAATAACATTAAATCATTACTTAAAATGATTATAATATATTAATAATTAATCGAAAGTTTCAATTAATATTTTCGTAACAAACTTAATTGAAACATCATATCAAAATATGGTCAATACATGAATACATGAACTTCTTAAAAGATTTTATAATCTGTTATATTCGAAATCGCTTCAGTTTGTTACAAATATGTTATTCTTACATCTAATTTTTGTAGTATTCCAAATAAGGTGATAATATTTAGATTTGTGTCGAATCCTGTATAGAGTGTTTTCTATGTTTAGGATAAAAAAAATTGGATGTGATCGTCACATAACCTCCCTTTCTAGACTAATAAATGAACATATGTAACTCTAAAATGAATCATATTTTTTTGTCAATAAAAAAAAACAAAATTTTTGTTATATTCAAGACAACCGGTGCCAGGCGTAAGTGTTTCAAGTTATTGATGATCTTTTGAATTTCCTTTTCCTTCTTCACTATTTTCATTTTCTATCTGCTCCTTTTATTTTTGTTTGATTTATAAATTATTCTTTTTTTGACTATCATAAGTTATCTTTTGATACTGAAGAGTGTACCAGAAATGATTTTTTCCTTTTTCCATGGCCCTTTTTCCAGAATCAAACTGGTGTTTGATTACGTTTCCAATTTGTAAGGACATAAGGTTTTGAGAAAGAATAAAGGTTCTAGCTTTTTTGAAGGGTACATATGTGCCCTAATTTGACGAGTCGGTTTGCACAGAAGCGATCTCTGAGGCTATCTGAAAGGGGTAAAATTAGTTTTGAATAAAGATGACTGAAAGTGCCTCAAGTACATTACTACAGCTATTCTATTTTGCATAAGAAGATGAATCTTTGATACATCTGCCCTCTAGTAATTACTGATAGTATGACTTCAAATACACACTATAAGCATTTAAATATATATTTCGGCAGATCAACTAAAGGTCTACAAAAAAATTAACGAAGGCAAGAAAGCTTCCATGGCTCTTGACATCTTTAAATGCTCTATAATTTTTCATTATATTTAGTTTTTTTATTGGGCTTTGATACTATTGAGTGAAAATATGTGACCCAAGAACACTACTTCATCTTGTAAAAACTTTAATTAAGAAAATTTTTAAATATAATTATTTCTCCTATAAATAATGAACAATACACGTAAATAATATAAATGTTCGTTAAAGTTTTAGATATGCCCTAGCTCAATAAACTTCTCATTAATTTCCCCCCAATTTAGATCCACTTCATCGTCTTTTGCGACATCTGTATCTACGTGTTAAGCTCGATTAACGAGCGATGAAGACTCTTTGCTACTTTCCATTTTGAATTCATCTTGAATTGTTATACTCTCATACAAATTATTTTTTAAGAGTAATTCATTATATTTTTAATTTCACATTTAATCATTTAATTTAATGAATCTAATTTTAATTTTACATTTTTCATAGTATTGTATCGTATAATACATTCCCTAGTTAATTTTGGGATTATAAGAAATATAGATTCTAATGATAAAGTTCCCATGTTACAATTCAAAAGATTTGCTTTGACGTAAATTATGCTACATTTAAGCAAATTGATTCGAGAAATGTGTCTATTATGGAGTTGGAAATGTTAAACTAATTATTAATTTTCTGGTTGTTAGGTCGTATTTTATAATAGATTTAATGATATTTACTATGATTCGAAAATCGTAAATAAGGGGTCTTTTCATTCAGTCGGATTAAAAATTAAAGATGTAATCCACGCTCATCACACAACTAGGTAAATATAAAAATCTAAATATGTGAAGTAGATTAGACAATAGGCATTGCTTAGTATGTGAAAAAAGTATATAAAAAATATGTAAAATGTAAATAGTTCGTGTTTGAATAGAATAAAAATTTAGGATAGGAATAGTATAAGAAAATGTAATGTGAGAACAAAAAAAGACAGAAAAATACCGAGGGCAGGCTTGTGAAATATGATTAGAATAGAATTTAATAAATAAATAATAATTAGCGAATTGTATGGTTATTATGAAAGGTTAGAATATAAAATAGAGGAAGAAGATGATAAATAAAAGAAGACAAAAAGGGTACGTAGGCAAGTAAATGGAAAAAAAGTAAGAAAGGGAATATAAAGGAGAATATAAGCAAATGTAAATAAATATATGTAAAGTTAAATAAATATAGGTATGAATGAAAAAAGTATAAATGAAAATGAAAATATAAAATGAATATACAAATTTAAGTGGAAGTTTAAAAATGAAAAATAATATTATAACGAAGATGAATATTAATTATACGAAAGGTATTTAAACGGGTAAATGTAAAACCTAATTCCATTTTTGGATCATGTTATGGATAAATTAATAAATAAATAAATATATATATATAATAAATAATATTTAGAAAATATCTTATGAAAATTTAGAAGATTCTTATTTTAATTCATTTACAGGTACCGTGGGATGCACTGATAACCTTACTCTCAGAGTGTATTTACGGTGGAAAAATTGATAACGAATTCGATCAAAGATTACTGACGTCATTTCTTCGTAAGCTTTTTACATCAAGATCTTTTGAATCTGATTTTGCTCTTGTTGCAAATATAGATGGAACTTTAGGAACACAGCGACATATAACTATGCCCGATGGAACCAGAAGAGATCACTTTTTAAAATGGATTGAATCTCTTTCAGATAAACAAACACCGTCCTGGTTAGGTTTGCCTAATAATGCTGAGAAAGTTCTTTTAACTACGAGAGGAACAGATTTAATATCAAAATTATTGAAAATGCAACAATTAGAAGACGAAGATGAACTAGCTTATTGTAACGATGAATCTTTGGATACACACAGAGAGGCAGATTCAGATGGTCGTCCTACTTGGATGAAAACGCTTCATAACTCTGCTACAACTTGGTTGCAACTTCTTCCAAAAAGTTTGGTGATTTTGAAAAGAACTATAGAAAATATTAAAGATCCTTTATATCGATATTTTGAGCGTGAGGTAAATAGTGGATCAAGATTATTGAAAAGTGTTATTCATGACTTACAGGATGTAGTCTTAATATGTAAGGTAAGTATTTATATTAAATAATTATTAATAAAATAAATATAATTCTCGGAATATTTTACAATGTTTTGTTCAGGCTTTTGACTTTTATAATGTCATTGACATTATCATGATTCGAACTCTATATACCTCTTCATCATGCAGTCATGAACTCACCTAAATTTTTCAATTTTAAGTCGAGCGATGAACTATTTGTTCACGGCGTGTCGCTGAAACAATATCTCCCCACCACCGCTCCCGGCCAGAAAAATCAATTTTTTTAATTAAATGCGAAGTCTTTCGTCGACATTTTCTATGTAAAGTTTATGCGCCTTTATATTAACATTAGGGGTATTAAAAGCATTCGTAAGACACTACCCATCGGTTCAAACAATGACTATTTATTATATTGTTATTGTTATCAACCAAAGATTTTAAATCTACATACCTGGCAATCTATAACTGAAAATGAAATTTTTTTTAAATGCGTTTTTCTATAACCTTTCATATTTCGCACTAATAATTTCAAAAAGTTTGTTTTCCCGTTCCTAAGAGGTTTAATTAAGAAATGAAAAAAAAAACATTTTTTTGTTTTTTAATTTCCCAGACCACATAAATTGTTATATTCAATAAATTATTGTAGGATATTGTTACTAAGACTATCTAGAATGCGTAAAAAATCAACGACGATTTTCAATGCTGTCATATTTTTATATCATTTCAAACTTTTCGTATTTAACTTTTCAATTTTGAAAAAACTATTGAGCTTAGAGAAATGAGATTGTGTACTTATTTGTACTAACTGAAACTTAGTGTACGCAAACTATTATAAAGATTATTAAAAATTAAAAATTGAAAAAAATTCAATTTTTACTTCTGACATTTTTTTCTACCCCAATTTGTAAGATGAATTTTGCAACTTGACTTATCGGACAACTTTTTCTATGTAGCAAATTTTGTTGGGAACAAATTTATTTTAGTCACATTTTTCATAAAGCTGTTATTTTCTCTGTTATAAGCTAAATTTAAAAGAAATGTTTTATTTTACCCATTTTTTCACACTTATGTTTATAACTATTTTTGCTGCAGGTTTTTCGTTGAAGCATCGAGAGACTTCATATTGATTACATTCCAGACCTAATTCAATTTTTTTTTATTTCTACATCTTTCATCCATTCCGAGACCATTTTTGACCAAATGCCGTTAATCTATACAGTGATATAAGTTGTCGTTTGAGTTTTGATTAAATTAGGATTATGACGTACGCACAGTTTATTGAGCTGAGTATTTAGTTAGCTTTTTTATATTACCGGTGTACTATTTTTCGATCAATTAGTTTTTTTGCGCTATTGCTCAGTTTAAATAATGGTACCATATCCTCGATTACTCTGTTATTTATTTCATTGAAACTACTTACTGTTAAGTCTTTTCTTTTTTATCTTTTTCATCATCCGTCAGATACTTACCTTTGGTAATATGGAGATTACTTTTGAGTAGACATTTATTTTTTCCGATTAGTGTTTTAGTCATTTTTGAGCATTTTTACGTCAATGCTCACGATTATCTAGAAATAGATTTATACTAAATGTCATTCTGCATAGCGTGTTGGTGATGTCCCGTTGGCTATTTACTAGACATATGTTGAGGAACGAACCGATATGCGTTTATGTAATCTCATGTGGAGGAAATAAATGAATTCGATAATAGGCTAATTTTGTTATGAGCCAAGTCTTCATTTACATTCCTCGTTTTTTGCTGTCCCTGTTGTATACATTTTTTAATCGAGGATTCAGATAGCCTGCAATCATGTAATAGTGCAAAGCTCTTTCGACATCGAAATGCTTCAACAGATCCTTGAGTTTATAGTAGAATGTGTTATCGCTTTGAGTGGTGTAAGTACTAACAATGAAAATTATTTTGTTCTTGATGCACTTAATGCTAACCATTCTTATACCGAGTATAATATTTATTTCCGTTGGTATGAAGTAAATTATTCGGTGTTCAACCTCTTTTGATGAGAATGTTCATTCAGTCGATCGTTTTCAACAATTGCGTACTTGTTAAAATTTACTCTGTAACTGTTCTTCAGTTTAGTTTAGGAAAGAAAAACTGTGTCAGTGTTGTATTTATTAAGAAATTTCAGTAGACTGCATGTCTGCTATCGGAAATTATGGAATTGACATTGATTCCATATATGTATAATATTGGCGCTTTCGTGGGCATTGTAGGTTTAGTGTTCCAAGAAGTAATTTGATTTTCAAATCTCGCTAAATTACATGTTTGATTAGTTCGCTGTTTTATTGTCTATCAACAAAGTAGTTTGGAACATAGTTTGGTCTTAAACTCTCGAAACTATTTGGCGACTTTTGCGAACGTGAGAGGTGCATTGTTAACATCTTTATTTATCTTTAGCCTATCAATGTATTCATTTGGACAAACTTTCCCTCTGTCAATTATAGCACTAAAATACCACCTTCATGCGAAATTGTTCTTAGTAGACTTTTGATTAAGTAGATATCATATCTTTGTGAATATTTCCGTGTTACTCTACAGTGGCAGTTGAAGCTTACAATGCATATACGTGCAAGATCCGAATTTGTAAATTTGTTTATTTTTATTCTTGAACCCGTGTTTACCCAGACAATTTCTTCCAGTGCATTTTTAACTTCTTGTATGTTTAATTCAGCTTTAGAGTTTTCATAGGTATTAAACGATTCATTTTTCATATGATATATGTGAGAAAAATGGTACGTTATTCGCATTCAACATTTCTTTGATCTCGGTGGTATCTTCGAGCGTGAATGCCTGCACCGATTGTCATTAAGCCTACAAATCTTTGACGAAGAATGCTTTTGTGATATATTTTTTTTAAGGCCGCTTAAGATTTTCATTGACTTCTATTGCAATAGTTTGACGGTGGTATAGGAGCGTTTCGCTTCTCAGATTGCATTGTAGTTTAATATATTACTTGTTTGCAGGATTTTCTCTGCTATATATTATATTCAGAGTTCATTATTGTAAGATATGCTATTACTGTTGTTCTCTAGTGTAATTCTGTTTCTCATTAATATCCTGAACTTCATTATATCCACTTTAATTTTACCATTATACCTATTATATCAATTATATAAATTATATTTAAAGAAAGTAAATATTTTGGTAACTTTAATCTTATTTCGTATTCGGTTTTTTATATTCCCTTATTAATTAAGTATTTGAGACACTCACATTGTTTGACATCAATCACGATGTGGTATTTTTATTGTGAATATAGGTTTTGTTTGTAAGGTGTCAATGAGCACATTTAATAGGTAATATCTCATTACGATCACTAGTTTCCTATAGACCAGCCATCTTAGATAGACTTTATTATTTATTAATTTCTCTGGATTTATCAACTCTGCATGAATTATACACAGTATACCAAGATCAATTACACAAAATTTATTTTTACGGGAAGTAAGTAACTGTTCATCCATATATAATTAACTAGAAACTGAAAGAAGGAAACGAAGAAGACAGATTCGTCGTCATTTCGTAAAGTGTGAAATACGACATGAATACCGTTACATTATTTCATTACAAATAAATAGATTATATGAAAAGTAGATGCGAGAACAGGATTAAGTAAATTATTTATATTTGTGATGGAGCTGCAAGTCATTATAAAAGTAATCAAGCTTTTTAACGTTGGTTCATTAGTATGATATGCATAGAATGGAAGCTGATTGAAAAATCATAACACTGAATTTCATAAGCAATCAGTAGAATAAGTATTGCAAGAAATTTTTCTCATAAACGTGGATTCAAGTTAAAAAAACAAAGGCATTTTTTTGAAAGTTAACGTGAAAAATGCAACTAAACAGTGAAAAGGCTAGAACGGAACGCCAGTTTGGGGAATATAAATATAAGCATTTCTTTAGCCCAAGAATTATTAGAATTTATTAAAATGTGTTGAAAAATTAAATTATTTTATCTATCTAACCATTTAAAATCATTCGGATTTAACCCATTAAAGACCACCCCTTATTTATTGGACATGTTTTTTTACAAAATTCATTTGTAAAACGAAACAATAAATTGATAAATTAATGGGTGTGCTGATTCCGAATACGGGTTCAAAATTAAAAAATGTTGCTTAATTAAATATGGCAGGTTTTGTACAAAAAAAAATGGTGAAAAATTTAATATTTTTTATTTCATCAATTTTTTTCTAGCATAAAACGCGTCAGTATCGAAAACTTTCTTCAACCATCGGTGCACAAACTTGTTGAACTTTAACAAGACATTTTTATATTTGAGCTTTTTTTCCAAAATGGCGGATAAAATACAAAGACTTGACAAAAAATGCGTTTCTCGTAACATTGTTTTTCTCAAAAACTATGAAGTTTAGGAAAAAGTTTTATAGAAAAAAAAACTTAAAATTTGTCAAGGAATACTTCAATTTTTAAAGATTTTTTGGAGAAAATGTTCAAGTTTTTGAATTTTATTCGCCATTTTGGAAAAAAACTCAAATATAAAAATGTCCTGTTAAAGTTCAACAGATTTGTGCACCGATTGTTGAAGAAAGATTTCCATATTGACGGGTTTTATGCTAGAAAAAAATTGATGAAAAAGGAAATTTTTAATTTTGTACTTTTTGTTTTGTACAAACCCCGCCATATTTAATTTTTTAAGCAAAATTTTGTAATTTTGAGCTCACATTCGGAATCAGCACACCCAGAAAGATAAGGGATAGTACCTTAAATCAATTTATTATTTCATTTTACAAATGAATTTTGCAATCAAAAACATGTCCAATAAATGAGGTCTTTGGTCGTTAATGGGTTAAATCGTTAACGATGTTACAATCTAAAGATTGCATTCCTTAAAATGAATTACGAATAGCTATATACATGTGTGTTAAAAAAATTAAAATATAGCCTATTTATCAAAGATTTTTTAAAAACAAATTATACAAAATTTGATGTTCTCTACGCTTAATTAAAGCCATTTATACATTTATTACAAAAACGAAAATAGAGTAACACGGGCATTTTGAGCTCAATTTGCGGGTATTAATAAGACCGTTCTAAGCCGCAATTAAACCATCAAAAGTCAAAAACAGAGTAGGTGTCTATAAGTCTAGAATAAATTTCAATCTCTTGTGATAACTCTGATTATTTAGACCAACATGTACACTTCTAAGACTCTCCGATATACTCTTAAGTTCAACTCATGTGGCCTGATTTTCTCGAGTTGAAAGTAACTTCGATTATTTCTTTCTTTCTAAATATTCATTGGTTCAACTACTGAGTCTTATTCGTTTTAATCTAATAGTAACTTACAATATATCTAGTTTTTCATCTTTTTTCCTTCAAATATATACACAATATTATCAAGCAAATTTTTAATTCATACTATAAAATAATATCAAAACTACAATCTATCGCTTAAAAATGTTTAATCTTCAATACCTTCTGAGTCTCATTTAAAAGACTGTGTAATTTTATTTAAACTAGGTTAATAATAGGTCTAATAAAGTTACAAATGGATGTTGAAAATGGACCTTTTTAATAAGATATTACGATTATAATTTAGAAGCTAATGAAAATTGCAATCCATAAATTCATATTAAACTAAAGTAGTAATATAATGTATAAATTTAAGTAATTTTTTCCATTTGAATTTTTGAGGGATATCTTATTCAAAATGACTAAAATAAGGGCCATTCCATTTATAATTTTACAGAGATTACTTAGGAGCCAATTCTAAAATATTTTAATGAATCGGAGAATTGATATAATATCGAGGTATATAATAAAATAAGAAAATGTGAAAAATATCGTTAATGAATTAAAAATTTAGATTCAACATAAATAAAGTTTTTTAATGATTTTTGTACTACATTAGAGACTCCTAACAAATTGTTCACAGAAATAGAAAGATTAAGCTCTGAAATAACTTCTCAGGAGAAACCAATAGTTAACTTAACTACAGACATAATTAAAAGTCAGAAAGTAGTTGAAAAATTAAATAATGTGATAGTGAAAATAATTTAATTATGGAAATAAAAAATAATTTTCTAACACAACGAAACAATATGAATTTACTTAAAAATGGAATAAATAATAATAATAATAATAAAACGACGATTAATGAAACAATTATTGAAACCGTTAATTATAAAAATGATTTAGCTATGTTGATATATGAACTTAATTACGTTTTTTAAAAGAAACTAGGATTATTAAAAGTATATACTCATAAACTAATTTTAAAAGATGATGAACCATATTTTTTCTAAATCTAATATCTTAACATTGTCCAGAGAATGTTAGACAATGTTAAAATGCTAAACCTTGCTACTATTCGAAGATCAGTTAATAATTATATAAATCCCTTTGTTGTCAGTATGAAGAAAGATAGAATGAATCGTTCTTGTTTAGACACAAGAATATCAAATAAACTAATTAAATGCTATTAAGCCTTATTACATATAAACGTATTTTTGAACAATGTTTTGGTATACTATATATTTCTAGTTCTAATTTAACCAACAGTATCTGATAAATTTTACTAGACAATAATAACAAAAAATATCCAGCTTTTATCATTGCAGGGGAAATATTTATGAATTTTTCGTTCTTAATGGTACTTGTAATATGACTGCAACTCTGGTTAGATGTCGAAAATTATTAATAGACGACTTAATACAATGTATAATACCATTAATTTATGACATACTACGTATTTCTAAAAGATTTTATGAGTATTTATATAATTTACATACATTATTTATTTTTTGCAGTAGAGACAATTACGCTTCAACATTTTCAAAATAAAAATTTGTACAAGAATAAATAATATTTTAAGGTTACATTATCTTGACAACCAATGAAAAAACCAACGAAGAAAAGTTAGAAATAATTAAAAATTATAAAGCGTCAAAAGATGTGGAAAGCTTTCAAACATTTTTTAGCCTCGTCAATTTTTATACCAAATTTACGAAAAATTATTCAGAAATTTATAATGCACTTATCAACCTGTTAAAACAAAAGAAAAGTCATATCAGTCAGTCAGTATCAATGGTTGCCTAAACATTAGTTTGCTTTTGATAATATTAAGAAATTATTTATTAACACTATTACTTTAAATTACCCAAATACACATAAATTTTATATATTAACTAAGGATACTAGTAACTATAAAATAGCCTCTGTTCACAATATAATAATAAACGTAAGGAGGAAATTATTAAGTTCATTCTAAGAACCTTAAGAGCGTCAGAATTATTTCACAATAGAGAAAAAGCTCTTTGCTCTTTTTCAAAATTTATAAACCTATTTAAAGAGAACTAAACAAAAGATCATGTAGCATTCAAATTTGTAAAGAAATAAAAATTACAAATTCACCGTCAATCCATTGGTGCTTATTCTTGCAAAAATATAATATATCTTGCGAGTATCTACCGAGATGTCAAAATAAAGCAGCAGATTTTCTATCCAGATGTTTCAAATCGGATATTTCGTAGTACGATAATTTCAAAGAAAAGGAACTTATTATGGTGTATCTATTAAAAAATCCTCTAAAAGCACTACTAAATCCGTTTAAAAATATAACAAAATTATAAGAAATGAATAAATTGTATAATAAGATTAAAAAACTAGATACTTTTTCTAAAAGATTTATCATCAGAGATAAATTATCATTTAAAAAATATCATGAAGATAAATTTAATTATGAAGATAAATTATGCAAACAAATTTAATAACAAAAACACTCCTAAAATGTAATCACATAAGATCAATGAAGTTAATAAAAATGATCAACCAAGCATTTCATTGGGCAAAACTAAAACAAAGAAATCATTAAAATTACTTATTGCTGTATCAAAAAACTAAATATTTTACGAAGAATATCAGTAATAAAATCCACACAATAATCATTAATAATTCACTAAACCTATTATTAATCGATTTCTAAAGACCTTTGTCTACCTCATGAAGAGGAGTAAGATATATATTGACTATCATTGATGTTTTTAGTAAATGTGTGGTCTTCTACCCTATAAAAAAAGTAACAACATATATTACAATAAAAAAATGTTTCAAGACGATATCCCAAAATACAGAAAAATTAAAACGATTATTTTTGTTTATGGAACACAATTTAATTCTAAGTAATGGAAAAAAAAGTGAAAATATACAATTAAACTTTTTAAGTATCCGTCACCCTGACAATTGGGTAGATATTTACGAACTTACGTGGGTATTAATCATAAAAAATGGGCACAATGAATACCTGACAACCGAGAAATAGTGATCAGTGTATATCACTTAGTCCAAAGAGACAAGTTTTCTTGCAATTTATTGGCCTAAATGGAAAAGGTCCCGGATAAACTTAGAGTAGGAACGCTTAACCAAGATGTGTTACCACATGCGTATTCGTGAAACCATTTCGAATTCGGCTCTACTACCAACATTCAAATTTAAGAAGGAGAGAGAGAGAGAGAGAACCCCTGCATAATATAAGTAAGTGAAATAAATTTCAAATTGTAATAAATCTTAAATTTTTTTCTTTTATCCTTTTCTTACTTCTATTGCTTATTAGTAACATTTATCAATACTATCAGCATAGTCTAGGTGCTTGTGAAACTGAATACTGTCTCTGCTAAGATTCTTCTAACGTTTAAATCTGACACGAACTAGAACTATGAGTCGAAAATGTTTTATTTTAGAACGTCACGTTACTTCCATTTAACAAGAAATCGTTTAAATTCATAAGATTACAAATGTTTTGGTTAAACCTGTTAGATTACTATAAATAAAAGTGTATAAAGAGCATTGTTTTCTGCTAATATTTCGTCTCCAATTGAAAAACCATTGAACGTCTTAAGCAATGAAATATCTGCGTCTGCATGTGCTAATAGAAGATAGGTTGCACTACTGTGATAAAACCATGCAAAAGTTATAATTTTATTCTTACGTTTTTCGTTAAACAAGTAATTCGATTCTTTTCTCTAAGTTGCTATTGTCCCCCTTTTTCAGAAAATTTAAGCGAGGAGTTGACATGCATCGTATGTGTGTGAATAATGATTCATATGGACTTCTTAAAGAGAAAGTGAGGATCTTACAGTTGCGACGCAGGAGATTTTAACTATATATGACAAAGTGTTTTGATTTGTCATCTGAATACCAGTTCAATGAGAGCTTTTAGTACCTAGGTTTCTATCTGAACAGCCTTGGTATTCGGTTCGTGAGATAGATAGTCCAATTTTATTCTTTTCCAACGTGTATAAAGGAAAATTGTATTAATTGAAAAATAAACATTCCATGCGTAGGTTCTTTTAATATTTTATATTTTTTGAAATCTCTACTTTATTTTTGCAAAAGTTATTCGTTATTATTTAATTACAAAATTATTGAATAAAGGATCTCTTTTGGATGTATACAAAAGTACCCGATCTGATGTATAGATGACGATTGTTGTTTGAAAAGAATTACTATGATGGAAAGTACCAAACTTAGAAAGCCCAAGTTTAGCATTTTGTCATACTATCTTGTTTAATATTTGTTTGGTACCCATGAATAGTGTACATTTTCTGTGAATTCGTAAAAATGGTAAAAAATTTTCACCGTTATGTGATACAATACATTCATTTGGAAGGCGTCAAGCTGAAATCAAAGGAAAATTAAAGTTTTACTTTCGTAAATCTGTTTCTTCACTTACAATTATAAAATATTAGGTGGCAGAGTTTAAACGAGGATGTATTAGCGATCAAGATATGCTATAGCCCCTTTGACTACTCTTTTAATGGTTTTAGACCAATAGGTATAGTGTTTTCGTGAAACTACACATCTACACATGTGCATGTATGCTTACCTACATTAACCATTGTACGAAACAATGCTTAATTGTAATTATTATATAACATCCTTCAGCGTATGTAAATGCTTAAGATAATTTATTAATATGCTATTTATACCCAGCATACGTCATATTATGAGTTTTATAATCAGTGCATTACAAAGTATCATCTCAATGTTTACTATCTCAGTCTATTACTCCCTATTATCTTAATGAAATTATATACTATCTGTTAAGTTTCTCTTTTTAACTTACAAATGTGACCATATCCTACCTTCTGGATTTTTTTTACCTGTTGGCAGTGTCTTTTTTATGCATTAACAGGTTTTCATTGTTTCCAAAGTTTTACATAGTATTCATTTTCGGACTTTATACACTTATTCAATGATGAAAAATTTTACTAAATAATTGAGAAGTTTAAATTCAGATAATTTATTTACAGATATAAAAATCAAATAACAATTAGATTATTACATATCTAAGAATTATATGTTAGTCTTTAGTTTTGAATGAAGTTTCATAATGTTAAATATTTCGATGCCATAATATTGAGATAAATATTTAGACATAAATGTTTAGATGACATTGTAGATATAGACAGGGGGTAATAGATTACGATTATACCTACATATTGTAGCTTTAGTGATATCTATCATTTTACTTGTGAAATATTTAAGTACAACCTACTTTGAAAACTACAATGTTATTTCACGAATAAATAAAATAAATATTATTTCTAAACTTCATTTTACATTTGACAAATCAGTTTATTGCATTAAATTATACCTTTCTAACTCTTAACTTATTTGTTATGTTTAGGGTGAAAAAAAACAGACGAATTACCATAGAACGATGCTGTCCGAGTTGATAAAGGGAATTATACCAGGTGGGTGGCGAAGATATACAGTACCACGAGGGTGTACAGTAATTCAATGGATAACAGATTTTAGTCACAGAGTTTCACAATTACAAGAAGTTTCTAGATTGGTTTCTCAAAATGGAGCTAAAGAAATAAAGGTGAATTCAATCAATGTAATCACTTATCAGTATATAAGTTGTCTATTAGCTCTTTAGTAGACACGATTTGGTCTATACACTACAATAGGCAATATATTGATCCATTAACAATGCGTCTCTGAGAACCAACTGATTAATATATTATTCAAATACTCCCAATTGACATAATTTCTCAGAAGTTGTAATTTCTTTAGATTATTTAAACTATGGGTCTTTGTTTCAATAGACTATTAAATTACCTTTTGTATGTTCGATATTAAAGCATTAACTTATAAAGGGAGCAATAGCCGTTAGAAGTTAATAGTCTTATAAAACTGACGTTGATCAAGTGGGTATTATAAGTAACAAATTTTGTATAAATTAGTATATATCAAGGTTAGCAGGGTAAAGTCCTTATGAGATTAGTAAATCAATCTAAGAGAACACTGAAGATTACAATATAAAAATAAACTAAGTTCATGTTTGTTTTAGGAAACAAACTTACTATTCGATTTTCTTACTATTCGATTTGATTATTATGTTTAATATTTTCATAAATTTAATTTCTTCTAATTATGTATATATACACATATATAATTGTAATTTAAATGTATATTTGATTCTTTTTCAGAACTTTCCTGTATGGCTTGGTGGTTTATTTAATCCAGAAGCTTATATAACGGCCACAAGACAATGTGTAGCACAAGCAAATAATTGGTCTTTAGAAGAATTACAATTAGATGTTTTTGTTTGTAATAGCGATAATAATGAGGCAGATGATTACTGTTTTGCAGTAACGGGATTGAAATTACAAGGAGCACAATGTAAAAATAATATGTTATACTTAACATCAACAATAATGACTGACTTGCACGTGACTATATTAAAGTGGGTCAGACGTTCTTCGGTAGAATCGTCAGAATATAAGCTTGCATTACCAGTTTATTTAAACAGCACTCGTACGGAATTGCTATTCAATGTTGATTTGAAAATAGCACCTGGCCAAGATTCACATAGTTTTTACGAGAGAGGTGTCGGTATTCTAATTTCAACTGCTTTAAATTGATTTATACTGTATAGAATAATGCAAATTTTGGTAGATATGTGAATATTAATTTTGTATACTTAAATAAATATGTAAAAAAACAGCTGGTTAATTTTGAAATACATTGTTAACCTGCAAAATATCGATTTTTATTAATATTTGGGCCATATAGTCTTACGAATATCTATTATGAATGATCACAGACATGAATACGGGCCCATTATAATATTAGTATGTATATAACGAATTTATTATGTCTGTCATATATTACGACGGCGACCTGCAGCTCGGGCTTTTGTTAATCTTTGTTGTTGCTGTTATCGTGGCGGCGTATCTCTAAGATAGTGTCTAGTGAAAAACTCTTATGACAAATAAAACTTCTAGTATTCGTTGAAGTGTAGTTATCATGCCTATTCCATTATTGCTCAAACATTTTGATTATTTCAGCTTACAATAACTTGTTGATATATTAGTTTGTATTTCATTGCGTTGGAAAACTGATATTAATTGCAATTTACCGGTTATTGTACAACAGTATAAATTTTATACATAACTAAATATTCGCGGCATTGCGCTCCTGCGTAGTTCACACATTTTGCCTATAATTTTTCTTCTGCTTCTTTAACGACCTATTAGGACCCTCGCGCGTCATGTGTCAAAAAAGAAAAACCCGTTCCGATCTTATCACACTGATAGATCTAGTCTCTCCGCCGAGATGCGTTGGCATGTTGATAGCACGTGCGCGGAGTGTCAAACCGATTAAAAAGATGTGCTCGTTAACCCGCCGTTTTCTCTTCAACACATGTCGGTACGGAACCCGAACTATCCCAACACGCAAAGAGAAAGTACGGCGATTCATGACATCCCATGTAGAACCATGTGCGGGCCTGTACCCCCTTTACCCTTACTAGAATATGATTGGCTCCCGCAAAGGCCCAAAAGGGGGAAAAGAGACTTTTCCCACTTTTTGGCTGTTTTCCTCGCACGCTGTATCTGACCAAGTACTCACTCTCTTTTACGAAACCATCACGAGCGGTCTCCATTTCACGAGTCTCCGTGTGTCTTGGTGTGATATATTTGTGACGACTTCGTTGTGCGTGCAAACCTGTGAACAGTGTAACCCGCACGAACCTGGCACACTACGACGCATTTAACAGGACTAGCGACAGGCTTGCCTGCTGCGCTAGTAGAAGGCATATCTGCTTCTTTGGGGCGTTTGACAAACCCTGCGGCTCCTTGTAGCCCACCTGGTGTCCACACAGTGAGGCATATCCCGTTTCCGAGACGTCGGAGCTGTGCACACGGCTTTACCTGGCAACGCCTTCCTGCTCATTCATACCAACCCAGCGCGTTGTAGAATCTAGGTAAGAGAGCTCTCAATCCGCTAAGACGAATTGGCCATTCGTCCTAATTTGAGCAGGCTATGCGAGCCTAAACCCTGATTATTGTTCTTTTTGCGTTAGAATTAAGTATATCCGCGTATTTGTTCGACCATCATTGCACACGGCTTTTCCTCCTCAGTTCGAGGTTTTTTATGCTCATTAAAAATTAAATTATCTACCTATTGTTCAGTGGTCATTTCCTTATATTCCCCGCTCATTCTTGTCCCTTGAACTTCTTCGTACACTTGACAAACATTAATATTCAATACTAAAGATTCGTTTCAAACTGAGACTTATAAACGTGCTGTAGCTAGAGTCAAAACACTAAATAAATTTTAGGTAATCATTTCTGGGTAAATGTATGATGTGATTGATTTCATTATCTAAATTAACAATATTTTTTCCTTCAAAAGAAATCTTTCTTTAGGGATTTAAAAAGAAAACTTAATTTTAAGTTATACGTGTTCATTTCTTAGCTACATTAATTCAGACATTTTTGTATCGATTACGTTAATTTTTCCGATATTTTCCTTCTCTGAAATTTTATGGTTGCTCTCAGAGTTGACAATGTACTTCGGTTACAGTATTGTCTTTAGACAATTATGACAATATTGAGATGAATGTCCTGTTCTATCAGACATTCGATATTTCGAGAAACAGCGATAATCATATTCGGAATGTACTTTTACTTTCCTTGTGTACATTCTTTTTACAAAAGAAACATTTTTTGTTGTCCTTAACACGTGCATATTGCAATGTTGACAAATATTAACACCGATTTTAATATTGGATTGAATTGCTTTTCATAAAACTTATTGTTACTCCTAGTTCTTCTTCACTTTAAAAATATTCTACACAGTATTTAATGTAGTGTTATATAAGATGCCAAACTATGTATTGTTTTTCTCTTTAAACTTTAACTTTACGCTATTTTACTTCTAATATACGAGAATAGTCTCAGAAGTACTCAATCTGCGATATAGGTAGATGATTGTTGTTTGAAAAGAATGACTATAACAAAAAGTATTAATCCTATATGACTTACTACGCTATGTTTTTCAGTATTTCCTTGGCAGCATCAAATAGTAAATACTTTTAGTGAGTTCGTAAAATTAGAAAAATTTGGTCATCGTTGTGATACAATAAATCTATTTGCAAAATCTCAGTTCAGTCGAAATCAAAGCGGAGCTAGATTCCACTTTATGATTTTTAATAAGTTTGCTCTTTTATTTATAACAGTAAAATATTGGATAATAGGGTTTAAATGAAGATATATTGGCTACTAAGATCACACTTCGTGAGGATATTTCAGTTGAATGTTGAGATATTTTTTACAGTAATAAAGCAGAGTTTTTACGTTGATTCATAACCATGGATTAAACATAGCTGCATCACTTTACGCTTAAAACGAATGAAAAATTAAAACAATGAACTGAAAAGAAATCGGCTTCAATGAAGGTGAAGATAGTTCCATCTGCAGACTAGGTCATGACATCAATTTCTCAGGATTCACGTAAAATAATTTGCATTATCTTCGAAAAAAAAAATTATACAAATCTATTACAGCATTCGAATACTAAAATGAAGAACTGAAAATCACATTAAGCGAAAAAGAAAGTTTTGATTCTTAAAGATAATGAACCGGCTTACACTTCTGTTCTTGCAGTAGAAAAATATCAAGGATTCGAATTTCCTATTGATTAAATTTCTGTTTCCAAACTCGAAAAAATGACTCGGTAATAAAAGATTTGCTAACGATGAAAAGGTAGAATTTGCTGTTGACTGTTTTAAGGATTTCAACGATGCTCAGTATAAACAAAATGTGGATGCTATCGAACATCGCTCAGATATTATGTAGAGACGTGAAGTCATTTTTTTTCATGTTTTATGTTTTCATTGTTAAGTCGGGTACGTTTCGTACTAGTTTCGTAATTGAAATTCTTTTCTTGCTCTATTTTTTTCAAAAGCTTTCAACTTTTAATCTCTGTCCATTTTTTGTTAAATAAACAAACCTTAAATTTTTGGAGTGCATATATTGTGAACATTTAGAGTCTTTTCTTTTGGAAGGCAAAAATAATTAACAGCATATGAATTTTAATAAAAAATTACAAAAGTTGTAATTTTATACATTAATTTCTAGAAAATAAAAATTGATCAATTGTGCACATGAATTAGTATGAAAAGTTGTTTTATAAGTATTGTTACTTTTAATTTATAATTTGAACTTATGAAATTATATAACTTCAGAATTAAAATGTATATTACATGAAAATGAAAATTGTTCAATTATCGATGATGAATGTAATCTTATCGCTATCAATACCATGAAAAAAGTATTAATGAAATCGTATAGGCCTGCAATCACACTTTATTATTTGTACGAAACACAACGAGTAATCATATAAACAATTTTTTTTTAAATGTATCAGTCCATTTTAATAACATCCAAATCTCTACTGTGATCTATTTCTTACTCTTCAATTTTTCAGATAGATCGTCAAATGTTGGATCTTGTATATTGAGCATCAAACTATTACCACTAAGGTATACTCTATTTTGAGAACTGGATATCTGAAAAATTTATAACAGTTAGATTACAATATTATAATGATTAAAACAATTTTTATTACAGCTAATATCTTAGAATTTATTAAAATGGGATACGTGAAATATAGTGTATTGAATATATAAATAAGAAAGCAATCATGATGTTCAATATTTATTATATAATTTAACAATACACATAGTTTATTAACCCTTTGCGGCACAGTAGTATCTTCTATTTTCGTAGTTTTTTTGCAATTTCAGAAGTTTTTTTGGATATAGCTTATGTTTTTTTTATAATTTCTTGATCATAGAATGATACGAAATTGAAATGTATGCTTATAGGTTTGTAAAATTTATAATAATTTGTTAATGTTTATAATCAAAGTCTAAAAAAGAGCCTGTTTTGTAAAAAAAATCCATTTATGACGGAACTTTCGACGGACTCCGTACCATTAGGAATATCAGCGATTTCCATTTTTCGTACATAGGTTATGGTAATTTATAATTATTGAAAAATTCAGTTTCATCAATTTTTTGACTACAGGCTTTACATGAATTCCCTGTATTTTTTTATAGGTCAATGTTCGAAATATTTGCCATATGGAATTCAAATTCAAAATCAGCGAACCCAAAAACCCCTGTATAACCATCTTCAGAAATATATTCTAGGACATTTAAAATTTTGGCCACTACTTTAAATTTTCAAAATATGAGTTCAGATTCTCAATCAGCGACTCTAAAAACTCCTGTATGCCAATTATCATGAAAATTCATTCCCCTGAAAAATGTAAATCGCAAAGGGTTAAAACATTTTCTTACAGCATGCGGAAAATGTTTCTGTACTGTAATTTCCCTATAACACGCAAAGTATTTATCACTCGGTCCTCATTCTTGTCAATTTGAAAGGAAATCCTGTACAAAATTATTACCAAAGAACTTTAATACCACTTTTTTTACTAGGGCCTGATTAGTTTATTACAAAACAGGTTCATAAATAATTTAAAATTTTTTCTTATTTGTGACGGAGCTCGTCGTTACTAGCAGCTCATGATTAGGGCTTATTTTTCCGAGGTCAGTGGCCTCGGAAGATTCATTGCTTATATTTGGCACGGAGAGGGGAGAGAGAAGTAAGTGGCACTCGCTGGCTCAGTATGCCTTGAGTCGCATAGTTGAATGCTAGATTTTTCGTTTGTTTTGGTTATGATTTTGATGAGAATAAGTGACGTTCGTGAGTGTCTTTATCTTGACATCTCTCTCTCCCTCCGTGCCATTTTTCTTTTATTGTTTATTTCTTAGCGCGCGTTGAGCCTCGCTCGGACCTCCTGGCTAATTAGCCGGAGCTTGACAACGGCCGTTATATTTATTTTTGCGTAATTCTGTAAACTGTCACCGATTTTAACATTTATTTTCGCCTTTGTTCGAACCTTGTTTTTTTTTATTTATGTAGCCGCCAATAAATTTCTTTTTTTTTACATATAAGCGCCCGTCTCGTTATTTAATGTCTGCCTACTCACCTGTCCTTGACCTTTCAAGGTTGTTAACTACCTGGCGCATGTTTGGCCGTATTGCGCCCCTTACCTTCCCTCTTTCTTTTTATTATTATTATTATTATTCGCGGCTTACCGATTTCAACGCGATTGAGGCAGCTTTCCCTTACCTAGTGGAACTAGAGAATTCGCGTTGCAAATTTTTTAATAAAAATAAGAAAATTACGTCAAATTAAAGAAAAATTCAGTTCATTTGATTAAGTAAAACAAAATATTATTTGAGATATATGTTTTTTACATTGACCTTCCGTTTCTTGCTTATTCAATTTAATTTTAATAATAAACGTAATTAATAGGGGTAACAGAATTTGTAGCAGTCGCACGTGCTTTACAATTTCACTTACATTTATGGATACATCCGTTTCACGCTTAATTGGGCTCAAGCTTCTAACGTTTTCATCTTTATTTGTACCAAAACGTCCTTACACATTCATTATTATGAAGAAACTTACGAGGACATGTGTGAGAACTCAATATGTCTATCACGAGTTTTTACTTTCTTACCCTATTAAATCTTGACCAAAACAATTTCTAAAAAATAAGATAATGAAGAAAAGAAAAGGGAAAATGAAAATGTCCTTTCATTGATCGCGGTTTCAGATTTCTAAATGACGATATGCCTTTACTTATTGTGACTTCCGATCTATCCCCAACAATAGGAGTATGATGAGAACAATGAGAAAAAGTTCATGAATGATGTAGATAAATACGAGGGATCATAATAAGGAATCATCAATAAAGACTTGATTGAAGATAGATGGCGTCGCTTAAAGTAGTAATCATTATAATCGTGCACTGACATCTTTCAAATGACGCTGTACGAAATTTCAAGTGATTCATGAATTAATTATGAGTTTTTTTATTCAATGGAAAAATATCAATATCGGTCTGTAATTCGCTTTTTATTTTTGGACGGTAAAACGTAGTTACTAAGGAAATCGTTGAAAATATTCACCATGACGTAATTCTTGCTCATCAACGAAAGAAAGTGCGCGAAAAAGCAGAAACCATAAGCGTGTCGTAAGAAAACTGACGGACCGATCTGTGCCGCAATTGTTTTCGATGGGAAATAAGCGGATACGACTGCCAAGTCTGATGCAATGTTAGGTTCTTTCTAAGTGAATCTGCCGAAATATTTGCGTCGCTTGAAAACCGTTGATGAAAGCTAGAAACCATCACTATAAGTCAGAGACTGAGCGACATCAAAACAATCGATTTTGACAGATGAATCTACTGCGATGAAGACTAGACAAACCCAATTTTTTGGGATTAAAAGGAAATAATATTAATGGACTTTCTGAAGAAAGGTAGTACGATTACAGACATAGAACAATGCTTTATTAGACTGATTCGATGAGACATTGAAATAAATACTGTCCCATGTGGCTAAGAAATAAGTTCTGTTTGCTCACGATAATGTAGCAGGTCACTCATCCGGAATAGTTGTTGCTAAATTGCATAAATTCGGTTACAACCTGCTGTCGCATCGTTTGTACTCCCTGGAATTTATTTGCTCTACATGGTTCGTGGGAAATTTCAGCTGAAACGAGGGGATTATATTCGAGACAGAAACGTATTTTGACGAATTTGATAAACATTTTTGTTTGATGAAGGGTTTTAAAAATTGACCAAAATCTCGGGAAAAGTGTTTCCTCCTAAAAGGAAATTGTGTTGAAAAATAAAAATGTTTTTAAGAAAAATTATTTTCTCCATGAAAAATGTACACGGGTACTGATCAACCCTCGTACCTATCAATCAGTCGATTAACCCAAGAAGAGTTTTTAAATATTTTATCACAAACACTAAAAGGTAACGCCAATTACTAGTATTATATTTATGAGAATTATATTAAAACACAAAAATTTAATCAGTAATTCAAGAGATGTTTTTCAATGATATTACTCAAGACAAATTTGTCACATACTAGAATTCAGCATTTAAAACTGTTAGACTACCGACACCATGTTGCACAGTTGGCATAATGCAATTGTTGGAATTATTCTTTTTCACGTTTTCAAATTTGAACTGATCTTTAAGAACCAAACATGTAAATTATAAACTTAGCGGTTCACAGTACTTTTTTGTAACCTGTTGTTGTTTTTATGTTCTCATATTCTTTAACCTATTTTACTCTATAGCTAAAATTTTATTTTCTCAACAGTGGTTTTTTTACAATAATTCTTTCAAACAAATTGTCTTTACAAAGCCTGAGCTTTACAGTTCCTATATTTATTCCTTGTTTTATTTAATAATTCCGATAAGCAGGGATTATCTAATTAAAAATTTATATTACATGTATTACGTAAACTAAGATTTGTAATTTACTTATCATTAGATTTTGTGGTTTTTTTATGGCCTACCGCGGTTCTTTCTATCTTCGATAGCCCAACTACTCAATAAATAACCATGGTTCATATCAAGAATATAAGTTCTTACAATAAATAAAAGAAACGCGCTCGGCTTGGGTATAGATATATTTAGAAAGAAAATCAAAAGAACGCCACGACTTTTTCTCGTGCTAATGCACAGCAATAAAACCGCTCTTATTCAACAATAAATCAATCAAATACTATACATTATTTAGTGTATCTAACAGAGAAATCAAAAAGAGATTGTCAGCGGAAAAGAATCTCATGTGCATATAGGCAGTTAAATTGACGCGCTCTACCGAAATAGTCGGAGTCGATGCAGCGATATTGGAAAATTCCATGAAAAACGTATCAACTACATAAAGAACAAATTACGATTCGTCATTTGCATACTTGAAATGTTTAACATTTCAAAAAAATCTATTACTCGGTTCCAGAAGCCTCTTTAGCGGATCAAAGCAGAGGTCTTGAATATCACCAAAAAACATTTGAATCAATCAAATCTTCTGCAATGACAAATTTCCTCTTCAATAGGATTTAATATAATTTTCAAACGACACTTTTTCAGCTCGCAGGCATCCTCAAAGTATAAATAGATCAAATGAATGATAATTTCACAATCTTTCGATTGCTGTAAAGGGAGATTTTTTGGATTTAGATATCATAAACTGTGGATAACTATTTCTTTTTAATATTTTTTAAATATTATGGGCTATACTAAGTGAACAAAAAAAACTATATGTTCATTATCAAAGTAGATAAAATTGTCAAAAGTAGATATTTTCAAATTCATCAACCATTTAGATGACTTAGGGCATGATGAAAAAAGCCGCCTTTACAAATAAACCGATTTTGGAAAATTATCAACATTTCAAAAAATTTTCTGCGCGAAGCACGATATTTTTAGGTCTACATTGTGCTATTCAACGTTTATCTTATTTTTATTGGTTATATTTTTGAAATTCAATGGGTACTTTTAGTATTTTCTAATTGTGGAAATAAAGGTCACCCTAGTATATATGTATATATCAGAATATATACATGTATACAAGATGTCCTAAAACGATCGCACGCACAATAATACCACCGCATTAAGCGATTAAATTTTGCTCGAAAAGTCTTATGACTCAACTATGTATGATGGGCAAATTAATGATAAAGATTAAGCAATACGAGTTAGTAAATTCGTTGTCCCAACATTTCGGAATAAAATAGAAATAGGAAAAGTTTTAGAAACATCTCTTATAAAAAATTTTAAAAGTATAGCACCAATATTCTTACGGTTATTATCGCACATAGCAATGGGCCGAGCTTTCTTCGAAACAATAGGGCAGTCCATCGGTTTGAATAATGTTGACTATATCTATTACTTGAAAACAGCTGCTATATTCGTGGCTATTTTCGAAGCTGATAGAAAGCGTAATCATAACGACCATATGCGATACATGTATTGCACATATTTTTATCAATTCAATAGTACGGCCTGACTCAAACTATTACTCTATTATTTTGTAGAAAACTCGGACGATCGTCATGTTCGATACCAGTTGTAGGAACATTGATACTTTACTTTTGAAATTTTTTATAAGAGATGTTTCCAATACTTCTCCCATTTCTATTTCATTCCGAAATGATGGGACTTAACGAATTTATGAACTCGTATAGCTAATTTTTATAATTAATTTGGTCTTAATCTGTACATCATCAACAGCTTATTCATTAGACGTTTCGATCCAATTTTAATTGCTTAATGCGGTGGTACTATTCGCGTGTGATTGTTTTGGGACACCCTGTACATAAATAACAAGAAATAAATTAATTATGATGAAACCGGACCAAGATCTAGGATTCATTTTATATTTCGTATATCGAATGTTATGTGAAGATCATCACTTACATCAGGTTTTACACTAAAATATTAATTAACTAAAAAGTTATAAATAATTTAAAAAATGTGAATTTTCATTATAAATGCCACAACATGAAAAACTATTAATTGGATTTGCACGGTTTCATTTCAGAATACGTAGAAAGAATGTATTTTAAGAGTATTCAAAGCGGATCTTGAAAAGTTTATGTATTAGTGTTATTTAGAAAAAAAGAATTTTTATAATACTTACTGTACGTGAAATCGTTTGAGCTGCTCGAATTTTACGTAGTTTCAAGTAACCAGGATTTTGACTCACAGCTATTCCTAGGTATAACATTGTTAAGGAAGAATTCAATAAAGAACATTTGTTAAAACATTATTTCCGTATTGATACATTCTTTGGCATTTACATGTAACCAAAGAAAACAATAAATATAATTCTGAAATAATTTTTATATGTTCTTAAAATTCAACATTTGATCATGTTGAAA